>OY294036.1:24577641-25777641 GCA_958510855.1 Rhagonycha lutea
ATAAAATATTTAAAACATTAAATTTGTTTATTTGAACAAACAAGACGAACCATAATAATTTCTATTTTGTAGTATAAAACAGAGGGAAGATATTAGTATCAAAAACTACGAGTGAATGTAGTAATGTAGTATAGTTTATAATGCAAGGATGTTCTGTAAAACGATTCCAAAAAGAAAACAGTCAAAATATGCTATTTTATTTTGATGAAAAAATCAAATTATTACTCTTTTATAAAAGCATATTTACGATTCTTTAACCTTTTCTCTAAGGGCTTATTGCAATATATTCAGCATTTAATTTAGCTATTGTTGAAAATTTCCTTTACTGAGTGCAATGGAAGACCGAAGTTGCGTTCTTTACCGAGCTTTTTCTAGTTTATTTAAATTGTATACAATAATGATAATTAAAATTGTAGATATTATCCAGACCACAATTTCTTTAAAGTTACATAGAAGTCGATAGGTTTAATAAAAAAAATCTAATATTGAACATAATATGACTTTCCATCTCGTCATCTTACAAAATTAAAGGTCCAAGAAATTTAAATACCATCATAAACTTCGTTTCAAGCTCGTGATCGTGCAATAAAATAATTACACTGTGAATCCCAAGCACATTCAATTTTTTTTAAATATAAATGAGTTAGTTTACAAGAAACATTTGCAGAACTAAAACTTGCCTCAACTAACACATTGGAGGTTACTTTTTGGTATGCGAAGTAGAAGGGGTTTGAACTTTTTCACTTTTTCATTGTTCTTCTTCCTTCTCTTTATCGTGAAAGGGTAATATTTTTGCTTTGGGCGCCTCTACTACCTTATATAAGAAACTGTGGACTGATGGAATTCCGGAAAGTCTATTTTGAAAAGATTTTCTAATAAAATTATACCTCGATGGTTTGCTTTCCGAAGGGAGACAACAAGCTTCTTACTGCTTCATCTAGGTTGAAACCAGGTAATTAACATTGGATTTGGATTCAATGCACGTAAGCATCTTGCTCGTGTGAATCATATTGACCAATCGTAATTTTACCAGCTAATTTCCCAAAATTAAACCAATTTCATTTATCCATAAAAACAATAAATATCAAATTGCTTCCAAAACTATTCGAATTTCTAGAGTTTAATGAACTTAAAAGTAAACAAAACCACATTTGATGGGTTTTGAACCAAGTGATTGGCAATTTAATTTATTCAACTAATTGTTTTATGTGGAGTTTAATATTACTGCTCTTCCTGCTAAACCAGGGTTTGGATTAGTGAATGCAATACTGGCATTACGCTACTGGTATTTCGGTATTTAATTTTATATGATGGAGAGATTTTTAAAATTAAAAAATCCCATTCAAAAAGTTTTTATTGATCTTAATACTGACATTAGTTTTCCGATAGCGAATTTACAGTGATATCAATGATCATTTCGACTTTGTTGCCAATTAAGCTTGCTGCAAGCACTATATAGCCAAGATGCAAATTTATTAACTGCAAATGCAACTATTTAATTCATGTTGGACACTCCTCAGAAACAGGAATTACCACTATCTGAAGAATTATACACTGCATTGAAATTTCACACTAAGGAAAGGGATGGAGAAATAATTTAGAATTACTTTTAAGATACTTACATAATCCAATAGAGTAAGTGAGAAAATTCTAAGAGAGAATTCGCGACTAATCAAAGTTTATATATGGCAAAATTAGCATTCTCTGTGGTCCAGAGACTTGATGGTGAGGTTGAATCGTTCGAATTTCTAGATCTAGAAGTTGCAAATAGTAATGTACACGAAAATGAAGAAAGTGAAGATGGAATAAAATTTACAGTCTATAATAAATAGAAAATCAGCAGGCACAAAGAAATTGTTACAGACAGACATAAAAAAGCTTATTAAAAGAGTGTTAGGACTATTTGAAGACGAAGGAGTTCGAAGGAAGTACTTGGAAATAGTGTCGGTTTATTATCTTCCACTCATAAGTGTAGAACCGGAAAGAGCATTTTCTGCGTCGGGAAATTATTGCACTATGGTAAGCCTGCGACTAAATAATGAAAACAATTGCTGTTGGTAACGACGATTTTGCTATGTGTTTGTCATTTGCATATAATATATGTAGAAATAGAGAAAGAGGTCTTTCGTCTTTCAAGTTGATAATAAAACTTGTCGCTTGATGAACGAAAAAATCCTTTATCCAAGTAAAGTACTACGAAAAATAATGCGAACTAAGCCACTTCTACAAATAAAATTTTAAATTGACGTCAAACAAATAATTGTCTATCACAAAATTACAGTGCCTAGCTGCTATAGCTACCTACTAATTGCGTAGGAATTGCAGAATTAACCAGAGACTGTATTATCAACAGGAAGGTGGCGAGGATAATAAAATTAACCAATGAAAAGGTAACCTCTTCCATGTAATCATACCTTCATTGAAATAACACAACAATATTTAAAACAAAACTCATAAGGCCGGTTTCAGCAACATTATGTTATACTTAATCTCTGATTATGATTAAGTTAACCCAGATCAAATATGAATCAATGGAAAACCAATAGAAGACATAAAACCGATTTCTATTGGTTCATATGTGATCTGGGTTAACTTAATCAGAGATTAACTATAACATAATGTTGCTGAAACCGGCCATTAAGAATTCAAAGAAGATATAAACTGAAGTTTATAACGTCACTCCATGACAATTGCCTACTTTATTTGCTAAAGTTTGACTCATTGCATCGAGATTTTCCAGGTTGTTTACAATCTTAACAAATTTAAAGTGAATCAGGCCGGAATCAGGTTATTAGGGCTATTAAATCATTCACAACATTTGAAGTTTACTGTACTGTACCCAAAACCCACTTCATGGAAGTAATTTTATCCGTTGTAAAGCATGCAATTATGAATCAAATTACATCATTCGTAATATTTCTATTTCTTTTTAGATAAACACCTGGATTCTCTACATCTAATGTCTACATAATGCACTTTAGTTTCTGTCCCCAGTTTTAATTACTGTTATAAAGGCTTTACCCATTTGGTAACATTTCAATGGGTTCTCTTTAGTAATTTTTATGTAGACTTCTTTGATTGCTAGCACTATAGTTACATTTTTAAATTAAAATACATTGTTAGAAATTAAATATTTAAAAATAACAGGGTAATTTGAATTCTAAAGTTAGTATTACAACAAGAAGTTAGTGTAAACGTAAATTTTACTACAATTACCTAAATAAGCATCTGTCACGTGTATAATTATCTGCCCTAGTTAAACCATTCCTTGGAGATATTTAAACATGCAATCTTTTCATTCCCCCTTCCAGTTTATCGATCGTTTGGCGGAAAGCTTTGGCACTAAAAAAATTTGTGTAGACTCTTTGTTATAATAATTAACTGGGCATATTTTTAAAATTTCTAACACTAATGCATTTTTACAAGACAATATTTTTACTTTAGTAATTTTCAATTAATCCAAATTTAATTTTATGCTTGCCAACTTATCTAAGTTTTAGATGAAACCTGAAAGTAGTGGAGTTGTCTAGAATAGGAATTGATTGGAGAAAGTTTTTCAGTAATTAAGTTTACTATAAGTAATTCAGTTTTTAAAACTAATTTATTTTTAATTAACTCGCTTGCAAATTATACAAATCTAGAATCTAAATTTTTAATTCATTTGCGTGAAGAATGTCGTTATAGTTTACATATGCCGAAATTAATTATTATACTAACAATTTTTTTATTTCTATTTCATTTTAGAATAGTATTAGAATGTAGGTACAAGCCATCAATTTGTCGGTTCTCAAAGTCAATTACTTTGTGCATAATTTAATGTTAGCCGCAACGTGATGCTTTTGATATGGTAATTAGCAGCGTATGGCGAATAAAACGTGCAAAATCGATTTACGTTTACAAAAGGTTGCAGTGTTAGGTGCTCAATTTTAATGATGCATTGTTTACCCATCACTTTTTCCCTTAATATTGTAAATTGAAATCCAATTTTCTAACAAATATTTATTGAGGTGAATTACCAACTCACTGGATCCGCAGAAGTTATTAATAATTTATATTAATAAATTCAATCGAAAATCTAAACTCTTCCAAATTAGTGAGTGCGAATAAAAATTATAACGTAACAATACCTACTTCAATAATAAATTAACTACTGTATTATTGTACTAACACAAAGTTACGTAATCGGAAACTTTGATTAATGAATTTCCTCTAATAATTTATTTTCTCTGATTTCATGTTGTGTTGAGTTGTGTAACTTAACAAATTATTTTATATTATATTCTCTATTTCACTTATTAGATAATTTTATAGGGCAGTTAATAAGTACAGGGTCCGTCAACCGAACTGTATTATATATTTTATTGAATAAATATCACGAACGGTGACAACATGCAATTTTCGCTTATTTTAATAAAGCTTGGTTTGAGTGAGATTTCTTCTCGTGTTTTTGAAGTATCGTTAATAATCAGAAATTCAAAACCACTCGGTTTTGCCAAACATCTGTTTTTGAATTTAAGATAATAATCGTTTAAGAAAATTTTCTGAAAGTAAAATTGTGATATAACACGGTTTTGGTTATTATTTCTGTAGGTATACAATATTTTGAGGAGTTTTAAAAAATTATATAATTTTGTATTGTATAATACAAAATATACATTTCCTACCTCAAAGTGGGGGCGATATAGTTTAGATTTTGGGAGTATCAAGAAAATTAAGTTAATCCGAAGACAAATTTTATATAAAAATTGAAATTGAATTAATAATAAATTACTAGTATCATTTAATATTTCTTATATCTATTAAAAAACTAATTTAAACTTAGAATTAAATTTTATAATTTAACAAAAGTAACTAAGTAAGTAAAAGAAATTCAATAAGCTGAAACAAAGCATACTACATAATATAAAGAGAAAAAACGAATTACAAAAATTTCTTTGTTTCGAATGTAATTTTCTTACATGTTAAAAACTTAACTTTAGAAATAAGAGCAAATATCATATCAATATAGCCCGGGGATGATTTGGACACGGGGATACATTGGACCACAGTTGCATGGATGGAATCACTTTACATTTTTTTAGTGCCATTTAGTAATGACATAAGTTTGTACCGATAGTTTGGTGTAGTGGTTAGGGAGTGGAGCTGTAGATTTTAAAGGGCATAGATTCGAATCCCAATCGCACCCAAATTTATCTGTGCCGTAAAAAGGATATTTCCGTAAATAAATCAATACATCATAATACAGCCGAGCGGAGTAGCGTTTTTACTTTTTAACTTATCATTTTTTGGGAAATTAATTTCCTTATTTTCGTCTCGAAACCGAACCTTTTACCCTCATTCTGAAAAGTGATTCAGAAACGATATGGTATAAATAATCACTGATTAGTTAAATCAGATTAACTATGAACCAATAAAGAAGTGTGTTAGTGCTCCTAGCTGTTTTCCATTGGTATTGATCTGGATTCTAGCCAGTGATTGACTATATCATTCATTTTTGAAACCACATATAAATCTGCTAAAAATCTAATAATAATAAAAAATTGTCCATTGTACAATATCCAATTAATTTGTAAGATTTTAATGGGTTATATCCACTAAATTGGAAAGCCATGCGTTGTCACATCAGATGTGCTTTTATCGTATTGCTTAATTAAATTTTCTTAATTTAGATTGGACTAAATTAACAGTCATAGTAATGATTGTTATAAATTACATACAGCTTTTAAGATGAAGTTTCAAATTATTTGAAATTAAGTTTATTGTTAGAGTAAACCAGATTAAAAGGATAGGCATTCTTTACAATAATATTGTTTTACTCGAAGCTTAATTTGTAATGAAACCAAACATTAATTAATTCAGAAACTGAGAATATAGCGGCAAATTACTGGATTTTCCTAATAAATTTCTATCAAATCAAAGATACGCTCAAACTAATTAAATTTTTATTCTACAGTACATTAGAATTTGATCTTAAAAGAAATTTTTAATAAAAAGTGAATATTGAGAGTATTCCTTTTAAAAGTTAATAAGTCGAACTGATTGAACTAATGCAAACGTTAACATTGTTATAAACTCATGTGGAGCCTTTAGGAAGTTGCAAAGGAAGTTGAGGATCTTAAATCGAAACCTTACACCAGTTAATATTATTATTGACTTTACATTATTTACGAAGCTTGGTTAATGGATGGTGCTACTTTTGAAGAAAATAAAAATGTTTTACTATTTGTTTAATGACTCAGCATTAGGTAATAACTTTGTTTCCGATATATCAACTTGTATTAGTAGTAAAAAAATTATTGTTACTGAAACTAAAAGACATATTGGAAAATTTTGAAATTTTTACTGCTTAGAAAATTTTTCAAATGTCCAATATTAGATGAGGTACTAACTACTGGACACAATAGGACGGAAAATCTCAAAAAAAGTGATATAATGTTAATAACTGTCTATACCATATGCCAATAACTGACTGAGACCTACAAAAGAATATACTTTGCATTTCTTTGAATAATTTTCAAATTCTTAGTATTTTTAAGAGTCCAATTATATTTATGTAGTGTAATATGAAATCTTAACATACTAAAACATACTGTTCATCTAAAGTAAAATATTATGTTAAAAGGCCAATAACTGTAACCGTTACCCTAAGTACTTGTTCAAATTTGTCTTAAAGTATGAAGTACTTTAATTACACTATGTATACTAGATAGTATTATTCCAAAAAATATGTTTTCGTGAATTCTGTTCAGATAATGAGATTTAAATGCTTTGTTATTTCGACCTCTTAACTCGAGATATTATAAGTATCTTCAATTTTTAGTATCGGTAAGTTAAACCGATGAAATTATATGCTTCAGTTGATGTTTTTAATCGACCTTTAACCTAAACTTGTTTAGATTAAATTGGTGTGTGGGTTAATTAATTCAGAAACTAAAGCAAACTAATAACACCATAATAATCCTATATTACAATGTTGCCTGCTATAGTCTATTTGATCCTTATGAACTTTAAATTTATATTAATTTCTAAATAATGAATCTAAATTAAGTTCTGTATATTCTTATGCCTGTCTAGTAATTTAAATGCAAAATTATTTATCGAATTTGAATAAGATTTAAAAAAAATTCAAACAACGTATTGCTGAAAAATTGGTAAATCTGAAATATGTAAGAATGTGATCATAAAATTTAGATTCACAATTTGCAATAGTAGACTGTACAACAGTAATTTATTGTAAATGTTCTTTCAATATACAAATTTTAAAACATAGGAGCAATAAATTGATTATTATTAAAAAATTGATATCCTTTACAGAATAGCCAAGAGTAGTATTTAATAATTAAATAATTGTTAATAATTAACAATAAATAAAAATAAATTCCTCAATTTCGCATCGCATAATCATTAATTTGCCCTCCGAAAGTTCCTTTTCTCATGTGTTATTGGGTAAGTTGTCTTTTGTGAGCCATTTGTTATTAGTTTCTCTGGCTTCTTTTAGTGCGTCGTTACTATCATTTTGGTCATCTTCATCGTCGGAAAGTTCTATCAGAATTGCACCAGTCGGATCACTGCCTTAAGTCCAGTTATGTTCAACCCTCTGCGTCTTAATTTTTCTTTAAGTTTATATTACCTAAAGTTACTTATTGTTGTTTAATATATCTTAACTTTTTAATTAATTAATTATGGACTATTTAATTTAAAATCTTCAATCGTGACCGAGCCCCCAACTTGTGCGATTGAATTTCAAGATTCTTTTTATTTATGTAATTATATAATCAATAGAATTCGTAATATATGTTATGTACAAAAATATATCAAGAAGTTTATTAATTAATTCGTTGTTAATACTTCACTTCCTGTTCTAGTTAATATTATATGCACATACATACATACTCCCACGGTCATAATACTAGGTATAATAATGTCTTATTTTAAAAAGTTATATAATTTTAAATTCTTTCTTTATGTTACATCTACTCTACTTATTCTCTCGAAAAGGTCCCCTTCTAGAACAAAATTGTTTGGTATTTGTAAGGCGTTTAAAAAGATACCGCCAGATTAAAAGAATTTTTAAGAATTCTTTTAATTTAATCAATCTTTATAGAAACTTCCTCAAGTTTTGTATATCTGTTGATGACAAATATTACTTCAATATATGTTTTTAGGGGTTGTATTTTGATTGATTAAATTGCGGTCTTCTGTTCTTGCCTAAATTAAATATTTTATTTGTTGCAATTATCTATACATATCAGATACAATTAAAATTGTTGTTCTAATAATGAATTGCTCATTTAATTATTGTTATCTTTGAAATAATCTTCCTATGTAACATAATTATAAACATGAATGGTATTATCTCATAAAGTACTAGCTTTAATGGTTTAGTCGATATAAAAGCTACCGTTGTTTTTCACAAAATATAATGATATTCATAAATTGTAAATTATGTACCATAAAATTACTTATTGGTAAGTAAACTAATGATTATACAATCTGGTTTATGCAGATATTACCGATAACGTATAAGTTTAATTAAACTAATAAAACTTTAAACATAATATAATAATCCAAACTATGTTTTTTCTTTGATTTTATATTTCTTTCTATTTCTTGTGGTACTATATGTGAAAGATCAATTTTATGCAGATAATCCATTGAAGTCTTGAAAACCAATATCGGAAGCGTAATTGGTAATAGAGAACCGCAATTTTGCAAAAATGTAATAGAAAATTTTTACAAAACGATCGACGTCTGTATGCGTTGTCTCAATGAACATTGGATTGGATATTGTAATGGACTTGTAGTTCGAGTCAGTACTGAATATCACCTGAGGTTACCTATGTTCTGAGGGTTTCCTTGAGCTGTTGCAAGGTAAAGCATAGCTACAAATCAAAATTGAATATATTCAAATAAGTCATGTAAAAGATTATAGAAAATTAGAGCCATTTAGAAAATTAAAAGAACAAGGCCAGTGGTGTACCCATGAAAAGCTAAAGCAAGTTTCCATATGCCTGTCCATTATTGCTACTTTAGCATCCTAAGCTAGAATTGAAATAAATAAATCTAACAATCGTATAGTTCCAAATGGTTAATAAAAACTACTTTAGAATGCCGATACCGAAGCAATCTCTAATTTTAATTAAAAAAAATGCGTTTAACGAACTTTTACGTGGTTTATATAGAAAAACGTAACAGATTCTGAATAATTATTCATTTATTTTAGAGTATTAGAAATATTTTAGGATTAATTATTTACAAATTCTAAAGAGATTATTCAAAGCTTTAATTGAAAAGTTATATACTAATAGGGTCCTGTAATTGACTCAAAGTTTCTCAAGGAATTGCAGTGCTCATTTTAAAATATTAAAGAATCCTTATTTAGGTTTTTAGTTCTTTGGTAAAATACAATTTATATTTTTCAACTTCTATATCTTTTGAAGAACCTGAATTTTGCCGGAAAACGAAGTTTTTCGGATAATGCAACGTCTATATTAGGTATAGAGGCGATCGAACCTGAGAAATCTTAGTTTCTAAGCTTTAATCCCTTGTTTCATTTGAAAGTCAAGAATACAAAAAATCAAGTAAAAGTTGGGAAAATTTACAACTAATAATTTTGGTGTTTAATGCAAGCACAACAATATTATGATTTATTATTTTCAGATATTTATTTAACTTGTTTATACATAGTTACTTGTAATTAAATACATAAAGCTCTAGAAAATAATTTTTTAAAGGAAAACAACCAAGTTAAATTTGTTTCAAAATATTTTTAAGTAGTTTTAAAATCTTCGTGCTTATTTCGTTAAAACGTTTAATATAAAGTTAAGTGAGGGTAGTTTGTCTTGTAAATGTGTTCAAGTGTGTTAATTATGGAGTTGATTGATGAGGTATATAATGTTGTGATATAATCGCGGAAGGGGTGGTTGATTGATAGAATATGGCCTACAATTATAAATTTGAATTCGGTGGTTGAACGAAAATGTAATTGTTTTTGTATTACATTTTACACACATATATTTTTATATTATAAGTAAATAAATTTCAACAGTAATTAAATGTAAATGCAATTTCGTTCTCGTCAGTATACACAACTTTGTTTTTAATCAAATTGTTTTTTCATAAAATAGGCAAAATAAATGAAAATGAAATATGAGAAAGAAAACAAATATTTACAATTGAAGAAAAATACTGGAATTTCATAATAAAAACATTATCTATCAATGTCTTATACTTACTGAAATTTACAAAAACAATAACCTAAAAAAAGAATTAATGACAAAAAAATTAAAAGATAATTGGAAAAATTTCCTTTATAATAATTGTACTTGGGTGATATACTTAAGCATAGTAAATTATATAATTTTCTTTTACATCAACAAATTACTAGTTAGATAAAAAAAATTGGTTCAACAGTGAATTAAATACGAAAATGGAATAGAGAAAAAATTTTAAATTACTTTTACAAACCACATAAAGTCAATCGAATTTTCACGAATTTGATGTGAAAATTGTTCTGCCAGTGGTAACCAACGACAGGATCTGGAACAAAATAGAAAATTTAAAACAATTTTTATATTAAATAAAATTTAAGAAGAAATCAAGCTTTGTTGTAACATTACGAAGTCAAAGTCTATAATTCGAAAGGAAACTAAAAAATCGCCCATTTTACATTTCATTACAAAGTTTACCGCCGTGTAGCGGCAAGCGTAAGCATCTGAGCACGAAATGTAATCTCATCATATTTTAGAGCGACCTGAAACCTGCATCCGGTGGATTGATTTTCCTAATTTGTAAAATAAATTGAAGCAGCTGTAGCATTCAGTATTTTGAGCTTTGTTGCTATATTGCACCTGAGTGAAACCACAACTAATTACTCCTGGAGTAATCCATTATATTATGATTATACTATACAACTTACAATAATTTTTCTGTATTTAATTCGCACTTTTTGTTATACTGAAGCAGAAGTTGCAATAGCATTTCCTGTACCTATGATATTAATTTGTGCATGAATTGAATTTAATTGAAGTGGTGAAAATTATTGAGAATAATACTATCTTGATTTGCGGTTCGTGTGGAGATTGTATGCTTGTCCGATTAGTATTTATTAGTTTACGTAAGGTAGCAGTAACTTTGTATCTCAAATCGTAATCAAATCTTGGAACAAATTTAATAAAAGATTTTAGTTATTATTGTTTTCCATTGCTCTAAATTTAAGCTTTTTTTAAAAATTAAAAACTTAATTGTTTTAAATTTCATAAAGATTCACCATAGACTTGTTTATAAGTCTGCTTACAAATTAAGCTCTGAACGTCTTTCAAGGATGTAATCTAGGTTTGCGGTAAACAAGTGTGGAAAGTGGTTATTTTATCTCACGCTTTGTCAACCAGCTGGCTAATGTAGGGAAATGAGGTGATGTTAGAATGTTATGTTTACAATATATTGCCTTGGGGCGCCGACGTTATACTTCGGCTAAATTTACTTGTAAATACATAACTGTGGTCGCTATGACGATGTCACGTCTGGAAAGGGCTTCACGGAACAGCCAAAGATCGTTTAGCATCAATAATATAAGGTATCAAGCAACCCCAAATCAACGCGTAATAAACAGTTTTCTCTTTAGCATATTATATAAATTTTTCATTTCGCGTTTTGGAAGTAGTTAAAATAATTTTTATAGGCAAGGGGAGGATTGCAAGTTCAGATTAGTCAATATATTTTTATTTACCTTGTACATCCAATCAACAATGACAATTGTTTATTTTTATGAACAATTTAACAATTTATGAACAAATTATTAAATTTAAAAAAAAACTTTGTTCATAAGGGGATTACTTCTTATCAGTTCTTTCTATCGCCAAACCTAGCTATTCTATAGATTTGTTATAAGTTGCCCTTTTTCTAAGAAAGTTAATTCTACCCTAAATAAAATATTTAAAAAGTATCGAATCTTACGCAATTAAGTACAAAATTAATTACACAATTACAAAAATTATTTAAATGTTTAAATAATGTAGTCTTTGTGACGTGACCAACATAACCTCATTCACTTGTTACCAAATGAGAGACAAGGTATTTCGAAATGCTTGGGATTGTTGTATCTGACAGAAGATAATAATATTATGTATGTCCCAAAAGAACGAATATTATTATAACTTCGAACCTCATGCGCTCTTAAGGACAAAATTATCCTAATACTGATCTGTAACCAACTTACGAAGAGATCTGCGCTTTTATTAATATGATTCGATATGATTCCTAAATTATGTTCATTTTTTAATAAACTCTAAATTCTATTAATTAATTCAATATTATTTTAACAGCGACAAATCCGTTATAATGAATTAACTTTTATTTTCAAACATCTCAAATCATTGCATAATATGCTTTCAAAAATCTCTATCGTCGACCGTTGTCGTTTGATCATCTATAATTTTCTTCAATTACTTTAGGTGGAAACCTGTTTCCTGTCTAAATTTCTTCCAAATCTTCAAATTTCTGACTTGCTTCTGTTTTAAAATTTGTTATTTAATTTCACCTTATTTTAAATTTTTGTTATTATTAAAAAATGTTCATGTGCGTTGGTTTAAATTTTCATTTTATTAATTGTTTAATTGTTCTAATTGTTTATGATTTAAAACTTCTTTAAAATTTTCTTCTTGGTGACGATTCTGCGTTTTTTTAAAATCAAATTTACAAGTCCTTATACTATTTATTTACACGTTTATTTACACTTTTCAATCCATTTTCATAGCGATTGTCTTAAACTTTTATTTCCCATTTTACTTAATTTATTGGGGTGGGTTGTCTTCGTCGGTGATTTTCCATCTAGCTCGACGGTAAGCCCATTTCTGCAGAGAAACTTCCCCGTTTTTACAACCTCCATATTCTTTCGACGACCTTGGAAAATCTTTTTCTTTCTTCTTAATGTTTTGTTCTTATTAACAATTCTTCCCACTTGGAAGACCCACATCACTTCGTCGGACGGTATAGCGTCTTCATCGTCTTGTACAACATCCTCCAGACTCTCGCATCCCATTGAACCTGGCGCTCCTTCCACTTCTAAAATTAATTTTGGAGAAGTAATTTTTATTTTCACGTCGTATTCAATTTTCTTGAAACTTTGTTTCTGGTTCGACCAATGGAATTTTCTCCTGTCCTGCAAACTTTTCCATTTTATCCTTTTCACTTGCCTTCTGGAGTAAATCAGGAATTTTTTTAACAATAATGTCGCCTGCACGACTTCTCCTTTCTATCGGAGTTTCTACCCCCTCGCTCACTATGGTCACTTCCAGCTCATTTTTCTTTATAATTTCTTCTTGTTGTTCTTTATCGTTTTCTCGTATAATTTCTTCCATTACACAATTTTCTTCTATTTTACTAATAATTTCTTTAGCTTTCCCAAGTAACATTTTAACCTGGGAAATTTCTGGCATTTGCCTGTCAGTGAAAACTCACCCAGGACCTGCTTCTGTGGCAGGAGTGAAGCAAGCCTGCTACAGGTGCTGTCTGAGTAATTTGGCGCATGAATTTACCTGAGGCAGCCCTGTGGCACACTTGGGAGAAAGCAAGCTGGTGCTGGCGCAAACCTGCACCACGCTTGTCGCACACCTGAGAAAAGCCTGGGGCAACCCTGAGACAGGATTGAGGGTAAGTCGGAGGCAGGAATGAGGCAAGTCTGCTACAGGTGCTGTCTGAGTAATTTGGCGCACGAATTTACCTGAGGCAGCCCTGTGGCATACTTGAGAAAAGCCTGCAACGGTTTTGATTTCCACGTGTCAAAAAAAAATTTATTGTAAATAATTTTCAAAAAATGAAAAAATTAATTTATTTTAATTTAATTAATTTCTTAACTTAATATCCCTTTTTAGTATTCTTTTCTCTATCAATTAATTATCTATTATTATATTTTTTAATTCTCTTATTATGGTTGAACTCATAAATTACGATTTTCTCCTAATTATTTCATTTGATGATAGTTGGTCCTGAATTTATCCACGGATTGCGTCTGCTGGAGTCTGTAAATCTGTAAATATAATTATAAATTTTAAAAATCTTACCGGAGCTGGGAATCGATCCACGGACCTTCTCACTTGTACTTCGATAACCTGGAGTGTTATGCACTACGCTACCAAGTTTAGTTGTAAAAATCATGATTTAAAAACCTGTGATTATAATCACATACATTTTTTTAGATTGATCAAATATTGTCTATTTAATTAAAGGAGTTCAAAACACATTAACAACAAAATTAGTTATTAATTATGAAGCAGGAATTAAAGAAAAATTAATTTCCCACGTTAATTTCCTATGTTCACATCGGCGATCGTCACCCGGTATAAAGGCACGTGTACCTACTAATTTTTGAAATTTTTTGAAAATATAGGTTTTTGGTAAAAAATTTAAATTGATGATTAAACAACCAACAAATTTTGTTTGTAGATTTTGAGTTGTATAATTAATAGAGACAGGATGGTTAGGCAAAAACAGAACTGACTTAGCAACGCTAATAAACGTTTTAAATATTGATAACAAAGTTTCTCTATTGGTGAGTCAGATCTGTTTTTGCCTAACTACCCTGTCTCTAATAATTAAGTATAATATTATAATCTTATGAACTATTTACAAATTTAAAAATGTATTACGTGTATCTACGTAATTAAATTAAAGGCACGTGTATATGCTATATACTAATCTTTTAAATTTTTTAAAAACACGTGCCGGACGGCCTTAAGCATCTTTTATTAATTATTATATCGTAAATTTGATTATAATATATTTTTTGGTAAAGATTTTAGTGAACGAACGTCACCATCAACATCACAATTAACCGAAGACGAGATTGCGTTATCCGATTCAATTGCAACTTGCAATGTAGGACTAAGTTTTTTTCTAAATTTATTTGCCGTAATTTATTGTTGGCTTATAGGTCAAACCTACTTATCCCTTTTTACCTGAAAACCATGGGATTAATTATTTAATTTAATAGCCATGTAACGGTATTACTAATTTTTGGAATTTCCTACATGCTTTGTAATTATTTTGTTGCAGGTTGATACTACTTGTTTTATAACTTATCAATATATTAGGGTACTGTTACAATGCAGTATGCAAAATAAAATATACAAAGAGCTTTTAATTAACTTTGACCTGTAGTGATTATTGTACTTAGTGAAAATTATAAAAAAAAGGAACAAATTTAACAAGGTGTTTGTGAAATGAGTGGAAAAAAGAGAGATGGTACTTTGCTATCTTTTTTTACTAAAACCCCCAAAAGGATAAAATTAGATGACGACAGCAATACGGATAATGCAGTGCTTCTTGCAAGTGAGCACATCAGTGAAAATGAAGTGGAAGAAGTGATTTACAGTGGCCCTAGTTTCAGTAGAAATATTCTTAAATAATATATTTATTTGTAATATCCACCGAAAAGTTTACATAAGGCTTTTTACAAGTGCCCCCCCCCCCCCCGAAATGAAATCCTGGCTACGGGCCTGCTGTTAAAGATCTTTTAACACTTTTAAATAATACTTTTAACTTAATTTTGCCAAAAGATGCAAGAACATTGATGAATACTCCAAAAATTAAAAAAAATGATTTAATATTAAAAAATGTTATTAAACAATAAATTATTTGTTCATATTATTTTGAAGATACCTTTTCAATATCGGCCAATATTTGCTCAATCCCATGTAATTTATTAACAAATCGACAACTGTTTTGAAGGGATAAACTACTTCTTTTTCAAAGACACAAAAACTTTGAGTAGAAGAAGTGGCTTATTCCTTCGAAACAATTGTTAATTTTTTAATTCGCTACTGCTGGGTCCTCCTGGTTCTTCTGATTTTCGTGGTTCAATCTGTTAAAAGTAAATTAAAGTGATTTAAATGTTTAATTAAGAGCGCGCTGCAAATTTTGATGCAAAAACATGTTCAACAAATGGCGTGCCCTAAAATATTAATCTTTTCTACGAATCTTTGAAATCTTTATAATTCTGTATTGGTGAAAAGAATTGTATAAAAGATTAATATTTCAGGGCGCGCCATCTGTTGAAACATGTTTTTGCATCAACATTTGCAGCACGCTTTTAAGATTTGGTTGGACAACAACATATTGTAACATTATTATACAACCCAGTAAAAATTGATAGGGTTTTGTATTGTTCTTACTTACCTTTTACGAAGAAGAAATCAAAACAATATAAAATTATTTTGTTTAATTCTGCAAAACTTACCTAAACACATGGTAGTAATAAAAAAATGAGTCTGCGATATGAGTATAATGAAAATGACTGAGATAGAAAAAAAATTTGACATACGAACATATGCGAACGATGCGAACGAGTATATACGAACTAATTCGAGATTGGCTTGGCGCCGAGGCTACACAGGCCAGGCGCCGGAGTGCGCAGGAGATCTGCAAGTTATTCTTAGGTATGGCTTCATAACCTGACACTGGCTTGCACCAAGCCAAGCGCAGGACATTCTCAGGTATCGCTAAGTAACCTGTAAATTACTATTTATTTGGAGTCAGCCAGGCCTGGCGCAGGCTTGGCAGGTAAAATTTGATTTTGCAGGTAAGTGCCAGGATTGAAATGTTACTTGGGCTGAGTGCATGTAAACCTTGGTTTGCCCTCCACACTCAATCCAGAATCCAGAATCCAGATGAGTAGTTTTTAATTTATGTGCGCTTTTGACGGTAATTATTGTAGATTCCAGTTCGTAGGTCATGACTGGTAGTACGCACTTGTCAAAAACCTCCCGTTTTAGGAAATTTGGAATATCTGACTTCAGTATGTGGGCCAATTTGCCGAACATCGCCCATGCTAGATGGGTCCTATAAATTATCACCGTGGTCTGGTTTTGTTTTCCTAACCTGATAGTATGACCCAGGTATACGTGCTCGTCAATCCTTTCTATTAATCTCCCGTCTATGTACATTATTGTCATGGCTTTTTTATATGAACAGTAGCCAGGTAGAATGCACCAAACAGAGAAGTTGTAAGACAAAATTTATGATAATGAGCCAATTTTGAGTAGGAATAATTTTTACATGTTCTTGCTGTGCGTTCAAAATTTATGCAGGTTTTGCTGTAGTGAAACCAACATAAACAGGTTGCTTGAATATTTAAATTAATAGTTACAAACAGTTTACCCCCGCACCGACCAAGCCGATGCAAAGGCAATTCATTTATTTAACAGAAATTATTTTTGCTGCTCCTGCGGTAGCGTATCAGCAACATCGGATGGCGGGTGTTGATCCAGATTCCTTCCAAGTGCTTTTTGGGCGAATATGTGTGATTTTTCTGGAATCCAGGTTGGATTCTGGAAAACAGTAGCTTATTGATTTGGGCATTTCAGTCCGAAATGATCGTTATTTCTGCTAAACCACAATTTGGAGGTTATTATCGTGATAGAATTGGATAAAGAATTATCCAATTGTTTAGTTATGAACGTTGGAATTCCAGAGACGTATCTTAAGTACTGCAATAAGGTAGCAATTAGAAACAATTTATTTAATTTTTCATTGATTAGTTACTTTGTATAAAATTTATATTTCTGCGTTACAATAGACAACAAGCAATCTGTTCGAACACATTTTTAATTTAAACAGCAGAAAAATTATTCCTCCGATTAAAATTATTTATCATTGAATTCATAGTGTTTTATCTTGATTGAGCCATTGCTATTTAGTGCAGCCTTTGCAGTTATTAATTTAAAAAGTAAGAGTCTTCAGCTAGTCGGGAAAAGGATTGTCTGTATCGGGAGGCGGTTGTTTTTCTTCCTCAATTTTGTAAAATAAATAATCTAAGAGTCTTCTTTCTTTTTCTTCTTTGTCAGCCTTTCACGCTCTACTCTTGGACATAAGCCTCTCCTAATCTTCTCAAAACCTCTCTCTCCTTAGCCCTCTGAAACCACTCCCGACCCGCCTCTTTCTTAACATCGTCGAGCCATCTCTTCTGGGGTCTACGTCTACTCTTTTTGTCATTCTTAGTTTCCAATCTATTATCTTTATTGTCCACCTCTTATAGTCCTGCCTCGCCACGTGTCCAGCCCAACTCCATTTCAGACGCTCCACACGCTCCATCACGTCCAGAACTCCAGTTTTCTTCCTTATCTCGCTATTTCTTATTTTGTCTCACAAGCTTACGTTCAACATCGACCTCTCCATCGTCCTCTGCACCACCATAAGCCTTTCCGCACTATTGCTGGTAATAGTCATTGTCTCTAGCCCGTAAGTCATCACCAGCAATATGCACGAATCGAACACTTTTCGTCTTAAGTTTATTGGGATTTCTGTGTTTGCAAGCACGTGCCGCAGCCTTCCATAAGCTACCCATGATAGATTTTTTCTCCTTCCAATCTCAGCCTCTTGGTTTCCTTTTTCCAATCTAATTTTGTGGCCTAGGTATACTATGTACTCATGGAATGAACCTGGCCAAAACAAAACTTCTATTAGACGAGGAAGAAGCACAAGAGATAATAGAATTGGACGGTGCCGTAATAGAAAAAGTCGATGAGTACATAATGAGTACTTTTTCTATTACGGCACCTTCCAATTCTATTATCTCTTGTCCCAAGTAACATTTGAATCCTGGCAATTACCTGCAAAATCAATAAATAGTAATTTACAGGTTACTTAGCGATACCTGAGAATGTCCTGCGCTTGGCTTGGTGCAAGCCAGTGTCAGGTTATGAAGCCATACCTGAGAATAACTTGCAGATCTCCTGCGCACTCCGGCGCCTGGCCTGTGTAGCATCGGCTTTTTTCTATCTCATTCATTTTCATTATACTCATATCGCAGACTCATTTTTTTATTACTACCATGTGTTTAGGTAAGTTTTGCAGAATTAAACAAAATAATTTTATATTGTTTTGATTTCTTCTTCGTAAAAGGTAAGTAAGAATAATACAAAACCCTATCAATTTTTACTGGGTTGTATAATAATGTTACAATATATTGTTCTCCAACCAAATCTTAAGAGCGTGCTGCAAATGTTGATGCAAAAACATGTTTCAACAGATGGCGCGCCCTTAAATATTAATCTTTTATACTAATCTTTTCACCAATACAGAATTATAAAGATTTCAAAGATTCGTAGAAATGATTAATATTTTAGGGCACGCCATTTGTTGAACATGTTTTTGCATCAAAATTTGCAGCGCGCTCTTAATTAAACATTTAAATCACTTTAATTTACTTTGAACAGATTGAACCACGAAAATCAGAAGAACCAGGAGGACCCAGCAGTAGCGAATTAAAAAATTGACAATTGTTTCGAAGGAATAAGCCACTTCTTCTACTCAAAGTTTTTGTGTCTTTGAAAAAGAAGTGGTGTATCCCTTCAAAACAGTTGTCGATTTGTTAATAAATTACATGGGATTGAGCAAATATTGCCGATATTGAAAAGGTATCTTCAAAATTAGAACAAATAATTTATTGTTTAATAAAATTTTTTAATATTAAATTATTTTTTTTTATTTTTTGGAGTATTCATCAATGTTCTTGCATCTTTTGGCAAAATTAAGTTAAAAGTATTATATAAAGTGCTAAAAGATCTTTAACAGCAGGCCCGTAGCCAGGATTTCATTTCGGGGGGGGGGGCACTTGTAAAAAGCCTTATGTAAAATTTTCGGTAGTTATTACAAATAAATATATTATTTAAGAATATTTCCACTGAAACTAGGGCGACTGTAAATCACTTCTTCCACTTCATTTTCACTGATGTGCTCACTTGCAACAGGCACTGCATTATCCGTATTGCTGTCGTCATCTAATTTTATCCTTTTGGGGGTTTTAGTAAAAAAAGATAACAAAGTACCATCTCTCTTTTTTCCACTCATTTCACACACACCTTCTTAAATTTGTTCCTTTTTTTATAATTTTCACTACAATAATCACTACAGGTCAAAGTTAATTAAAAGCTGTTTGTATATTTTAGTTTGCATACTGCATTGTAACAGTACCCTAATATATTGATAAGTTATAAAACAAGTATCAACCTGCAACAAAATAATTACAACAAATGTAGGAAATTCCAAAAATGAGTAATACCGTTACATGGCTTTTAAATTAAATTAATCCCATGGTTTTCAGGTAAAAAGGGATAAGTAGGTTTGACCTACTATAAGCCGACAATGAATTACGGCAAATAAATTTAGAAAAAAACTTAGTCCTACTTGCAAGTTGCAATTGAATCGGATAACGCAATCTTGTCTTCGGTTAATTGTGACGTTAATGGTGACGTTCGTTCACTAAAATTTTTACCAAAAATATATGATAATCAAATTTACGATATAATAATTAACAAAAGATGCATAAGGCCGTCCGGCACGTGGTTTTAAAAAATTTAAAAAAGATTAGTATACACGTACCTTTAATTTAATTACGTAGATACACGTAATAAATTTTTAAATTTGTAAATATTTCATAAGATTATAATACCTACTTAATTATTAGAGACAGGGTAGTTAGGCAAAAACAGATCTGACTCACCAATAGAGAAACTTTATTACCAATATTTAAAACGTTTATTAGCGTTCCTAAGTCAGTTCTGTTTTTGCCTATTATTCCTATTAATCTATTAATTATACAACTCCCTCAAAATCTACAAACAAAATTTGTTTGTACAACATTTATGCCTGTTTTCACCAACAATTTATTTAAGAATTTCCTAGTAAAGAATTACTTAGCTAGGATTCCATAAATTTGATTGGTCAAATTTGACATATGAATTTTTTATGTCAATACTATGTCAAATTTTACCAATCACATTTATGGAATCCTAGCTAAGTAATTCTTTACTAGGAAATTCTTAAATAAATTGTTGGTAAAAACAGGCATTAATGTTGGTTGTTTAACCATCAATTTAAATTTTTTACCAAAAACCTATATTTTCAAAAAATTTCAAAAATTAGTAGGTACACGTGCCTTTAGACCGGGTGACGGCCGCCGATGTGAACATAGGAAATTAACATGGGAAATAATTAATAACTAATTTTGTTGTTAATGTGTTTTGAACTCCTTTAATTTATTAAATACACAATATTTGATCAATTACCAATTTATGTAATATGTGATTATAATCACAAGTTTTTAAATAATCATGATTTTTACAACTAAACTTGGTGGCGTAGTGCATAACACTCCAGGTTATCCAAGTACAAGTGAGAAGGTCCGTGGATCGATTCCCAGCTCCGGTAAGATTTTTAAAATTTATAATTATATTTACAGATATTTACAGATTTACCGACTCCAACAGACGCAATCCGTGGATAAATTCAGGACCAACTCTATCATCAAATGAAATAATTAGAAGAAAATCGCAATTTATGAGTTCAACCATAATAAGAGAATTAAAAAATATAATAATAGATAATTAATTAATAGAGAAAAGAATACTAAAAAGGGATATTAAGTTAAGAAATTAATTAAATTAAAATAAATTAATTTTTTCATTTTTTGAAAATTATTTACAATAAATTTTTTTTTGACACGTGGAAATCAAAACCATTGCAGGCTTTTCTCAGGTGTGCTGCAAGCGTGGTGCAGGTTTGCGCCAACACCAGATTGCTTTCTCCCAAGTATGCCACAGGGCTGCCTCAGGTAAATTCGTGCGCCAAATTACTCAGACAGCACCTGTAGCAGACTTGCCTCATTCCTGCCTCCGACTTCCATCAATCCTGTCTCAGGGTTGCCCCAGGCTTTTCTCAGGTGTGCGACAAGCGTGGTGCAGGTTTGCGCCAGCACCAGCTTGCTTTCTCCCAAGTATGCCACAGGGCTGCCTCAGGTAAATTCATGCGCCAAATTACTCAGACAGCACCTGTAGCAGGCTTGCTTCACTCCTGCCACAGGAGCAGGTCCTGGGTGAGTTATCACTGACAGGCAAATGCCAGAAATTTCCCAGGTTAAAATGTTACTTGGGGTGCTTCTTCCTCGTCTGATAGAAGTTTTTTTTGGCCAGGTTTATTTTTAGCCCTATGCGTTTCGATGATTGATTGAGTTCCTGAAGCTTATTTCCTAGTTCTTCGTCCGTACTGCTAATTACGACTATATCGTCCGCGAAACGTAAATGACTTAGATATTTTCCGTCTATTTTTATGCCCTTTCTCTCCCATGGAAGTTGCTTAAAGACGTCTTCGAGAGCTAGGGTGAACAACTGTGGCGACATCGAGTCTCCCTGGCGTACCCCTCTGTGAATGGTAATATTATCAGTTTTTGCCTTCCGTTACAGTACAATATATTTGTAATGTTGTCGTCAGTCATGACCTTGATCTTTTGGGTGTTCATTTTTAAGCCGACCTTAAAGATTGATAACTGAACTCGGTAAGCATTTTTTGGATTTCTGCAATATCTTGTTATATTGTTGGGTATCCGGTTTCAGGATAGGCAGAGAAATGATAGCTTTAGAAGCCGAACCACGAACCAGGGATAAGGACGTTATGGAAAGGTTGGCGGACTTGAAGTGGACTTGGGCGGGGCGGGACTTATTTTGCATAAGTCATGATAGATGGGCAAAGAGGGTCCTATCATGGAGACCACGAACAACCAAAAGATCTGTCGGTGGTCAACCGAAACGATGGACCGACGATATTGTTGTAATAGCAAGAAAAATTTGGGAAAATTGAGCTCAGAACCATGTTGCGTGGAAAAAAGGAGGAGGCCTACATCCAACAGTGAATAGACAAAGGCTGAAAAGAAGAAGAAGGATTTATTATTAACCGTGCACCTCAGATATACTGACATTTAGCTACATATTTACATAATTTAAAAACATTTGCATTTGTTTGCAAAAATAGGTAAAACATGATCAATTTTGAACGCTCACAGCTAAGGTCCTATTAGAAAAAATTATTGTTTTTAGTTTTATGCAAAATTTCATCTACCTTAATTTTGATTAGTATATCAATTTTGGACGTATGGTGCACAAGAAATGGTCAAATCACAATTGTTGGATATTTGGAACTCTATTTGACAAACTGGACCCTCTTATTTTGGACGCCGATTGTTTTAACCTCTTCAAGGACATAAGCACATATGTGTACGTTTAGAAAATTTTAAATATAGGTAATTAAACGTGGTCTGTACACATGAACAAAAATTGGACGTTTTTAAAATTTTTTTTTTTTAAATTTGTCCCTGAAGAGGTTCAACACTACAGTTTGTGTATAGCGGAGCAGGAGGATTGAACGTGGCCAATTGAACGCGAACAAGGTTATATGTTATTTATTTAGTAATATAAATAATCTCGTTAATATAGCACTTATTCAAGGATCCCGATTTATAGCTTAGGTCCGGCAACCGAATGTCATGTACCTACAGGTTTTTAACTTTTGAAATAATATAAGGATAAGATTGGATTCATAGTGGTAGTCATTTTGAGCAGTTCTTCTGAATAGTTATATTTAAGCTGTATGTAATAAGAATATTATATTTCTTGAAATCTTTATCGCATTGCAAGAAATCTTGATGAAGAACAAAATTTAGTCATTTAATTTGTGGCTTATTATAAAATAGTATAGGGAAGCCTTGGACCAGTAAGGGTATATTATAATACCATAAGCGCCTTCCATCTTCAGGAAGTAGCAAGAAACTGATGTTGTCCTGTACTGCGCTGTGTCCGGTCCTGTGCGAGTTTCCCCTAATATAGAACAAGAAAATAACGTGCTATTTTTGTAATGCTATTGGTGTAATTTAAATTAAAGAATTACATAAATTTACTTACGGCTTAATCTACGTTGAAGAAGACATAAATTTTAAATTATTGGGGATAATTGAATAATTTAATTAATGAAAAATTATATCTAATTTGCAATATAATTGAATTGATTTGAAATTAGACCGGTAGCTAGAGAACTGGTGACAACTGGCAAGTGCTCACCTCCTACCCCTACCTCAAAATTAAACTCTCGGATTTTCAGAGCGATAAATTTTTGAAAATTTTATATAATGAAGCCAATTCTTTCCAGAAAATAATTTTTTTATTTTGAGATTCCCTTCGTTTAAGAGGAATCCTCCAAGTTCGAAAACACTTTTGAAAACTAGAAAAAATTAACAATAGGGGAACTCACTCCCTAGCAACGGGAAAAAGGGGGTCCACCTAATAGTGGAAGTAAAGTGAAGTTAGAGGGGCTAACCCAAAAATAATTAAATATATATTTAATTGTTTTATTTTGTTATTTGTGCGAAGATAAAGGTTATTTTAATAAAAAGTTTTTCAAATGACGAAAATGTCACTTGTACGTATAAAATATTTCTGTTCACATGGACAGGTAACAATATTAATTCATAAATAATTTTTACATGAAACTTGGCATAAGCGCATTATGTACGTAAATAATAATTTTTAAATTTCTATTTAAAACATGAACGATGGAATTTTTTTCAATAATTATTTAATTTGTTTATTGAAAATCGTTCCTAGCGACACAGCAGTTAAAACAGCACGGAGAGCTATTCCACCGATATAATACCTTACAGAGTTTGCACGGCATTTAGATGGTATTTACATCAATTAAATAGTAATTTTCAAGTGACCTCTTGAGTTTACAGGGATTGTTTTGCGTAACAAAAATTCATTCTTAAGAATGTAGTATGTTGTTGTGCAATAGAGACCAGCTTCCTCTGTGAGAATTTTCCTGAATTGTACTGTTATATCCCTGAACATATTTATCTTTATCTATGAACATCTCTATTACTATTTTTTGCAGATTGGTAGAAAAACGGCAGACTTTTCAAATGCCATAATAGTATTGTAATAGTTGGTGCTATTTATATTGAAGTTCTGATACCAGTCTAGATGGAACCCGAACGCCAACAATTAGAAAGAATACTAGAATACTACCTATAGGAAAATTTTTATTTGGAATTGGATTTCTTTTCTTTGGTTTGGAATTTTAAAGATTTAAATTTATAATAGCGGTAACAATCCCGAATGCGTTCTATTATACTGATGCGCATGCGGATTTATAATAAAATTGTCATTAAAGCTCAAATTAGATGAAATTCTTACGGATAGCTTCCACTGATGTACTCCAAGTCTTAATTTATTGTTTATAAAAATATGTTCGAGGATGGTGCATTTATCCACCCCTTATATTAGTAAGCGCAGTTAGAAATTGATTGCAAATAATTCAGATTTAAAATAATGAAATGAAAAATAAATAGGCAGCAAGAAATCTTATTTTACCGAGAATAATAATCAAGTTTTAATCAAAAATTTTTATCTTGACATTGACATGACCAAATCTAGAAACCGAGTTAACAATTTGAATGCGAGTAGATATACGAAAAAGTGCTCGCAACAGAAAAACAATAATAACGAAAAGCATAACATTAATATCATGTAGGTGAATTATTGATAAGTTGAGTATAAAAGGGAGAAAACCGTCAATCAAGGGAACGATCGCTGTCGCTAATTCCCGGCACGCTTCCTGTAATTGGCGAATGTAATCCAACACTTGCGCCCGCCGTCACCGACTTATGGCCGACAAGAAGCTTAGGATTTCATGCCCTAATGCGGGTGCAAAGCAATACTTGTAATTAGCACAGTATAGCGTGTCCCAAGAGTTTATAAACTTTTGTCAGATTAATAACAGTTTCCAGTTGCATCCGCCAACACTTTTCACGAGTCAAACGTCTGATGCCAATACGATACCATCAAAATTTAGATTATTTTCACAATTGGAAAACTTCAGAAAGATCAGTATTATAGTATATTTTTTTAAATAAAAATATACTTTGTTTCAGGTCTATGAGTAGTCGCAATCATACAAAGCTTATTTATGCGTGGTTGTTGCTTTCTCTCCATTAATAAACTATACATAATCAGACAACCGTATAAAGGGTCGTGCATATTTTTCCGCAACTCGGAATAAACGACAAAAATATTTTAAAAATGTGTAAGAAAACAAGCGTAGAGGTAATCTATGAAAACGATTCTTTAATTCCCGAGAGCAACGCCGCGCAGAAATCAAATCCTATCTTGATGCGCGTGGATGAGGATAAATCCCAAACAAGCCCAGCTCAGACCGCTTCTAAAATATATTGCGACAAATTCTCACATAATATTATATGAACCCAAACAAAAAATAACGCAGCTACTTATTATAATAACAGCCCAAAAATTTTTACACGCTTTTCTTGAGAATGATTTATCCAGACAAGTAAACGCTCACATTAACCTTAAATTTAACAATTTGCATTATTTTTGAGTACTATGGGAAAATTAAATGAAAAATAAAACAGTAGTAACTAGTAACACTAAATTACCTACTATTTTATGGCGGTTCGACTTTCTTTCACTGACACTATTGTTTCAGAAAAAGCGCTGTTTCGCGCTGTTAGCGTCGCCAGCCGTCTGTCACGGATACACCACCTGCGCAACCATCTGTCTTCCACCCCCGACACTCTCGTGCAATTAACATGTTTGTCTTTGGTATTCAAATAAAATATTACCATTTTCACACTTTTTCTTAAGTATGCGTGGAACATTAACAGTTTTTTATTCTTACATTTATAATATTCTTACACATCAATTTTGAAACAATTTCGTGAAAAATTTTGTATAAAATGAAATTTGTATTGAAATGGAGTGGGTAATAAGCAAAATTATTGTAAAACTGTTGAAGTGTGGTTCGAAAACTGTAATATTCTACTTTTCCTGAAATTAAGATTTCCATCCTGTGGTAGTAAAAGTCATCAAAAGTATATTTTCTACTTCAAATCAATTCTAAATCTGTCTAAAATTTCTTTCTTAAGCATTTCAAGCATAACAATAGAAATTTCCGAAAAACCCTTTCCTTCATTTCATTCGTTTTTTGAAAAGGTGAAGCGGCATCTACATACAAAGCAATTTCCCGATACAGATGAAAGACAGCAAAATCTAAATTTCTTGAAAAACTTTTCAAAAAAATGTGTGTGGTGCGAATTTTATTTTACCAAATTATAGCGACAAAAAGCGGCATCAACTACAAAGCAATATGCCGATACAGATGAAGGGTAGTAAATATCGAAAGTTTTAAAATACAGAAACTCCCTGAGATAATTTTTTTGAACTTGAGAAATTTATAACTGACAGTTACAAATTAGGTATGTACTAACTAAAATAACAAAATAGTAGCAAATGTTTTAACACCATAACTCTTAAGTGCACTTAAAAAAAGTTTATTTTATGATCCAAGAAAAATTTTTTGGATCCTAATGGATAAAGTCATTTTTTCTCACTATCATGAAAGGTTATTAAAATATGTAATAAAATGGGACTATTTTTTAATATTACAATCTGCCTCGTTTGCCAACAAAGACGAACAATTCTTTCTTTACACTTTTTTATTGAATTGTTTCGTACGTTTTCCTGCTTTTTTGTTCATTGTAATCTATAAGAGAAATCATCTTACCGAAAGTTAAATAATATTTTGATAAGAGACATATGCCAATTAATTTACCCTGGCATGCGAATTAAGTTCAATATAATCAAGTTTTAAGAAAAGTTATTTTGTTATGCAGTTTTCTGATAAAAAAAAATTAAAAACATTTTTATAAGATATAACAGATTCATGTTAATTCCCCCATTTTAATTCCAAAATAGTATAAATCTTCTTAAACTTTGTTTGTGCCTGCTTGTGAATTTTTTATTTTAGTTTGTACCCAAATAGTTTTTGAGATATTTCAGTAAATCACTGAGGGGGAGATACATACTAGCCCTCCTCCATTTCAAATTTGGGATTTAAAGTAGCTGAAATGGTTTGTGCTTTGCTTGTGCTTGTTTGTGCATTTATCCAAAGCATTTTTGATATATTCAAGAAGATATTCAAGTCGGAACACCTTAGGGAGTGTAACCATTGCTTTAACGCAGACGATGTGAAAATTCTTAATGAAGAGCCCTGTTTCCCGAAGCGTTCTTTCCTGGAAGCGGCTTATATTTTGACGGATTGTGATAATGTCAACAAGATCACTGATTTTAAACAGATTGACACTCTTTATAAGAGTCTATTAACTGTTCACCAATCCAAGTCGCACAGGTAGTTCGGTTTTATGGAATTTTTTCGCCTTTCTTTGGTTTTGTTTGCTGATTTGCGGTTTGTTTATTTGTAATTTGTCAAATATTTGAGATAGCGACCTGTTATCTAAGGAGCGTTCGATTTGGCATTTAGCAGGTATTTTGTTTATTTAGGGATTTCAACACTGTACTTTTATTCGTGTTGTGATAAGTTGAAATTTATTAGATGCAAATTATTTTTACCTTTTTGACTTCTGTATTATTTTATCTATACATTGCATTTGCATCTAATTATTCATTTTTGTATGTCCTACCTGCAACTACAATTTTACCTATATCAACGTCGGGTACTATGCCGAATGAACCCAATTAACATCCAGCTCCTAAAGGTAACATTTTGTAGCTTATTGTTATGATTGTAATCTACATTTACTTTGTTTTAATAATAAATAGCCTGATGAAGACTAATTGTTAGTCGAAACCGGTCGCTTCAGCTCATAGCGTTTCATTTGGTTACCCCCCCCCCATTCCCAAGAGTATCTCTGCTTATAGAAATTGGGGTAAGAAACTTTCCTTCATTTATTCAAGAAGAAGTTCAGAGACACCGAAGTTCATGATTGAATTAACAAGATTCTTACATAAAAAATACAATATGGCACATTAAAACCCCCTTATAAGTATAATTTTATTGTCAAAGATAACTACATTAAAACTGACAAATAGTTTAGAAAAAATTAATTTTTGTATTTGTCAAATTTAGTTTTTTATTGTAGGTATTCCGAAATGTTTTAAAATATTTTTTTTTAATTTACAGAATAAAATTAACAAAGACGGGAAATATACTGAATAATTTAATTTGCCAAAGAGTATATTATTGATTATAGAGATATCTATCTCTAACAACTTCATTAATTTGTGGTTTTCCAATTTTTCAAATTTTATGTAGTAAACCGTTAAAACTAAACCTCAGATTTCTAAATTTCTAAAATTAATTTCGTTGAAAAATTAGAAATTTTAAAACTTTTACCAAATAAAATTTAACCCGGTGAAAAGCAAGGCTACTCTCGATTTAATTCTAACCAATATGGAGGGTCAATTCCAAAATAATATTACTCAATACAAAGTATAAAGTATCGGATAATTAATTATTAGTGGTGTCATTTTGTATTTTATTTGTGTATTCATTAGTAATGCAAAAGTAGCCAAAAACACGATATTATTTGCTCTGTATGTTTGATATAACACCAGAAAAAGCTTTAAAGCCTATCCTACATCTTGGTGGTAATAAATGAAGAGTTTTATAGCAGTAGTAAAATTGGAAGAAGCAAATCAAGTGTTGGCTTAAGTTTGAAAAAATGGGTAAGGCTGAAGAACTATAAAAATCAATAATTACGCCAATGGACAAAAAATCATAATATTTCATTGTAATTGGTAATTGCACTATGACAGCATAATACTCGTAGCTTTGAAAAGTAAGAATTTAATTCAAGATTATTAAAAAATTATTATATTAAACTCTTTCTAAGGTAATAAAGGTAAAGTAAAAAATTATTCAAGATATAAGATAAAAATGGACCACTCAGGAAGTTGATAAGTATCAGTAAGGGTTCTAAAGACATTGACACCACCATAATAGCATTTTATCTAAATCGGAATACTTTTACTAAGTGTTATCAACAACTGTCGCGCGATAATAAGCTTCAGAATCGATTTTAACTAGAATCCTAAAGGTTTCTTATCAAAATATTTTCTTTTAATTAATTGTTCTTAGAAATTACAATTAATGTAAGTATCTATGATGTAGTTTCTGGAGATAACCTTATTAAACTTGTCTTAAAACGGTTTAAAATTAACAACTACAAGGAACTAAATTTTTTAAATTTGTCCACGAGATAACTAACGCGATTGGAAAAGTGCACAAATTAATCATTGATGATTGAAACTTTGCCATTCCGAAAATTATCTAAATCCATTAATAAATAAATGATTATGTAAACAGTTTTTGGGGTGACCTGAATTTCTATGATGATGCAACTAATTATTATAATATTATTCTGTACACAAAATATTGATCTGATTAAGCTTTACATTTGAAAAACAAACAAAAATTCGTTAAAATTTTGGTAGTGGCGGTTTACTGTTTTGACAAAATTAATAGTTATTATTTAAACGTACATTAATTTGCTTCTTTGTAAGTAAAATATTAGAGGAAGTATATATGGTAAGCAAGTCATATATTTTAGTTAGAAAAGTTCAAACATGATGGTTATGAAACATGGTTTGAAAATGCACCTGTCACTTACCAAAAAAATTATTTACGATTATTACCTCAATATTTGTAAAAGCTTTTCACATGCTTTTTAATTTAAACTTTTTACCATTATGTGATTTGATTAAGTAAGATTTTATTAATGAAAACAATAAAGGTGCGTTAATTAAATTTTGTTTTCAAGGAAGCTCTTGTCAGGTTTTTCGGTTTGGCTTTATTTATTGAATTATACAATAACAGAACCAATACATCAAAATGTCCTCAAATATTATCTACCCAGGAAGAAGTTTTCAGTTTATTTTTTCTGATCAGTTATTTGCCAGCTGTGTATTATAGGTACTATTGCAAAGAAATGTCAAAAATTTTATTTATCTTTAAATAATTTTGCCAAAATTCTCAAGCTTTCATGGTTACAATCTGGTTGGTCCTACTCTAATTAAATAGGAAGAATCTGGAATCAAACACCGGATGCCAGTATTTAGTATCAGTTCAACTTGCAGTTGTTCAACATAAACATCCTTCTAATTAGAAGTGAGATTTGTGTTATTATTTTTATTCAGTCATATAACTTTCTGTCATATTAAACACCGTAGTATAAATTACTTGGAAACGGACTGGATTTAATATTCCGAAATTTCTAAATCAATGAAGTAATTGGAAATAAAGTATAGGGTATAGGGGGAGAGTGCGTACGGAAGTAGGGAAGCATTTAGACCGCAATGTCACAGGTTCGAATCCCAATTGTTACCAAATTATTTATGCTGTGGTTCGGATTGCATGTTAAGCTATAAGTCCCTATTTCACATTTAGTCAGGAAATAACAACTACTGATTATAGATATAATATTATTGCCCCTTTCTCATGACCCCGCAAATCCTAGCTCCGTCACCGAAAGTAGGATACTAACAACCACTAATAATGTATGACATGATGGAAAGAAAAATGTTAAGAAAAAATGAAAATGAAAGAATCAAATCTTCCTCTTATGTGAAATAATTTATCACCCAATATTTGATTCCACAGAAAACGTGGTGAGGTGGTCGTAATCCTTCATCCTAATATAACACATAATTTCTTATTTGTGTATAAAACCAATTGTATATTTAACTGAGCTCACACACAAAAGAAAAGAAAATTAGAAATGTATTGAAGAGAAGGGTAATGAGGAAAGGGTGGGTAAAGTGACTAAAAACAGAGAAAAGTCAGTTTTAAGCATTACCGAGTGGAAATTCTAGGTTAGAATCGAGAAATTCACAGGATTTCTTAGCTCGAATTTCATTTCCTTTCCAGGAATTGGTTTTATATTTACATAAGTTTGGCCAATTGTTGTCCCAATGTTAGGTAATTATTGCACCAAAATTGCAATATAGAGTCACGATTGTATACTATTTTAAATACAATTATTTAGTAAAAACAGACACAAAGAAATAGAAAAAATTGGAACTGATGCATACCAGACCAGTAGGTACACGAATTATTAAATTTATTAATGAAAACGAAATGTAATTTGATAGAAAACATTAAAATGAAACGTTTAAGGTGAGGATGATTTTATATTTTACATTTTGCCCGCAAACTTAGTCCTTGTTTTGATAAGGATAAGTAATTGTTATTTTTAATGGATTTAGGGCAATGAGGTTCTTAGAAAGAGTTTCTCTTATTAAATAAAAAGCATAAACCAATACTAACCTAACCTCAAGACTGGATTCCGTGTAAACATGTGCTTTTACTAAATAAATAACATAAACCAACTCTAACCTAAGTTGCGGAGATCGAGATCGATCCATGAAAATCAGTAGTAAAAAAATTAAAAATTAAAAATAACATTTTCATTCTATGTTGTTGCTATACAATTAGTGAAAATGGACTAATGTAACCTATCCACTTTCCACGAGTCCATTTAAAAGGAAATGCTTTTCTAAACGTTTAATTGTTAAATATTGTCCAAACTATAGGGTGTTTTTTAGCTGCATGAGAACTTTCAATAGGGATAACAATTGAATCAAGATTGCTATGGAAACAGTTTTTTGACATTTGTGTTTAGCAAGGTTTGGCATTTGATAATGCATAGATTGACCATTGAACAACGCTACCAAATTGGGCTCACAACCAATTGGAAGTGGATCCATTTTTTTACCGTAAAATTTTGTTCAGTGACGAGGCACATTTCTGGTTAAATGGGTATGTTAACAAACAAAATTGCCGTATATGGAGTGAGACCAATCCGGGACATTATCTTGAGACTCCATTGCATCCATTAAAATTGACTGTTTGGTGTGGAATACACGCCAACGGCATCATTGGTCCATATGTCTTTCGAAATGAGGAAGGAGCTACCGTTACGGTGAATGGTGTGGGATATCGACACATGCTCAATACATTTTTGTTTCCAAAACTTCAAGAGCTAAACATTGACAACTTATGGTTCCAACAGGATGGTGCTACGTGCCACACAGCCAACGAAACCATCAATTTATTGAAAGGACAATTTGGTGACAACATTATTTCAAAACGTGGTCCTATCAATTGGCCTCCAAGATCGTGTGATTTGACACCTCCAGATTATTTTCTGTGGGGGTATGTTAAATCCATGGTTTATGCTAACAAACCAACAACTCTAGAAGCATTGGAGGCTAATATTCAGCAAGCCATTTATGAAATAAAGCCAGAAATATTGGAAAAAGTGGTCAAAAATTGGACTGAACGGATGCGCTTCGTAACCATTAGTCGTGGTGGTCACATGCCGGAAGTCATGTTCAAATCATAAATGCCTTTAACTGTACTTTCATAAAAAAATTATAACCAAAACATTCCGTCAGGTTTTTAATGTTTTATTTCATTTTGAAGTTCTCATGCAGCTAAAAAAACACCCTATATATAATTTGTTTTAAACTTAATTTTACTGCATCGTCTCTTAATAGAAAGTTAGAGCAGGTTAAAAAATCTTTGAACACAAATACTGTTTTTTAGTGAGGTTTTTAGGTTGTCTGGTTGAACTTGATTAAAGTGGTGCTTCAGGTTTTCTACTAAATCGCTCATATAAACAGAGTTTTCAATAGTTATTAAATGAAAACCGTCCTGAAACCTAATAAAATAAATGGGAAAATGGATACATAATTGATTTCATGATAGCAATGTATTGCATTTTTTCAATGATCTTTGCAGGCGTTCTATCTTTCCATTACATGCCGGGTGGTAGGGAGAGCTTCGATTGCGTTTAAAACCAAATAAAATTGGAAATAAAGGGCCAACTAAATCCATATGTACGTGTGAAAAACGTTCAAATAGAGGCAAAAATGATTGAAGTGGAAAATGTACGTGTTTGCAATTTTTTCTGTGAAAATGAACCAAATTTAAACAAACAACCGAAATAATTAAGGGGACAAACTATAGCTAAAGGAACAAGTTTTTCCAAGAATCAGTATCCCATTTTTCTCTAATATTTTTTAAATACGATATTGCTTAATAAGTCTCTCTTGTGGTCTCCTAATTATACCAAGAAACCACTTTTATATTATGCAATAAAATATTTATTTCATAAATTTAAATTCTCGTTGATGGCTCCTGTGAAATATTATGTACAAGGACAAAAAAAATTTATAATTATTGCAATTTTATTATTTATTATACAATTTGTTAGATTTTCACATAGTATAGAACATAATTTAATTTTTATGAATAATTGATAAGAAAAATGAATTACCCAATTAATAATTGGTTTTTGAATAATTTACACAAGTTTTTTTAATTCAAATTTTGAGAATTTGCGTTATTATTTTCTTATCAATAAAAGTTGGACTAAAATATAAAAATTAAAACGAATTAAAGATTTTATTTGATGTGAGAAAAGGTTACATTTAGGGATTCTCAATTATTGAAAGGTTAAAAATTAAATACCAGTTGTCATTATTGCTTATGATTGAAGGTGAACAATTTGACTTTAACTATAGCATTAGATGTAAACCACAAGAGAAACCGATCAATGTCAAAATCGAGTGGAAATTTGATAATAGTAGTGTTGAAGAACATGTAATTATTTGAGATACCTATATTATTAGTTGGTAGTTGAACAGTGGGTAGATGCGGTGGTAAATCCGTTTATAAAATAGTGAATTGGGAATAAGAGAGCTGTTCAAGAGAACACAAATCATTACGTCTTACCTGTCCTGAACTTTCGTTCAATCGGGAGTCCTTACGGTATCGCAGATACAGAATTCTCTTTGACTAAAATGTAGCCTTTAATTTATAGCGTCACGCTGCTAAAGAAACGTTTCGAATTTCCAACACTTAATTACACGCAAAATTATCTTTGTTACAAATTTGTTAATTTTATATTGATCGTGGTACTCGAATATACAATTTTGTATGGTGCCATAACAAATAATTTTACCTACCCAAAGCGTCTGCACCAAAAAAAAAAGTTAAATAAAATGTATTGTGTTGTACCAAATCATAATTTGATTCAAGTTGTAAAAAATATAAAAATGAGCATAAAAGAATTTAGAAATGCTCACCTGTCGAGATTTGAATTGTGGGTTGATTTCATATTTACCGATACGAAACATGTTTCGGCCATCCGTTGGGTTCAGGATAAATTTATGAGTAACCAAATAAAAGACCGTGATTTCAGGACTACAGCATAAAGTGCATAGTGGCACTACATCATTTTAACATAATAAAAGAATGAATAGCTTTCAGATTTATGTCATTTTTCGGGCATATCAAAGTTGTTTCGATAGAGAAAAAACACAAAGCGCTTAGAAGATATCATCCTCGGTAAGAAATATGTAAACTATAAGCTTATACGTCGGGATTACCCAGATGCATTTCAAAAACTTTTAAATTATGGCATTTTTTATAGCAACTTTATTTTAATAGAAATTTTTAAATCAATTTCTTACGAGTGCATTTTAAAATTTGATTTAATTTTTTATCTCAAAAACTTCTTTTCTTAGTTTGTTACTTTCCAAAAGAAATTCTTGTGAAATTGCTACTCAAAATATTTAAAACAAAAGTATCTATTATGTCCTTCTATTTTTAAAAGTAATTAAGCATACGATTTATGGTCCATTTTTAATATTTCAGGAATAAATTTAATAAGTTTAAACTAACTATTGCAATTATACTAAAAAATTAGACTATATCATTTTATATTTATTTATTATATCCGGAAAATATAAATTTAAGTATTGGCCAGTAAACGACTATTATAATAATTTATTATTAAAAAAAATTTAAGTTTGCTATCAATTAAAATTAAGTGCTTTCCCTCATTCATAAACATTATCAATTTCAGTTCAATAAAAAATTCGTCTAATGTATTAGTAATGTCAAAACTGTAATAAACAGCAACTTTTTGAAAGTTAATCTTAATAGCATTTATTTGTGTACTACCTATATTAATACAAAAATAAAATTTTTTTTGAATAGTAGATAATAAAGAAAATCTGATTTCAAGACCTATTACCATCGTTGGAAAACTTTATAAAATTGATTCAAGCGCCAGATTTCTGTTGGTCTGTTTGCAATAAGGATTATTTGCAATTCATTTAACGAGAACATTATAAGAATATAATACCCTGATTCAACATTATATTTTAGTTATTGTACCTCTGATGGGGAGGTCAAAACTTAAGTCCCGTATCCTATTCACTTCTACCAAATTATATTATGCACCTTATTTAAAACCTCTCATCTCATCGAATGAATTCCGAAAGGATTTTACACTTTATTTATATTAAAACCAACAGTTCAATTTCAAATTAACCATAAAAAAAAACGTAAATTAGCCATATTTATTAACTTTATTGTAACTCCAGTTAAAACCTTTTCTTTCCAAATGAAAACTTGATCGACATTAAACCGAAGATAGTAGATTACAAAACTCACTAACTTCGTTTAAATGGAAAGCCAAAACTAGTTTTCCGATTAGCAAATAAAATTCGGAGACGAGGGCAGTGGGTCGATAGTAAAAATGAAATCAAATATCTAAAACAATTAAACGATAGACAATTTATTGCAAAACCAGCTACTCTCTAGTGTGGTTGGAGTAACTTACATTAGTTTAGAAGAGGAAACCTCTAAAAAAAAAAAATTTCAGGAAACGTTTTAGATTAACGACGTTTTGACGACGACAAAAATTGCAAATCTTCTTTTATCAGAGTAAAATGCTAATAAATATGTGTATATTGTAACGAATTTTTGCAATTTGTTACGGGTTCTGTTTCCATTTTATTTCAATATTTCTAAGTACGGCCCGTGCATTTGTATTTAAATGCAATATTAAATGCAATGATATAAATGAAATTTTGCTGTCAGATGGTTGCGTGAAACGTCGGCGTTTGAATTTCTATAAACATTTCTGGTATAGTAATTTAATTTAATTACCCAGGGACCAAATAGCAGAGCGAACCTATATTGTTGCAACAATTTTCTGAGTGCCGATTGGGAGTGCGTTGCAGCATGTCTTCCGTTATCGTGCCAGTGTGGTATGTAGCAAGTTTTTCCGGCGCTGGCTAATGTTTTTCGGGCCACTGAATACATCTGGTTGTAAATTGGGTAACTCAATATGGCAATCTACTACATAGTTCTGATGTGCAAGTTGTACGACCATTATGGATTTTCTCGAGTTGGTAACATCCTATTGTTGTGTGTTTTGGATAATCACTTGGGGAATTTCTTCAATTGTCTTCCCTGCGGCTCGGAGCCGACGATTGTCTCGCGACAGTAATAACCTGGCTGTGACTGTGGCGCCATCTGTGGTCCGGTGATGTAACTCTTAGAAAATTTGACTTCACAGTGAGGTTATGCGAAGTTGTGTTATGTATCCAAGCATGCGCATTTAGTGCTGTTTTGTACTTAGGAAATGCTTAGGAATACCAAATTTAATTTTGACAGATGTAAGATTTCGTTAAAGCACATTTTTTATTATTTAAATTTTTTCCTTGTACAATAATAGATCATAAACTTGGTACTACAGTTGGCAATACTGTTTAGTAGGGTTACTTGTTAGGTAAAGCATTAGAATATATAGGTAAGGAAGGACTACTTGTATAATACCATATGCATAAAAAGCGAGACAAAAATCGTGGGTAGAAGCTCCGCCCAGCAGACCAACTTCTAACTCGGTGACTCATAATTATTATATTTTAAATTGTTATAATGGTTTGTTGTAGTGTTTGTGGGACTTCTAAGACCAAGAAAAATGTTTAAAATGGTATAACTTGGCATACGTAAGTACTTAGAGTTATTTAAATAATTTTATAACAAAAATATAAATTTGTGAGGTTATTACCACAATGTGCTTAAATCATAGGCGTACAGTGATTCTATATATTTACATTAAATATCGTTTATACAATTTAGATTTCCAAAAAAAATTAAATGAGAAAGATTATTTTTGGTTAAAAAAAATGAAAATGCCGTAATATTGGTCTCCAACTCCATTGTCACGCTTGTGTTCAAAACATTTTACTGACGAACTTTGCCAATATTTTTATGCTACGCCACTGGCAATAATATCAACCAGCCGCCATAGAAGACCACTTTTACTCGCATTTTGTATTCAAATGCTCCTTCCTTACCTATATATTCTAAGGGTAAAGCACGTTGTTAGTTGTTATCATATGTTATCGTGTTGTTGTTATCATGTAATCAGTTAAGTTTGTTATTATAAGTTGTTATTGCTGATTTGTGTTTCCTTTTATTTTTCATTGAAATCCGTTATATCCAATAAATCGTTAAAAGTGTGCCGCAACAAAAAAAAGGTTGAGAATCACTGCTCTAGATGCACTCCTAAAACAACATACCCTAAAACTGCATACTTGCAAATGGGTACAAGAAACTGCATGCGACCAAGCAAGAGCTGCAATACGTGCGCCCTCTTGGAAACATGCAAGATACTATCTGAACTTATCCAGAATCAATCTGCGGACAATGGCAGGGATCTTAACTGGACACTACAGATTAAATAAACACCTTCACAAGATGGGGTATGCAGATGACCCCATATGTCGTGGATGTAATGAAGAGGAGGAAACAGCTGAGCATGTACTTTGTTACTTCCCGGCGTTTACTTCAATAAGAGGATCTATGTTGGGGGATACTCCACCTGCCAAAATCCTAGAGTTCGTCCTATAGCTGGACTGGCTTGTTGGAGAGTGACAGGATCGGGGTGAAACTGAGTAACCGGAGGTAGTACAATGGGCCCAATTTTTCGGCCTAAGTGCGTATGAGTTTATCTTACCCTCCACAACAAATCCAGAATCCAGAAATTTCTTGATCATCTGGATGGTCCAGCATCGCGTGACATCTACAACACCATCTCTCACTGGTCCAGTTCCCGTTACTGATCTGCAAGCAGCGTTTTTTTGTTCGCGAATATCAATCAAGTGTTTTCCTTTGAAAATTATAACAAGTTACAGATTTTCATCTTTGAAGCCACACGTTGGGAAAGCGATTTTGTTCGAACACCTGTCACCATTATATTGTAAGTTTATCCGAGCTCGAGGTAAGCAAATTTAACTTATCCAATTCGTATGAACCGACGTGTTTATGGGTTTTTGTGTTCAATTTTCAGTAACCATAGAGGTTACTGGTTTAATTGAGTACCGTACGATGGGGCAACATTGGCCCTTTAAGGACAACATTGGCCCACCTGACAAAAAATGTTTGTTTGTAGGATAGAGATCGTAAATACAACGATAATTTTTTAAGTTTTGCGTCAGCAGATAGGAGAAGACCGCAAACATTCGGGGAACCACAAATTGGAACAGTACTTGCTGTCTGCTTTCTCTTTTAGGTCGTGAAATCGTCAATCGAGTTATTTATCGGTAATCGACACGTGGCAACTTCTTCCTCAAACGCAATTTTTAAAATTAGGAACAACACGGTAAGCATTAATATCTTATTTTAAGTTAGTAGTTAGGTGATTTATCAAGATTTTTCAAATTAATTATAATCCGGTGGTCTGTAACATTCAAATTTAGCGGTCGTTTATTTGGCTAAATTTGTCAAGATCTTTGATAATTTTCATTTTGGAACCAAGTAAGAATGGTATGGGGGCTTGAAAATTTGGTGTCGAAGGTTGACAATGGCTGATAAGAACGGCAGGCCATTTTTGTATATTGGTGTTTTACGATGATCAAAAATGGAAAAGTGCGAATTTAGCGGTCGATATCGATTGATAAGTTAAATTAACGTACCAATTTAACTCCGGTTTTCGGATTACACAATCGTATCGATTATTGTTCACCAAGGGCCGTCAAATGTTTATGGACGCTCTATGTGATTTCCACCTGGTGTGGGTTCCAATCCGTTAGATTCGAGGCTGCTATTGCGATTTAAGTATTCAACAATGTATGAATATCACACTCGAGTATATTTTGTAAACCACACGAATTTTCACTTACGAACACCTGTAATTAGTCCGAGTGTGACCCTGGATGTCTCTCCTTTGTTGTTTTGACATCATTACCACCTACAACGCCAGTAACATCCAGGTTGTAGAAACAAGATTTGCGAGATCAATCAACACCTGTACCTCCACCTTGCTATCTTCTGTAGGAAGCGATCATTTATTGCCGTTGGCTGCGTTCAGCAAAGCAGCAACATTGTAGAGGCGCATCGAGTTGAAATGGGTGAGCGTTTTGTTTTCATAATTATTCCTGTGTATACGAAGCGAAATGCTTCGAGAGTTTCGGTACGTCATAATTAGTGCACTTAAGTACGCGGGCGATTTTTCGGCGAAGAAGATAGAAGATTTACTATCTTCCTAATATAACATCTTGTTTGAGAAAATCGGAGCGAAAGTTCCGATTGTATGATTTTTGTACGCCGAATCAGATCTGCCCGGTACTTAATTATTTCCAGGTGCGCCTGACAAAGATTACTGTGGGGTATAATTGTATTGGTTTGACCATTTCTTTGTTTTCCTTTTATTAAAACCATCTACCTGTGCACTGGAGTTTTATTTCTTACTTTCGTGCTTTCAGGCCTCACCAACATCTGATAAGCGGCGATAAGCACGTGGCGCCTTTTATTATTCTTTGTGTAGGTTTTTTTTTGATAGAGTCGAGGATCTCCTCGGCTTGCAACCCCCCACAAAGTGTTCTACACTGAGCTGAGCCGTAGTGCCGCTTTAGAGACCCAGGAGTGCAGGTAAGGTCGAAAGGTTTAATAAATTGGGATTTTGTGAGCTGAGAGTTTAGTAACGCCACAGGTCTGTGACAAATGAATAACCAAGATAAGGTAACATTGGACCAGATTATAGGTTTGTTCGTTTGTATGAACTAACTTGCTCGGTTCAAGTTAGTGCAATGTACTGTGTTCGTTTGGCTGCTCAGTTCATTACCGAACATGAACTTCTTGCTCGACCTCCATAGGAGGAGTAGGCAGTGCAAGTCAGAATACTATCTAACTTTTGTGGTGGGAGTATTTTGTCTTGAAAGATAACCCAGTTCAAGTTAGTTCATACAAACGAACAAACCTATTGGGGCAACATTGGCCCAAGCTAAAATCAATTTAAATTCTGATGAAGAAAGTGAGACATATTCTGATTTGGAAGAAGTGATAGAAGTGGTCCAAGAAACCCCGAAATTGAGGATAAATCCCAATGGATTAAGCATCGGCGACTTTGTTGTAGATTTGTTTAACGGAAATAAATACCCTGGCAAAGTTATTGCTATTTCAGAACAATGGCCAACAGTTGACTGTCTAGAGAAGAGCCTGAAATTTTGAAGGTGGCCCCAAAATAAGATGCTATCAATTACAGCTGGGATGATGTTATTGTCAAAATACCAGAAACCAGAACCCAAAATGATTTCCAAAAGAAATCAATATAAAGTCCCGGAGCTCGATAATTATGTTTGAGCTGCAGTTATTTTTTGGAAAAGAAATAGAATAAAAATTATATAGGAAGAAGAGTTTGCGTTTAAATTAAAAATATTTTCTTTTTACTACTTTTTAAAAAACTAGGTACCTATTTAGAATATTAGTTTTAAATAAATATTACTACGTATTTCTATTTTCAGTTCTAGTTTCAGTATTTCAGTTTGCTTGACCGTTTTTTCTCTATGTTTTTCTTACTAATCACATAAAACTGTTTTTTTTAATTACCTACAGGGTCAGGGATGTTTACAAAATCAATTTTTAGCTTTTATTTTAGACTATCTTTAACACAAGCCCCGAAAAACATGTTTGGGCTAAAGTTACCCCATGTCAAGGTAACTTTGGCCCACTTCAAAAACAATTTTTTTTTTCGCAATTGTGATATGAAAAAAATAAATTGAACTTTAAAACATATAGATATACCCCTACCAATAAATTAAAAAATATTAGATGCCTTGTACAGTTGTTGCTATATAATTTATTACTAAATATTTCAAATAATTTGTATAAAATTGGGCCAATGTTACCCCATTCGACGGTACTTGTTTATATTTAGTATGGGGTGCACTTTTTGTGCACATCTTAATTATTCATTACTACCGTGTGTCTGCTTATCACAATAATATTACATTGCAATTATTGGAACTGTGATAGTATATTATCTCAAATTCTGTGTGTGTCAATTAAAGCATTTGATTTCTATTTGCGTTTATTTTTAGTTTTCCCACGCTACCCGGTCTTTTTTCAGAAATCCACGATCCATGCCTCCACATGAATAATGAGCTGGTCTATTAACATCGTGGCATAACAAACTGGAGGGATTCTCTCCGGTTTGTTACGGACTCTGGTCTCTGGTTGGGTTAACCCTCTCATTTCATTAGTGGTTGCGATTCAGCAGAGGGTAGTTTTTATTACAATGTTACCATTACAGTGGATAATGCAGTGAAAGTATACAATTACTAGGAACTGCCTAGTGTTGTATTGTATTACATATTGTCGTATTTTTTTTGAGCCCCAATTGACAATAAGATTGGATGGGGAAAATGTTGTACAAATTTATAGTTGGTATTGTTAAAAATGAGAGATAAAGGGGACTCGCACTTTGACCGCCGTGCGGGCAGGTTGCGAATTTTGGTTAATTATATTGAAAAGAGTAAATTTTTGAATAATTGTGAAAGAAAAATAAATACTGTTGATTTGAAAAGTGTTTTTATTTTAGAGATCATTAATTTGAAGATTTTTAATTTGAAATTTGAAAGTGGAATTTGTTGTAAATTATTAGAAGGTCACGCGTAAAGTGTTGATAAAAATTTTTGAACCGACGAGCAAGCCGCGGCGTATGTTCGAAGATAATTCAGCGGCTCGATTAAATTATTTTTGAAAAGTTTTTTAAGAAAAGTCGGGGGCTGGATTATTTTACGACATCTTGGCTACCCTAACGTGGGACATAATTGGTGAACATTTTTGGATCTAATTTGGATAATTTTGATAGAAATAAATGTCACAAATTGAACCGACCTTAACCCTGAGATAATTTGGAGTCGTATAAAAGGCAAAATTATAACAATCATGGAAGAGTCAAGTGACGAATTATATCAATGGATGATGGTAAGAATGGCGGAAGGGATTTCCGAGGAAAGGATGAGGCTAGAGGATGAATATAGGGAAGAAATGAAGAGAAAAACGGAAAAATTTTATTGGGAAATGAATTGGGAAGCGACCGGAGGTCATGACGAAAGAAAGAGAAAATTGGAAAAACATTACGCAAAATTGCAAGAAGACCAGAATAGATACTGGGAGAAGTTAAGGAGAATAGTTTTAAAAGAAGAGGATGAAAGAAATAAGAGAAGGTGTCGTATGGGCGATACTAGAGAAAAAGTCCTAAAACTGGAAGAAGTTACAGAAGAAATATGGGAAGAAATTAAAGTTGAAAAATTGGAAAAAGAAATTAGAAAGGATGAAACGGAAAAAGATAATGTCACAGGCGACATTGCAAATAAAAAATTCCTGGAGGAGGAAATTAAAAATTTTGAAGAAAAACAAAAAGAAACTGCAGTCGAAAAAATTGAGATGGGTTTAGAAAAAGAAATAATCGTAAAATGGGAAGAAGTAGAAGCCCTAATTTTAGAAGAATACCCTAAATTAAGTCGATTTATAAAATTTAAATTTATCAAAACAAACTAAAACTTTCGTGATTACAAAAATAAATATAATTTTCTTTAAAAAATAAAACTTCGTTTAAAATAAGAACATGAAATTAAATAAAAGTGGAATTTAAAACAATTAACGACATAAAATTAGATCGTATTTCAAAGTAAATAATTATGGAAAGAATTGTCAGGATTGGTTTTTATAAACAGAATTTGTTACTATGAAGGAAATGAAATTTTATGGTTTAAAAAAGTAAAAGTTAAATGGAAGATTTGTTAAGGAAATTGGATGATGATGAAAGAGTTTGAGATTGGAAGTGGTTAATGAAAAGTATTTTTGGATATTATTTAATGGAAAAGTTATTATTATGAAATTGATTAAGAAGATAATGAAGTTAGTAAATAATTATGAAGAATTAAAACTGTAGTAGTAAAGGATTCAATAAAGGAAGCCAATGCTGATTAGATTGAAAAAATGAAGTAACAGAAAAATACGAGAAGATCCATGTGCTGATTGTTAAACCACGAAAGAAGATCAAATTTTAAGGAAGAAAATATTACTAAGAGAAAATTTAAGACAAGATGTTTGGAAAATTTAATGAAATGAATGGAACTTGGTCCAAAGCTTGGAGAACAGTTGGAAGTAATTAAAATTTTTTCAGGAAATTAAGTCTAGGGAAAATGGCATCTCATAGTTTGACGATTGTGAAGATTTTGTTCAGGGATGTAAATTAGATGTAACCTGACAGATGAAACCGGAGTACGCTTTTTAGGTTAAACTTTTTATTTTGAGTTTATTGTAAATAGTAGGTAGCAGAAAGCTTAGAAGGTGAGGGGAGAGTCCCAGAAGGAGTTCGATTGTCAATTGTACCTGAGTATTGGAACGACATGGTACATAACAACTGGGCGTCGTACTACGTCCGTCTCCAAATTGTTATGGAGGGGAGTTGTCGTATTTTTTTTGAGCCCCAATTGACAATAAGATTGGATGGGGAAAATGTTGTACAAATTTATAGTTGGTATTGTTAAAAATGAGAGATAAAGGGGACTCGCACTTTGACCGCCGTGCGGGCAGGTTGCGAATTTTAGCTCTAAATCAATATCGTCATTCGAAATTCCTTGATGTATTTTAGAAATTTCCTGTATAATTTTATACGATGGATTTTTTTCTAAAACATTATATTAATTTTTCATTAAATTTTTTCCCTAGTGTCGATTCTCTGCTTCACTGCAAAGCTAATATAACAATAACATCTCAGTCAGTTTGGAATTCGTCAAATAAGCATAACGTCGCCGAATCGTAGTAATGTGATAACGCGCGCTTCATAATCGAATGGAGAAGAGGTTTTGTTTTACTAATTACGTCTAGCATAACCAGATTATTTCAAGAATCAGATTCTACCGATTAGTAGAATTTGAATTTAAAAATTTAAAATTTTTATAATTAAATATAACATTTAGAAATTTTTAAATAAAATTAAGAAATAAATTTTAAAAAAGAAATATTTTGGTTCAAAAAGCACAAAAAAGGCAAAAACAACCGCAAAATAGGTGAAAAAGGCAAAAAAGACTAGAAACCCCCCAAAAAGGCAAAACAAAAAATGAATTTTTGAATAGTACATGCTCTGAAACGGATTTTAAATTGGGTCTGCCTGAAATATTTCAATTTTAAAGAAAAGGCATTTTGCCTAACTATCCTGTCTCTAGTTATAATAAAACGAGTAGCAAAAGAGGATTAGAGGATTAATCCACCTCGTGAAATGGATTGTAAAGACTTCAATAGAAGTGGCAATATTCCGACAGGAATGGAAAAGCCCTTGAATTGAATTCTAAAATTCTTCTACGCCATTCTTCGTCCATTCTTTTCGTGTGTCTCTGTCATACCAGCTGTTTCCTCTCGATTTCCTGCTCGACATTACTTTCTACGTCCATGGCTTCTCGAATGACCAGATTTCTCACTCTCTCCAAATGTAACCCCTTGCAGCTTCTTCTCGAAACATCCATTTCCGTAGTTAGTAGCTTCTTTTTATTAGCGTTGCTTAGGTCCTATGTGTTTACTCCATATAACGTTAAGCTTTGGATGACACTTGTATACAGTTTACTTTTTTATGGTTTGTCCCACAGCACTGAATTTAGGCATCTTATAGCACTTCTCCCTTTATTTATTATATGGGTTATTTCTTCCCCGCTGCTTCCTAGTTTGTTAAAAGTCACTCATAAATATTTACGCTATTTCTCTATACTATTTTAATGAAATTCGCTTCGAGAAGTAAGTTATTCTGTTCATTGTTCCCCACAACCAGGTATTCACATTTTGCCATACTTCTTATAGTTTTCCGACCATATAGCTGAGGTCGTCTTTATCTTCTGCTATCATTCCAGATAGATTTTAAATAACGTTGAAGATAGACAGCATTCTTGCCCTTTGTGGTTCTAAAATTTTCCATTATTCATTTGCGATTTTTCACATTTGCTCTATTATTTTTACATGTCTTGCTGGTAGGGTGAATTTTATGAATATTATCAAATGTGGATCTTCCCGTCCAGAAACCTATTTGTTCCACTGGCTGTTTTGTTTTTATATCATTTTCTACTAGATTTTTTAATACTTTAGAATATATTCTTCCTATTGTGTAGAGAACGGCTATTTCCCGATCGTTTCTTTGGGTTGCCTTTGGTTCCTTTTCAAAAAATCAAAATCTTGGGTTAAATTAAGAATCTACGAAGATCCTTAATGTTAGGGTTACAATGCTTTGAGAAATTCAAAATATAATATATTATAGAAACCAAAAGAGAGATTTCCTCTAAAAGGATACCTCAATTATACTCAAATTAATTAAAATCAAAATATTAATTACCAAATGAAAATACTTTCTAGTAGTTCGTACTAACAGTTTTTAGAAGGAAAATAGAAAAGCTCGATATATCAGTCAACAGTACACCTGACCTATTAAAATTTTCCAGTGACCTTGCAACCAAGTTTATATTTGAAATTGAAATATAATATACTGAGCGAAACATAATCCCCATCAAACAAATATAATTGGTAACAAATCAGAAAAATTTTGTTTTTCGTCTCCCCCTATCCTGATTTTGTTAAAATATGCACAAACTTTGCACAATTGAATTACACCATTTTTGATCCCAAATTCTAGATTTATATTCTTAGCTGTGATGTGCCCCCTTCCCCACGTGGGTAGTGATATACTTTTCCTCCTAGTATAATAATAATAAATTGATATTTTGATTTGTTTTTTATTCCGTATTTTTGTGCTATTATCTTTTATTAGTTATAGCAAAACTTATATAGAATATTTTGTTCATTATCTTCCTCGGAATATCAGAATAACATGATAATAAAGTATCTTTTAAGAATTACTTATTCTTTGTAAACCATGGCTATAACGAAAATTAGAAGAGAGCAATTTGTAACTTTCAAATCTGCCTATTTGTACTGAAATAATATAAACTGTAATTGCTAAGCTCAAAGGTTAAACCAAGGATTAATTTTACTATTATAATTTATAGTTTTGTAAGTGCAATTTAAAACAAATAATTTTGAAACAGATTTTTATAATTAGACCTATATAGCTTTAATGCTCTTGTAAGCTTCCAGAATTGGGTTAGTACCGCTAAAACGTTGAAAGCTTTTATGACACTTTTAAAAAATATGCTTTGCACCTTACTCTTATTAAAAGACGTTTTAAACTGCTAGAGCCATCTAGTTGATATATAGAGTGCTTTGAACTTTTCAAAAGTGATATGAACACAGTTGATTTTAATACTTTCATAACTAAATACTACCTAAATTTATTATAAAAGCAAGTTGATAATATCATAAGAGACACTGTTATGAAGTTGTTTTACGAAAGGCTTTGATGACAGAGGTACTGTAGCAAAGTAATAAAACAAAATAGTTTAGAATCTGTCTAAAGCTGCTCTTAATATAAGGTCATTACACGGTCAAAGGTTATTTAACATTTGAGATATACCTGTGGTAACCCCAAGGTATTTTGACATGGGTTTAGAGAGTGTATTTAAACCGCAAGAACATGCAACAATCGCATCGCATTGCAATAAATTAGAAGGCTTTGTGTTGGTCCCGGCAAAAGGCCTCACTTGCCCATTCAGAGCTGCAACGTTAGACGATAGGGTTCATTAAATCCGTTATCGCGACTTCCAAGTCGCTCTTACAAGGAAACTTTTAAATTTATTTCATTTATCGTTATTCAAGTCGGTTCCGAGTGAGTGCTTGGGCTCCTGCATTTTCTCATTTTTTAATTCCCCTAGCTCTTGATGTACGGGATTTAGAACTTCTATTATCCATTCAACTTGTGTGCTCGTAATTGTGTAATTAAAAAGTTAAATTAGAAATTCAGAAATAATACAATCAGTTTAAGCTGATTACAAGCCAAAATATATTTGCTTATAAGTTTCTGATAGAAATTTTTAAAATCTTTTAGGTGCTCGCTCTGAAGAGCTCTTCATCATTATAATTCGAAAAATATGTTAAATTAAAAGAAAAGAGAAAACATATACCAAGTTTTCTTTGATAAAATTTTTTTGTACGAGAACATTGATAATAATTGACAAGGAAATCTATCTTGTAGAAGTTGGCACAGTGGAGTTATTATACGAGAATTCTAATAAATGCCAAAACTACGACCCGATTTAATATCTGAGCAGCGGTGAAATGAGAGTAGCACGCATTGTCAACGCCATAAATAACAGTGTCTAAGCGTTATTTTTGGGAAGCTAACGACATTCCTAGAGCAGTCGTTATCAGACACCCCGGCAATATCAGGAGCTGTCAGCATAGCGAGATTCCAGTCCTGGAATGCGGATATTGCTATTCCTGCTCCCGTTGCTGCAACCCTCCTGACGTCGTCTACCACCAACGCCCTTTTAGGATATTATAATTGGTTCGTGTAAATCACGATCTATGTGTTTGTTGTTTGAAATGAAATCCCAACTCACTTTTATCATGATTTCACGGCACGTAATTCAAAATTCATTGTTAATGTAACAATGTTTAGGTTAAAATTATCACTGACTTTACTATTGGAAAGGTATACAATCCCAATCAAATTTAATTTGAAATATCAAAATTTAGCAAATTATCCAAGTATTTAATTAATTTTACCTAATAAGAAGTATCCATGTAACGCATTCTCTCTCCATTCTGGTTCTATTAATTAAATAACATCCCGGCAATCGAATTAAAAAGCGGCGTTATATTTTGTAAGCAATGCTTAATTGCATTCCCTTATGCAAACCATAATCATAACTAATGTTTAAAGTTGAACAATTTTCATTATAAAAATGTGCGTTTTTATTTAAGCTTTGTGTGAATCAACTTCATAAATTTTCCTTAACTCAACGTTGACATTGCGAGGTCCTCCACAGAATCTCGCAGCGTATTTCACACCTTTTTATGGTGTCTGTCACATTGCATTGAATTGCACTTTTTTTCAGAATTAATTCACTTTGCTTTTTGGAATTTTGCATTCCAACGTGATGGTTTCCATAATGTAGTGGACAAATAAAATATTTATTGACTCCATATTAAGAATCCCTTTTGCTTTCGAACGTTTATCATTTTCCTCAAAATTTATGACTTCTGGACATTTTTAACGCTGTTTTGTAATTTACACCTGTCTTCAAAGTTATCTTTATTAATTAATTACACGATTCTCATTAAGTTATAATTAATAGTAGTCTCGTTCGGTGTTCTAGCAAGCAGTTCGAGTTATTCCTTGTTATTTGCATGGCATATCTTGGTCTACAATCTTGAAGTGTAAGATGCATTCGAGTTATTCAAGATAATACAAAGGCAGCAAATTGCAAAACTTGTATTATGCATTTCATTTCTTTTATAATGTATGAGCGGTTTAGTCGATTACTTCTATTTGTGGTAACGTTAACAATTGCGGTTAACTGAATCATGGATTTAACAGGAGATTGACCTACCTCTACTTACTACGTACACGCATAATACTTACTTTACTTTCGGTAATCATTAAAAACTATAAATATGTAATTTCAAGTAATTTGATAAGTTACAATTTTACACATTCTTCAAGCGTGAAAGTTAGTACACAAATTTAATTACTTATTTACTGCAATTTGATCGAATTAATGATAATAACAGGTACGATACAAATTAAACTTAATTGAGTTTTTTTAATTATTAGAAAACAATTCTTCTAAAATTACATTAAAGTTCATACAAGTTCTTAATTAAGTTTTAAATTTAAAATTTTAGATTAACAAATGCAAGCGTATAAACGAATGTGGAAAGCTGAACGTACATTTGGAAAAAAGGAAAGGAAAAAATCCCGAAAGTAATTAGTTTATTGCAAAATCAAATAGAAAGCCTCTTTTCAAAAATTAAATCCAAGGATCCAAAGAAGAAAAGTGCAAAATAAATACCAAGTCATATAATACCTCTACTAAAAACAATTTTCAAGTGGGCACGACTTTTCAAGTCAGGACAGGAGTCCTGATTTCGAGTCCCACTACTTAAAGGTTAATTGAAGAGTTTGATTTTGTAAAAATCTTGAAACGAATACAACAAGATCTGATATATTTTTATGGTTATACATAGTCAAGACTAGGTTCACGGAGGGGGGGGGGTAAAATTTCAAAGTGTTCACCTACTGCGAATTTTTTCATTTTAACTTCGCCATTGGTAAATCAACAACCACCCCCCAGGATCAAGTCTAGATTGGCGCCAGGCATCAGTCCAAAACTCGAAGAAAATCAACTAACATGTGGAATATCGTTGGTCAATATATTGTCAATATAATATGGTCCAATATACAGGGTGTCCCCGCACTCACTTTACATAACTTATGTGGTGATAGAGGAAACTTTTCTAAGAACAATATTTAACAAAATTTTTTCTCTAAATTCAAACCCTCGAGAGTTAGGCCCCTTTAAAGAATTTTTTTTAATTTCCACCTTGACGTGGCCATAGCTCCGAAAATAATGATTTTTCAGTAAAAATGGTTTAGTGCTTTTTTAAAGAGCGTGAAATAATCTACAAACTAGGTTTACACCTTTTATTGTCTAAAATCAACGCCTTTCGAGTTATGAATTAAAGTAAGCTAAAAAATGTCGAAAAATTTGAGCTTTTCTTTTTATTGGTTTTTTTCAAAACCCTGTATCTTTTAAACGAAACATTTTACAAAAAATCTGACGCCACATTCCGGATAGGAAATTTAACGGACTGCAACTTTTGTTTAGTAAAAATTTTTGAGAGACCAATCCATTTCACAGAAATCAGAAAATAATAAACAAGGCAGCCACAAAATAAAAAATTAAATTCACAAAATTTTTATTTTTTTTGAAAAATTATTTTATTAATTAATTTTAACCTATTAGATTATTTAAGTAAATGTTGAAAATGACCACCCTCATTTTCAATACACAGTCGTGCTCGTTTTAAAATATGCTTTATAGTATTATTTATAAAATTTCCTTTTTTGTTAAGAGCCATTATAACAGGGGCGGTCAACAAGGTCGAGGGATTGACCGGTCGATCACGAGGCCAATTTTGGTCAATCGGCGAGTGTGAAAAGTGTCAAAAATTGGAATTTCTGCGATTAAAAGTGTCGAAAAATCGACTTTTTTCGACAAACATCTTTTAAAACAATCACAACTGTGTATTGAAAATGAAGGTGGTCATTTTCAACAATTACTTTATTAATATAATAATTTAAAATTAATTAATAAAATAATTTTTCAAAAAAAATAAAAATTTTGTGAATTTAATTTTATGTTTTGTAGCTGCATTGTTTGTTATTTTCTGATTTTCTGTGAAATGCATTGGTTTTTCAAAAAATTTTATTAGACGAAAGTTGTAGTCCGTTAAATTTCCTATTCGGAATGGGACATCAGATTTTTTGTAAAATGTTTCGTTTAAAAGATACAGGGTTTTGAAAAAAACAAAAAAAAAAGTAAGCTCAAATTTTTCGACATTTTTTAACTTACTTTAATTCATAACTCGAAAGCCGTTGATTTTAGACAATAAAAGGTTTAAATCTAGTTTGTAGATTATTTCACGCTCTTTAAAAAAGCGGTAAACCATTTTTACTGAAAAATCAATATTTTCGGGGCTATGGCCACGTGAAGGTGGAAATTAAAAAAAATGCTTTAAAGAGGCCTAACTCTTGAGGGTTTGAATTTAGAAAAAAATTTTTGTTAAATATTGTTCTTAGAAAAGTGTCCTCTATCACCACCTAAGTTATGTAAAGTGAGTGCGGGGACACCCTGTATATATGACCAATATATTGTCATGTAATTGTGACGCTTGGAACAGTAGCAAATTTATGAAGGATGCCCGGGAAAGAAAAGTTACAATTAATTTGTTCGAGAATATTTTTGGAAGAGATAAAAATGATTGGTAGTAAATTTGAGTTCTCTGTGTTGGGAGGTCCCAACCAACAAGGTATTTGTTTTATAGGAAGGAAACATGGTCCTTCTAATTTGGATAGTTGGCCCTTCTGGGAAGCTTAACAATAGTTTGTTTCTTATGATGTTTGGTTTTTCTCTGAAGGGTGGTGCCGGGAGAATTAAAATAATAAACAAAAAGTGCGAGTGTAAAATTCAAATTCACCGCGAGAGATAAAGGGGCAGCGACGTGAAAAATGCGAAGTATGCGTACGACGACAAGGTTCCTTTCCGGCCAGGTTTTCTTGCAAAGCGCAGAGATTAATGTTCGAGCAAGTATAAAATTGCGAATTTTGATTTTTATGAACTCGGGATTAATTCCTGAAATATTAGAGCGATTAGTAGCGTGATTTCTGGATACGAGAAGTTCTGGAGTGATTTTTCCAGTGATTTTTAGATAATTTTTTGAATACGACTTCATGGTGGATTTGGTCGTCCAGTTGCAAAATTTGGATAATTGTGGATTGGTAGATGAATATCTATCGTTGTTTTGACAAAAAAACAATTATCTTCAAATAATTTGTTGGTATGAATTCAGATAAGGTATAAATTTGTCTTTTCCAAAAATAAAATTTACTTGTTTATCTCGAATTTTTTTGAGTAATTAATAGGGCGTCCTTCAGCAGATTTTGCTGGGGTGGATTCTTCTTTGCTGAAGAATTCCAATAATAAAGCAATTTGAGTCTGTCTTTAAATCATTAAATCAGGTGTTTTCAAAACCAAAAATAGAATTACTAATCTGATACTACATCTGTGGCGTCAGAGAATAGTGGGTTTCATAGCACTTTGCCATCGAATTCCATTAACCCACTAATATCTGTCGCCGTAGATACATACAATCAAAGACTATAAATATTAACAATCTTTTTAAATGTTGGTTGTTGTATCTCTTTATTTTCTTCAAACAGCTCGCTTAAACAACCCTTAAATATTAATTCAAAATGGCGCCCAACGTGGGGCAAGTTCAGAATTGATATAGATACATATAACAACCTTAATTTAAATGAGCGACCAAAATTAGTTGAGCGGTAAAATTAAATCAATACAAATAGTAAAGATAAAATTTTAAAAATAAACAGAAAAATTAAAATTTTTAACAATAATCAGTATACTGAAGTCGGAAAAGTCAAAATTAAAATAGTCAGAGTGGGACATTGAAACAAGAAACTAAGCAGTTGATAATGAGTTAACATCGAACAGTGATGTGCTGGTGGGTGAGAAAATTTAAAATTAGTTTTTCGCAATAGTACGTACAACAAATGATTTGATAAAGAGGAAGAATAATAAAGAAGTCAAAGGAATAAACAAGTTTAGAATAAAGGGAAAGAAAACGAGAAGGAATAAAGGAATCTTTGTTATCAAAAATGAAGAAACAAATTTTGAAAACTTTAAAAATGTAGTAAATAAAAATAGAAAAATAAAAACATAACAAAGATACACAAACATGGATAGGAAGGGAAACAATGAAAGTGGTGGAAAATAATTGCAAGCAACTGAAAATATAGGAAACAAAAAGCAAATTATTGAAAGAAACCTTGATGTCAAAAAAATTTGAAGTAAAACGATAAAAGAATGGAATTGGAAAATTAAAATTTTTTATAAATCATACACAGAGAAAAACGAATACTTGAATTTAAGTATATATTTTACTCAGCATTATTTACTTGTATGAACTCTTTATTTAATTTCATTGATGATTCGAATTACTTCCTGGGAGTAAATTAAATTCTTACATTATATAATTAATTCAAGTAATAAATTGGTTGAACTAAGAATTGTAATATATTTAATTTAATAATAAGAAGTTTACTTGCTTGAAGCATTTCAAAATGTCAAATTAAATTAAATAGTGTTATAAACATAAATGACTTATTTCGATTAAGTATTAGAAAGAGTCAAATAAATAGGTCGACTTCTAAGAATATAGTACGTGTTAAACTGCTTTGTTGCATCTGAATGTCGCTTATTCTTAACGCAGTTGTAACCGTTGTAACATTCAAATCCGTAAGCTGCAGAAGAAAAGTGATCAAATAATTACTATTCTAAATTTTTCAAAGGTAAGTTTAAATTTTGGTTTCGCAATTTCGTAATCTCACAATGTATTGTATTGATAGATTCTAAAACTACAATTTATTGGACATTCTTTACCTCCAAAAGGTAAAATTAAAAAGTGGCAAATAGAAAACAATTGATGCTGGGATGATAAATTCATGCTTAAGGTATAATAGAGATAATATTGTTTAATTATGTTTGTATAATTAACTGTAAATGATTTTAGGTGAAAAATCAAGAAGATTCCGCGATAATAAGAAATCAACCAGTTCAAAGTGGAGATCGAAAACATTCGCAAAATTAAAAACTTTTATGCTGTAATGATGAATTAGTGAAAAAAATATAAATTTTCAAATATAATTTGAAATGAAGTTCAACTTTCTTTACCACAATGCGTACGCGTCATTCATCAAGAATGGAAGCAATTGTTCACGAAACAATTCTTTTATTCCTCATGTGAATGACGTGGTACGCAATGTGTTTAATAAAACCTTCCTTAAAGCAATCCCAAATTATGTTAATTCAATTATTATATAATGTTACTTAGATCATATAAATTCTTTAAAGTAACCTTGAATAGGATTGAAACTACACTGAAAAATACTAGGGCTAACATTATCAAATATTGGTAACAACTCGATAAATTTCTTGATGTGACTCTTAAAATTACTTGGATGAAGTCTTAAATTTACTTGAATGGAAACTACGTTATGCGTTGTTTTGACTCTATCTGCTTTACTTAAGTAATTCTTTACTTGAATTTCCAAGTATTTTATTTACTTACCAGGAGCTTACCATAGGATCGCGTATATATAAACGTAGGATAGAGTTAAATGAAGTAAAATACACTTCTGTCAAATATTTTTTTCTCTCTGTGTATGGAAAACATTAAAAATTGAACACGAATAAAAAGTTTCCAAATGTCGAAAGAAATTAAACGAGAATAAATAAAGAAAATTGGATTCCAAGTCCAAAAGAAATTTAAAATTAAAAAACCAGGAGAAAATGGAAAATTTTGGAAAAAAGTATGGGAAGAACAAATTATTTCAGCCTGATGCAACGGAATTATAAAAATTCTTCAGCCGTTACCGCAGACGAAGACGACCAAAGAAAATCCTGGTTATGGAAAAGTTTCCGATGAAAACTGCAATAATTTTATCGACATTATTTTGAAAAATGTTAACGTTTAGTTAAATATAAATGTATTAAAATTCAATAGTTTAATGATGGCGAATGAACTAAATAATTGAGTTATTTAAATGGAGATAATTATTGTCAACGAGAAATTACATCATAAATCAGTAATTTGTAAATATTTTATTCAGAAAACATTAGTTACTCTGTTATTGAAATGCGAATTTTTAATTATTTTTTCAAAATTTTTAACGAGATCCATTGGAAACTTCATATGGTAACAAGAACCTAAACCTGTTTTCTCTTGAAGCACAAAGAAAATTGGCTCAACGAAAATCTTATAGATGCTTAAAATTTTGAAAATAAAATTAATTTTAATTTCTAAGTTTTAAGCCTGCACCAAAATACTTCTATGTTTTACCTAATTAATTTTTTTTTAATCATTTATAAATATTTGTTATTAACAGCATAATCTTGACTTGTATTTTAGCATTTTAATCCAAGAGAGGCGCGAAAATTTTATACTTTTTAAAATTTTTATCTCTGTTCGGTTAATAAAAAATCCAAGTCTTAAAAAATATTAAATAAAAAAAGATCATCTGTCGGAAAAATCTTACCACTTCGCAAAACTTGTTCAGGAAAAGCACCGTCAATCAGCTGCTCCACAGCGGTCCTTATAATCCTATACTTGAAAGGGTCGTAAAATGTAGGAAAACAATGTTCAAAGAAATGCATTGGTATAAATTAAGAGTTCACTTGTGGTCACCTCAAACCTACTCTGAAATTAAAAAAGCTATGTCCTTCAAATTTTTAAATTTCGTTTCTGAAATCGTGAATAAATTTTAATAATTTTGGGTAAAACCCAATATAAATTTTACGGATGTGCTAAATGCTAAACACAGTTCAATTTATCTTCCGGAGGAATTTTCTTATAATAGTCGCCACATTTTTCGAAGTAAATTGCATACTTTTGTCATTGGAAGCCAACATTTGTAAGTATGTCATACTTTTTACTTAAAGCAAAATTTAAAACAATTAACTTTCGCAAAAAGTTAAAACTTAATTTTTTGTTAAATTAATAATAGCTTAATTATTATAAACCGAATAAGAACCAAGAAAGCGTTTAAAATTTAAAGTTCGATGGCTGCAAAAAATATAGACCCAAAAATTAATTATCGTTAATAATAATTTAGCAAGAAAGTTTTTCTTTTTAGGACGAAGAGGATCATTTAAAATGAAAGTTACTATTTTAAATTAGGCGTGTGGTTACAATTTACAAATTATCGTAATGAAAAGTTGGTCAGAAATATTGTACGAGACGTAGTAAACGATAGTAAAAGTGAACTCTCGCTTTTATTTTACTTTCTTTATTAACGAACTTATAAAAACTATCAACAACATTTAAATAGGTAAAAAATAACAATAACAGAAAACAATGAAATGAGATTTTTTATGAATATGGAGATGCGTTAGGTTAGATGATGTTTGGATTACGTAAAGGTTCTCGTGTTTTAATGCCAACCACCGTGTCCGCCACCACCACCACCTTGTCCACCGCCACCATGACCTTTGGAAACGTGATGATAAACATGTTTATAAACGGGAACATGCACTGGATATGGTTTATTGATGTAAACTGGATGATGTTTTTCAATTTCAATTTTGTATGGCTTTTCGACGTGGTAAGGTGCAGGCTTTTCGACGGTGATTGGCACCTTCTTCTCAATTTCTTGTGGAACTAATTTATAAATTGGTACTGCAATTGGATGTGGTACGTTTATATGAACTGGGTATGGTTGAGGTACTGGAACTTTAATCACTTGAGGTACTGGCACTCCAATAGGGTGAGGAATTGGAACCCCAATTTTCTTGATGACTGGAACATGAACAGGCTTTGTAGTTTCGATTGTTTTGGTTTCAACGTGTCCTGTATGATGTTCCTCGACATGACCCCCATTTCCACCTCCGTAATCATATCCATTACCGCCGCCACCGCCACCGTGGATATCTAAACCGCTACCACTGTGACCTAGGTCACTGCCACCGTAACCTCCTGTATCACCAGAAGAGAAACTACCGTATGCAGAGTAGGACACGGCGAGTACAAATATTAACTTCTGAAAAAAAAATGATTGTATTAATATTAATTTATATTCAATACATTATTTATATGCAATTTAAATGTACATCGTTAAAATGCAGCAATAAAATACTTTTTCGTATGTTAATTTATTCAATATAAAGTTATTACGTTGTAAATTTGAATTTATAAAATAGCAAACTATATAAAACCATCAAATTATTTATTAATATTTGCAATTTAATGATGGCAAGCATTTTTATACAGACAAAAATATTTAATAATTCGCACTGCAACAACACTTACTACGTAGTTTTTCATTATTATTCTTGTAAGCACTTGAGAAGAGAACTGAAATTGTTAACAATATTTCGGAATTATATCGCTTTTATACCATTATCTAGGTGGGGCTTAGTGAAAGGCTTTGTAAACTGCAAAATAATAAAAAAACAAAGAATCTTCTAATTACAATCTCTGTACCTATAACCTACAGAAATCGTAGCATGAAACTTCACTCTTACCGTAATAATTCTTTCGAGATTGCTTCTTATTTTAAGACTCGCGTGCTGTGTATTTTTTTTTTTTAGAAGAGAGCATTTAAAAAGTGTCACCAGATAAAAAGATAGAATTTTATTTAAAAATCGATATAGAAAGTGAATATACAAAATAATTTTCGGATATTGAAATATTTCACGTGTATGGGACAATTTTTTGAGTTTCTCTACAGATAAATTAGTCAGGAATTTCTTTTTGTTCTTGACAAAATCTGTTTGTTTTCAGATTTATTACAAGTTTTGGGACTTTGAGATGACATCACTTTCATTGATATGTCGTGTAGCAGAGAAAGGTAGAATGCAGTGAGCCGAAGCCAAATAATGCAAAAAAAAACGCTCAAAAGATCTTTCTTTTATGATGAAGGTCACATTCACTGTTGCTCTCGTTGATAACTATAATTGTATCATTAAGACAGGTATCGAATATTTTAATCAATTCAGTTCGTACAATAATTATTAACTTGAAATTATTATACACTTCAATTATTATTACGACAATTTAATTAAATTTGTAATTTATGTTCAAAGAAAGTGAAAGATTTCGAAGATGAAGGCAATTTGGATGATTCAGTAGGTACTAGACTGAAATAAAAACAATATTTAGCAAAACCATAAAAGCTATGTATTTGAAGAGATATTTAAATGCCTTATAAATGTTGATATCTTATCTGCAATCTAATTTTAATTAATCGTAAACGTCTTCTGGTCGCATAGTTAAAACAAGAACTGTTGGTTACACGGAGTTACAAGATCTCGCCTGGCTGATAACACCACTATAGGAATGCAAACCATTCGTGTTGATCTGCTCAACAAATACCAACCAAACCATCTCAAGCATGTCTCTCGCACTCAGACTTCTAGAATTCTCACAGGAATTTCTGTTTGTTTTGATTATTCCTAAGCACGTAAGTTCATATACATCATTAGACTTCCATCGAGATTCTTGGTTAAATCTGCAGATAACAATATTCGATGCAAAATTAGCACGTGCAGGTTAAATGCTATAAATTACGAATTTAGAATTTCTTGAGAACTGCAGAAACTCGCTATTCTCTATATTTTATCAAGCAGGAGTTTACTTTTTACATAGCATACTACTGAAAAATCAAAAGTTGATAAAACACCCAGATGCCTTGTAACAATAATTTCTTAACATTAATTAAACTTCGCCACTTACCGTCATGCTTAGCAATTTGGCACAAGTGACATGTGACATGCTAGTTGAACCCTGAAAGTTAAGCAACAGTGTTTGAGTCAAATAAAGATCTTGACTCCTACTTGGAGCGGGATTTCATATAATTAAGAATTATTCTAAGGAAAAGTGGAAATTCCAGTGGTATATTAGTAGATAATCAAGGTTCAAAAGAAATTAGTAATGATTTAAAAAATTATCATTCAAGTCAAGAAGTCAAGAAAATTAATAATTTATTTTTTATCCCTTAAATATCATTAAATTAATTGCTAATTAATATTCTTATGGAAACTCAAATTATGTCAACTCAACAATTTGTAAATATATATTCTACTGTAGCGGGAGGTTATTTAAAATTTGTAATAATTTATAAAATTGAGGAAGTTCTGAATAATAACTGGCTGCCGAAACAGACAATCCTCTTTACCGGCTAGCAATTGACTCTCTTCGTTTTCCTCGGGTTCCGTGGATACGCTGAAGCACACTTTTATAGTAAATATAAAATCTTATCTTTTCAAAACATTTAAGAAATTTAAAGCTAACTGGAACTTCTCAGTGGCATCCCTCGTCGCATTGCCACTGCTTTACACGTCAAAATACACGACAATATAGTGGTGTAAATAAATGAATATAATGTATATGTCGCATTCTTGTTTATCGTTCAACACCCCTAATTAATGTGGGCTTAAAGTGGTTAACGGAACTGGTTTCTTGTTAATTACTCCATCGACTAGCTTCCTTGGTAACCCAATAAAAGTCAACCTAATAAAAGTCTATCCCCAGGGTAGTGAGACTGCTACCGGCCAAAGAAAATTAGTTCAACTAAATAATTCCAAACCGAAATTATTCGATTGGTCGGACAGTAAACATGATAAGAATAAATGTAACACTGAAGGTCATCATTATCAATTTATCTCCTTTCAAATTTACGTAGTAGATTTATTGAAGAAAAACATGAACAAGAGGAAAGAGAATAAGAACATAATAATATTGACGACATGCGTGTAAATCCTCCTAACTCAATTCAAGAACATTTTACAACAGCGAAAAGAAACATTGTAAAATGACAAATTCTGGGGATATGCATTATATTGTGGAGTAACTTTCCTGCTATAATTTAATAATAAATACACCAGATAGACTATTAATCTTAATTACCCTCTATAATTTTTTATATTCAACTCCTCATGAATTTATTATGGTTGGTGAAATTTTATTTCCATCCTGTGGCTGTATAAACTTATTTGCCTCACCTTAGCTCTCGCTTTTTCCACTTTCCCCAACAGTCAGCGATTGGCTTCCGTATAGAATTTTTTCTTACTAACAATCCTTCTCCCACTAATACAGGAACGCAATGAACAAAAATGAAACCAAATCGTAGTTAATTAAAACAATTGAATCTCAACAATAATTGCTTAATGAATGGATTAAAAAAACTAAATCAATAACATAATCAATTTTACAACATTAAAAATAAATTCCCCAAAATACGAAATAGGTAACACCTTAAGTCGCTGTCTTGTATCAGTAGGATGATTTGTTTCTTCTCCTGTCGTAGAATCTGACTTCACTTCGTTCTTTTGATGCCCTCTTTCCAATTACTATATTCCTCGTGGTTCGATGAATCACAAACGCGTCTTTTTTATCCACACTCTGATGAATTTTCTTTCTTTTATTGATCTTAATCAAGTCTCACGCTTGGTTCCCTTGACTATTTTTCTGTTGTGACTCTGTAATGCAACATATACAACGACCTCTATGCAAACTAACATGAACTCCTGCGTTTTATTTAAAGAACTGGCGCCCTAATTCTTTTTTTCTTAGTTAGTTTGCAAATGATCGCCTGAGTCACAACGGAAGAACCCACGAACCGCGTACGCGCGACCCAAGCTCTGGTACTGGACGAGGGTATAATCCCTTAGCTGGCCTGTCTACCATTTCATCGTAGACAAGCGGGGAAAGTTGCCCAAATTAGAACAATTTGTGTTACAACTTCTATGGAAATTTTTTCCGAAGTAGAATGTCTATTTTGACTCGCTTTAGTCAAAACGTTAGGTGTGGACAGGAAAACGGTATTAAGATTAGAACTGCAACGATAAATTAAAACTGAAGTTAACTTCTCATTTTTCTCAGTTTTTATTAATAATTGTAATTAGAACAATGTTTTTATATTTCAAATAATCATTAGATGATTATAAGTCTTTTACTTTATTTTTAAAATTAGAAAATTGTAAAAGAAAAATTTCATAAGAATTAGAATTTGTTATTATTTGGTGTCTATTAATGTTATAATAAATTATTCTTTTCTAAAATATGTTGAGTTATGCACCAGAAACTAAAAAAACGCCTTAATGCAAAAAACCGCTTTTAGTTTCCGGAAATATTTTCGAATTCAATAATGCAGTTTTATTCATTTAAGTTTTTTTGGAGCTTTCTACTTAAGTCTGTGCTTAAAAAATGTAATTTACATAAATACCTATGTATTTCTTTTTCTTATGCTTAATACTAAATTAATTTTATTGTACAAAACAGTTCAATAATCATAACAATAAATTAATTGTCTAATTGAAGTATAAAAAACTATTTATTCTGGATCAAGTTATCAACTGGATTTCCCCTTTCATAAAAAAGTGCTGTGTGGGTGCCATTAGTAGGTACTTCTGTTCTAAGTTAACTTAAATTTGGTTCAAGTGCTGAAAAATGTAGTACTTGCTCCATGATGAATTTCGTACAACTGAATATGAAAAGTGTAGTAAATATCTAATAATTTGAGCCGTGAAAGTAAAACGTATGACGAAACGTTGTGTCTCGACACTCCAGAACTGAACATTTTACCTGAAGCGATCAGAACTGTCAGCTGAAACGTACGACAAAAGTGATGGAGTGCAAAAGAAGAAGAAAAGATTCAGAAGTAATGTCAGATGCAGAAGTTTAATATTCAACAATTTATTATAAATAAAATCTTTTTTCATTTAACACTTGCCAATTTAACCAAATGCACCCCACCCAGTATCCATCCGCACTGTAATGCAGCTTTTAATTTATGCTTCGGCTTATGGTGAAATCTCTTGGTCACCAAAAGGGTTTTAATTTTTAGAAGATTAGTTTTAAGTTTAAAAATGCTACATAAAATCTGCCTGTCAGGTTCTTTAGGGTGGTAATAGACAAGCAGTATGTTATAATAATGAAGTGAAAGATGCTTTTGTCATCAAGGTATTAACGTTATAGTTAGATAATGAGTTCAACGAAAAAGATCAACAAGACATTAAAGGGTTAGTAGTCTAGTGGACTAGACTTTCGTGGAACGGTGGTGAAGAATAGTACAAGGAAAAGACACCCATCATTTCTGGAGTAAAGGGAACATAATGGCAGTGGGCCAAAAGATGGAGGTTAGTTGGAAGTTAGAACGACAAGTGTGCGTTTAGAACTCGAGTGGTGAGTTGGACTCGAGTTGCGAGTAATTATTGTTAGTGTTTTACAGAATATCGAGATTTGGGTAATCACCGTTGCTAACTGCAAGTTGGTGTCATCAGCCTATTTTGTATAGGAAAGGGGAAATCTTAAACTAGAACTGGTAGTGTGGGGTTCTATCCACTACAACCCCCTCTCTGAGCGACACAAGGAAACATATCTTTGCTATGCCGAACACCGTCGTTTGTTTGTTTAGTCTAATTTTTCATAATTTTGCCTTTGCTGGAATTTTCTTTTTAAATTAACCCAACTTTCTACAATGCACTTTGTACTTCTTCGCTTAGGAATTACCCTATATGACTTTTCTCTTCATTATTAGTAAAGTTGTTAGTTTTATTAGTTCGAACAGTTAGGTGGGAATGTGTACTAAAAATGCAATTGGCAATTTTGTGATTGGTAAATCCAGTTTCCAGTTATAGTGTTCCATTTAAACAAAGAGAAAATTTTGCTACATTTCACAATTTTGCTTAGATAAAGATGAAATCGCAAGTCAGGCAGCTGAAAATGTGAATAGTATCATGGTCCCGATATTGTAACAGTCAATTGCGTAAAATTTGGGTTTATTCAATTCCGTTCCGGTAATTTCGATGTCAAAGATGCAGCAAGCTCTGGAAAGTCAATCAACGAAAATGTCGATAAAATGAAGGAAAAGATTAAGTTAGACCGGTATGCAGACAGTCGTAGCATGACCATTGATCCAAAAAAGATTGATCACAAAACCATTTTGAACCATTAGAAATAGGTTGGATTCAAAAAGAAGCTCGATAATGTTTTTGGGTGCCATACGAATTGCCGCAAAAATAATTTTATAGACTGAATCGAACTATTTTTAAAACGGATGGTGACTGAGGATGGAAAATGAGTCACACACGACAATCGTGTGTTAAAAAGATTGTGGTCAAAGAGTGGCGAAGCCGCCCAAACGGTGGCCAAGCCAGGATTGACGGCCAGGAAAGCTGTCTTGTGTGTTTGGTGAAATTGGTAAGGAATCATCCACTATGAGCTGCTCCCGTCGGGCCAGACACTCAATTCGAACCTGTACTGCCAATAATTAGACCAGTTGAAGCTGGTGATTGACCATAAGCGACCAGAATAGTCTTAAGAGGCGACACACGTCAATAGTGACTCGCCAGAAACAACAACTCGCCGGACAACTCGGCACCGGATAACTCGGCACCGGGAAAACTCGGCACCGGCATAACTCGGCACCGGCGACTCGGCACCTCGGATTTTTAAGACCATTTCCGTCGCAAAGTCACGTATGATAACTTCGGTAGCGTTTGTTCCGGAAGATGATATTAAAAACGCGCTTAAGGTTCTCGAAGATTATCTGCCACCAGAATTAGAACCAATCATGAGTTGGTTTACTAATACTCATGTTGGTAGAATAAGAAATAACGGTGCAAGGGCCCCACCTATGTTTCCCTACGATGTGTGGTCGGTACATCATCGTAATATGGTTGGGTCTGATAGAACGAATAACTTCGCCAAAGCTTGCCATAAATAGCTGCAACAGGGATATGGGGTCTGTAACGAATTTTGTATTCGTTACTTAAATTTTACAGCACCGTGTATATATTTGCATTTAGCAATAGGTACGACGCAGACTTGCGACGTTTTACAGCGCACGTTTGATAAGGGACGGGTACGCCATTTTGAGCGAGTACGACGTGTTTTCGAACATCGGTAATTATTTACCAATTACTTTATTAGAATCGTGTTAATTACACCAGAATCTAACTATTCACAATAGTAACGACGTCTACTACGCTTGGAAATTCTTTTTTGGCTTGTCGTTGTGAGTTCCTGTCATAGCAAGCAATTTTTACTAACATCGTTTGATTGTGCGTACCATTATTTATTACCAGTGCCTTATCTATATCGCCATATTGCTCGTACAAACTTATTGTTTGGTGGTTATCAGCATCTTATTCAACCCATTATCAAGTGGTACTCTATCTATTAGTGCATCCTGCAATTTTACAAGTCTGTACTGGATAGTTTTTTTGGTTCCGGAAGTCGGACTTCGCCACAGTAACGTCACTACCAGTTTTGGAAATCTGCTTGTCAACATCTCCAGAGCGATTGCAGTTGACGATTTAGTTACTAAACCAATTGTATAAGGTAGAATTTTGTAAACCTCCTCCTACAAAGATCTTTGGACGTGAAGGTAAGATTTTTATATTAGTACTTTAATTTCGTCTTTCTGCAAGTTGCTAAGTTTATTCAATTGTGGAAGGTATTTGCCTTAATTTTTTTAACTGGATAGTTTCGACTGGAAGTGCAGTCCTTTGACTGATTTTTCATATTTACGTAATTTACATCATCCAGATCCGTCGTGAGTTGAAGCCTGTACCAAAATAGTTTTATTTGTAATAAGTATTTATTATATTGTTATTAACGTTGATTGGTGGTTTGATTTTCAAGTGTTTTCTTTGAAGTCAATTTTCAGGGTAATTCACCCCCTAGCCTACCGTCGGAGCTTAGCTGTCAAAAAGGGCAACATTTTAACAGGTAGCTCTCTACCTGGTGAGCAGTAATCGCTTCCTGGACCACCATAACGGTGGGGAAAAGGAGGTATAAGATTATTAGTTTCACTGGCGCCCAACGTACAGGCCCTTTTGGCAATTTTTTTGTATTATTAAGGAAACACTTGAGTTTTGGAAATCATCCACCTTTTTGGTGCAGGTCATTCTCACGCGGCATACAGATTTGTTATTGCAATTTGCGCTTTTTTTTGCTTATTATAATCAGTGCTACCACGAACGATAATGAGTACGATGCAATTTGTGAAATCCTTAGCAGAAGTTGAGGTGGATGTAGAATTAATGATGCGGGGTGCGGACATCGCCACTTTTCCTGATCTTGCTTCGAAGATCAATAGTTTACAGCAACTTATCCGGGAAGAGAGGTGTAATTCTCTATTGGCACTCCACGTCTATAAGCCTACTGATGTGCTAGCTGAGTTGAAAGTTTGCACCGAGATGCTAGCGACCTTTACAGCGGAAGTAGACTCGTTGGAGCGCTCTTTTGATAGACGGGGTTTCGAGGTGATTTTCGACAGACTAGCACATTACAGTAATAGATTAAACATTATGGAGGGAGTTGGTTTTCGCGATGAGGATAGGGAGAAGTTGGTTGATGGGTTTAAACAATTGATTGTAAGAGTACAAGCCTTGGAAAATCGGCAGGCTAGTAGTAATGTAGTAGGAAATTTATTTCAAACGCCTCCTCCTACGTCTTCAACCCAAATTATACCTGACACTTCAGATCTGATTAATGCTTGTACTCAATTAATTGAGAGCAAGTCAAAGGTTAGGTTTGATGTGCGTAAGTGGGACATCAAGTTTGATGGACAAGAGGGTCCGCAACAACTCTTCGAATTCCTCGAGCGGACGAGAGAGTTGGCGTTGTCCAGAGGGATTAGGGAGAACGACCTCATTGATAGGGCGGTAGAATTATTTACGGGAGACGCGCTCAGATGGTTCAGGGGAGTGCGGGAAGCGGTCCATACGTGGAAATCCTTAGAGGAGTTACTTAAATCGCGCTTTTTGCCCAGAGATTTCAATTTTGAGTACTTGGACATTATCAGGGCTCGTAAGCAAAATAAGGGGGAGTCTGCGCGATCTTTTATCGATGCCATGTTGGAGATGTTTTCTCGGATGAACCCCGTGCCGCCTGAGACGATCAGACTTAAGATCATAAGAAAAAACTTGTCTCCAAGTATTTCGTTAGCTATGGGTACTGCACCTTTATTTACCCTGGCTGCATTTATAGAGAGTGCTCGGGCAGCAGAAGAACTTGTCCGAGATACCACGCCTCTAGTTAATACTACCGCTACCCTGACGCATAAAACCCTTGAAGTCAACCCCTTGCCTACCGTCTCTCTTGCAAAACAGAAGGGTACCTGCTGGAATTGTTCGGCCGCTGATCATAGCTATCGGTTTTGCCCACAGCCATTGAACTCATTTTGTTTTGTTTGTGGTCAGAAGGGGACCACTACATTAAAATGCCCCCGTAATCATTCAAAAAACGCGAGAGGACGAGGAAGAGGCTCGGCGACTTCCTCAAATCTACAATGAAAGCCGACTCAGCGTCTTGGAAGGAATGGCTAGCAAAAATAAGATCCTTTTGTTTACCACCTCAAACCATTTCTTCCACTGCATTCACCCACCGTACTACTGATTGTCGTCCATTCGTGAATTTGACCATTAAAGGGATCCACCTAGTTGCTCTATTGGACTCTGGTGCCTCGGTTTCTATTTTAGGTACAGAGGGCCATTATTTAATTGATCGGTTTGACTTAGGGTTGGTACGTGACACTCGGGTAAATTTACGTTCTGCAGATGGGACTCCCCAGGATATTTTAGGAGTTGTTGAGCTACCTATTTCTCTTTGCGGGGTCACCAAAGATTTAAAAATTTTAGTTTGCCAAAGTATCCGTACCAGTTTAACCCTGGGGATTGATTTTTGCAAACTTTTTGGTGTTAAGGCAGATTTCGGCTCAGATCGATTTGATGTGGAAGAAGTTCACTCTCTCAATTTAATCCGTACTGCCGACGATCTTAGCCTTGAGCAACAGGTTGCCCTCTCTGCGGTTATTGAGCAATATGAAGACCTTGCTCACGATGGGTTGACGCGAACTTTTAAGGTTACTCATGATATTAACACTGGTGATGCGCTTCCGATCAAGCAAAGATATTTTGCTCTTTCTCCAGCTATGCGGAAAATTGCCCATGCCGAGCTTGACAAGATGCTAGACATGGATGTCGTACGCCCTAGCAAATCCCCTTGGTCTTCACCTATGTTGTTAGTCAAAAAGGCTGACGATTCTCATCGCCTTTGTTTTGACGGGCGTAAACTAAACCAGGTGACCAAGAAGGATGCTTATCCGTTACCTCGGCTTGACGACATCCTTACGCGTTTACAAGATGCTCGATTTCTTACATCAATCGATCTCAAGAAAGCTTTTTGGCAGATTCCCTTGTCTCCATCTTCCTGTGAAAAGACCGCTTTCACTGTCCCCGGTCGTGGTTTGTTTGAGTACGTAGTTATGCCTTTTGGTATCTCCAATGCGCCTAGCACCCTACAGCGTCTAATGGATAACATTTTCGGACCACTTCTTGGCGAGAAAATTTTTGTTTATTTGGATGATGTTATTGTAATTTCTAACACCTTCAGTGAACATATCGAACTACTCAAGCAAGTCTACTCGTGCTTAAAGGATGCCAACCTTACCGTGAATCTGGACAAGTGCAAGTTTTGCCGTCCTAGCTTGACATTTTTAGGTCATGTTATCGACAAAACAGGGTTACACACGGACCCAGATAAGGTTGAAGCTATCACAAAGCTGGCTAGACCTACAACCGTTACTGGCGTTAAACGTTTTATAGGGATGATTGGGTGGTACAGACGATTTGTACCCGATTTTTCGTCACTTTCAGCTCCAATAACTGAGCTTACTAAGGGTCGTGTTAAGCGACAAACCATTACTTGGACTCCCAACGCCATTGAGTCATTTGAACGCTTAAAAGAGGTATTAGTTTCAGCACCCATTCTAGCCAGCCCAGATTTTGATAAACGCTTTTTCATTCAATGTGATGCTTCCAACTACGGTTTGGGCTGTATTTTGACTCAAGGTGAAGGTTCAGATGAGCGAGTAATAGCTTATGCGTCACGTACCCTCAACAAGGCCGAGCGGAACTATTCGGTCACGGAAAGAGAATGCCTTGCAGTTATATTTGGCATCGAGAAATTCAGACCCTATGTGGAAGGTACAGAGTTTACGGTTATAACTGACCATTATTCGCTTTTGTGGCTTAAGAGTATGAAAGATCCGGCGGGACGTCTCGTCTTGCGCGTTGGAGTGTCCGTCTCTCTCAGCACTCATTTGACATTAAGCATAGAAGAGGTCATTTAAACGTCGTACCGGACGCATTATCTCGGGCTCCTCTTGAAGTGTCCTCACTTAACTTATCGGTTGGCGACTTTGATTCGTGGTACAGCCGCATTTTGGCCAATGTTACTGAAAACCCTTCGCAGTTCCCTGATTGGCGTGTTGAGTCTGGGTTATTGTACAAACTCATCATAAACCCCCACGGTATAACATCTAATTTCGTGGAATGGAAGCAAGTTGTACCCAAGTCGCGTCGGAATGATGTTTTAAAACAATGTCACGATGACCCGACATCGGCTCACTTAGGTACCTTGAAGACTTACAACAAAGTAAGAGAACTTTATTACTGGCCAAGGATGCGCTCTGACATTGCTCGTTATGTGCGGCGGTGCACCGCGTGTTTGTCATCGAAGGCTTGCCAAGGTGGGCGATACGGCTTGATGGGCAAGGAAAAGAAAGTTCGCTTTCCTTTTCAATGCATTTCCGTTGACCTGATGGGTCCATTTCCACGCTCAGCTAAGGGTAATACCATGTTAGTTGTAGTCTGCGACTGGTTTTCGAAATTTGTTTTAGTTCAACCACTGCGCAAAGCCACATCTAAGACCGTGTGTGAATTTTTGGAAAACCAAGTTTTCTTATTGTTTGGAGTACCCCAAATTTGCATGGTGGATAACGGTCCACAGTTTATTAGCGCTCACTTTCGGAAACTCATGAATGACTACAACGTAACACACTTATGGTACAGCGCGGTTTACCATCCTCAAATAAATTTTGTTGAGAGAGTTAACCGTGTGGTGGGTACAGCGATACGGGCTTATATTAAAGATGACCACAGGAGTTGGGATTTAGAGATCCATAAGATAGCACATGCGATTCGCTCCGCAACTCATGATGTTACTGGGTATACCCCGTCCTTTTTGAATCTTGGTCGAACCGTTCCCGTTAGGGGAGATTATTACGGTCGCGTCTCGGAATTCAATGAGGAGGATTTGACCCTGGAGAATCGTGAACGCGTGGCTCAGGATATGAATCGGTTAAACGACTTGTTTGTGGACGTAACCACTCGACTTCAAGAGGCCTATCGTCGCAATGCCTCACATTACAACTTACGGAAACGGAGCATCCAATTTAAAGTAGGAGATGTCGTTTGGCGTCGAAACTTTGCATTGTCTGATGCTAGTAAGCACTTTAATAGCAAACTTGCTCCAAAATACATCCGTTGTAAGGTTCGTGAAGTTACCGGTCCATTGACATATCGTTTAGCCGATGAGCACGGTAAATGCGTCGGCATGTTTCATGTCAAGGATTTAAAACCGCATCACAACGACGAGGACGACCATCAGTCCTCAGTGTAACATATACAATGGGAGGTTGGTTGGGTAATGTAGTCACTAACTGGCCTAATTTCACCTTAGATCAGTAAACTTTGAAACCATTCCATCTCGGTTTCCTAGTTTTTTAACATCAGAGGCTTGCCTCTACATATTTAGATTGCGTAGCTAACACTTATGGTAGGACTCCTTATTTATTTCGGTCATTTTGGCTGGAACAGATTCTATTTATTTTTTATTTTTGTTTCTATGTGTTAAGGACAATGACTGCCTTATACTGAAACAACCTTTTGCGCTGGGTGAGTCCTATGCGATTCACTTACGAGCCGTCGTGAATGGGTCCTATGTGGTCCATTCCCTTGTAGTTTTGCAAGTGGAAGTCACTTGTACGTCATTATTTAGGTATAGGTCCTATGGGGGCTTTACGATTTCCTTTTGTAATCCCATGCCGTTGGTTATCCGGGTGTGGATTGCATTCTTTATTTATTTGGCTTGACGAAGCGCTACGCGCTCTGCCAATGGGTTCTTGCTTAATGCACATTTTATGGTAACGAATCGTTACTAGGGAGAATACCCACATATATTCTTTTAGTTTTTAGATTTTTATAGTAATCTTGGTTACGTTCCTACCATTTGTAACGGTTATGCTAATTCTACGCTTACTTAAGCACGGGTCCACGCTTAGTTCTGCGCATGTATACTTTTTATTCCATCTTAACCCCGGTTAGATCTTTCAGGGGGGGGCTGTGTAACGAATTTTGTATTCGTTACTTAAATTTTACAGCACCGTGTATATATTTGCATTTAGCAATAGGTACGACGCAGACTTGCGACGTTTTACAGCGCACGTTTGATAAGGGACGGGTACGCCATTTTGAGCGAGTACGACGTGTTTTCGAACATCGGTAATTATTTACCAATTACTTTATTAGAATCGTGTTAATTACACCAGAATCTAACTATTCACAATAGTAACGACGTCTACTACGCTTGGAAATTCTTTTTTGGCTTGTCGTTGTGAGTTCCTGTCATAGCAAGCAATTTTTACTAACATCGTTTGATTGTGCGTACCATTATTTATTACCAGTGCCTTATCTATATCGCCATATTGCTCGTACAAACTTATTGTTTGGTGGTTATCAGCATCTTATTCAACCCATTATCAAGTGGTACTCTATCTATTAGTGCATCCTGCAATTTTACAAGTCTGTACTGGATAGTTTTTTTGGTTCCGGAAGTCGGACTTCGCCACAGTAACGTCACTACCAGTTTTGGAAATCTGCTTGTCAACATCTCCAGAGCGATTGCAGTTGACGATTTAGTTACTAAACCAATTGTATAAGGTAGAATTTTGTAAACCTCCTCCTACAAAGATCTTTGGACGTGAAGGTAAGATTTTTATATTAGTACTTTAATTTCGTCTTTCTGCAAGTTGCTAAGTTTATTCAATTGTGGAAGGTATTTGCCTTAATTTTTTTAACTGGATAGTTTCGACTGGAAGTGCAGTCCTTTGACTGATTTTTCATATTTACGTAATTTACATCATCCAGATCCGTCGTGAGTTGAAGCCTGTACCAAAATAGTTTTATTTGTAATAAGTATTTATTATATTGTTATTAACGTTGATTGGTGGTTTGATTTTCAAGTGTTTTCTTTGAAGTCAATTTTCAGGGTAATTCACCCCCTAGCCTACCGTCGGAGCTTAGCTGTCAAAAAGGGCAACATTTTAACAGGTAGCTCTCTACCTGGTGAGCAGTAATCGCTTCCTGGACCACCATAACGGTGGGGAAAAGGAGGTATAAGATTATTAGTTTCATCCACATCTAGTTATTCAAATTTCTTAGTAATCTAATAAAGATACAAAGGACATTTGATGCCGATTACGAGCGTTTTGTCGCAGGTTATGAAGGACCGCAAAAACGCAAACGCTACGAGGATGCAGATGACCGTATCCTTTATAAAGTAACTGATTATGAGAAAGTGAATATGTTAGAGTATTTGCGCGGTTTATCCCATAATTATGTAATGGACTAATATGTACAAAAAGATATATAATTTCTTTAATATAATAATTTTTTTTATATTTTAATTTTTTTAAAGTTTTTCAACTGGTGCCGAGTCCGCTCCAGAGCCATTTTTGCAGCACTAAACTCATTAAAAACATCCCCTTAGGGCCTTCCAACTCGGCAAATTGTGCTACTGGGAATGGGGTGAATCTCGCTTTTTTTTTTTTCGGTACCGGACCATATTATGTCACACATTTAAATATTTTTAAGTAGTAATTAATCTACCTTTTAATGACCTTCTCTTTAAGAAAAAGTCGTTTCCTAACACTAACCTAGCCTCGACCGGGATCTACCTTTTAATAATGATCCTCATAAATTTTTTTATATTTTAATTTTTTTTAAGTTTTTCAACTGGTGCCAAGTTATCCCGGTGCCGAGTTGTCCGGTGCCGAGTTTTCCCGGTGCCGAGTTGTCTGGTGCCGAGTCGCCGGTGCCGAGTCGCTGGTGCCGAATTTTCCCGGTGCCGAGTCGTCCGGTGCCGAGTTTTCCCGGTGCCGAGTTGTCCGGTGCCGAGTCATCCGGTGCCGAGTTGTCCGGTGCCGAGTCGCCGGTGCCGAGTTGTCCGTGTCCCTAATATAAAGACGTAAATACTCTGACTCATTTTAAGCATGAGTTGTATATTAATTTGACATTCATAAAAAACTTAAAGATAGTGAATTGTCAAAATGTGTAATTGAACCACATAATATTTATAGTATTTTCTCAAAGCAAAGACAAATTATCACGGACAAAGGAAAATATAAACAACTTTTTCTCGTCAAAGTACATTAGAATCCGTCGAGAAAGCGATTGTTTTCCAACTTTGACTTTTTGGGCTGAAAAAAATTGAAAAATATCCATCGTTTTTGTAAAATCCGATAAAATTTTCCATGTCCTTTTTTTCATTGTATATGACGTATTTGGATGCATATTATATGAAAAAGTGTTTTTTAGCTGGAGGAAACATTGTAAAGTTCACTTTCAAAGCTGAAAAATTCAAAATCGAATAGGTATACTAACAAATACTAATAAATGCTAATAAATATTAATAGTTAGATACTAATAAATAATTGATGTGATATTATTTATTTTTATTCTTTTGTACTGCAGCATTGAATTTATATAGGATGTGAAAGCTCTCAAGATATAGCTTAAAATAGTCAGAAATCATAATTATAATAGGTACTAAAGCGAATGTTAACAATAAAAGTAATATATTAGTTTTTATATATTATTTTACTTTTCTCTTTGTATATAATAATTATGTTTCCTATTTAAAATTTAGATCCTCAGGTTGGCTGAAGCTCTTAAGAGGAATCCTCAGAGTTGGAAAACACAATATCGTAATTCGCTGTTATTTTGATTATTACTACTCAAAAAAATTGTATGAAAACTTTTTTCAACATTTTTTTTTTCAAAAAATTTGAATTTATAAAAATTAAAAACAACACGGCCTGCGTCCAAGTGTCCTCTTTTAAAAAAATATATACTACTTTTCTGCAATTTTTTTGAGTAATAAGCAAAATAACAACGAATTACGAAAGTGTGTTTTCCAACTCCGAGGATTCCTCTTAACTGGGTTAAATTATGTGATACGGGGAAGCAATTTTACCTACCATGTAAGTCAAAGAAAGCAAAGTAGGTAATAGAAAATAATACAATATACTACAGATAATGAATTTTTAATAACTGAGGATGCGCTTTCAGAACTTCTTTGTTGCTAGCAACATGAAAAAAAAAGTTGTAAGCTGTGTTATTTTGAACAACTTTAAAATATTGTAAGAGACTAATGAAAATAGAAGTACATAGTACATGTTGCTATAATTGTTACGTTGCGTTGTAACAAAAGTTAATTTAACAAAGTTTGTTTAATTATAGTTACTAAATTGTAACTTGTATTATTTTATATTCAAGTTAAGGATAAATAAAAATTAAAAAAATTTGAATTATATTTTAAAAATAAATTACAATTCAAATAAAATTGACTAATTTGCCACCCAACTTTTGACGAGATAAGAAAGTACATTTTTTTTATTAATTTTAGATTTGGAACTCTTATGTATATTTGTGATTAAGAACCCCCCAGTCATCATCAGCCCAAAACAGAAAAGTGACAAGGGTGTCGGGAAATGAGAGTTGATGTACCTTAATCTCTGTCGCTCAACTCATTGCACAGACATAACATGAATTCCGCATTTTCTATATTTGTGTCACATGTGCAGTTTCTAAAACTGTTCTCAGCCACTAACAAATGAGTTTTGTTACAATTTTTTCTTGATAGCTTTTTTTCTATTTTCAGCCTCTTCGCTTATCAACAAAGTTAACCAGACTTTAGACTTAAGACAACTCAATTAAAGATTTTTGAAACAGGACTGCAAGCTGGGTCAGTGCTCTTATTAAAAAAACTAACAGTCATCGTGACCGAGTTTAATATACTTGTAAACGTGTAACCCTTTTATAATATTATTAGAACTTCAATACGACAATATAATACAGTTTTCACAGGTGAAAACTAAAGGATAGTTCAACTAACTTTATAATACAATACTTAATATATCAAGTTAAACGTTTGTATTGAACGTAAGTATTTGAGTTTAATAGTTAAATTAGTAGAAATTCAATGAGATAATCAGCATGCTATTGTTAAAGCTATTGCTAATTAGCTTTTTCTAACAACTGATTTTATCTTGCGATTACATCCTCATTTCTATAACATATTTAGGTAACTATAATATGAACTTCCTTTCACTTTCTTCCGGTTAAAAATTTTGTGACAACTTTCTTTTCAATTTTAATTTTCCACTTAACAATTTTTGAATTATTTTCTTTGGCGTATCTTTAAATTGGCATACCCATAGCAATTTTTTTAAACCATTGCAAACAAAACTATGATAAACGCGGAGAAATGCATCCAATATCATTCTTTAGCAAATATTTTCCAAAGAGTTAAAATGTTATCTATATTCAAGTTGGTTCAAAAAGTGAAGCAGCCCTGCAAAAAATTAAGCATTCTCTTGTGTCTTCACGAATATTTAATGCCTAAAGCGATTAACCATCTACCATTTCGAAGTTCTTGCCTGTCAAGATGGTGTATTACGGTTGTTTTTACAAGAAATATAAACCAGTAGGAACCTTGCGCTTCTACGTTTTGTTATCCTTTTTAGCATTTTACTCGTTATCCAATGACTTGGTCGAGTCTTCTCAAGCTTCTCAGTAATTGCACACATTTTGTCAATTATCTCTGACACCTTGTTATTTATAGCAGTGTATTGCATTTCTTATTAATTTAATTAAGCGAGTCGGCTGCTAAGCTCTTTAACATTACATTTAACTTGAGCTGCTTGACTTAACAAATATATCTTTCATCTTGTTTACCAATTTACCTAATTTTAATGATCAACTGCTAACTGGTAAACTTATACTGCTGTTTTAAATTCATTCATCTTTTTGGTAATTAAATTTGATAATAATTAATAAAATCATAATCAATTCACTCATGGGTATAAAATTATTTGACAGATCCAAACACTAAATGATCAACTACTAGTAAATCTATCCTGCTGATATTTTAATTTATTCATTCTATTAATTTTCATTGATTATATTGGAAATTAAATCTGACAATTAATAAAATGATAATCAATTCACTCGAAGATATAACATCTCAAGTTATTTGACCATCGGTCTCGTGCAACACAAGCTTCAGGTCTATGGTAGTATGTCAAGGTTATATCTTGCACCAAGGAAGAGTTGTTGATTACTATAATATCTGTGATGATATAAAGAAAACAAGTGTAAAATTTAATATTATACCAAAAAGAATAAGTAGTATTTTTACTTTATTATTTAGAAAAGAAATTATTTCAAATAACTTCCATTCATCATCTTCATCAGGTATCATTGCATACCTATGTATACCGTGAACAAGGAGAGAAACGATTACACCAATAACCAGAGATTTTAAACTAGATGACTAACTATCAATATTTCCTATTATAAATTGATGAAATCTGCGGTCATTTGAATATTTTAATCGCTTACTGCGGAAAGGAGAAAGGAAGTGACATTTTTATAAATGTTCAGGAAGTTAAAAAAAAACTTCAAATATTTTTGAAGATACATATATATTTTAGAATTTAGATTAATTAGTATGAGTTAGAATAAACTGAAGATTTTATTGACAATTTTGCTTGGTATAGGTGTCAAATGTAATATGTGGATATGTCACAGTAAAGGGAAACTAGCATAAATATTTTTTGAAAATTGTTTTAATTAAGGTAATTTTTTTTTACAAAATTACTTATATTATTTAACAAAATTGTTTATTGGTCATCCTGATCTTCCTCTGATGTAGTAAGTCACTCATCAGTAATTTTTCCCAAAACGCCAAATAAGTGTCTTAAATTAATGTAGTAATTGTTTTCATTATGTCAGTTATCATTTCCTTGTTAATTAACAGCTCTTCGGTATAAATTTTTGTTATGGGAAAGTTATTCCGGTTTTAGAGTTCCTCGGTCGAAATGTATCTGATACACGATACAGAACAAATTATAAATTACTGGAAAACTACTTTCTGGAGTGGAAGAAATTGTCATTTAGGAAAACGATGAGACGGGAAATAATTTCTTTTACTCCAGGGCATATTTTTCCCATAAGATACCTAACAAATGTAGGTTTGCCTTTGTAGGGTGCGTTCCACTTAAAACCTACGATTACCACGGTCGATCGTCAGTCCAGTCAAAGAACCACGGGACCACGCCGCGGTCGTCGTGGACTTTAAGTGGAACGCACCCTTAATTATACTGCTCATATAACATTCACTGATAAGGTTTGTTCGTTTGTATGAACTAACTTGAACTGGGTTATCTTTCGAGACAAAATACTCCTACCACAAAAGTTAGATAGTGTTCTAACTTGCACTGCCTACTCCTCCTATGGAGGTCGAGCAAGAAGTTCATGTTCGGTTATGAACTGAGCAGCCAAACGAACACAGTTCATTTGCACTAACTTGAACGGAGCAAGTTAGTTCATACAAACGAACAAACCTTTTATAATGCCCTTTTTATTTTTGTTTTTTATTTCCACCTCACTTGTCTAAATCGCAAATAAACAATTTAATTCAGTGGACAAAAGTTACGTCATTTGTAGCGATTAATTTGTAAAGGGGGCACTATATTCCAACCTCACAATTTCATTATTCTTTATAAATGGTCGTTTTGCATTAAAATATTGTAATTATTACTTTCTAAAAATTAATTATATGAAAACGTATTTATTTAAATAACTAAACTAAACTAATATCCTAATAACACATTTTAGGATAATTTGTTCTCTTTACTTTTACTTACTTTTACTTTTATTTACTGGTTTCCTTCCATCATCCAGCTATACATCTAATCTATTTAATAATATTATCTGTCAATAGCATATTAATAAAAATAAAAGTATACTTACAGTACAGCTTCTCTAATCTAGACAGATAAAATTTTTCTCCTGGCAGGATTTGCAAATTTTATTAAAGAATTTGTATTCACAAATAACTGCATTTAAACTCCCCCCTCCCGAACTTTAACTGCATCAACCTTTAGTTCGCTAATGGTGCAGTCCTTTATTGTCCCGGCAATCAGTCGTTTTTACTGTATTTCCTCCTGTTCTTGTAATCCCTACATTTCTGTATTAAATAAGTTATTAAAATTACATGAAATTCTAAATAATTACACACAAATTTCGGAGTGACCCTTTATTCGTCGTATAACAAGAAGACTGTTGATCTGACTCCATGTCTTCCCGCCTATCTGCATAATTCAAAGCCTGTCAGAACATATAATTTTCTTTTTCCTAGATATAGACCTATTGATTTAGTGATCCGATGTTAAAATGTTAATCATATTAAAATGTATAGAAGCCTAAGAAGTGAGGTCATTCGAGTTCTAGTTATAAGGTTATAACAGACTTTCCAAGCTTGGTACGTAGTGCGATGTTAATGTCTTTTCCACTAACACCGAATATTCATCGTGAAATGTCCCTACTTAAATTTTATCCTTCACTTACTTTATTTTAAAATATCCGACCACAACCAAAATAGCACACAATAGCGTCACCATGTTTGGCAACAACCTCGAGAACAAACACTAAGATTGTGTCCTTGTGATCCAATGCATACAGATTTTCGAATTTTGTGGATGACGACAATAATTTAATTAACAAAATCGGTTTATCTTACCCACGTCCTAAGTCATTAATGTACCCAACAATTAAAGTTATACACAAAACTCAATAATACACAAATGAATATTTAAAATTAAAAACCTGTGAAACCCGAATAGATTAGGTGCTTTTGTTCCTTCCTCACAGATCCAATAATTACCTCTTTATATCTGTTTCCTTCGCCCCTATCATGGCCTATGCACCTCTATTCGTAGTCACACCTTCACTGAATTTTACGAACTTCTTCTCTAGACACAATCTTCTTAAACACAATCTATGAATATGATATGATTAATAATAAATTTATTAATTACTTCAAGCCCATATTAATTGTGGGTGGTCAACGTTAAACAAGGATACCACATACATATTAATTACACCTAGAATACGTTAAACAAGGACACGGCGAACGTGGAAGAGGATGACCCAGATGCCACACTATATCTCAACTGGTTAAAAAATAAATAATCTGATATCACAGCAAGTAAACAGAGCGCCGCAGGAAAATTCTTTTAAATGGGCCATGAAAATATGCATCCGTAATACTAATTCCCTTGGACCCTGGTTCTAAAGAACCTTTAGACCCCCCCCCCTCCGGTAGTTAAGTTAAATTTTGTGGATGATTGTTAAAATTAATTATTATTCATCGAGACAAAATTCGAAAACTAATATTATGAAAAGTGCGTTTTAATATTAGTATGCATTCGCTTCGCGATAGATGGGTTAGGCTACAAACCGTAGGATCATAGGTTCGAATCTCACTGACTGCCAAATTATTTGTATCGGCCAACATTTTCTTAACCTAGCAGAGTGGCATTGAGTAAAACGTAAGCGACTATGAATAAGTAGTTGCGGGTTCGAATCCCCCTCAGTCACTTCTTGAGTTACGTCGTTTACTGTGAAAAAATGTTTTTTTTTCTTGTTTGTTTGCTTAATGAATTTATTTTTTCTTGTTATATCGTCGCTGGTTTGTAGTAAGGGCGAATAAGCCATTTTTTCGAAAATGGGATTTTAATGAAAAAATAATATTCAATACACTAATATTGTTGTGTGAAAATATCACATTTGTATTTCCACAGGTAAGGCCAATATGACCATGTCATAACGGCGAATATCCAGAAGTGGTATAAAATTTTTGTGATATTAAGGGCGATTATACCATATTTGCTCATTATTTATTTTCTTATTACAGGTAAATAAATATAATAGCTAACAGCAAACTGCAATCATAGTTATCATTGCAAATAAAATATAATAAATATGTATTTATTACACGTATATCGTACATACGTGTTCATATTAGTTGTTTCTAGTATTCTGTAGTCAGTCATTTTCAGAAAGTTTTCATAAAAATGTTCTAATGATAAACCAGATTGGGTCAAAATAAAATGGCTTCGTTATCAGAAAAGAAAATTAGGTATAGAAAAACTTTTTAGATCACAGCACATATCCGACTTATAATCCCGTATAAGTTTCCCGCTCTGTAGTCTATCCGTGTTTGATTTACGCAAGACTGCTGGTCTGGAATACAACAACCGATTGCCAAACACTTAAGCAAAATATGATCATTTTATATCATTATGCAAGGTTGGTGCAATTTCTCGAAATTTCCATAAATATTATTAAGGACTCCCCGTCCTCATACAAATAGTATCAACAGACGACAACGAATAATAAAATTAATATTTTATGTTCTACTTCTTCTTCCTCCTCCACTTTCTAGAAGCAATTGTAAGAGAATCCTCTTCTAGTAGGCTAAAGCCTATTATTTTTCAAACAACTACCTCGCTTCATCGGCAGTGTTAGAAACTTTGAGCATATAAATATATTTTTACATCATTTAGGTAGCTTGCTAGACTGGCCTTCAGATGTGCTATATATCCTTGTTTTTATGGTAATGGTGGCAATTCACTAACCTAGGGACTACCGGCTTAACGTGCCTTCCGAAGCACGGAGACTAATCATAAGAAAGTCTGATTCTCCCCGGGTCTGAACAAAGTACCACGCATTCGCAGTTGATCACGTTACCTGCCAGGTAATGACCGTCACATAATATTTTATGTATGCTTTAAAGTATTATTTTACCATAATTTAATATTTAAATTTTTATTTTTGTAAGTAGGTACCTAGGTATTTACATTTCGTAATTTTCAATAAATTCTGTTCAAATTATTTGTTTTTATTGTTAAAATTTGCAAGCCCTTCGCATTTTATCATATTTAATAATCATATCCATTATTATCTAAGTCTAAATAATGAGATTTTTCATTTAATTCACTTTATATTAAGGCGAATATCCAATTCAGTCCAAGTTTAAGATACGTATAAAGGGCGAATATCCATTTACACATATTTTTCTCTTAGCACAAATATGCTGAAGCATTATTTTTATATTTTATAGTAAGTAATACCCCTAGGCTTTAATATTAACGTTGAACAACTATTAAATCGTTAATAGATAACTCACACAATAATGTTAAAAGTAATAAACGCTCCTCCTGTAAAATTTGCAATATGGTTAATTCGCCCTTACTACAAACCAGCGACGATATTAGCAATACTTTATTTTAAAAAGAACAGTGCTGTATAATGAGCGCCGACTTTTAAAATTTTCAATGAGTGCACGTGCTAAACTATGATTTTATAGAGTTAGTTTTATGCATTTTACTGAAAAAGGATTTCCTTTTTTTAACTTGAAAGTTTTTAAAATTACCATTTACCGGAACGGAGTCAGGTTTATTTTGAGGGGGGGAGGTATTCATAAAATAAATAATAGAAATAGCGCCACATGCAGGTTTTGTTTTCCCAGAGTATATTTGGAGCCAAGCTTTTTGTCGTATACTAATGACTTGGCTCTGAGAATAAGTAGTATGAAGACCAGCCAGCAAAGACCAGTCATCACAAGAACGGTTCGAGCCTTTCACGAGTAAATCGTTACCAACAACGTCAGAAACTTTCAAAAGGAAGACAAACGCAGGCGCCTTTTTCCAACCATGCAGAATTTGATAGCATCAGGGTAAAGCCAAGAAGTGCAAAACAGCAGCGCGGTGCGAAGAATGCAAGAAACAAGATATGCAAGAAAAATTACTTCCACGTATGGAAGTATGTCCTAGTGCACACCTTCTTGAAGAGAACTGGTCTTTATAAACACCGCACTATGACCGTATTTTTCACTGTAAAATGGTGTAAAAAATTGAACTTAGGGGTAGGCACAATTTGGGCTCAGGTGGAATTCGAACTGTAAACCTTTTCGAATGAAAGTTCGATATTATGCTATGCTGAGCAAGTACGGTCTTAAACATTTACAGCCGTATTCATAAAACACTTAAAACAGTCTTGTAAGCCTGTTTTAGTTAAAGAGCTTTTAACCTAACATTTTACTTTGTTTTGCTTGCATTTCGAATTTTTTTTAGATTAAAATACCAACTTATCACAGTAAACGCGCTAAACTCCCTATAAAATAGTTTACTAAATAGTAAGTCCCTATAAAATTTATAGGGAGTTTAGCGCGTTTACTGTAATAAGTTGGTTACTCCACTGCTGTGGTTAGAGTTAAGACAATGTTTAAATAAACAAAAATTATTTAATATAAGCTGACCGAACCAAATCCCTAAAAATATTTATTTGTAAGCAAAACTTATGGTAATTTATTAAGTAAATAATTATGTATAATAATTTCACGCACAGTTTCAATGGGTGCACATATACTCCGCTGCACTCAAGTAGTTGGCGCTGCGCCGATGGTTTTGTAATAAATTCATTACCTATACCATACCATTATATGTATACCATTACCTATAACTGATATGATTTTCGAACCCTTCAAAATTTCGAAAAAAAAATTACGGGGGTAAAAAAAGTTTAACAAGTAGTAAAAGGAACTCGTGACTCTTTTGCTTTTTCTCAAATATCTCAAAAACTCTCCCAGATAAGGTAGCAAACTATAGGTACGTACGATAGACAATAAAATGATCTACAATAATGATCTAATGAGCATTTATCATAAAGTTAGTCGTTTAGTTTGCCTCTTTAAACTTGGAAACTTGGAAACCCTCGATTTCGTCAATATTTAATGTTGCGCTGGTGAATTGAAAATATTATTAAAGTGTTTGAAAAGTCAATCGATTTTTAAACCTTTTCTTATTTATTTTGTTAGCTATGTAAATAAAAAATCTATATTTTTTGGGAGTAGTTGTAGATTTTTGCTTTCTTATAGAATCTTAAGCAAGATAAAATAAAAAGAAACTGCTCGAAAAAGATAAGTTATTTACATAGCTAAAATTAATAAAGACAGGTCTAAAATCAATTGTATGTACATTAAAAAGTGTTTTTTGTTGTTCTCAGACGAAATGTGATGTTCTTTTAAATTTTAATTACCTTTTCAATGATCGAGAAATATTGCACAAATCAAAAGTTTTTGCTAACAGTTCTTTACATTTTGAAAAGGTGTGCAAACTAATCATTATTAACTTTACTGTAGAAAATGTTACGTTACCCTATATCTGGCATAGTCTTTAAAGTACTTGAGAAGAATCAAAAAAAGATCACATTTTCTGTTTACAAAATTGTTAATAGCTTTTTAACCCCAAGGAAATTTTTTTAAGCAAAATAAATAATTTTTATCGAGTAGCAAAAGATAGTTCATTTCTAATTCTTGACTTTTACGTCCGTTTTACTTATCGATTTCTTAAGTTATACAAAAATTGCTTATCAGATATTGAGTTAATTGCTCGCTACAAGTGTTTTTGAATTGTTAATTCGCTATAACCTCGCTTTTAGCATGTTCAACATTTATGTAAGTGCAAAAGTACATTCCCAATATTTGTAATAAAAGGTAATGGTGATGGCAGCTGAAGATATCAGGAAAGAGTTATTGAGTATTCTGACACCTGCCTGTTTATTTGAGAAAACACCGAGTACCACTTAGCCGCCCCCAATATCACCTGTTAGTTGTATTAGCGTCCCAGTATCGGCAGCATTATAGCAATGATTCATTTATAGAAGCCTGTTATCGATATAAAATTTATACCTGCATCAATTTGCTATAAATACATCTGCACAGAGTACATAACTATCCACATGTTAGATTGGCTCAAAATAAACGAGCACTCGTGTTGATATGTTTATCTCATTTATGTACGCCATGCAATTTCTCAGGCGTCGGCGTTAAAAAAAATTAAATCTTTAAGAAAATCTACTTTAACGGGTTAACAGAAATAGCGTTGATATATCGCTTATGTTCAGCAATAGCCAAATTTACTAAATATATATGTTAGTGTTACAATTCTAACAGGCATTGCCAAGCGATTTATTGAAACGAGCTTGTTGAAAAGTAAATGTTCCTTGTTGGAAAATTTACAAATATACGAGGAAAAACACAGGTGATGTTATACATGTACCATTCGTTGTTTGTACAAAATCATCGTGTATAAATAACCAGAAAACACTTATTACACTTAACATAATTACCACAATAAATAGGTAAACAAAACGTTAAAACTTTAGTTATTTCTTTCTTAAGCGTTTACTTAAAGTGTCCTTTTAATAGCACAATTTAAATATTTTTGTTTTAAAATAAAACGCTTATAACTTCAGTTGTCACTTTTTCCAAATCAAGATTTAACTGGACTAGACAAAGTCACAGTATAGTTATCTTTATTGAACGTATAATTTCCACGCATAAATTGTTTGTGCCTGAACATTTACTGTTACTTTAAAGTTATCAACTTTTTCAATTAAGGCTGCAAGAAAATTGTAATAATTAAGATAAGAATGGAGTATTTTGTTAACTTTAAGTAATTTAATAAAATTGTTTAATGGGTTACAATATAGATGTACCATAATAATTGTGATCAATTTACTAAGCGAGTGGTAATATGTCATTATTAGTAGGATTGTTCATTAAACATTTATTATTCTCTTCAATTAGAAGATACATAATCAAACTGTACATTTATAATTATTATGTTTAGCAGTTGGAATAAAATATTTTAAGAAATTGTATTGGGTTAAACAGAAACGCTGGACCTGGACAGCTCAATATGGCAGAAGTTCAAAAAATAGGAAAAACAATCAGCTTTTGTGTTTTAGAAAAAATACAATGTTAATAAACCACCATATGGAAAATTATATTTAAGTATTGACAATTACCAACATCAATGCTGGTATACTACTATATAATATATGGTGGTATATCATTATTAACTTGATAACTGTAATCAAGTTATTGATAATTTGATACGTAAATAACTGATGTCACTGATAATTACTAACCTGACAAAACGTCGCCCCTTAAATTACAACTTGGTTTCTTATTTTTACAAAATGTAAAACAATGTAGATATTACAAGAAGTTTGATATTTGCTGTTGTAAATAGCTTCCCAAATCGCATATTTCTGTTCACAGTATATTTTAAAATGTCAAACTCGCGCCAAACATTTATTTATTTTTTTGTGAATTATACAGAAACGCTTCCGGAATGAAAATTCGTTTATACGGGCGTTGAGTGAAGTATGGAATTTAGTCAAACAAAAGGATTCGTTTGTTGTTGCAACATCAAAATGTTTGTTGTTTTTGCATTTGTTTTAAATTCGAGCTACAATGGTGCTTCGGTACATACTTGTATACTGCAATTACCTTGCAAATTACAGTCGAAATAAATTACGAGTAGTTTACATTATTTATTAAAAATATGATAAACAAAATAAACAGATAAAGAAGATAAAATTAAAATAAACTAATGGAAACAATGAATAAATCAGTTATTTAACATATCAGATTATAAGTGTGGTAATTATGTAATTAAATTAAATACAGTTCTTCCGTAGGTAATTTATGTCTTTTTCATAATATTATTTATGTAAATTAAATTATAAAGTTTTTACATTAAACGAAAAATCCTTTTTGGATTACTACCTAAATTTTAAGTAAAAATTATTTTAATAACTATTTTAGATAAAAATCGGTGAACATAGTAACACAAGAAAATATCACTTTGTTAGCATTATCTGATCAGTGGCGTAACTAGGGGAGCTGAGAATGTAGCTCACTCTAATAAATGGAATAAACATTGAAAAATTTTGAATAAAAATTAAGTAAATGTAGTTAATTTTTATTCAAAAATTCTTCCCTGACCTGGAGGGCAGACTTCCAGATTTCACACTTAATTCTTATTTTACATACGTTGTCTTACAACAAGGAAATACGTATAGGCTCTTTTATGCATTCAACTAGCGAAGTTCTTGTGTATAATTTTATTTATATTTAACCTTTAATTAGTGAAGAGGGCGCCTCCGAGGCAATAGTCCCAGTTGAAATGTATGTAGGAAAGATTCACGTCACTAATTAAAGATTAATTCAAAGTTCCATTTGCGCTGTTTCGACTAATTGTTCAAAATGATTTCAAATTTCCAAATTTCAAGGAATAATAGAAGAAATAGAAAAGATATCTACCATAATATAGCAACGAAAATAAAGTAGAAGGGCTATCCTAGCAAAAGCAATAAAAATGTATAATACCTAAATATTACATGAGTGATGAAAAGTCGCTTTAACCCTTATCATATAGGTAATTAATTATAATGGCCCAAGTTACCTATTTCTCTGCAGTTTGGTAAAAAGGGGTTAAGTTAGAAAAAACAGTTTTTAGTAATACAAGAAAGAATATAGTAATGCAATAGTATGCAACCCCCTTGGGTCCAAATGTTTCAAACATGATTTGTAAACATCCATAAAGACTGCCGTCTCAAGATTAAGCTGTTGCTTTGGAGTCCACCAGGATTTCGACCTTTCATATCATACAAGTACAAGTGAAGGCTGTCCTCCCTTAGGTGCCCATTTAAGGTCCCCTGAGTAAGTCAAGTAGGCACGAAAGCATCCATGTGGGAAGCATGAAACGCAGTTTATACTCAAGCTCCCAGGCGATTCAGACTGACTTCCAGCACGATTGAGTTTATGGGCTACAGTCTTTAGCCCATCCTAGTTTCCGCCTAGATTTGACCTTCGATAAGGTCTGTGTCTATTTGAATTCTAAGTAGTACAATAAGTACGGGAGTCACTCCTCCAGACCTTGACCTACTGCACCATGAACCATGAACTATATTCCGGCAAGAGCATAACCTTTCATATCATGAGTGAGTTAAGGTCGTCGCTTTATTGGATTCAGGTTTTGAAAATCTCCTGCTAGATGTGGGTTTCGTGAAAAAAATAAGTTATTAAATGTTAGGCGGTTGATTGGTTGGAACAAGGTGGCATGATAACTTTGCTTTGTGCAGAGAGTGAGTTAGTGAGAACATTTTATGTATTGGATGAATGAATAGATCAGTGAGCCAGTTCAACAACTTTATTTTTGAGCAATTCAACTTGAGATACAGTGAGCTCAGGCCATACCTCACAGATTTAATGTAATTCATATTAAAATTGGTGGTTTGAATGTAGTGAAAGGACTGAGTAGTTTAGACGCCAAGGGTCATTGGTTCGAATCTTAGTGGTGATCAAATTACAAATTGCTGTGATTCATATTCCACTTTAATCTGTAAGTACTTGCTTCTTCTCCGTCGTATTGCTTCTTGACAGAAGCGTTGTGACCTTTAACAATGCTTGTTAAAGGCTTTCATGGCAGATTACACTCCGGTGGTTTGCCATTGCCTTCCCAGGAGAAAGACGGTCAGAATAAAGTTCTTACTTCACCCGGATTCGAACCAGGTGATTAGCGTTCATAGTCAACTCGCGTGAACGCTATGCTCCGACCGCCTCTTTAAGTGCTTGCTAGCCAAGTAATATTGTTTGTTTTCAAACCTCCAATATCCCAAGATCCTGTCTCTATTAATCAATTGTCTGGATGAGAAGGTTTCCCCTACAATATTTATTAGCAGATCCCCGTTTTCGTTTTGATCAATATAGTCACCCTATGCTTTACTGATGTTTAAGTTTATACAAATGATAATACCAGGGACGTGGTTAAATATGGACTTGGCTTGCAAATGGACTAGACATCCGACTACTTGGTTCTCCATATAACTCGGCTGATTCTCGATTAGATCCTGTAAACTAGATCTACTGTAAACCCGTGTAAACCATTGTCCGTTTACATAATTTTCACCATATATATTCCTCAAAATCTTGCTCTCCCACACTTCCAGCATTACTTGTGTTCGTTTTCTCAATGTTCATACTACCGCTCCTTACACAACTGTTGGTCTTATGATCGTTCTGTACACTCTTGCCCAATATTCTTAGCCGCCTCCAATAACTTATGTGTGGTCGCTTTCTTTGTACGTGTTATGATGGTTAAGTCATCTGCAAAAGCCAGGTATTGATGTCTTCGCCTGAAAATTGTATCTCATCTATTTAATCCAGCTTTTCTTATCGTATGTTCCAACGCAATATTAAACAGTATTGACGACAGCGTCTCCTTGCGTTAGTTAGTAATATTTCTATTCCAAAACTATCAGTCAGCTCACCGTTAATTCGTTCTTAGTTTTCGGTGCCATCTAGTGTCATTTTTACCAATCTTCTCTTGCACTTCTATTGGTTTTTAATTTCGATATCTTCTCTTATCTCCTCTTCCGTTGGTACTTCCACTTTGTGATCACTTTCATCATATTCTTCTGTAATTATGTGTTCTCTCTCTTCCTCATGGCGTTTTGTTTTATTTAGCAGCTCTTAAAAGTATTCTGCCCATGATTCTGCCTATCGCTCATTCTTTTGATGTTTCTGAAAGTAAAAAAAAAATGATCAGTTAAATTATAGAAGAATTGGTAACACCAAGGATGTGGAACTTTAGATGCCTATAAGATTGGAAATTCTGAAGGAATCTGTTATAACGATGCAAAAGATTGAGAAAATGGAAATTGTTTCATATGAAAAGTATAAAACAGTGACCAAAATTTGAGAAGAAAATTACGAGTACCTATATCTACAGCCATGCTTAATGCCCATATTTAATTAATAATTTATTGGTTCATTTATCTAAAATTTATTGTTTATAATACCTAGCAAAAAGTCATAATAATTATTAGCATCACACAATAAAAAATAAAATTAATACTTGGATGAAAAAAATAGCAGTCATGAAGAATTTTTTCTGGTTATTAATCACATTATATCATGTAGGTATTATGGCAAGATTGAGACCACACAACAGCTTTACAACTTCAAAGAAATACTTATAAATATTTTTTGTTAATTTCTTCTTCTTCAGGTGCCTATCCGATTTCGGATATTAGCGATCCTCTTGGCTAAGCCAAGAAGACTTTCCTAGGGAAATGTTAATGGGGTGGTTTCCCGTTGCCTTCCCCATAGTCCACAGATCGATTTTGGACTTTTTAGATCACAGCACATATCCGACGCAATCAGGATTAGAACCGCGGTTTCCCGCTCTGTAGTCTATCCGTGTTTGATTTACGCCAGACTGCTGGTCTTTTTGTTAATTATACTTTTATTTTATATTACAAACAAAATACAAATGTCTGTAGTTGTTGACAGTTTACTGTGTGTGGTGTGAATGTGGAGACAGCTTGCTATGCTCGAGAGTATCAGAACTAAGAACTTTTTACTGCTAGTAAGAAGTCAAAACATTTAAAAAGATTTAAAATAGATTAACGCCTACAATATTTTTTATACGTTATTTACAAACTGTGGTACCCTAATTTTAATAATTACAATTTTAGTAAATTATTTTAGGAACTACAAAAAAAATCTGTCAGAATGCTCCCGTTAATTTTAAATTTTAAGTTACTACTACAAAAATTGACAGAATAAAGATTGATTCAACAGGCTTACTCCCCAGAACGAACTTCTTGTGTGGAAATTATTAAATTATTCATAAATTCTGTGTACTGTTTAGATTAAAAGAAAGCATGTAGTTGTCAGTTAGCAATCAGAAAATAATTAGTTGTGATGCTTGAGAGACTGCTTATGTCAAGATTAAGACAGGTTTTGCTAAATCTTCCAGGTGTCGTTCGTAATGTCACACCTATAGAGAACAGATAGCGTTCGATAAAAACACATAGTACAAATAAGTTATTTTACAGACGACATTTAGCTAATTAGTGGAAAAAGTAGATACGATAAATCATTATCACTCCATTAAGTACCAACCGGATTACTATAACCGATACTTTGAATACATTCAAATAAAAGGAGTCCAATATTTTCCAAAAAGAATTCGCATAACAATATAAAAATCAGGCATTTGCAATCTCGAATGAAGCTTATTGCATTTTTATTCGCATTTTCATTGAACCACCCATATATTTTGAAATATTATTTTTATTTCTTTTCGGTTTCGTTTTACATGGTATAAAATTTTAATTAAAAACAGGATAATATAAAATTTAAATTATTCATTAATTAAAATAACGACGACACACTTATATTTTATAACAATCATGCATAAATTGCAAACCTGATTTTTCAAAACGCAGCTATTACAAAAATCACATGCTTATTAAACTTGAATAAGTTATTACTTGTTGATTAATTTGTAATCATTAATTAACATTAATTTCTTACAGTGCGTAATCCAATTTATTTCAACTTAATTTTTGTATATGATTAAGAGCTAAAACGAAGTTTTCTTTCATGGGAAAAACCGCGGTTTTTCGTTGGGTTTTTGAAAAGTTTCGTTGCGCAATAATTTGAATAATTCCGCGTCACGTTTTTTAAAAATATTTGTCTTGTGCATGCTTAATGTCACAATATGAAATATGATTTTAACTAATCTTCTGTGAAAGTGACATAACTATGCGAAAGAAAATTATGAAGCCAAAATAAGTCGACTTAACACTTGACGATGTAGAACAAGTTGACTGTCTCGAGACACGTGATAGATGTCTTATTCAATTAGTTGTATTAAGTTCCATGTTATATATGACACATGTCACATAATCGAAGATCTAAAATGTTCGTGCATGTAGCAAAACGAATAATATAATCTCTATGTAAACATAATAAATACAGTACAGCCACTCAAAGTTAAATTAAAAATTAGTTACATCGCAGTAATTGTTTGTATTTGAAATTAACACATTCGGTAGGTTTACTAATTGCGGACCTTTTCCAGTGTGACAGATATTGTGGGAGACAATATATTCGATCCGATTGAAAATGGAACTGTTATCTGGAATCTTAACCAGGGTAACCAACTAACCAAACCAAATACGGATCGTTGTAATGTTTTAAAAACTTGACGGTATTCCGTAATTCCCAAAATTTCGTGCAGTGGACGACGACGATATTATAATAAATAACTCTAATAATTTATGTTTAATAAGGTTTTTAATATTCAGTGATAACATAAACTTCTTGAAAGTTTATATTATAGAATTGCTTTAACATTGGTTTCACCAGATGTTTCATTAAATAGTGGCGTTTATAAGATACCCCAAGTAGTTAATGGTTAATATATTACAGGCGAATTAACATAAATGGTCCGTTAACGTGATAATTTGACTAAAAGTACTTATAAAAAAATATTACAAAATTGCATGATGATGCCTGATAATGAAATTCATAAACCTTTCGTTCTCTTGTGCTATTGAAAAATTGGGGACTTTGTTTGCAAGGAAGTGATAATTATTATTATTACCAAAATAGCGTTGAATAATTGTGGAATTAATGGATGTATAGTATACATAACAAACCCTCAACCGAAGTTGTCAGCTATATATAAATAAAAACTAATTGGCTTAAGAGCTCATCTACAATTTGAAGATTAGTTTTTGCATATTAAAATATAATTATGCATAAAAGGGTTACACGAAATGGTTGCGAATATGTGATTGTGTAACACAAATATATGAGTAGGCAATACGAGTAACAATAGAGAGGTAAAGAGATGTAATCCAGGCTTTATAGAGATGAGCAATTAGAAAGACTACATAACGGAAGTCTCATGTGTGAGGGTGCTACTCGTCGATTACTTGGCCGATGCCGGCGCCACCACCAGATGGGACTAATTACAAACTTAAGCTGTCCGCCCCGTACTCCCTAATTATTATTATACACCGAGGATTTCAATGACATGTATGCATATTCCTCCATCTTCTTAATTACAATTTTTACACATGCAATTCAAACCAATTAATTTGAGTACTTAAATCTTATAATTATTTCATTACTTGTGCGTGATATAAACACACAGTGATTAAAACGTAACGCAATTAGCATTCGTTAGATAAAATTAAAACATTATCATGACTTGTAATCACATGAACCAAAACAAATTAAAAATAATAACCGTTTGCGCAGAATCAATCATTAGAAAAATATACCTGCCAAGATTTAAAAATAATAGAAATGCTAAGAAAAAAAGCAATTCAATCCAAATTCCCGGACCACGCGGAATGAGTTTTATAAAAGCTCGGAATCCACCCCAGTCTCTAGTTGCAGAAGAGAAACTAGTGATTTATAGGCGGCCAGGATTTGTTTAGTTTCAATGAAGGGTCGCTGCAGGAATCCAACATGCGTTTTAAAATTGAAGTTTATAGAACGTACAAGCTTGTATAAATAAAATCTCCAAAGCATTTCAATTATTTTCTCTTGGCATAACTTAATAGTATCATTTTAGAAAAAAATTTTCGCACAAAAAATTCTGATGTCAAAGTTCCCCGACCACAACAAAGCAATTATCTCATGCCTAACCAGTGATTAACATTCTTGAAATTTTTAATAAATCTGAAATTGACCACTACCTATTTTGTAAAACCTCAAAAATTTGATTTACCACCGTGTTTCGTCCATCAGGTAAAATTATATCCTTTCAAAAAAAATCTTCAAAATAAGGTGACCACTTTTCTTTAACCGACAATTAAATACGCTCGATTTATCATAAATAGAACATCAATCACATAAATAGTTTTGGGTTCCATTATCGTGTCTATAGCATTTTAAAATTAGTGTCTGTTTATTAACCATTGAAAATTTCAAGTTTGAAAACAAAACCAGAAAACTACTTAAATGTTGTTGTGTTTACGCCTACGTGACAAGGTTTAAATAAAATTGACTACTGTGGGTGATGTTTATGTTCCACTGTAAACCAACAAAAAGTGCAAATTTATGTTATTTGTAAGTTTATGTTTCTACTACGCTTGTATACGAAGTGTTTTTGAAAATCCATCGTGATTAGCCAAAACGTCTGCCAACCTTCTATGTTGATATTTTTTATCAATAACAGCTCAGATGCTAGCCAGCATACTCCTGCAATTTGGATCACTCGAAAACTTTTAAATTATTGTATTAATAAAATAAGTTGTTTTTTATCTCGTTTATTTAAATACTTCGGAACATCTTATCGATATGTAATCGAAAGCAATTTAAAAGCACTAAAACATGAATGGATATTATAGTTTGTTTATATTTAATAATTAATTTTAAAAGGCAGTAAAATGATTATAAAAATACTTAGCAATTAATTTATTTTAGCATAAATTGTCGTTTAATTTTGGTATATTTAATAGCACTAACGAAATTCTTTGACTATAAAATATTCTTTGAGAAGTGTTGACTTGCTGATGTCTCCACATTTTTCACAAAACTTTTAATTTCTTCTCAATTGGGTTACTTTAGCAATATAGGAACAAGTACTAATTTATTATTTAACTAGTTTATTAATGAGTGCTAATAGGCTAATATAAATAAATCAACATTAATATATCTTCTCAAGATCCGCTATCGCAGTAAAAATTTAATTTTGGTCAATAAATCTTTTAAAAATATATTTTAGATATTGAGTTTGCCAAGTGGGAAATGGCATCAAAATGCTTGTCCTACAAAAATTCAGTTTTTGGCTAATAAAGTGTTTTGATATTTTTTTGAAATTATAGGATACAAAACATTACTTTCGTGATTGTAATTGTTACAACTTTGAAAATTGCAAACAAAAATCGTAAATCTTTAGATGAATTTACTATGATCAGAATATTTAATTTTATTAAGCCCTTTTTGATAGGGCCCGGGAAATTTAGTATCAATATTTTATTGCTTAGCAATAATGTGGTCAATGGAACTCTCCAATTTATACAATTATAGGGTAGGAAAAAAAATGGTTAAATAAAACCAATTGCTTTGAGCAAACCATCTATGTATATTGAATTTTGGATTCAAAATAGTCTAAATTGGAACTTTGTAGTCTAGCATTTTAAACATATCCTAATTTTAATTATTGAGAGGTAGCAATTATGGGGAGGGGGTTAAAGCAGGCCCGGACTGGCCAGGTCGGCTAGTCGGCGATCGCCGAGGGCCCCCAACCCAAGGGGGCCCCGAAGAGGCTTCAAAAAAGTGGTTTATACTTGGGGTAAAAGTGAATTTCAAAAATCTCCCCTCTTAGTAAGGGGGCCCCTCCTCAGTCTCTAGCCGAGGGCCCCCAAAGGAGCCAGTCCGGGCCTGGGTTAAAGTTAAAATTATTTTTACTTCACAATCTTAAATGTTTTTAAGACTGTTGTTTTAAAAGACTTTTACTGAATAAATATTAGGTATCTAAACTTGAAGAGGCGGTCGGAGCATAGCGTTCACGCGAGTTGACTATGAACGCTAATCACTCGGTTCGAATCCGAGTGAAGTAAGAACTTTATTCTGACCGTCTCTCCCCTCGGAAGGCAATGGCAAACCACCGGGGTGTAATCTGCCATGAACGCCTTTAACAAGCATTGTTAAAGGTCACGACGCTTCTATCAAGAAGCAATACGACGGAAAAGAAACTTGTATAAAACATTTTGAGTTTTTAACTTATGAAAATTATATTATATTAAGTCACATTAACTTGCAATTTATTTTAAATAATTCATAATCTAAAAACTTTTAGTTACATATTATCAAATACCTACTAAACACAAATAAAATTTTTAAATAAAATAAGTGCAATCGTCACGCATGAAACAGCTAATATAATTTTACTTTTGAATGTACTGTTTATACATTAAAAGTTAAATCATTTTTTATGCAAATTCATTATCATAATATTTTCATTTTTGTTCGAAATTATATTATACGTTCCTACACCATAACACCATAAAAATATTTTTTATACAATTAGGTAGGTACATGGAACATGGAATATACTACGATTAGTTTTGTAAAATTTGTCACGTCAATATTACTTAGTTTTACATGTAAAATTATAATTATTATAATAAGTAATTTTAAATTTTGTGTAAAATTACAGTTATTACTACTACTGTTTATAAGTAATTTTTTTAAATGCCTAAGGCTCTCTCCGTAAACTAGTATCTACTTTTCTAGTAAAATGTCCTTTTCGTACTTACGTTAGTACGAAATATATTATTGTGTCTGCAGCTGCTATGTAAGGTGAATCTATTCTTTTGTAAGATTTAAAAAATCCAAAAAATAATTTCGATTAGGGAATAAGAGAGAATTGAATCTTATAATTTTATAGGGTTGACCACTAGGTTGGTCAGTAGGCTGACCAAATTTTTGAAAAAAATACGAGACAATAAATGGTTGTCGGAAGGCCAAAATCCATGTAGAACAAAAGTGGTGATAAACTGCGACTCGGGCGATAAATTTAGATTTTCAAGGTTAACAGCGCTTAAATTAGATTAAAAGTTAAAAATTTTTGAAAGATGTTTTGTACTATTTTTTGCGTTTCTTACGAGGAAAACACTTTTCTTTCCAAAAATAAGCTTCTCGAAAGCCCTAATTGGCCTAATGTAATTGTACCTACACATTTTTAATTAAAATTTTTCTCTTTTTAATTGCAAAATGTTCACATAAAAAATGAAATCAATATTATATTTTCTTTTTCTATAACTATCTGAGGAGCTTAAATGAGAGCGAAACAATATTATTGTCGTATTATAAATAATTTTTGCAAATACAGCATTTTCGGTAGGTAATTGAAGTTGGTTAATGTTTATTTATTTTGAAAATTCCCATATAAAATTTATTGGGACTACGGGACGCAGTCTAAATATAAGGGACAATCCCATGAAATACGGAATATCTGGTCACCCTAGGGTACATGGTCGCTTTCAACTTATTTGTGCTGTGGTTTGGATTTCACATTAAATTTTATATTCTTGTTTATGTTAAGTCAGCAAATAAAAACAATCACTAATTCAGTATTTCGAGTTCTTTCCGATTGTATGATAATATGACCACATAATATGACGAAATGATGTGTTGCCGTAGTTCAAAATGACCAGCAAAGGTGAACTTGAAATAGAATCTAAAAAAAATATGATGTGTTTGTATTTGAACACCTTAGAGGTTTAAGTTGTATTCAGTTTGCTTTATCAATGCTGTCGTTTATAGTGAGTTTTATAGCCAAACGAGATGTGTAATCGAGCCAAACAAAATCAGAATGCCAGATGTCATCAGGTTGACTCAATGTAAGGACCTTGTGAAATTATGTGTTTTGTAAATACAGGCGCCACAATCATATAAGCAAATTTGGTAGAAATGTCAAATTTGAGTCAAAATAGGAATTGAAGAGTGTGAAACTTCAGGATACCAACTTGAGAGCAAGAATAAAGTTTCTAGAAACTTTTTGTGCTAGCCGCCTATAAGAGTGGAAGACACAGTGGCTTCTACACTTAAAAATGTAAAATTTTAGGCTCAATTGCCAATAAATTGATGGTAAGTCGAGTATTTTCAATATTTCTTAATATTTTGTTTGGAAATTATTATGATTTTGAAAATCTCATTGGATATCAAATCCACAATATTTTGTTAATTTAATAATTACAGGAAGCTTTAACAAATTCATATTTCATTTCTTTGCTTAACAAAGCAGTTTTATTTGAGTTCGATAAAGCAAGCTTATGAGTAAATGTGCAAGAGATCGCATGCGACAGAAAAAACACTGAGCTAGTTAATTATTACAGCGCATCTGCCTTTGACCTCAACAGACTCCAAATTTTTCAAATAAATAAGGATTTTGAATAACTTATTTCGACGCCCCCAACGAAGACTATAGTAACTCAGTAATTAGTTTTAATAAAAACGCAATTCAATATTTAAATATAGTCACTATAAATTGCAGAATTGCATAATTTCTAAGGATCAGTGTCTACTATTGGTCGTCTCGAGTTGCTACAAAGTTACGATATTTTTCTAGGCAAATGCTTACCGATATAATAGATTTTTTTACTATAGTAACTCAAAAAATCAATTTTTTGAGTTACTATAGTTTTCGTTGGGGGCGTCGATTTGTTTAATTTTTTAATTTCAAACTTATTTGTGCTTTAGATTTTATAATTTTGTCCCCTCTCCTTTACACCAATTGACTTGAAAATTCATATATATACCTACTATAATATACTGTGGTGTTCTAAAACCAACTACAAAGCCCCTCACTCGGAAACTGAGATAGTTGTGATGTTTCGAGCACTCATATGTCAAGTTCCAACTTTTTTTTGTCGGTGAGCATATTTGAGACTGCTTAGTGCTTATTTCTACATAAAAGGCTAGATTCTAAAATTCAATTAAGGAGACTCGGGATATTTTATACTATTTAATAGATTTGAACACAAAATGTGAAAATTCAATCTTGTTATGTGGACTATAAATAGTCCTATAGCCGTATGTGCTGGTTTGTGTGATTATATCAAACCACTATTACATTTAGTATCAATTTTGCTAATAATGACGTTTTGATAAAATCTATGATTTTGTGTGGCACAATCAATAATTATTGTACAAAAATAACAATATATTGTTTGTTTGGGAACCGCTGTGTTGCAAGTATACCGTCTTCGGAAGTCGTTTCAGTAGGATCACATCTGCAACCCTCATGGTTTAAAAATTGAAACTTTCTAGCATGTTATATTTGGACCTAAAAAGACAGGTTTCCCATATAGAACGGACGTGCAAAGCAAGAAATTTTGATACGTCCATGACGATCACAAGTTATAAACTATAGGATCTGCATTTTGTACCCTCTATATTAAAATGTATAGGTGGGTGGAGCTTCATTTAGCAAATGCAATACTCGCATTTTATATTTGCGGCTTTTACCCCTATTTTATCTACATTTTTGGATAATCCAGAAAATGCTATGTTTTGTATTTGTAATTTACAGCCTCAACTACCAGAATTTCAATGGGGAACTTTTAAATTCTAGTGCCAGGTTGTTGTACTAATCCCAATTGTTTTTTATGTAAGCAAATATTAGAAAGAATTTATTAAGTTGATAACGGTCCCGAATATCAAAAGAAATTTTCTCGTATTTGAACTCTTTCTTTACGAGGCAAGTGACCAAATTAATAGAATTCCTTCATGATCCGAATAATTTGTGGCCAAAAACGCACTATGATAATACAAAGAGGTTGGTGCGGTTTGGCTGCAGCACCCAAAACGCAAAGAATAGTCCAGCTCTTAGTCCAGCACTGCATGGATTCCATCTACATATATCCATCTTGCTGTTTACATAAGATATGAAAATGATCATGTGTGGAACGATTTGAAGATGGAAATCATTTTGGGTATAGCTGTGTTTTTTATTTGCACTCAAAAGTTATTTATAAGCATCTTGTTGCATTCCTCCCCCACTTTTCCTAAATTTAGCAATTCAAAAAATGTCGTCTACTTAATAGACACGTTGGTTTTGTTTAATTAAATTTGAAACTGTGCAAATTCAAAAAGAAATGTGGCTTGACGACACCATGTCAAAATATTACAAGCATATCAAACATGAGAGGTTAATAAAAATTTCATGCTTGATTTATGCATGAAGTCGTTAATAATATGATCTTAAATTAATTTACGTAATTAAATAGAATGCACTTGTGCGTGTAGAGCCAGTAATAATTAAAAGCTATCTGCGTAACAAGTAATCGTTATTGGTAATTACTAATATAAAATATTGAACAAGGTGTACAGATTATCACGATTGTCAACAATAATTGACCTTTTCAATTTTTTACCTAATGAACTGTACCTACCTTTATAATTGTGCCATAAGAAACTTGGTCTTCAAAAAATGTTATCTACTTATAAAGTTTCAATTTTCTTTAAATTTTTCAAGTCTGATATCACAAAGACCGTGCTAACTCAATTAGAGCCACGTTTTTTGAAATAACATGCGCTCAAAATATTCTTAAATTGAGAATAATTTGTTTAATAAAATTTAAAATAACTGAGTAGATAAATAACCGAGAATGTCGTGTTAATATTAATCTGAATGGAATCTGACATGTTTTAGATTATTTTTCATCGCAAATTAAGATGTGTCGAGACAAATGAAATATTTTTATGTATTATTTAATCAAAGTTGACAATAAATCGTATCAAGTTCAAATTGCGATCGAGTCTGAGAAGCGCGGTAACATTTCGTAAATTGTGACCAAAATTGCGAGCGACCATAAATCTTGCATGGTACATCCAATCAGCAGTAACAGAAGCAATACGAACCGCGGCTGACATCGGTTCTGCACGTAATTAAATACAAAGCGACTGCACCATATTTGGCGCATCAGGCAATCGTAAATCAGAGAAGTATCCATGAGATGCTATCACCGACATCGGGGCACGGCCGGCCTCTTCATCTCGACCACTAATTAAACATTGCAAGAGTTTGACTCGGTAACGAGCTATTTAGATCACTCCAAATGATGCTCAGTAAGAATGTTCGGCGTTAGTTTATAATGCAAAATGCATTCTTCATTATTCACCACTTCAACCACTGTGGATATAGTACGTTGACAGTTTACAACGTGTGCTCTACTTTCTGGAACACGAGATAATGTGTTCCGTCAAAACAACACTGGAACTGATTTATGAATTAGTGCAACCATACCAAATCCTAAAGTCATGTTTACTATTGCTTAATTTGTTTCCACTATACAGAAGATGTCTCTCCAAATTGATTACGATCATTTTTTAAATTGTTGCAATGTAAACAAGTGCATTTAAATTGCAACTTTTTGAATTTTCTCTTTATTAACCCACAAGAATTTTCAGGCAAGATTTATTTTATACAAATACTAACAAGATACATAAATATTGAGAATCAAAAGTCACAGTACAACCTCGGTGTATATAAATCATTGTTTTCTACAGCTCCAATAATCTGCAACTTTTTATAGCTCCCTATAGTCTTCCTACGTCTAAATCATGGAACCCCTATTTTATAAATAAAAATAGAAATCCGTAATTGTGAGACATAATAATAATCCTTCTGCTTTAAAAAAAATAGTTGGAACAACAACTATTAGATTATCAATTCGTGAGATGATTAGCAATTGCACCCTTTTAACGTTTTACTCGAGATATTATTTCGAAACTTAAAATTCTGTTACCTGATTACGAAGTATTCGCACTTAGTTATACCTCAAAGTAAGAAAATATTGTAGTCGAGTATGTTTTTTTAACCCAATTATTTAAAAATTATGGGCGTCGAGTTAAGAAATAACTTACAGTTTATGTTTTTATGGCGAATCAACACTGAAAAAAGTTTTACAAAAATCTGCTTAAACTTGGCTGTTTTATATTATAAATAAATAAGTAATATAATTCTGTAACATTTAAGTAATTTAATTACGAATAATCAAACTAATTTTACTTTTAGGTAAGTATATTTTTTACCGATATTATCTCTTTGTTTTTTTTTATTATCAAGATTTCTCATATTATGAGACACGTATGTCCTGTAGGTGCTATTTCTGTTCTTGTATAAATTTACATGTATTTTTTCACATATCTACCTACTGCTTTAAATATAAGTGGATCTCTGAAGATTTTCGCAGTTGAAATATTAAAATTCTTGTCCTATTGGTTTATTAAGTTTTCTACGCATTTTACTAAAATAGTCTGCGAAATGGATATATGGATATAAATGATATAATCTTCATCATTAAACTACCGGTTTTGAGCATCTGCCTCAGATTATAAACAAAAATATTACAATAATTTATCAAAAATCAAAAAATGGATGTTGATCTGAAAATAACAGGTTGGAATCTGGAAATACTCGTAATCCTTTTTTAGCAATTTTCAATGCACTAATTAGTATCATTTCTTAGACTTTCCTTCATTTTTGAAAAATAAACCGAAACACCTTTAATGTTTTTATAATTAATATGATTAATGAAAGAACGCGCCATAAGTTAATGTCAAATATGACTAGGTAATTAATTTGACGGTCAAGAATTTAATAACGTTTATGCTTGATAATTTAATATACAAGACGCTACTTTTATACATAATTTTTCTATATGCCCTTTCCTTTATATAATTGCAATTCCAAAACTAATATATCTTCGTTGATTTATATAAATTTTTATTTCCGTTTTAACCGAAACTTAGTAGTAATTTTAATTGTTCGAAATGACACTAAATTATTTTTACATTAGCAATATTTTTAGTATACTTCACATTTATGTTATTTATTTCAAAGAATAGGTAAATTTGTTACGTAAGTCACACATTTCATTTTATGTTTGGGCCGTTAAAAGTATAAGTATGTAATTTATTTTTACGAAACCGTTTTCTGTCTTATGGATTACGGAATCACCTATATTCCCAGGTCTGGGTACATTTAACATTTGGGTGCCTGAACTTTACTTCCTATCAAAAAAACAAGTTGTACTAAATATTTACAGAAAAACCTATTGTTTTGTATTTTTTTCAAAATTACAGGTCCTAATGTAGTACTTATTTACAAATGCCAAAGGCATCATTATATAGGGTGTTTTTTTAGCTGCATGAGAACTTTCAATAGGGATAACAATTTAATCAAGATTGCTATGGAAACAGTTTTTTGACATTTGTGTTTAGCAAGGTTTGGCATTTGATAATGCATAGATTGACCATTGAACAACGCTACCAAATTGGACTCACAACCAATTGGAAGTGGATTCATTTTTTTACCGTAAAATTTTGTTCAGTGGCGAGGCACATTTCTGGTTAAATGGGTATGTGAACAAACAAAATTGCCGTATATGGAGTGAGACCAATCCGGGACATTATCTTGAGACTCCATTGCATCCATTAAAATTGACTGTTTGGTGTGGAATACACGCCAACGGCATCATTGGTCCATATGTCTTTCCAAATGAGGAAGGAGCTACCGTTACGGTGAATGGTGTGAGATATCGACACATGCTCAATACATATGTTAGGTCAATTCTTGCGCAGGTCACCACAGGCAGGAGTAGGGTTGCATCCCTTAACGACTTAACCTTCCTTATCGGTCATTTACCAGTATCATTGTAAAACCCACCAAGGGAACAAGTAAACGGGCACATACCCGAGCATACTCATTAACAAATAAACAATTCACAACCATTAATTGTGTTTTTATCATCAAATAACAATCAAGTTCTTGTAAAACAAATCAAGAAAAACAACATATTTGTTTCCAAAACTTCAAAAGCTAAACATTGACAACTTATGGTTCCAACAGGATGGTGCTACGTGCCACACAGCCAACGAAACCATCAATTTATTGAAAGGACAATTTGGTGACAACATTATTTCAAAACGTGGTCCTATCAATTGGCCTCCAAGATCGTGTGATTTGACACCTCCAGATTATTTTCTGTGGGGGTATGTTAAATCCATGGTTTATGCTAACAAACCAACAACTCTAGAAGCATTGGAGGCTAATATTCAGCAAGCCATTTATGAAATAAAGCCAGAAATATTGGAAAAAGTGGTCAAAAATTGGACTGAACGGATGCGCTTCGTAACCATTAGTCGTGGTGGTCACATGCCGGAAGTTATGTTCAAATCATAAATGCCTTTAACTGTACTTTCATAAAAAAATTATAACCAAAACATTCCGTCAGGTTTTTAATGTTTTATTTCATTTTGAAGTTCTCATGCAGCTAAAAAAACACCCTATACTTGAGCCGAGCTCAACTTGAAGCTTTACATAGAAAAGCATAGGTGCGGTTCAGCTGAGCATCGGCTTAGTTGAGCCGATGCTAAACCTCCAATTGTAAAACCGGCCCTTAGTTAGAAACTGGTAAAAACCAATCTGATTAAAGTATTTTCTTTTATCCTTTTTATAGCTTTTTTAAATACTAAGGGCCGGTTTTACAATTGGAGGTTTAGCATCGGCTCAACTAAGCCGATGCTCAGCTGAACCGCACCTATGCTTTACCTATGTAAAGCTTCAAGTTGAGCTCGGCTCAAGTACTAAGCGCACATTGTAAAACCCATAATTTGTAAAATTTGAAGCTCAAGGCTGGTTCAAAGTTGAGCTGAGCTTAAGCTATTATTGTAAAACCGGCCCTTAGTAGAAGAAAAAACATTAGGTAGAAGCTCAGATTACAGTATTTTTGAACTATAAAAAGGATAAAACAGAACACTTTAATTTAATTTGTTCATTAGCTTCTACCTAAGCCAGATAAAGCACAAATCTCTATATGTAAACACCGCTTAAGGGTGGGTTGTACCAACGTCAGTTAAACCTCGTTCAACTTTGAACTCAGTTCAAATCATCAGCAACCAATCAACATGGCTAAAAACCCTGTATTTAATCAATTTGTTGAACTATAAGTTCAAAGTTGAACTGACGTTGGTACAACCCACCCTAGAAGATTTTCCTCATCAACCCTTAACAATGCCGTTCCTTTTTTTTAAACTGTAACCCTCTCCTTCACGATCTTCAGCATAGATGAATTCTTTTTATCGCATCTCCGGTTTGGTCTTGCTTCGCCATTGTATATGTGGTAGTTGGAACAACCAACAACTTAGGAATAGCCACACCTTTAACAATTATTCGTTATTACATGTCTGGTTTTAATTTTATCAATATTTCTAATTATTGTAGGTAGGCACTAATTATTGTATTGTTAGCTACATCTTGCCGAACAATCCAAATGCAAAGTTGGATGTTTCTAAAAATCGAAATCTTCGAAATCGAAAAAATCGAAATCTGAAAGAAGAATCTGTAAGTTAACCGATCTGCTTATTGTCTCTTTGTGATATCTACTGAATTGCTAATGACCGATATTAAAGTTTAATCCCCTCACCATTCTTGTTAAAAAGTTTTCGATTATAAACCTTTTTTTGTAATTTTGAACAAACGACTTTGTAATAAAGAATATAATGTGGTATACATTGTTTAATTTAATTAGTACATTAATGCCTTTCGTTGCATTTCATTAAAAAAAATATGCAAAAAATAAACATAAGCAATAAATCTAAACAAAGTTATGGTTAAGAGTCAGTTGAAAGTAAAAAGTAAAGTTATTAGCTTTTTTTAGTGTTAATTGTGTTTTGTGTATTGAAAAACATGAAAAAGTGAATACTCGGTGAAGTTCTTAATTATGAGCGGGTTTTTTGTATTTTAAAGTGTTAATTTTGAAAGAAAAACTGCTAAGAAAAAATCGTTAATTATTATCAGCTAAGTTTAAAAGTGACAGAAATTCGTAAAGAAAAAGCAAAGAAATTGAATGATCGAATGCACCATATCCAAAAGACTTACTGATAAACCAAAACAATATTTAGAAGTGTCCAAAAAAATATATAGTTTGGAACTAGTTAGAACAAATTATGGACATTAGAAAACTGGCATCAGGTATTATGGACGGACGAATCAAAATTTGAAATTTTCGGTTTCAGTCGACGCCAATATGTAAGAAGAAGGCTTGGAAAGAAATACAAAGATGAATGTTATTGCCTACTATTAAGCACGGAGGAAGTTCTGTAATAATTTGGGGATGTTTTTCTGCGGCATAAGTGGGAAATCTTATACGAATAAATGGAATACTGGATTCAAACTTGTGGTAAAAATTTTGTCTTGCAGCAAGATAACGACCCTAAGCACCCCACTAAACTAGTAAAATAATATTTAGATAAAGAAAAGCATTAGGCAGCTAAAATTATTTAATTGGCCGCCTCAAAGCCGGGATTTATATTTAATGGAACATTTGTAGGAACACCTGGATCAAACGAAGACAAAAGACCTTATAGAAGGTACTGGTAGAAGACTAGAAAAAAATACCGGTTGAAGTCATACAAAAATTTATTTATTTACAATGAAATTATGAATTTTTAGTATTGGTGTCTTTAAATAAACAATGTTCCCACAAAATATTTTGTTTAATTGCACATTTTAAAACTCTTAAAATCTGAACATTTTAAATACCAGTTCTAGACAAATTCTTTAGCTGCCTTTACACACATGCGATTCCTGACGCGATTCATGACGTTCCAAGAACGACGCGAAAACCGACGTGCCGGGAACGCCCCGTTCCAAGAACGTTGTCCTATTTAAACACACACACCAGGCGTGTCGGCAGCCCTTTGTGAATTGGAGCGTTTCAAAACATTGCCTTTAGACACACGCTCCAAACCCGCACGACTAGTCGCGTCCGCTCCAATCGCGTCAGGAATCGCGTGTGTCTAAAGGCAGCTTTTGTGTCTCTAAATTTTTTTTCAGTCGGCTATCTTATAAAATACAGATGGGAAAATTTGTGTTCTCTCAAAAAACAATTGAAATATTTTCTGGGGTTGCTTTTATCTCCACAACCAAGCCCAATTAATTATTTAATTTCCACATTTGTTATTGAAAACCAATGATGAAAACAGAACCTTAGTCCTCGCACACGCCATGTCCCTATAATTTACCATTGCGATATGCTACTTAAAAGGGGAACGCAATGTAAGTTACCGCAAAAATCCTGCAGAGGCGCTACAATCGAAAATTTGTAATTAAAATATTAATTTTTAATACTCCAAGTAGTGGATAATGCAGTTGGTGTTAGCTGGTGTTAGCATTCCATTTGTTGGTGATTCAGGCTATTGAAGAATAGGTGGCGCGCTATAACGACGTAAAAGTGTGACTTCACAATCGCTACACTCGATTATCAGTAATAAGTAGACGAATGCTTAATCAGCAGGTGCATATTACTAGTTTGTTGATAATATGATCTTTATGACGTTGCAATAACAACTAACGGATGTCTGGTACATTTAACAAAAATTCTAATTAATTTTTTTTAAATAATACTACCACTTTACAATATTAATTTGATAACAATTTTAAATTGTATATTATATTGTCATAAATTAATCCAGACCACAAACTTTCCAAAATAACAACTTTCTAAAATAAAATATGGACCATTAAAGTTTGCAAAATTCCATCGGCCGGATTAATTTTATACACAATTATACCAAGCCAACCCAGTCGGAAATGTCCTTATGGCCCGTACGGCGGTTATCCTACAACCTTGCAATTTCTATCCAAAATGTACTTCAACGAATCCAATAAATTTCGAAATCGTTCTAAACTTCTTTTTTAAATGCTTTCTAAAAGAAATAGAACACTCTTTTTTTTCACTAACCTTTGCTTTTTATTCATTCGCAAAATTCTTGATACAAGCCAATAATTTATACGCTTAAAAGGCCCGGTTTTACAATTGGAGGTTTAGCATCGGCTCAACTAAGCCGATGCTCAGCTGAACCGCACCTATGCAGACCAAATCAGTTTTACAAAGTGCGGCTCAACCAGGCTCAACTAAGCTTCGGTTTAACTATAATACAATTTGGCAACACAGCAAAAAGTCAATTGACAGCACAATTGACAGTCATGATAGTGCACTGTCACGAATTGTCGGTTTTTTAGAAGTGTTTATCTTTGTGTTGTTTTGTATTAAATACAAATTACTTTGGTATGTATAATTCAATCGCTTATGTAGTTATACTAGTAGTGGTTAACTGCATATATTAAATTGTAGGTGGTGGTTTTATTTTAATAATGGAAACAAAAAAACGTTCTGTGAATTTCACAGGACAGGAAGAATCCCTTCTAATGTCCCTGGTGAAAGAGTACGCGAAAGTAATCGAATGTAAGGTCTCGGACACTAATATGAATACTGAGAAAGGCAAGTGTTGGAGGTTAATTGAACAGAAGTTCAACTCAATTAATAGTGGATCTTATCGTAATCAAATTGTTTTGAAAAAGAAATACGATAACATAAAGAAGAGAGCTAAGAAGAAATTTGCTGACGAAAAAGCCCAAACATTTGCTACAGGAGGTGGACCATCACAAGAAATCAAAATGACGGACGTTGATATGCAAGCGCAGGAAATTTTGGGAACCCGAATAAAGGGGACCCGTAGTGAATTCGATGCTGATTGTGAAACTCAAACAGCAGTAGTCGAGTGAGTGTCTTTGTTTGTACATTACATTGAATTTTCTAACATATATAATACATTTCAGAAATAATCCAGAAAACTCTATTACTTTTATGGACGATATTTTCATGCAAAACATTGGTATATGTATAAAACTTCTGCATTTTATCAACGTAACATTTTTGGCTTATTACAGATGACGATAACAATGGCAGTGAGAAAGAAAATAATGATAGTAATAATGATAACAATGACAGTGCGAACGAAAATAATACCGAGCAAGCAGAAGTTCATAACGGTAAGTGAAATATAAATTCTTATTATGAATCGCTCTATATTTGTAATTATTAATTGAAATTTAGATTGGTCCAAATATACTCCCACGATGCTACGAACAAAAAAATCGAAAGTTCTTACTACACAGCAATCCAAGGGTAAATTTCACTTTTTTTGTTTTAAATATAGTAAATATGTTATGTATTTATATGCAGAAATACCACCCAGGCGACATAAATCTGTTGTTGCTATTTCTGAAAGGGTTTCGCAGTGGGCACAGGCCAAAGAAGCCATCGAATTAAGCCGTACTAAGCATGTACAAGATCAAGAAGAGTTTCGTTTGCAGGCAATGAAGGAGAAGCATGAACTGGAAATGGAACTTATGCGAAAAAGAGCTGAGGCAGAATTAGGTCATATGAAAGGAAAAGCCGATGCGGAACTAGCTTTTATGCAAAAAGAGCATGAAGGAAGGATGATATATATTAAAAAAATACGTTAAAAAAAGTTATAAATTTTAAATTATTTACAATAAATTTTTAAAATAATCATTTACTAATTGGTAACGGACCATGTTATTGGCATTACCATGATCTTGGAAATGTCCTATTTCTACATTATTTACATTATTAATAGCAAGCTGTTCTTCTTCGTTAAGAGAGGGTAATGCATCGTTGAACATACATGCAATATTATGCAAAACGGCAGTTGCCACAACCACAGCTTCTACTTTTTGTAATTTTAGTCGAATTCCAAAAGCCAGCACAGGAAACCTCCTCTTCCAAATTCCAAAGCAACGTTCAACCGGATTTCGCGTTCTAATCTGTGACTCATTAAATAGATGTTCCTCTGGACTTACAGGATTAGCAAGTGGTGTAATTAGAAACGGTCTAATGGCGTAACCACTATCTCCAACCAATAGATAATTTTTAAAATTTCCGTGTTCAAACCTGGCTCTAATCCGAGAATTGTTAAAAATTGTACTATCATGAGAAGACCCGGGCCACCTTACAACAAGATCTTGTATTTTACAATATGCGTCGCATATTGCTTGCACATTTACAGAGAAAAACCCCTTTCGGTTCCTATAAATTTCAGGTTCCTCCTGACCAGGTGAAGATATTTTGACGTGGGTGCAGTCTATGCTTCCAATACATTTGGGAAACCGTGCAATCTTGTAGAACTCCCGACAGTTTTTCTGGCAATCTTCTTCTGTCTCTGACATTTTAATAAATTCCCTGCCCCAACCTGCTATTGCTCGACTGACTTTGGGTATGATGCAGCAAGCAGTAGCTTTACTAATTCCTACAAAATCACCCACCGTTTGTAAAAATGATCCAGTAGCATAAAACCGAAGTGTCACAAATAGCATGTCTTCAGGAGAGACAGCATGATTCCTAAAATTAAAAGAAAATATTTGTATGCAAAAGTCGAAAGGTTGTCTATAAATGAAAAAACATACCGGTCTGTGGTGTGTGTTATTTCGTGCTGTATATTTTGCAAAACAAATTCGACAGCATTCTTTGACAAACGGAACCTTGCAATGAATTCATTGTCATTCCACTTTGTAAATTGATTTTCTCGAACACGGTACACTTTTGGTGTTCGAGGATGTTCCACTATATTTAATAATTCGAGAAAGTCCTCGTCATCCGTTAAAATACCAACTAATTCTTCCATTTTACGCAATCAAAAAAATAATTAACAAATAAAAAACTAACTAATTAAATTAATTAACACGAAATTTTAGGTTAGAGTAAACGCAAATGACATAAAATCTGTTGAACCAGGTTTAAGCTCGAAAATGACGACGGTTCAGTAAAGCTTCAAGTTGAGCTCGGCTCAAGTACTAAGCGCACATTGTAAAACCCATAATTTGTAAAATTTGAAGCTCAAGGCTGGTTCAAAGTTGAGCTGAGCTTAAGCTTCTATTGTAAAACCGGCCCTAATTTCACAGCCGCTCGCGACTTCCCGTCGGCGCGGCGTAAGTCTCCTTTCTTTCTCTCTCTGCCGAAATCTTCCCGCAGAGTTCCACCTAATATAATAACCCGGGCACCTAATACTAAAATTGCAATCTTTCCCACATAATTCAATTATTTGAAAAGAAAACTCTGGTTTTATTAACAATTTGGTTCATGTTCTCCTTAGGTCACGGAAAACAAAAAAAGTTTGAAAAAATATGGTTACAAATAGAAATTTTTGAAACGGTCATTGCCTTGCAGCTAACGCAGTTGGATGCGAATGCGGGGTACCGAGTTCAAACTCGGGGAGTCAAACTTTCTTATGACCAAGTCTCCGTGCTTCGGAGGGCACGTTAAGCCGGCGGTCCCCCTGAGTTGACGAATTGCTACCGTTAACAAAAAACAGGGCTACAGGCACATCTGAATGGTAGGCTAGCAAGCTGCTAACGGATGTAAAACAACTATAGTCCAAAATCGATCTGCGGACTACTCACCAACCCATCTGGCTAGCGTGGTGAGTTATGGCCAGATCCTTTCGTCTGCAAATATAACACTGTTCCACCATGATACCATTCAAAATACCATTTATTGTGGAAGTCTTTGCGTACCGAATACGTTTCATTCTATTCACATTAATAATAGATTGAGAGCTATTAGCGGATTTCATCCCGGATTTTAGGAGTTATGAAAATTTTCTGGCTTATAGATAGGCACCCCCTCAATACAAAACTGAAAATGGCAGACGTCTATTGGGTAGGATAAGATCTTAAAATAGTAAGAATTTGTAGAGCGGCGCGGGGTTCGAGGGATGCGGTAAAAAGGTATTCACACCACTATCTTCTTCTTCTTCAGCCTTTTTCCGCACACTGCTGGACATAAGACTCTGCATATTATGGAGGATCTGGCCATAACTCACCACGCTGGCCAGACGGGTTGGTGAGTAGTCCGCAGATTGATTTTGGACTATAGTTGTTTTACATCCGGTATAGCAGCTTGCTAGGCTAGCATTCAGATGTGCCTGTAGCCCTGTTTTTTGTTAACCCCGCGTTCGCATCCAACTGCGTCAGCTGCAAGGCAATGACCGTCTCTTACACCACTATACCGAAAGGTTATACAATAGCTTTCTATTGTGAGCGCGTGTCCCCTTACAATACATCTTTAGTATCCCGTCGTATAAAAGGCGCCTTCACAGGCTCAATCGAAAGTTTTACAATTTTAAAACATTAATTTAACTATGTTTCCGATCGAATTTTCATAATGGAATTTTTTTACATTATCTACAAACATTATGTAACCGTTTGGTGAAGTCGGCAGAAGTCTAGCAGTTTTAGAACATTTATCCCTTTGTCCCCCCCCCTTTGCCCCCCTCTTATCCGACCAGGTAGACGTCTGCCATTTACGGTGTTATATTGAGGGGGTGCCTATCTATAAGCCATAAAATTTTCGTGACTCCTAAAATCCAGGATGAAATCCGTTGATTGCTCTCAATCTATAACGTAGAACTTTTTTGTAATAGTCATTCGACGGTTACATCATTTTTTTTAAACCCTGCGAATTGTTTCTGAATCGACATTGTTTCCTATTTTATGTAAAACTTCAGTTTTTAATTTTGGTTTTTAATTTTAATTCTAGGATTTTTAAATTTATGTAACGAGATTCGATATTATTGTTTGAACTATAATATCTTATACACTTATATAAAATTTGTATTATTTTTTGTACAAAATTATTCAAGTTAAAATCAATTTAGAAATAAATACTTTTTATGTACACCCGGTATAACATATTATGTAATTAAATAATTTATAAAGTAAAAATTTCTATACTATTATTTGAATATAATATTATGCAGTCTTTGTAACGTAAGTTGTATGACGTAACCCGTACCATGTGACATTGTGATAAGCGCTTGCCTTATCTTGTTAGAGGTCCGTATAATGCTTACCTATGTTATGAAAGGAAAGTGTTTAAAAATGTACCTAGATGAAAAATTATTTACAAAAATGTCTATAATTTTGTTCAGGGATAAACATGTAAAAAAATAAATTTGTTTAGAATTGCAATTTTTAAGAAGTAATTTTAATTAAAATTTATAAAAAGATATTTTAGAAATGAGTAGATGGTAAGGAAGTTACCATTTTTATTTGTAAAAATAAATTGGAAATTTTGCATTGAAGTTGCAGCGCCATCACTCGGATACTTGCCACACCTTCTCCTCCCACGTCATTCTTCTGTTGACAATTTTATGTAAAAGTTGTTATTTGTATAGAACGTCCTGTCGTTATTATTGACAATTTCTACTTGGTACTAAGTATATTTGTTTCTTTTCATGCTGGTTTGGTATTGAATATCTTAAATTGCATCCACATTGAAAAAAATTATCAATCTGTAATTTCGAAATTTTTTTTATAAATTGAAATTATGAACCCAAAAAAGCTTAATACCAAGAATATTGTTTATAGAATAGTATTATCTCAACGAATTTGCTATATTTTAAATATTAAAGCCTGGCGGTTCCATGTAAAAATAATTAATTGAGAATCATCAGCGCCATCTTTTGAGATTTTTTTAGGCGCTGCCCTTTTAAAGAAATACATAGCAATAAATTAATGCAACGGAATCAATTACTCCGCAAGTCAATTTGATTGTGATTTAGAACAAAAGTTTGTTACCGACCCCTGACCGAGAAGGGGTTGAATGTTGAACTTTTTGTCATACTCTATATCTCAATCTGCTACACAGCAGGTTACCTCCGTGTCTCTTAATATTGCGTAATACGAAACAATAAAACAAAATAATCTGGGTTTCCATAAAAGTGTTTACATAAAAATTAATGGCAGGGGTATTAAGATGGGAAAAGATTTCAGAACGAAACAATTAAAACGGAAAATGTATATGTTTAAAAATAATTTTTAAAAAATTGGGTTTTAATTCATAATATTAAAATTTACCGTCAACTTCCGCAATATAACTAACTGACAAGAACATTTATAAAACTACAATTTAATCTTATCTACATTAACACAGACTCAGCAGGACACGCACGGTTAATCTGATTCTTTCTCGATAGATTTATAATAGCAAAATGGCAAGATTTGCACCTCGACAAGTTTGTGAGTCTATATATTATCGTATGTCAGTGGGTGGTCATTATTTGATCGTTCACGGTCAGTATTTCAAAGTAGACTTGAGATATATTTTACTTGGTCACATCGTTATCCCGGTCGCTCCATTTCGCTTGGGAATTTACCCGAAAAGATCAAGAGGATCTCGACGCTGACTTTGTTACAATGCTATCTATCTAGTCATCGGTAGTGGCTTTTATAAGATTAAGATCTCCAAATTTAAAATGCATTTAAAAATTGCAAGGTGGTGGCAATACTTACCGATATTACAATTTTCCGTTTTCCCGCACCATTCGCATTTATACTTTTACTTGTTATTGTAAGAATTGAAGATTTGTAGTAATCCTTTTAAGGAACCAAATCCGTTTTGTCCCCGTCAATGTGCGCTTCCACAAATCAATGATCTTGAATGGTAAACGATCTGAGCACAATGGGACATGTATTGGCTATTGTCTCCTCGCTTTGCATAAGCCTTTCAAACTCGTGTCAAAATAACTGAAATAATTCTTTTTACAGCTGTCATTCCAAAACGTTAACACGTTGATAATATAGAGAATTTACTGCGAACGAATCGTGGATGTATGAAATATGTATACCTACATATTTCTAATCTATAAAGTTAAATTGGTTATGAAGCACTGCAAGTAAATTATAATAACATCTAACAAGTTCTTATGAATTATTGTAATGCATAGTGAGTAGCAATAAATTTGCAATTTACTTCACGCAATGAAATCTAACTTGAATAATCATTAAAATTTTAATGCAAAATTTATTGTATTATTCTTTGCCAACTGGTTGATCATTAACTCGTGCATTTTAACTATAAGAACATAATATTAAACAAGAATCGATTAATTTTCAAAAGTTATTGCTATAATTCAAAATATTAATCTAACTTATTGGTGTTAAAAGAAGGCGGTGGTATCTGCGCTTACAGCTATAAATATTTTATTCAGTTGAAGTTAATAAGCCGAAAAAAAAACAATCATTCTAATTTTAACTCCAACGTTGAGATACTTTTTCATTATTAAATTAATCAAAAATGCTGCATGTTAAATTATCGAAACAACCTCACATTAATAATGTAGATGGAGAGACAAATTTAGATATTTTTTAGGTTGCTTATAATTTATTAGCATTCTCAAAGTTTCAATTGACACAGTTAAATGCTATCTTGATTAGGCATTCTTTTCAGGATGAATGAACTAATTTAGTTTCAATGAAGTTGTCCACATCGTGAAAGGTGCATCGTGAGCTAACTGGATTATGGAGTAAAAAATAAAAACTTAAATGTTAGGTTAGGAATTAATTTTTGCTGTTTTCGCAAACGTTTTTTACTTAAAAATCATTGAATCAAACTTTAACTGCACTTCTTTCAGATAATATACCGCCCAAGTCCGTAAAATTTACATTCTTACGCAATTACTTAGTCATTTCACCCTTATCCAAGTTTTTACTGGGAAAAACTAAAATACTCCTCCTTTTAGTTTGGTGTACCAGACTGGAACAGATGGGGTCATTGATTAATTTTTTTAACTTGTTTTGCTACTTTTAACAGAAATTGGATGAAATCAAAAAACTAATCGTGTAATTGCAGCTTCTCATTTTTTTAGTGGATCTTGTAATAAATTATGTTTCCACTTGCTACACCTCTTCTTATGATATAATTTTCAGCTTTATTAATTAACTTCGTTTTAAGTTCTTGTAATGAAATTACCACTGACATTTGGTAAACATTGTTAAAGCTGTAGGTGTTATTTTGGTAGCACAAAACTATTAATCATTACTTCTATTTTTGAATAAAATATAATTACCTATCATTGTCAAACATATTTAGGACGACAAGATTTAGAATTTCTTTTTAATGTAACTGAACTTTTCACATACCATCGGACAGCATTGTCAATGAAAAATTAATAATATAAATCATATCCACTGATAAAATTAAGAAACGTGTTTTTATACGCACCCAAATGTATAAATTCATTTCTCTCAAAATTAGTGCGGTGTAAATGACAATATTATCACGAATTTAATTTTAAAAAATTTCTTCATAAAAATAAAGTGCGAATGATAAATGCTTTAAATATAATTCTAAAATTAAGTTGGATTTTTAATTAAGCTTTATTTTTACATCACGTGAACTGGAAGAACTAATGAGGCTAATTTCGTTTATAATTTTGAACATAATTTTAATTTTCTCGTAAAGACAAATTTTTGTTATCTTATCTAGTTAGTCACGTGTTCGGTCCAGTACTACAAAGATTGGTTACTAATTAGAGGTGTGTTAATGAGGTGTTCGTGACATCTAGCAGCAGAGATAGTGTTGGGTGCGCCAATTGAGATGTTCAGATGCTGCACGCTCCCCCACGTTCTATATTACCACGGTTGGCACATAAAACACGAAACGACACTTAGCAAATTTTTGACGAAAATGTTGCGTGTTGGAATCAAACGGTGGGCGAAAAATTTCGTGACTTGGTTATAGTGAACTAGTGTCTAAAGGCAGTCAGTCAGCAAGTGAGGCCACCCATTTTTTAGTAATTTCCGTGCGAAGGGAAGCCGCCCGACGGGGGTGCGCCTCGTGGCCCTTGCCCTACCATGGGGGGCCCTGACAGATCGTAATTAATGTACAGGTTGCATGTGTGTATGAGAACCGCCCTGCCGCCTCTTACCGCGAACATGAATATTTATATACTATAGCGAGCCAAGTTCTTTCTTTTAGAAATACGAAATCGTTATCAGAACAGGCGTTTCATTCAAAACATCCATAATGAACTTACTTATAGAGCACCAAACGTAGAAATATTACGCAAAATTTATACAAATTAACTTTTTAACTTTTATGTTTCTTTTTTTACATATTCATATACATACGACTCCGCGTGACTTACATAATTACAAGCTAATCGAATAATCCATATTCAACTTCTTATTTAAATTTTAACCTATGCTTGATACAAAATAAAATTGGAAGCTTAAAATGAACATAGAGTTTTCGTGATTATTAATTAGAATATTTTAAAACTTGAAGTCTGCAGTATATTTAACGTGCCGACATTACGTTTACGGAGTCAGCAATTTTCAATTAATCTTTTCACTCCTTGGTTTATGTCTCATGAATATTTTTCATCATTAACATCGTAATTACTAAATATTCAGTACACCCCGTCAAAGTTCTATGTCTATGGGGTTCTTTCCCAAAAAATGGTTCTTAAGAGTACTATTCCTAAAAATGATCAAAATTATGGAATTTAAACATTTGAAAATTTCAATTCCAAAACCATAATTAGTAACATTGGCGGTTTGAGATTGCTTACGTCACTTCATTTCAACAATAATTGTTATAACTTCTTATTAAGGGTCATCATCAGAAGATATGCAGGTCAATGTTTATCTAATAAAATAACCGTCTTTCAATGGTTATTATTTAACACTGTGATGTCGCTGTACTACGATGTGAATTGGTTCCAGTATCTGCTGTTTTTCATTAATTTCATTAGAAAGTTTATCTTTGATAGAACTCTCGTTTAATTCCACTCGTGTACCTACTGCAAAAGATTCGTCAACTACTTGGATTCTAAAATATTTCAATTCTTTTTTTTTTGCTTGGGCCACAAATAATTGAACTTAGGGCCGATCTATTCATCTCTTCGTAAAGTAGCTATTAGCGTTACGGGTAAGGTAGCAGTTCGTAAACGTTTATTCACATCCCAATAGCCACTATTGCCTTGTATATATGGGTTACGGCTAACATAAATATAAGAGCCGCTTGCAGCGGCAAATATGTTTTACAAATCAGATTTTAACTTAAAATTTCTAGAATTGTGAGTGTTGTATTTATGAGAAATTTAATTTTTGATAAATAATTGATCAAAACGAATCTTTTAGATGATATTAATTTTATCCAAGACGAAAACAGAGTTCAGTAATAGGATAATTTAAATTGTCGGGACTGTAAAAATGTAATCACTTTTTTAACAAAGTGATTTAACAAAAGTTTTGTTGTGTAATTATGATTTCTTTAAAATACACTTTACTCCTTTGGATAAATAAACTGTTAAAATGTACAAATTGCACATATGAGGGATGCTCGGGGTTGAAATCGAGGCGATTATGGGAGGGTAGTTTCAGGTAGTTGTTCGACGTGGTTTCTTGCATTTCTAATGACCTGGACCAAAACTATTTTATCTCTTTCTCTCATAACAATATATTATAGCGCTATCCTACTATGTCATATACTAACTAGAAGAAAACATAGATCCTGTTTAGTAAGTTCGCAATACCTAAGAACAAGATACGACAAGATGAATATACGCAAATTTTTTGCAGGGCACTTGTAAACTTATTTGGCTCGTAATTACGATGCGCTTTGTGAAGAGATGAATAGATCGGCCCTTTAGTATGTTGTGTTACCAACTACTGTATGTTGTAGCAAGACCAGAGCGGGACGACATTCCAACGGAACCTAGATATCAGCCCAAACTGCAACACTGTTTTGCGATACGAACTACTATGACAGCCTAAGTTATCAGTGGACTTATTTAACTATAAGTGGGACTTCTAGGATTATCATTATGGTACATCTGGTAATGATCTAAGTTCACCGCCCTATATTTGGAATGTATTGGAGTATCTCCAGACAACAATCGTAGTCCCTCTGAACCGATATAGAATATAGAAATCCCCCAGAGCGAGATTTGTTTACATGTAATGAGTAATAACGAATATCTCAAATAGTATCAAGAAAATGTAAGCCAACTCCAGAAAACCGAATTTTCACAGCCTCGCTAGGGTAATATATTGTCGTCAAATTGATTGACATACCCAAATTTTTTTTACCTCATTTCATGTGTAGTACAAAGTAAACTGAATGTTAGGTTTATTCCAGCAAGTTTGCTATCCCTTATATCTCAATGAATATTATAGTTTTGATTTCTCAATATCCAGAATCACCAATATCATACACAGCCAGACGTTATGAATTATTTATACGTTAATCGAATGACGTCATTCACCAAGGTGGAATTCTTTGCATTATTTTATTCTTTAAAACTCTTAAATTTAGTTGTATCAGTTGCCCTGAAATATTGAAATGGATAGCAACAACAAATGTTAGATTATGAAGTGAATGGAAAATTTGAGGCTAGGAAGAACATTCTAGTATATCAGTATCAGGAGACGTCGATGGTATTTGGTTAATCCATTAATTTGGACGATTTGTATCTATTCATAATCAATAAATGGTGCTGAGTTCGTTATAGTCGATGGTTTATTTTATTCGATTATTAGCGACGTTTTTGGTTGTTGCTTACCATAACCTTGAATTAACCACTATTGTTGTTATTTTGAATGACGATTATGGAATTTCTTCGTTATCTGGATGGTCCAATCTTGCTTATCAGTTCCAACACCAACTCTCTCACGGTCCGGCTTCAACATCAGATCTGCAAGCTGTGTTTTGTGTCGCGAAGTCGATCAATTGTTTCCTGAGTAGAATTAACAAGTGCTCCAGATTTTCACCTTTTGAAGCCTCACGTTGTAAAGTGATTGGAAGCGAGCACCTGTCATCAATAAGTTGTAAGCTTATTTATGAGCTCGAAATAAGCAATTTTATCTTTTCCTGTTTTGGCTGTTGTGTATAATTGTTGGTAACCCATAACATAGCGGTTACTGTTTTATATTGGGTACTTATTTAATTTAAGTTGGATGTATTTATTAATTATTGTAACTCCATATTGTAGTGTTTTGAAACCAACTTTACAGTCCCTCAGTCGGAAATTGAGATATAGTTGTGATGTTTAGAGCATTCACAAGTCAAGTTCCAACCGCTTCTTGTCGGTAAAGCAAATTTGAGACCGCTTATTCTACAGGGAAGGCTAGGTTCTAAATTCAATTATACAATAAACTATAGAGACTCGGGCAATTTCATACTGTTTAATAATTCTGAACGCAAAATGTAAAAATTTAACCTTGTTACGTAGACTACAAATAGTCGTAGAGCCGTATGTGTCGGTTTGTGTGATTATATCAGACCACCATTATATTTAACTTCAATTTTGCTGAATGACGATCTGATCAAATCTATGATTTTTGTGTGACACAATTAATATTGATTTGTACAAATTAATTTAATAATAATAACAGTTTTGACGAACCAATAAGTTGTTTGAGAACTGCTGTGATGTTGGTCACGCCTTCATAAATTTGTTTAGGTAGCAGACCATATGCAACCATCAAATACCATGCTCCCTCGTATTCGTTGTGGTTTATCTTCTTTAAACTTTACCAAATTCTAGTGAATCCGTGGAATCGCAGTTGTCCACGATCAAATTAGTGTTTCTTGTGAATTTATGCAATCGTACAACTGGATTAACAGCCGTTTTTTTTTGTACATAACCTTAACTTTTTGCGTTTCTTATTTATGGTAATTTCCACTATTTTAGGGCCTACACAGCATTTTTACAGTTGTATTAACTAAGAATACAAACCAAGTTCGATACTGGATGACCACAATTTTCATCAAATAAACGCAAATTTGTGCAACTTTCTTGCACGTGTATCGATGTCGTCACTTCGAAAAATTAATAAAATTTTCCTACCATGGAAAGAAATTCGGTTCTACCGAATCAGAAAATGCACTATTTAATCGCTCGACAGGCTTTCTGAGGGGAGAGACGGCCAGAATAAAGTTCTTACTTTACTCGGATTCGAACCGAGTATTTAGGGTTCATAGTCAACTCCTGTGACCGCCTTCTTACCTTAACATAATCATTTATATATTAATCATTTAAAATAGTAATGAAACATATTATATTTTCTCCTGGTAATTATTACACCTTTGGCTCAATCAGTAAACACCTGTATTGTCTAGTAATATGTCCTTTTCGCTACTTTACACTCTACGTCTACACTATTCAGTGATAAAAAGTGAATCTCCTAGTACCTAGTGAATTGAATCGGTTGAAGATTGTGACAAAAAAGAGTTCTTCTCGTAGGCTAATGATACATTAGAATAAAAATTCTGCAGTTTCTTTAGTTTTCCACGGCATAAAATTCAGTACCCTGTACATTTCCACATTTTAAACTAACCGTTCCCTTATTCCATTAAAATTTTGTTTCTCTTTTCTATTATAAGAAGGAATCTTCCTGTCTCCGATCTGTCATGTGGGAAATTCTTGCCTAGAATACACACAAAAATACACTACAGCTGATATTAAAATGTGAAGTGGGAATTTCAAGGTCAGCGCAAGTGGAACTGATAACAGTAGACAGTACCCTTCCAGTAAGAAATCAATCAAAACTAACTGTGGTAAAAATATATAAACACCACTATCGCGATTAGTTGGATTACCTTCTTAGATAAATTAATCTACCAGTGCCCCCTAGAATTTACCATAAATTAAAGTTAGGTAGGTATTCAAATTTATGATCACATCACTTCGTTGTTAAAAGCTATTAAAAATTATTTAAAAAATTCGTCCCCTGTTGAATCAAGTGTATATTGCTCACCCCAGTGGCGTAGCCAGAAAGTTATAAAGCTTCATCTTACCCCCGCAAGCGTAGAATATAGTTGGTAATGAATTTTTAGTTAGATAAACTAAATATTTTTAAATTCTGAAATAGTTATCGCCTACAGCGTTATTTTTCTCGCTTTGCTTATATTACTTTTATTTTCTCACGTCTCAGCACCCCAACATGGGATTCTAGTTAAAATTATTAAACAACTAACGCTAAGCGGAAAACTGATATTCGGAATTTCACATTCTGATGAATTTTCAACAGTAAAACTAACAAGGGTACACCTAAAATTATTAGTTATCCGCTATAATAATTGTAGTTTGAGCTACCCTTTAAGCTTTAAGGTATACGACATCCATATTATTAAACATAGGCGGAGGTAAGGAGGGGGCTTTGAAACTTAGTACCCCCAAAAATATGATTTAGCACCTCTTTATTATTGAGATACTTAAATTAACACCCTCACATTTGAAAGTATCTATGGTAAAATGAGAAAAGTCATAGTGTTTCAGCAAAAAACAAAGTGAACGAAAAGAATTGTAATTTTATGTTTTAAAACAAATATGACAGAAAACTGTACAGCCCGTGGCAGCCAATATGCACAGGCGCGCAGCCACCTGAGGGTTAGAGAGAACGACGGACAGCATCTTCTGTTCCTATATCCTTATCATACTTTGTATATCACACCTTGCGGAGAAGGAAGCCGATTTTGAGGATTTCAAATGTCAAGTTTAAACCGAAAAGCTGCAATTATGCACCGGATATGAAAACGGCATAAGCAAAAGATAGATGTAATGTGTACAATTTACCGGAAATTTTATGATAGTCCATAAAATCAAACAAATACCTACATGAGTACTTCAGGGCATTGTTACTTAAACTACACACTAAAGCGATAAATTAATTAATTAACTTGTGCTTATACAAAGCTACCGCAATTACATTACTTTTATGATAGCATTTAGAAACCCTATTGTGCGAAGTGACGACAAACGAAATTACAGATATAAATGCAAATGAATTTTTAAGATTTCTATTTAAATTTTCATATTATAATTAAACAATAGAAGGAGTAAAAATGTCACTATTAAAGCATGTAATTGAAACAATAAACATTAAATCATTTTTAAAAAATCCAGTTTCACAAAATTTTGTAAAACTTGTACAACTTTGACAAAAAAAACTTAAATTTAACGATACTAATCTTTTATTTAAAATTAACGTCGGTGGCGCCACCTGTGGAAAACAATAAATTTTAATCAATCAAAATACATTAATCTCTTGTGTGATAAAATTTTTTTACTCAATTCGTCGAAGCTTTTAAATCTCACTTTGGTTATGCTTGCTTATGTATGACCCCTATGAAAATTCAAAAAGCTTGAAATTGCTTGAACAATCTCACAATTGGTTTTTTTTTATTTAATTGTAATTCTGAATAAATCAAACGAAATGATTATAAATAAGCGGTAATTCCTATAAGTGATATGGAGAAATATTAGATGACTGTAAAAATATTAATTCAATATTTCAAATTTAACATGGTTTTGAATCTATAAATTAGCGAAAAATTCTTTGAATAGTCTATTTAAAAATACGACACTAGCATTGCTGTATCTCAACTCGTTTTATACTTTTCACTTCTCAACACACACGCACAATAAATTAATATTTTAAGATTTAATGGGCCATGCTGATTTTTTGAATAACTACAAAATGTTTTTCTTAATATGCAAAGTCCGTAAGTTTTCTTTATCTATATCTAAAAAAAAGTACAACGTATCAAAAATTTGAAAAATTTTATCGGAATTACGTTCGTACGTGTTTAAGAAAAATTCGTGTGTCATAAATTTTAAAAAGTTGCCTTCGTTTGTACCAAATTTTTCTGGTTGCAAATTTTCAAATATATTCAGAAAGGCCAGGTTTAAACAGGTTAACATAATAACAATTAAAAGAAAAAAAACAAATAATGCTAAAAGTAAACATAATAAATTTACATATAAAGTTTTATTTTAGTTCGAGCTGTAATATTTCCACCCTAACCAGTGCTTATCGCCTAGGTTATAAAAGAACTGTGTGGTACTAATTTTTATTACACCTTATCGAAAATCTAGAACCGTTGGACACCTACAAACTTACATCAGCTTTTAATGTTTCGTCACCTGCTAAGCTTACCTGCTTTTCTCACAAATAAACTTTCATTGTAAATTAGAGAAATTTGATCGGGTGAGATTATCCAAATTGTAATTTTTATTGGATCCCAATTTTTTTTCATGACTCACAATTAATATTTAGTACTAGCTGTTGCCCGCGACTTCGTCCGCGTGGAATTCACTTTTTTGCGCGCAAACCCTTTTCCTTCCGTCTCTATATTCTATATTCTCTACTCCATCGGTCTCTCTCTCCTGGTATGTTGTCCACAGTTTCTCCATGCAGTCCTGTCCTGCACGCTCTCTTTCCACTCATCCACCTCTACAGCTCCCAAATCGTACCTCGCTTGTTATTCCTGGCTTCAACATTACTCTGGCACTCCATCCTCCAACTCCCATCAGTTCCCATTTCCGGCTACCTCCACCTCTCGTACTCTTTGTATCTTCCTCATTTTTCCTTCTTCTTTCCATTCCGTTTGACGTTTCATTTCTCTCTCTCTACTCGCGCTAGAAACGACAACCCAAATCAACTTTTCGGAGGTTCTCGTTATATCCTAACCTATCTCACACTTTTATTTTTTAATTTCTAAAAGTTTATTATTTTCCTTTCTAAACAAAATTCCATGCTTCTGGACAGTAGACCCAACGGTTTAGGCTGTGCTTTGGAAACTTGAAGGACGTCGACAGTGGGAATCTCGTTAATCCATTCGCGCGCGTCACCACTAATTAGATATTAGGTGATAAATCCTATATTTATGTATATTTTTGTTTATAAAGAAAATCCCATGCTTCTAAACGTAGACCCACCGGTTTAAGCTGTGTTTTGTAAAATTGATGGACGTCGACAGTGGGAATCTCGTTAGTCCATTCCTGCGCGTCACCACTAATTAGATAATAGGTGATAAATCCCTTTTCGATAGGATTTTCATAAAATCCTTTCTTAGTGCTCGCCTACGTGATAACAGGAACCTCTGTGCAAAATTTCATCTCTAAGGACCCAGTAGTTTGGGCTGTGCGTTGATATATCAGTCAGTCAGTCAGTCAGTCAGTCAGTCAATCAGTCAGTCAGTCAGTCAGTTTATTCTTTTATATATATAGATAAAAAACCACCGGATAAAGATATTAAAAAGGCAATACCATCACAACAAATTTTTTTGTGCTAACTTTCCTTGTCATAATCAACAACAACATAAAAAATTGGACAAGGTGCGTTTTTAAAGTATTAATTTTTGTTTACTTTTATCGGATCAACATAGATTTTGTATTTTGACGTCAATATACATCTGCTTCCTAATCTAATACAAGAACTTCCTAATCAAATTAAGTAAATACAAATTAAAAGTTTTCACATGGCCAATAACATTAACAGGTACAAAAAATTTCAAAAATCTCTAATCAAAAACATTATAAAAAATTGGGCAAGGTGTTTTTAAAATGACAACTTTTTGGTAAAGTAAAGAAATATATTATATTTTTTATGAGGTTTAGATTTAATTGCCTTTAATGGTATTATTAATTTTTTGTATTAGAAATTAGTAGCAGATGTATACAAATTAGTAAATTTTTATAATAAATTTAATTATAATAATTAAAAAGTGACAAAATTGTTGTATTCACCTATTTATTTAAATGTAGTTCCGAATGTATAAATTAAATCTGAGACAATATTATAAATCAAGAATTTAAATTACGAATGTTGCAATATGTTGTTGTCTATGGTTTTTGACTTTTAACCGTCGTGTGTATGGGTGTAATGACCAATATTACCATCGCATCCTGAAATTTTACAACATGTTAAAATATATCACCTGCGTGCATTGACACTATTTTTTCCTTATGGATTTGTAATATATTCCATCAGTTCCATGTTTTGCTATTTTGATTAATATTTGTTTCATAAAAATGTAATATTAGAAGCAACTGTTACTCACTAATTTATAATAATAAAAATTTATAGGATTTTAACTCGTTATTTGTCTAATAGTTTATTAATTGGTGTTTTATCAATATTACCATCGCTGTCCTATCCACCGGAAATTTTGACTTTGGTTTTCGTGAACCACTCTAACATTTTTGATATCTCACCATTTACGAACTATTGGAGAAAAACTGGATTCATCATATCTGACTGCATGGCATAAATTTTATAAAATAATTGTGCTAATATAATAAATTTCAGAGAGAGTCACAACAGTGCACTATAAAATTTAGTTATTATAGCATTTTATCTTTGTTCCAGTCTCACATGCCTGAATAGTAACCACAGAAATAACGATGTTATCACACAATCACCGCTGGTCTAACTAATGTAATATTTCACCAGCTTGGAGGGCTGACGAATGCTCGCCCCTGCAATTAAGAGCAATGATATTGCACTTATAATACGTAGACCTGGCTATTATCCTGACAAATAACGGCAGGTTATATGCTTCTGCCCGATCTCTCTACAATTTAACAAGCCGTTCTCTTTACCTGCGTGTCTTTTAAATACTATTCCGGGATGAAAACTGTCAGTTCTATTAAGCATCTGCATAATTATCAAATAATAATATTTATTATTATAAGTTTTAACTTTTAACTTTCTTAAACTGTTTCAATTATTTCTGCACGATGGAATGAAATTAGGAAACCGATTTTGAAAACCGCAGACTCCAACACATCAACACCAAAAAAAAGTTCTTGATCATTAAATTAATGGATATTTTTTCAAGGTGTCAGTAAAATCTATTGTAACGGTAACAATTATTATTTAAAAACAATTTGCAGTTATAAAGGTCGCATAAATCATTTATTTAAATTAAAAATTGTCCATATCTACGTGTTAGTTGTAGTGCTACAACCCACATAAATTTTTTCACCTAACGTAAAAGGATTCACTGGTTGGTTTTGTGTCAAATATATTCGAATATTCTCTGAATTCTCGAAATCAGGTTCTTATCAAATTGTACAAAGACCAAACCGTAGTCGGATTGTGGTTCGATTTTTCATTCCCAGCAGCGGCTGTCACCGGTGACGGCTACGTAGATCAGATCTCACCTCGTCAAGCTGAGACCAGCACCGTCCTCGTAATTCTTGTCCCATGTCTCTCAGATCAGATAGCCACACTTTATGAATAGCGTAGTTTTGAATACAAAAAAGTCATAAAATAGACATTATGTTAAAATTAAACAATTTGAATAATTGAATGAAAAATAGGTATGTTTAGTTGTAACAAATTAACAAAAATTGTATCTTAATATTTTTTTCTTCACAAATTCTTAAGTCAATTCCTACAAAATTGTTAAACTTAAAAGTATTCGATAAATTCTTACAATCTGGTAAAAGAGAATTTTTAGACATCAGAATAAGTGGAAGATCTAATCAACAAAATTTAATGCATGAAATGTATTATCTGCCTCATCAGAAATACCTGTAAATTTTACTTACGAGTATGTCTATGTTTACTTAATTAATTTAAATAAATTCGTTGAATTTTATTCTAGTGTAGGTGTAGGTGATATTTTCTTTTATTTTATCAAAACAATAAAAATTTTAAATAATCTTATATTTGCATTATTTTTTAGGAATAAATCCTGCTACCCTAAATATAGAGTTTATAATGCTTCGTAAATCCTCGAGAATCTAAGACGTGGGCTACATGACAGTAGATTGATTAGTGACGAGACATGACGGTCTAAAACAGCATCACACTGACAGAACACTCCGTCATGTCCTTAATCGTTTTCCTTTTTAGTGTCACAACCGCAAAAGAAATCAAGCTGAGATACAAAAACGAAATAGTGAAGATGTTAACATTTTTATTTATTATATGGGAGTCTCTGAATAAGCAAAAAAAAGATATTTTGCGATAGAAACTATAATTATTATTGATTTAAAATTATCAGACCTTTAAATGATAAAATAAAATTAGTGTATCGGAGTTGTCAGCTCAAATAAAAGCTATTGATTTTTCTTCTTTTTTTTTCTACGAGAGCGAATTGGAAAATTTGAAACCTTAATTATAAAGGGAGCCCAACGACAAATAATATATTGATTACCTTAAAACCTGACAGGGGCTCTTTATCCTTAATACAGATAAATGTCCGGGGGAGGAAATCCTCTAAATTTTTAACACTTTCCCCGATGCAATAGCTAACGTTTTTAGTACACTCTGTTAACATAAACAAAGTCACTATAAGTGATTATTTCAACATGAAAGTTTTGTTGTGATTAATATGCAGCTCCGATGCTTTCCGAAAAAATATAGAATTTCATTTCAATGCAGGAATGCAGTAGCCATTTATTATTTCCTTTGTAAGCAAATTGATGTTGGAGAATACATGTCAATTTCCTAAACCTAAAATTTGCATGAAGCTCTCTTATGACTGCACATAATCATTATTAAAAGAAATTGAAAGGGATTTGAAATAAAAAATGAATGTTTTCGAAAATAATTAAATGGACGTTTTTATAGTTTACTAATTCATTCTTTTAATAAAATGTCTCGCATTTGTCCTACAACTTATAATAAAATTGATGGACAATGAAAAATTAGAAATTGTAGAAAATCTGGTGGAATTTTTCAACATTTCTATTAGACAAATTCATGATAAATTATCACATAAGCTATTAAGGATATTTATTAAGCTCTTCTCATTTTATCAATTTGTGATTGATTTGATTTATGAAAAATCATCTAAATCTAAATGTTTCAATCCGATTCTTGAATTTCAGGGTCAGTGGCTTAAATTAAACACTGAAAAAACTGTGCTTCAAAATAGCACAATTTGGATCTAGATTGTCGATAAATCCAAATTGTGTTGAGATGATGTACATTTATTGTGATACAAAAGATACAATATTGTGCTAGCAAATAGTAAATAATATGATAATAATAAAATTTGAAGATTTCTTATATCAAGCAAGAAATTAGCCATTTAATTTTAGGTAATTGCATGTAGTTTAACATACTAAACTGATTCCGAGTTGGAAGAAGCTACACAGTAAAAAAAGCCAATAAATAAACTTTCATTATTTCATTGGTATTTTTATTATGGTAAAATTGACTAAATATTTTAGTCAATTTCACTTAATTTAAAAATTTTACCTACTGGTAAAATATTAGTTGATAAATTTCTCAACCTTGATAGACAAAATTTCTTTCATTGCCATCCATTGTTAACTTCACTTATTTTTTAGCTGGTTTATCAATGTTCTATTTATTACATTATGATGAGTATTGAAAAACATAAAGTGCTATTCAATTACCAATTTAAATATGTAAATTCTCTTTATATTATAATATGAATGTTTTAGATCCGTTGACGTTGGGTAAATAATCTCATTTATAATAATATTTATGAAACTTTAATGGTAAATTTATTACAAATTTAACTGATATAACAAGAGATTTAAAGTATTTTTGCTTACTTCAGTTGGTGAAATTAACAAACCGCATGTTAAATCAACAATGGCTACTTAGGATATTATTTATCTTAATTTAAAGGTACGCGTTGCCAATTCAGGTCGTTGTCGATTTACCATTATTATGAAGTGGACCCTATTTGCCATGCGATTTGTGGCAAATTAACATTATTTTAAGTTAAATTACCAAATTTTTTTTTACTGTGTAGAGCATTTCATGTAAAGCGGCCATAATTATTAAAATTTTTATTTGTGCCCCCTCAAATATCACCCCTTTGCGATTAGAATTTTTTTACTATTTTTGCGGTATTATACTCAATATTTAAGGATAAGGTTAAAAAAAGGTCTTCCACTTTAAATCCAAGGGAAAAATAATTAGAAATTTAGGAAATTGTATTAAAAAATCGAAAAAGTAGACTACAAGAGCAGCCAAATTAAACTCAATAATTTAAGATATGGTTAAAAAAAAAAGGTCAATCGCGTTATGCCAAGAGATAGGTAATTAGAAATTTAGGAAATTGTATTTAAAAAATCGGAAAAGTGGACTTCAGAAGCGGTTAAATTAAACTTTGCACCCGGACCAAAGTATCCTTAGCGACGGTCCTGCAAATGCCCTAACAAATTAGAAGTTCAAAATCAGAGACAGGATCTTGGGATATTGGAGGTTTGAAAACAAACAATATTACTTGCTAGCCGACGTTTCGGTGCTATATTATCACCATCCTCATAACTAAGGCTGGGATTTAATTACGATTAATCGATTGTTTTCGATTAATCAATTGTTCGATTGTTTTCGATTAATCGATTGTTTTTACACAATGTTAACAATCGCCTAGCCCTACTCATGACACTGTAGAAACGGTACAAGTTAATACAAAAAACATTACAATCTCATTGGTACTCACAGTAAGTAGAATACATTGTGTTGGTCACACCATAGGGTGGGGGGAATAAACAATAGCTTTAGCAATTTTCAGACAGACAGACAGACAGACTTTTTATTTCGGTGTTTTTACATTGCTCAATTCAATGTCTGTGTCATATTTTTAGTTTACGGTTATATTATTGCGTCGGTACTGACATGAGATATTTGTCATTTTTCCAATTTGAGAGAAAAATTTTGAATTTTCTTGGTTATACGACAGAACAAATATAATGATTTTTGTGAACTATAGGATCGCGGGATATTGGAAACGCAAAAATTAAACAAATGAGTTGTCGGTCGACGTTTCGGCTTTATTTACCAAATGCCATCTTCGGAACTAAAAAAATGTTTAGTTTAGTGATTTTTGTTTTGGGTTTGCAACAGATGATTTTTGATGTAATTTATCTTTATCATTCTTTGATAATTAATTTGTTCATCGTCATTTGACGTGCATGTTTTCCAATGTATCATAATTACATGAATGCTCCGAAGTCGTTTGTGAGACACCGCTGTTATAGGTCCTTAATAAGTTCCTCTTTCTGTGCATATTTTCGCTTTCTCCTAAAAGTGAGGTTACGCTCCATTTTAAAAAAATTGCTTCTGGCGCATTGAGATAATTCGGAATCGCCTAACAATATCCATGTGCGATAAGTTGTGATCTTCAAATGTGGATCGTTATGCTAAAAAATTGGGAAAGAACATCCTTTTAGGCATTTCAGTCCATTTTCAGATCAATATCATATAATAATATTTTTTCTGGGTTCTAAAACTTCTGTGCTAGTAATATAATATTAGACTGCCACAAAATATAAATAATATCATTTTTGAAAACCATTTTAGACATATTGGGTCAACACCATTTCCAGCTTTAATTCAGAAAGCGTCAATTGCAGTTCAGATTGGCCAATACTTCTGGTCTCACTGCCGCTTATCCAGATAGCTGTGCGAGGCTGAATACCGAGCAGCGTCGCAGAACTAGGCAAAAAGGTGAAAGTTAAACTGGGGTGCGGCCATGAAGCCGGAAGTACTGGTTAATCTGATTCTGAATTAAAGCTAAAAATGCCGTAGTATCTCCAATGGAGATACTGAACAAACAACTTTCAAATACATTATGAAACTTATCATTGAATCAATGAAATTTAACCACTGGACGTACATTTTCTGCGTTAAAGGAAAATACATTCGAAGCCTGAATTATTTTTTAATCATTATACTTATGAAAATATTGCAAATTAAATGATTTTCGATCAGTGAATCTGGGATTCAGTAGTATTAGGAAGATTATTTTTGTAAGTAAGAGTGAAAAGCAAATAGTAAGTTGAAATAATATAGCAGTAGTACTATAGATATGTATATGTCAGCGTCAAATAGTGGAAAGCGGCAAAGAGCGTAATAAAAGTAAGATTTCAGTAATTTAAGACTTTGTGCTAATTAATGACTTTTAACGTTAGTTTCTGTTTACCTACTATAATTTATTAGTATGTTGACGTCATGAGTATGAGAAGTATGAGACGGTCGGAGCATAATGGTCGAATAACTTGACTATGAACGCTAAATACCCGGTTCGAATCCGGGTGAAGTAAGAACTTTATTCTGGCCGTCTCTCTGGTCCTCCAGGTTGGGGGTTCTACGTCGGGCTAGCTTCTCGTCTAGATAAAAAAATGTAAAATGCTAACAAACCAAATGCCAATTAGCAAGGTTGGTAGTTAGGTATCGGATAACGTCGCTAGACGTTTCAAAACCGACATATAAGTATAGATAGTATGTTGTAATGGAAGACTTTTTGAATTTAAATGTTTATTATTTTCACACATTTTCTATTTGGCTTATGAAACATAAAAATATTGTTATGTAATTTAAATTAAAAAAATTTAAATTTAAAGAGTATTTTATTACAACATAATAATAAATTATTATATTAAACAAAAGCAAACCTTAAAAGTCTTTAATTAGCACATAAAAAGTGGCATAAATAGTGCCAATCTGCAGAAACCTCAAGAAGAACCACCAAGATTTTGTCCTTCTGATCCATCGTAAACAAATGTTTAGCGTTTGTGGATAAGTTGTATAATTATTATATTGTCTATATTTCTAACCTTTACTCACATCTGGTCATTCTTTGATTTATGGAAACATGCTATTCGTTGCAATGAAAGCATGTCCTTTTCAAAAGGACACCTCCTCACATCAAGGATTCTTCTATTTTTTGAACTCTTTATGTGATTGGCGTCTCCTCTCTCGGCCGTTGCAAATATGCACAGGATGACCTATGTTTTGATTGTGATGGTGAATCCCCTGTTTGGTCAATTATCACCGCAATATTTATAAGTATAATTCTTTGCTTTCCTAAAAACAAAACTAATAATTAGTTTTGTAACCATAATACTAAATGACATATTTCATGCAGGAATGGTTACCAGTAATTATATTTGCGTTACTAACAGACAGACATATATAAACTTTCCTTTGATTATATTATACTAATAAATTCAAATAAAATGAACTGCCAACCTCTGTTAGTTGGTGTTTTAAGCCCTACATAAGGTATAATAAAATGTTTAAAAAAATTACGAAGAAATTCGTAAATACGAAATAATACGAAATACGAAACAATTTTTAAAATTGTTTTAAAAATTAGTTTGTGCGTATCCTCAATTGAATAACACTGAATTAGTAGAAACCTCATCTGATTATACACGAACAAACAGAATTCACTTTGCAATAAATTTATTATAACTTTTTTTATTTATTTTATTTATTATAAATTTATAACTAACTCAATAAATATTTAATTTCTGAATTTGAACTGAGAAGCAAAAACAATTTGATTAAAATATTATGTTACTAAAATGCCCATAAGCTAAATGACTTTAAAATTGGAGTAGCAGCTTACAGTTTATTGGGTGCACTTTAATAATTATTATATAAAACAAAATGATTATAAAGACGAAAACTTCATGCATCCAAAATATCATGCAGTTATTGCATTGTACCTAAGCTGCCATCAAATTATCTTTTGTTTGACTCGAACAATTTCGTAATTTTTGCATTAATTATCTTAATTATATAAATACATGAAGAAAACTCCCATTGGTCGTAAAAATGGCCGCTGCTGTCTGCAAATCCCAAGTTCTATATTGTAAATAATGCGACAAGTCCAAATAATCTCGAGTCTGTACCATATCAAACAGTGAGAAAAATCTAGTAATGAGGTTTGCCCATTAGGAGTTAAAACTGGGAGGTAAATGCAATGCCACAGTAAAGTTTTTGGTATAGATATAAAAGATCTTTTTTTTACATATTTACACAACTTTTGCATATTTATTAAATTTTTTATATACTCCTTTTGCTAATTGAAAGTTCAGCCACAATAAAACTCGCTTAAAGAATCGCAGTTTGGTCACCGTTGTAATATTCAGCATTAACTTTGTTCGCGGTAGTAATTCCGAACTCATTTTTACATCCTGCACATGCAGACAGAAGAGCGGTCGAAGCATAACGGTTAACTACGTTGACACGAAATGCCCGGTTCGATTCCGGATAAGGTAAAAACTTTATTCTGGCCGTCTCTTATACAGAAAGAAGGGAGACCCCTACTGTATACGTACTTTGTCCCAAGAAAGCAGTATTCGCAAAAATGATAAGCAATTGCTCATCATGAATGCTGTCACGACGTCCGAATTCGGGCAAAACGACCAAGAAGAAGAAGACATGCAAATTTATAATTTCATCGTTTGCGATAATAAAATTCCATATTTAGAATAAAAAGTTCTGTGTTTGTAGAACTCAGGGTTTTTCATTCCGGATAAGTTTGGAACGTGTTCAGTGCGCCCTGAGATTGTTGCAAGAATGACGCCAAAATAGCAGTAACTTGAATTTAAAAAATATTTTTTATTTCAAACATTGTCGTATAAAAAAAATTCAGAATAATATTCACAGATGAATAGTTTAGAATTGACCCCCCCCCCCCATGTGACTGCGACTACTCCTGAAATATTTTATATATGATACAAATTATCTTCCAAACACTTATTAAAACTTGCCATCTTCTTCAAAGCGCGAATAATAAAAATGTATAATTTCATTTTATTTCGAATTTATGGGTTAACCCTTATGTCAATACCCAGTGTTTATTACGTTGTTCAATACCCGGGGTACCCGGGTACCCTATGCTATATTTCGTCAACAAAAGGAATTGGAATTGGGAAATTTTTATTTTCAAATTCTATGTTGTTGGGAGTCACAGTGGGAATACCTACTGCCACAAAACCTGTTAATTTATGGAATAATAAAGGGCAAGGAGAAAGGGAAACAGTAAAGTCTCCGTTGTCATTCATATCGTCATTCGTCGTTCATATGAGGATATTTTACATATAATTTATAGTTAAATGTAATTAATTTATAATTAAAAGTTAAATGTCTACGTTTATTTGTATATAAAATATTATTTCTGACCCCCTAGAGATTAGTTAAATTATTTATTATTTTGAAAATCTGTAGAAGTATTAAGTTTTTACATATATGGGTACCCCGGGTATTGATCAACTGGGTATTCAACTTTAGCGCCTAATTTTTTCTACTTTCTTGAATATTTAAATATCAAAACTTATATGAATCGACGTCAATTGACTCAAATAACGAGGATCTGACCGGATTTGAAGATATCTCTTTAAATACATAGCATATTTAAGTAAGAACATGCAAAAGGGTACCCGGGTACCCGGGTATTGACATAAGGGTTAATGTAATGGATTGAATTGAAACTTTAGCAAACGTCGACTTTATATCGTAAATTCTAATTAATTGAATAATAATAATGCATTGGTACCGCAATTAAGGGTCACGAGAAACTACATGGATCAATGGATTTTGAGGTTATTGTCCCAAAAATGTAAAATGGATAAATAAAATGGATAAGACGGGAAAAGATTGCCAAAAATACACGGTGGCTATATAAATATTTACAGGCCCAGCGTATAAATAGTCTCTCCAAGGTGCATTGGCTATTTGCATGTCTTGAACAGCATTATTCCCACGTCTGAAGATTTGGTAGATTAAATTACTTAATTTTAAGCTATATTTCAGCTTGTAATATATCATGTTGCTTTTTACCGATTAAGTTAAATGACAAACGACACTCACGTAATTGTATGCTTTGTTTTTAAATTTTGCTTGAAGCTGCCTAGTTGGGAAGTTAATTTATTGGAAATATGCCTATTCATTAGAAATATACAAGATGAAAAATATAATTAGCTAAAGTAGGTATACCATAAGTTGAACCAAAATATAATAAGTATTTTCTAAAAGTAAATGCTGCATCCGGAGACAGCCCCAGACGTCTAGCACTTTTGATAAAAATTTGAACTTGATTTTTTAAACTAAACTTTGGCAAAAACGCGCGCAACGGTGCAATATTTCATCGAGTTTTTTATAAATAGTTGGTTAGTGGTTTTAGTATTCCTAATATACGAAATTACTTTCGACTTCCAAAAATAATAGTAAAAGTGTAAACCAATTACAGTAATAGGTTTGTGGAAACACTTGCTATAAAGTAGGAAGAAACAAATTTTTAAAATAAGCGATGATTTTATGTTGACGCATCTATCACTAAAAATTTTTGGGATGCAGTATAAAAATGAATCATTACGAGATAGGGGTTTAAATAGTGTAGATAATATTAGACGACATCGTACTGACTGCCCACAGCGTAACATAAATCCTCCACAGGTAGTCAAAACACTGCAATTTGTATCCAGTCACCATGATTTTCACATATTATTTTTACATCAATCACAATTTCAGCACCCAATTAGCCAGATTCTGTTAAGCTATCAATCTTCAGGTGCTTTATATTATGCATCATGTCGCTTTTCCCGTTCTTGTCGTATTACATGACATATTTGGTTCGTGTACGATTACAATATAAAATTAACAAAATATACTTGACTCTTTTTTATCAATAGTTTTTTACATAATACCCAACACGATACTAAAAATGTTTCCACTCAAAGGAAAGTGCAAAAAACTATCGAGCGAAGATTTCTAATTAGATAGGCAACAGATTAACAACCGAATTAACAATAAACCTAAATAAATATTTATTTTCGATGGAGCTTGTTACGAGTTATTCATGAGTGATATAGGGGTTAAAGGTGAATTTACAGCTTAAAATTGTGTGTCAAAGAGAATAATATTGAATTTAAATCAATATTTAAATTACTGTTACCCGGTAAGAGGTTATGTAGCTGGTTAAGTTATATCTAATTGTAATTAAAAGGAAAAAAAATTGGAGACATGTCTGAATAATATGTACAGGAGCTTCCACTTTTCGAATAGTAGTTTATAGAAGTAAATTAAAGATAATAATGTTGTTTAAAGTTATATCGGTGACGTTGATGTACGGTCGAAATGGCATTTGATAATAATCAGAGTATACGATAATTTGGATGACTTTCTTGTTGCACTTAGGAATATGCAAATACGGATGCTAATTAATGCACAAATTAATTGATGGTTGTGTTTATTTTGTAAATGCTAATTTAAAACTCTAACTCAGCCGACGAAATGTAGTCTATGTAAATAGCTTTAATGAATATATTTATCCAAGCATTCCGTATATCAATCCTTTCTTCGTTTACAACTGTTTTGAATAATTCACCTCTTCGCGATCCATGCCATACAGTTAACGCTAAATGTATTGTCGGACCCTTCTACGAACCATCAATTTGAATAATGGATCCCTATATCCCTTGCCTAAAAGCCTAATCGTATCGAATCTTTCACATAGTAAAAAATAAAACAATTTTGAGGGTGCAATTTTCTGAAAAGACATATTTCCTACAATCGTTCTCCACCATTAAAGAAAATGATCTACCGCTGATTTACAAATCCGATGTCTAAATTTTCTCATGTTTAGTTGCGGTAAAAGGAACGGTAGGTGGCAGATAATTATTTTTAACATTTGCCCGATGATGATGTTTTATTCACAACAGTAAACGTTGTAAATTATTTTGATCTCGTCCAAAAATGTTCCCAACCCAATATTTGTTTCAATCATAATCTTGATGAATTTTTTTCGTGCTGTTACCTATTCGAAACGCGTGTCTGATATTTTTACCGTTAAGCGGTTGTTATCCTGTGCGGCAGATCGGTAAATGTAATACATATTCAAAGACCATGTAAGTCCTCTTATGGAGAGCAGATAGCGAAAGATTTACATACAATGCTGACGAGACTCTTGACGTCGCCGCCTCACCGTCACTACCGGCTACAATGTGCACATTAATAATCCTTACTATTCTTGTTTTGAAACGATCGTTTTATTCGTACTCACTCCATATCCTGCATAATTATTGTCTATACATTTGCAGCTACACTGTGGATCAACAAATTTTAATCGAGTTTTTTAATGGTCGAACACTTTCAACAATGATCATTTAATTTTTAGTGCCTATTTATTTCTTGCTCGTGCACGTATTTAATTAAAAAATTAATTATACATGAAAATCTATTTATTGTATAGTAAATTTTATGCAACGCTGATGTTATTATTAAAAGTAAAATATAAAAAGTAGTTTTATGTATTTAGTTGATGGTTTATGGCTACAATAAAAGCGTACTGCAAACAAAGGAAATGCCTAAGTATTAACGTTATCTAGAGTGAGCTACCGAATTTCGTGAGAGGTGTTGTTTGTTGGAGATATGCTAGCTGTAATTGCTCAATAAAGTGCTTCAAGTCAACATGGGACCACTCGTGGGAAATACCTTTAGTCATATCGTCTTACGCAGTTCTCTTATCCTGCAGTTACCCAGAATTATATTCAAACTGGGGTTGGTAACAGCCATATAATCTCTAGAAATCCTCTAAAACTATGTTTAATGTCCCATTTTCTTTCAGTAGTCTTGCTTTTATGCGCACTAACTTAATTTCTATCTTCACGTCGTTACGCGTTTTCGCGTTTTGCTTACATTAAGACAATTGTATATAATTGTTTCTTAATTTTCACTATACTTGATGCATACCCAACACAATATCATTAAACAATTAAAGCAAAACATAAATTTTTATTCTGCTTAATTTTTGCAAAGTGAAAATTGCATCCCATATTTCTTCATTTTTGCATCGATTTGTAAATCAATCATACTATGAATTTTAATTCTGAGAATTAAAAGCATCGAAGAATGAGATACCCATAAATCTCTGCAAAGAAAATCTACTTCCGCATAAAACTATCTATTAAAGGAGGGGTGAGGCCCATAAAACACGAATTAAGTTTTTATCGGTTCTATTTTTATAATATACGATGTAAAGAATGAGAAACAACCACACTAGGAACACTTTTCGGAAGCAAGTACCAACACGATTATAAAAACTATTATCAAGCCCTTATTATTTTGTTAAACAATAAAACGTCTGATATTAATGTATAATTATTATATAATATGAACTTTTTATATCGTGACAGAATTCAATTAACGATCAGCTTGATTATGTTGCAGCACGCAATGTCAACAAGAAGCTTTTATTATCTTCCCAATACTATTCTCCATTTTTTTTTTTTTTTTTTCGATTGAAATTTTTGATCGGCCCGTAAAAAAGGATCGTTCACCTAATTGGGAGTCGAAACTGTTCAAAGTATCACATTATAATCAATTATACGTTGTTTGACGTAAAAACAAATCATAATTACATAGTGGAAAATGGGTAAACACTATATGACAAAACTGTCAGGCAAAGTGCTCCTTCGAACTACCTGATATTATATTCAGGTTGTTAACACGAGCTTTTATTAAAGCTGTATTATACTATTCCATACTCTTCGTTTTGTTTTATTTATAAAGAGGAATCTTGAAGATATTCTATAAATTTTAATGTCCTACTGATAAAAAATTACTCTATGGCGTTTTCGAATATCTTCATTAATATTATCCACTATAAAACGTTACTTTTGGATAATACTAAATCATGTATAAATTAATTCGTTTTACGATATAAAATTTGTCAGCTTGTTTCAACGTATTAAATTTCGATAAGGCAATAACTTTTCTTCCTTAAATTTAAATATTTTCAAGCGTTTCGAAATATAATTAAGTGTCGACTATTCCCAATATATTTTTTCTTTAGGTAATTACTAAGTATGGAATTTATTAATTGATTGCTTATTTGCATATTTTAAGATAGGTACATTTTGTGTAGTATTATTTTTAATAAATGAACGATTTAGCTTTACCATTTATTTAATCGAGGGAAGTAGAAATACATCTGCTCCCCTGGTTAAAAGTGCGAAAGCTCTACCGACGAAATGAATAGCTTAATTACTTTTTGTAACTAAAAGATTAATGGTCACATAAACTTCATACTTTGAATTGCAATTATACACTAAAAACTTTAATATCGATTTTCATATTTTATCCACCTATGTTACAAATTATAAAAACAATCAATATGATAAGGTTATTCTTAAAAAATATTTTATTTAATCAATAAAATTAATTCATCGTCTAGTACAGCGTTTCCTAACCTTTTACAACCTTAACAAAGCAAAAAAAAAAAGTAAGGGAATAAAAGCAATAAGTACAGTTCAATAAAAGTTATCCTCATTGCACGCTAAACCTAAAAAGGTACAAAATTATAATTATAATGATAATGGCAGGCAATGTGAAGGTTGGTATTGTTTTTTATTTATGCTAGAATTTCTTAAATCATCAACATTGGGATGGTTTCAGGCCTTTGTTTTCATTGAAACTAAAGTTAAACAACTAACAAATTAAAATTCTCAGAGCTCTGTCAGATAAAATTTTGAAAGTCCACTTTTAGAGTACTATCCTCACGTAGTCTGAGAAATTCGACTTTGGCTGACACATCTTCGTCATGAAATTTAAGCCATACAGGTCAAGACGAAAATAATTAGCTAGATTCCAGAAAGAAACTATGTTCACCACACCAGATGTTTGCTTAGGACGTGGTTACATCGAAAATATCGATGCAGCGAGTCGAAATTCGTTAAATAAAATAGGTAATTGCCACGGACCTTCATTCGATCAGCTTTCACTTCATTTTAGTACATAAGCTACCGAGTAATAAAATCGTTGAATAATTTACATAAATTTTGTTATTATTATTTTTAAGTAGGTACCTATAGATAACATACCTATTATATTATCGCCGATATAGGCGATCAACGCATAAGTGGTCACGCGAGTTGACTATGAACGCTAAATACCCGGTTCGAATCCGGGTGAAGTAAGAACTTTATTCTGACCGTCTCCCCCCTAGTTTGCTATGCCCCCCCAAAAATGATTATTTTTTAATGGCGAATGATATATTTTAATGATACCTTCCTAGAAAGTTCTAAGTCCATGCTTCTTACCCTACGTTCGGTTAGAAGCTACTTTCGCTACCAAAGATTTCCTTTTTTCCTTCTTTCGAGCTTCCAGTCGCTACAAACGCTACAAAAATTTAAGTGGGGAGCCAAAGCGTTTGGAAGCGACTGGAAGCTCAAAGGAAGAAAAAAAAGAAATGTTTAGTAGCATTTGGTAACGAAAGTAGCTTCTAACCGAACGCAGGGTTAGTAAACACTGAATTTCCACTGAAATTTTATTTTTGGGTTGGCAATCTGTCATCCACTTACAAAGTTGGTTTCTATAACCGCCCCCTTATTAATTTGTGCTTAAAACTGATTTTTTTATTAATTGTAGGATAATTTTCAACATAAATAAAGATTAACAAATTTTAATTACAAATATAATGCTATATTTACAATAATTGTTTTTGTTACATATAATACTTCAGTTTAGTGGGGATAGAAACTTGAATTGATTAGCAAATCATGAGGTTAGCGTTGAGTTTCAATAAAATGATCTAATTTTTTATACAATTTGCAGGCTTTCGAGTAGCTTATTATTTTTGAAGAAATAGTTTTCTACCCCTAGAAAACTACTAAACTAGGAAAGAAAATTAATAACCTGAGATACGCTGACGACACCCTGATAATAGCTGAAAACATAGAACAGCTTACTGCCATAATGGAGAGACTGACAGAAATTAGTGAACCGTATGGTCTTAAATTTAACATACAAAAGACCAAAATTATGATAGTATATAGAGCAGACAATAACTCCCCACATGTACAGAAAGTGGCCGGATTTGATGTCGTGGATAAGTTTGTGTACCTAGGGTCGATGATAACCAACAGCGGATATAGTGAGGCTGAGGTGAGACGCAGACTGAAGCTCGCTAGGTCAGCCACTGTTAAACTGGTCAAAATCTGGAGAGAAAATTCGGTTACTCGAGCCACAAAACTCAGATTGGTCAATGCGCTTGTGGTTCCCATCGCCACGTGCGCTGCTGAAACATGGACGTTAAAAAAGGCAGACAAGAAAAGAACATTTGAGATGTGGGTGTACAGAAGGGTCCTGAGAATATCATGGACAGAACGCCGCACAAACGAATCCGTGCTAGAACAGCTTCTTACCAGACGCCATTTGCTTGGAGACGTCAATCGTATGTACCTCCGGTACCTCGGACTAATCGTGGAAGGAAAAATCGAAGGGAGGAGATCAAGAGGAAGATCGCCAAAAAGATGGGTGGATCAGACCAAGGAGCTCATAAACCGTGGGCTGCATGAAACAATTCGCCTGGCGTCTAATCGAGACGAATGGAAAAACACCGTAAACGGCATCAGCGTATGAATACATCACATGCGTCACCAAACCCTCATTAGGGTAAAAGGACCGAGGAGGAGGAGGACCCCTGGAAAATTAGTACAAAAACATCTTTTCATAATTTCTAACTTCAAATCTAATGTTGACTTTGAAAATCTAAAAATTTTGCCTGAGACGCAATTTTTCGCTATTTTTGACACACCCCCTTCAAGAAAAATTCTTTGAAGACTTTCTTTTAGCCCCCCTTTACTGTTAGGATAAAAGTAGTTTGTGTTTTTTATATATTTTCTTCTTCTTCTTCTGCCTTTCCAGGTTTAGGCACATTTCCCTGTTCTAGCCTCACCAACGCTTCCTCGGTCTACCAACGCTTCTTCTTCCTCTAGGATTATATTCGAATGCTTGTTTTGGGATTCTGTTGTGTTGCATCCGTGTTAAGTGCTCCTTCCAGTTTTCCTTATATTCCTGGGTCTTTTCTACAATTGAATATTATGTTCAGTTCTTCTCTTATGTCCTCATTTCTAATTCCTCTGGTGCATCCTTTAACCGCTCTTAGAAATTTCATTTCTGCTGTTTGGATACTTTGGAAGTCTTTTTTTCTTACTATCCAGTTTTCAGAGCCATATAGTATGTTTGGAATAGCCATTACGTTATAGAACTTTAATTGCGTTTCTTTCCTGGTTTTTCTTTCTAACGTTCTTCTAATTGTGCCACATATTCTTTGGTATTTACTGATTTTATTACCTATATCCAGGGCTGGGCAAAATACTCTTTTTCTTGTATTTGAAATACAAATGAGGGGTTCCATTGCAAAACTCGTAAAGTCCACTTTAGTAAATTTTACAGGAGAAGCAAAAAACGCATGTGGATTTATATAAGTTTTGCAGTGATACCCACTTTTCAACAACGATTTTCTTTGCTTTATAGCAAATTTTTGAGCGTAAAATTTTAACCATTACTAGAGTTCGGTAAATACAATCTGAAAACATGCTTAACTCATTTTTGAACAAAAGTGGACTTAACGAGTTTTGCAATGGACCCCCTCAAATACAAAATACTTGAAAGTTGAGTATTTAAATACAATTACAAAATACATTTGAAAAATACTCAAAAATACAATTGTATTTAAAATACATTTGTATTATTTAAAATACTTTATTAAAATACAGGGCCGTAGCTAGACATTTTGTTATGGCAGGGTTTTCTTCGAAAAAAGTTTTTTCTATGCCATGGGAGGGGTTCTTGCACCAAAAACAATTTTTAGACCCTTTTTTTTAATCTCTCGCTCTCCCATGAGGGGGGGGGGGTTTGAACCCCCAAAATCCACCCCGTATATACGGCCCTGTTAAGTTACATTATATTTTACGTAATTGTTGTTCCTTTTCAAAAACACCAATCGCTCAAATTGTGCATCGGACAGTGAACCTCTTGCTAGTTCCAGAAATATTCTGGAAACATTCCTTCAGCGTTGATTGAAGGAATATTTATAATTATTCTATTCTACCAATCAACGCTAACGTCACCTGCATCTTGACCCATTTTTGTACGACACGTATAGTATAGTATCAGTTCATCGTAATTGATTATAACAGTTATCACAAATCGAAATTCAATATTTGCCACAATTTTTCACAAAAAGTAATACTTAATAAAATAAAAATAACCAAAGAATAAATGGATCATAAAGTTAGACCTGCGCATTTAAAATATTTTTAAATTTTACAACATGTGCAAATTTAGCGGAAAATTTAAAATTTTTAAAAAATTTAAAATATTTAATTAAATGACGACAAAATGTAATTGAGTAAAGTATTTTAAATACAAAATACATTTAAAATGTATTTAAAATACAATTACAAAAATACATTTAGAAACTCATGGAAAATACAAAATACAAAATACATTTGTATTTAAATACGTATTTTAAATACATGTAATTGAAATACTGCCCAGCCCTGCCTATATCTTTATTTTCTTCATATGTGACATCACAACCTAGGAATTGGAAATGATTTACCTGTTCTAAAATGTTATTGTCAATTACAATCTTTGTTCTTCTTGGATCAGGTCCTAAAAAGGCCATCGTCTTAGTTTTTTGGGTTGATATTCGAAGATTGTATATATTTTCTAAGTATCAAAATAGCGAAAAATGTGATTTTCAAAAATCTCCCCGCTCGGTAAGAGGGTCCCTCCTCAGTCTCTGGTTCTTTTATTGTTATAAATTTTATAAATTATAAATGTTATAAAATTTTCTTTATATTATTAAATAAAATTTATAACAATAAAAGAACCAGGCCCGGACTGGCTCCTTTGGTGGCCTTCGGCTAGAGACTGAGAAGGGACCCTCTTACCAAGCGGGGAGATTTTTGAAAATCACATTTTTCGCTATTTTGACACTTAGAAAATATATACAATCTTCGAATCTCAACCCAAAAAACTAAGACGAAATATAAAGCAAAGATTTTCTTCTTGTGTGTCCAAAATGTTTTAAATAATTTATTGTAGTAACAAATTGCCAATTTTCGCTCATAAAACTATATTTGATTTTTATTATGTTCAATAAACTCGAACATTTATAATTTGAATTAGTGTTTATTTCGAAAAATTTCAATAAGCCAAATGCATTATTATATGGCGTATTCTTCCTCATAAGATAAAAAGTTATATATTTTATATTTTATTTTTATATGATTTTTAAACTTGGCAACTTGGGTATAAATTGCGGACATTGATATGTACAGACAAAATGACTTCCTTTTTTTATGGTCGATCCACATAGTGCCGGATTAACACAGTGGTAGAAGTAGCAATTGCTACAGGCGCCGCACCTCTGGGGGGGGGCCGACCGAAATGTGATTTTATTTTAAGAAAAGTTTATTAAAAAAGGGTAGTCCCTGTTCCCGCCTCGGGAAAAATAGCATTTTTCGTTACAAAAAGGGTAATAAAAATGGTAATTCAAAAGAATATGGGGGGCTTCACGACAACATTTGCTACGGGCCTCGCGTTGGACTAATCCGACACTGGCTCCACAGCGTGTCGATGCTTACTAGAGACTAGAGGACTGAGCTAAGAAATTCTGGTGAAGTCTGCGATAAATATACTTATAGAAAGCAGTAAACTTTGATCGTTGTTATAATAAATTATGGCGCAAGTGAATTTTTGGAAAATTTCAAACTCAAATGGACTAAATTGAATGTAATCAATTATTAAATGAAAAATTATTAATTTAAAAATTAAATGAATGTAATTTAGTACCTAATACAGATAATTAGTAATTTTAAAATTATTTTTTTATGAAACAAACATCTTAGCGGTGAATGGGGCAGTTGCAATCACTGAATCTTGATTATATTAGTATTGAATTGGTTTTGTTCTCATTATTTGTTTTGGAAACACCTGATCTATATTTCAAAAGACTGTCAACAGATGATGGTGGTATTAGTATTGGAATGATTAATAAATTTCTTTATTACCTATTACAGTTTTTAGTTTTTCTTGGTGCTAAAACAGTTTGTTAAGCCTTCTAATTTTTAGTAACAGCATTTAATGGAGATTTTGATTAAAATGTTATTTATACAAAATTGCGTTCTGCAGATATGTGGAATACGTGGAATTACAATTTGTAGATTATGTGTAGATAGGTAAGATAATAGGATGCCATTCAAGTAGGTACATAAAAATATATTATTATATTGTTTGCATTTTTATCTCACACATATAATTTGAAAATTTTAAAATCAAAAAGTTTATTTTTTCAAAATATTGAATATAATGGAAGCAATGCGGTTTCATGATAACAAAAAATGCAGATACACTATAATACTAGTTCAGTGGTTCTTAATTTGCCGCATGTAGACTCTTGTTCATTAATTCGTAAATTTTTTATATCGAATTAAAAAAAAATAGCTTGTAAATCCTGTATCCATTAATTTAAAAAAATACAATAGATTTGATATCCAATGAATCGTGCAAAAACAATTTTCATACAAAAATATCCAGACAGTTATAACTCACAATATGAAATTTACTATTTAATTGTTTCAAATTACCTGCATATTGTGAAATCATCGGGTCCAATAAAAATCAAATTTATAAAATTAAATATTTTCATACTGTTACACCAGTGCAAAATTGTTGATGCATTAAGCATTGTATGTTGTAGGTACTAATTCGGAAGGTTTATCTCGATAAATATATTCATAGTCAATAACATTATTATTATGAACCACTGCAAGTTTTAATACAAATCCACGAAAAGTCTGGTAATATAAAGGCCTTATTACTTGAATATTAAAACCTTGAAGTTTCCTTCCTTACGTTTAGATTGACCCCTTAAAAAGTTCTTCATTTATATTTTAGAAAAGTAGTTCAACTGGAAAGAAATGGTTAATTTTATACATGTAGGTGTATCTAACATAGATTGTTTCATTAATGAACCAATAATTTTTCAAAACCCATTCATTTATAAGAGGAGTACTAAATAAATGTGTTCTTATATATTGTAACAGCATGTGGTGAACAAATTATTCGGCTACACAAGAATATACAAGAAAGTTATTCCAACATAGCTAACACCTACAACAAAAAATTGTGTCCCGCGGGGTAGTGCCTACCTTTTGTTCCATATTGTTTACAATTTTTCTTTCAAGTGTGACTTGTGTACCGGTGAACCAGAAATTTTGTATTAAAATTAATGTTTTTTAACAGGAATTATAATTAACTGTGCCATAATAACATCAAGAATGGAGAGTTCTTATTTACAAACAAATCCAAAAGTGTCTCAACTAAGTTCTCAAAAATGATTAATTTAAGTTTTAACGTAGAGTAGGTAACAAAAAAAGATGCATACATTACTGTCAATAAAAAGAAAATTGGTTGGCAAATTAGGATGAAATTGATCCTAATACGTAAGATCTGAATACGATGTTACAAATTTCGTCGAGTTGTTGATGTAATGCCGTGTGTGGTCGAGACATTGAAATGCAATGTTTGTGCATTTATATTCATCACATAATACGCCAATTTGAATGAGTTATGAACACAAACAGCAAAACTTGCTCTGTTCTAAATTATTCATAACGCATAAATTTATATTTACATGCAGCCCATCCTGTATTTAGATTGTTAACATAAAACTGTCAATAGTTAAAATCGCATTCATTAATTCTCCGGATTTCGATCATCATTATTTCGTAATAACTGCCATCGCATACTATAGGTAGCCAACGGTCAACCTGAAGTTATTTCTTCGCTTTTGTTCTCCGACGTTTCCTGCTTTATAAATATTTTAATAATATCGATACACTTTGCCAAAAACTTGAAATTTGTAATTACAGCTGAAATTGTCCACCTAATTGAACTTACGGGTCCATAATATCAGACATAGTTAAGACGCAGCCAAGGGCCGTGGGTGGTGCAGCAACTGCACACGTCTCATAACATGTAAAGTTTATAGCTTACGTCCAGACTTTACCCCCAAGCCATCGGCCTCTTACATATTTCATTTTCTTTTACATTATCATTTAAAGTACACGACTTAACGAACAATTTCAGTGACCTAGTACAACACTATAAACATCAATAATAATTAGCAGATCCCTAAAGGGATTTTGAAAAATTAATTACATATTATTCCTCTTTGTCTCATGTCTTGTGAAAACTTTGTTCAGCAAAAATTATAATTGCAGCTCTTGTGGTACGCTGCTACCCAACAAGGTAAGACGTCAATTGACAATCTATTGACGAATCTTGACGACCGTGGTATCAAAAATGTGCGAAAATGCAAGTGGTAAATTGCGTGCAGATTAGAGCTAAGACAAGGGGTCCGTGTGGGTGGGTGGGTACCCAACAATTACCTTGCATACCTGTATTTACACACGCCATCATCGGCCAATGGCAGCCGCCAACATGGCAGCACCGACCCACCTTGCCATTACAATCTGCATACATTATTAAGTAGATGATGCCGGCTATTTTATCTATCTGTAATAAGCAGCTCCTTTGTAACGCAAATTTCGTTAGACTAAAACAGTATCACTGTAATAGATGTATGTACATCGAAGAACTAACAACACGCTAGTGTTTGGTTCATCAACACAATATTATCCTTTTATACTTTGGGAAACCAAGAACTACTGTTTAATTTTATCCAAATTCGGTCATATTATAAAATAATCGTTGGTGGAATGGATAAAATTGAGCACTTGAAAACGATCAGTTTTTGGACTGGTATTATGAAAGCAATGTACACGAAGTATAATGTCAAAATGTATGAGCACCATAAAGTAGTATACAATAATTTATTTATATTTAGCCGTAAGTACATCCAAGTTCTCATTTCTAACATAATTATCTCTTTCATCAGCAAATTTGTTTTATAATGCGGTTATTCAAATTAATTCACTACTTTATTATACAATTCGATTTTTAAAGAGATTTGATTAATGGAAGCTTTTAAGCTCTATATGCAGGTTTGCTCAAACTAATTCAGCATTCGTATACGATATTACTAAATAAATTCAAGTTTTATTATTTTTAATTTCAGTACCTACATGAAACCGTGGTATTATTTTTTCTAATTTGCATAATTTAATATTTTATTCTTACTGTTATAAATAAAACTTCTAATTAAAAGATCTTCACGTACCTACATACATACATCGGTAAGCCTTCGGCACTTAAAAAGCTATATTTCACTGAATTGCTGAGGTAGACATTAATGTGGCATATTCGTTTTTTCATAACAAACTATAATTTTAAGTGTCTATAAAAAAATAAAATCCGTTAAACGGATTTAAGCATTTTGAGAGGTTGGAACGATCAATTATTTCGTATTTAATAAATACAAAATTAATTGAATGGTTCTACTACATGATTTTGTGTTGGTATAATGAGCGTGGATGTTATTCCGTTCTTGTTCATATATATGTACATTTGCAAAGCAAAGGTGCATATTAATCGAAACATTAGCGTGAGTTAGTTGATTTTACCTAGGTGAAACTTATGATGAACTTCCGGACCGCCCAGACACGACTATAAAGTTAATGGAGCTCTTTATTACACACTGGGTGAATTATGCACGAATGTTCAATTCATAACATTTTCTCTTTTTAATGTTTGATCGATTCCCAAAAACTCATTATCGTTTGCTTTCACAAGTTTAAATTATTTTTTCAACCGCAATGTTCAAATAATTGTAACGTAGGATAGGCAGAAATAATGAAGATCTAAAAACTTGCAAGGTTTGAATAGCTCATCGGGGTGTCTCGCTTAAATATTTGTTAAAAATGTTAAAGATATAATTAACATTTTCTAAACTTTAAAAATACTATTTCTAAAAATTTTCGGACCGATGTAGTCTAGCCAAACCATATGTTTGCTAATAGTCAATTTCATATACTCGCCGACACCCACGACAGACATTCTGCGTTCAAAATAAATGTTCGTGTCATCGTGTCACTATCCTATTGGAAACTAATGCTTAATAAAGAAAATATAATTAAAAATTTGTGAAGTAAATGTTTAACATTTGCACGTGTTTATTTTATAAAAGCGGATTTTGACCAACTATTCCAAACGTTTCAAAAAAATATGTACTAATTTTTCATTCGATCACCTAAAAATGTAAATAGAAATTATATAAATGAATCACGTTCCATTTGTTATTAATGAGCTGTTTCTAAAATTTTCTTTGATTAATTAATCACTTAGCAATAATTTGATAAGCTTGCCGAATAATGACTTATTATACAAGTTGCTTATCTATTAGAAAATTATACTAATAAATGTATACACAAATTATAAAAATTTGCCCATTTTTACATCATCCACTAATGGTTATTATTTCAAACAATTTTGTTATCAACAGCTGAATAAAATAAAACCGTTAGTACCACTTTATAATTGGTTTATTGAACCAAGAATGAAAAAAAATAAAAATTTGTATGAACCATGTCAAATTTTGATTTAAACTATGTAGTAGGTACTCTCACATAGAACTATAATATAAATCCAAAATAATGAAGGAATAAGCCAAAACCAATAACTTTCATTTGCCTCCTTCGATGAAGTGCTTTTGGCTCTATAAATAATAATCACACAGAAACTGCAATTAATCTTGACAACTTTTATACTTTGTCAGATGAAAAAACATATACATATTTTTTTAATCCCGGAAGTTCGTTGGACACCGCGATGTGCATTTTAAAATAGGAAATGATTTTAGAAACATTTCTTGACTTGATTCTTAGGACAATTTTCATATTACTCAATGTGCAAGGAGGAAAACCTTAAATAATTGAATTCAAATATTTAATATTTCTAAATAATATTTTGTGGAAAAATGGATTATTTCCTACTCGTGAGAAAGCGACACATTTTACAATAGTAAATTATAAATTAAAATTTTTTCGAATCTTTTTTATTAGGTACAATAATCAGCAATTCGCCTAAGGCGCTATTACGGTAACGAAGAATATTTAAAACGTTAACATTTTTACGCCATAGTGGAGTGATGTGATCGATGGTTGAGTTAGGGAACGGAAATTCTGGGTTCGAATCGCGGACTTTGCAGAGTTTCTTAACTCGGCTTTCCAGTGGACATCCACACGCTGGCGCTGTGGTGAAAAGTTAAAGTAAAAAGGAGTAGCAAATGAGGAATAATCCACCTCATGAAATGGATTGTGAAGACTTCTAAGAAGTGTAATTATACATTATTTAATTTTTTTAAACTTCCTAAAAAATGAAATAATATATAAAATAATTTATAGTATGAAAGTCTTTTTATTATTTATGATTATTTGAATATATTACACATATTGGTTTATTTTTGTGGTTTCCGTAAAAAGCAGAAAATGATTAATTAATATAAAATACACGACATTCGAAAAAAAATTATTTACATCATTCTTAAATCGCTTTGAATGTTATCACCGGTAACCCATTGCACATGTTTCGAGCTAGGGGGCTCTCATCGGTTGCGTCGAAACATATAATTAATTTATATCATTTATAATTTATGTCACTTTTATATTAAAACTTTTTTATATAATTATCAATTACATCAAGCTAATTATTAACTGTTTTACAATACATTATTGTCGTAGTAGGATTTTTAAATGAATTCTGGATTATGTAAAGAGAAGGAGAGACGTTACCTGTAATTAAGAATTAAAAAAAATTTTCTTAGTACAAAACTAGACCCGGCAATTGTAAAATAGCATTTTAATTTAAAGCTTACATAAAATCGCAGGTGCTGTCTACCATTTTTAAGGTTCCATAGGTATAAATGATCAGGAACCATTGCAGAGTTAGGCAAAACTTTTTAACTTCAAGAGAGTCAGAAAAATTAATATTTAATTCACCTTAAGGGTAAATTATACCAGGTGACCAAACTTATACCCCGAGCTTCGAGAAATTACATGATAAATTAGTCATTTTAGGATTCCTGTTCCACATTGTAACAAATAAGAATCGTTAGCAATTGAAGAAGATTTTATTTCCTCACCTGAAGAAACCTCAAAACTAGAGATTCAATGTTCAACCTCAAATTTTCAAAAAATTGTGACATTCTAAATGTCGGTTTTCCGCTTAGCGGCAGTTGTTTAATAATTTTATTAAAAACAATAATTAAATGAATTATGATATTGCTTGGAAATTTGGTTGGATGTTTTACTTTCTGGATAAGTTATTAATACTTTGCTCTTTCTTGGACGAATTGTCAGATTTTACAATTAGGTACATGTAACGTTAATTTTATTTCGCAAATTTTAGTTAAGTGAAAGTTTGTGTCTTTAGTGATTTTATCAGTTACATCATAATTTAATACTACCAGCTAAAGTTCACTATCGTTCCATGTATGAGGATTCAATTCGAGGTCACAGGTTTTCCCATGGATAAATGGAGGCAAAAGTACAAATTAGGCTCTTATTTTAGCCCTTAGCTTGCTAAGCGCCAATCATTTCTCACATAATTAATAGTCGGACCCGAATTATTTGGTTTTTAATCTTTCAACTTTATAATAAGCTCTGAATCGCACAAAGTTAACTCCACGGGAAGCTGCGTGTGGCAGTCTCTTGTTAAGAAAACTTATCAATCTACAAAGGGATTTATAAGAATTCAAATATTTTTTTAAAATTTCTTTGGTTTCCGTACTTTTTTTATTCTTTTTTTCACAAAATACATACACATTGACATAAGGGAAACCCTTAGATTTGAATTTAAATGGGGGACAGTAGTCAAATATAAGTTCAAATTCCTTAATGGATGACCACGGTTCACTCAGTAAAAATATTATAAAATTAAATTTCATAAATATTTGAATATTTTCCAATGGTCACTAAATTTTGAATTCGAAGTTTTACTTTTCAAAATTACCTTGTTATTTGGAACCTCCTAATTTTCGGTACGGGGTGCATTCCCTTTCATCGCAAAAGGGAACTTGAATTTATCTTATCGTTCCATCTCCCGTAGGTGAACCATTTGTAGGATCGCGTGTTTAGTTGTCAGTTTTATCAAAGCAAATACAATAAAAAAATTTTAAAATGCGGAATCACATAAATTATAGCAAGGAGATGAGTTAAATTACAATTACTTAACCTATTTTAATTTAATACAATATACAATACAATAATTTACTTGTCGTTGATAATGTTTAATAAAATATTTACTTGATTGAACGGTTAAACGGTAATTGTTTGGACAAATGGAGGAAAATTGCCTTCAATGGCAAAGAATCTGAATAAATATGAAAAAAATTACGAAAATTGATTGGTATAAAATCACCAACCCACTTTTTTACACCAATAAATTTTACACTACTTTACTCGGAGTAGTTCAGAGTAAGACAAACGAACAAACCTTAAGGGTCCTTTTGAAGAGGAGAAAATGTCGTCAACAGATGGCGTAAATTTCATTTTTAAATATTGCACAAATATGATTCCAGTTCCTCAAGTGGATCTATATTCTTGTACTCCAACAATTTTATGGCCTCTGGTCATATTTGAGTTGTATTATTGTTAATTTTATTATTGCTGGATTGAAGATTAAAATAATTGATCAATTTATTTGTGGTTATTGCAGTGTAACTTGAAAGTAAAGATATCATAATTTTAGACTAACTAAAAATGCACTAAAGTTCTTTTAGAACTAAAATGTATAGTTATCGCAATGTAAAATATACTAGAAAAAATCTATCAATACTTTCTATTTTAATCACCTGACGGTGTTATAGAATAACGAAAACGTGTGTAAATAAATTATGCTTTCAGTATATTATTTTACATTAGGCGTTTACAAAAATTGTACCGGTATATTCCGCATCTATCTGCTGCTTTCTAAAAGTCAAGCGTACCTCACATTTGAAAATTAAATGCCTAATGTGTCATTTACAGGTACTACATGTAAATTTGGTTTAATATTTGAAAATGGGACGAAGGTATTGTTGAATTTTCGAACTCCACCTAGTATTTACCCGTACAATTTTTGTAAATGCCTATTGTGATAACATTACATTATTTGATGAACATTTTAGTTTTAAAAGTGTTTTAGTGCATTTTATTTAGTCTAAAATTATGATGTGTTTAAAGTCAATCATGCATGATATTCATACAATTTGCAATTTGCGACATTTTTTTGTATTGAATTATCTAATTTTTTTAATATCCTCATTTCCTGTTTTAGAGTATCTTCGGAAAACTATCCAATCGGAACCATTAAAATTGGTGTACGGTCGCTGACATATAGTAAGTACCAATCATAAAGCTCAACATAAAGGTTGGAGGTTGCGTAAGTGTACTTTTCAAATTTATCAATATTATTTTTTTTTTCACATGCATAACATGCAGAATATTTTTTGATCTTATTATCAAGTTATTTCTTTCTCTCATCTCATTATCACTCTTAAAAATAGTTTGAAAATTAACCATGAATTTAATTTCTTATACGAAATTGCCGTCCTTAATTATGTTACATAAATCTTACTTATTTGCAAAAACTATAACAATTTAAATTCACAAAGTGCATTTTAATGAAATTTTATTTATATACTTGCAACTACATAAATAATCTAAGTCAAACATTGAACTCAATGAACTAAAAGGAACCAAATGTAAATTATTTAAATTGAGAATGCCTATTTTGACTGGACTATGTCCTGATTTTATAATTAACTTTGGCACCATTTTTGTAATCAATATTAAACTGTCTTTGTTTGGTCAGAGCAGATAGTTAATTATGCATACTCGGGAAACCACGTAAAAAAATGCAACAAATACTCAAAAATTCGAGTCCAGTCCAATGAATCCAAGTAATCGCGATATCTGATGAATGATGAACCATAGAAAAAAAGTATAGAGACCATTTTTATAGAGAATTGCACAGTCTACAAACTCCAATGAATAATGGAGGTTTTAAGGGGCGGCCAAATTAAACTTTGCACAAGGACGGAAATACCCCTAATAGCGACAGCCATGATGCTGAGACTGGTAACAAGCTAAAGAATGTTAGTCGATCAAATCCGTGGTGTTTGGTACAAAACTGATAAATGTAAATATGGAAATTTTCTGATAAGTTCAATTTCGTGGATAATTTGTTCTATATTTTCATTATATTTCATATATTTGCTCGTTATATGATAACTCTAGCACTACCAGATATGAGCGTAATAATTTGGTATAACAATGATAAGTCACATTCCTATTATTTTTATTTGATACAAACCTGAAAAAAGAAGTTACTTTTACACTTATCAGTTCTGTACCAAACACCACGGAAATAATTCTGACGTCGGAATTATTTATTTAAAATGCTCCTCAGTTTGTATACGGAGCTGAAATTTGGAGGAAAAATTTTTGAGGTACCAATGTACACAATATAATTTTTTCATATCCAACCCGGCTCTAACTAACTATAATAAAATTTTAAGAGAAGTAATAACCTTAATAAATGTTATCCTTTGCAAAGTTGGGCCTTGAGAAGAATATCTTGAGTTTTTGCAGTAATTTTAAAAAAGCCCAATTTTCTTTTCCAGACGTTCTGGCCCCTGCTGGATGGATTTTTCTTTTCAAAATTTTCCGAGTCGTAGCTTTAGTCCCAGTGATGCATAGCTAGACGGCATCTGAGTGCTCAACATCTCAGTTGTATAACGCAGTGGTATGCAAATCATGGGTCGCGAGAAAATGTTTGTCCAAATCCTAGAAATTAGAGCAAAGTCCCAGCAAGAATTTCACTTTAACTACGTTAACGATTAAAAAACGTCTATTGTCTATTCAGGGATCACGACGAAATTCTACTTAAAATAGTGGTACCTACATGTCACTACTTTTTTAAATTTGTGTCAAACGTTTGAGCATCAATGAGCTTTCAATATTTTCGTTTGAGACTCAACCGTTGCGGAGTAATTCACGAAAATTTTCGGAGGGGATGTAGACATGTGGAATTTTGGGATTAAATTGAAGTCAAACGTTTGAGCATCGTTCGAGCCTCAAAGAGCTTCCAAATATTTCGTTTGAATCTCAAGCGTCGCAGAATGATTTACGAAATTTCCCCAAGTGTAATTTTGGGGTAAAATTGGTGTCAAACGTTTGAGCATCGTTTGAGCTTCGATGAGCTTTCAAATTTTGCGACTGAGTTTCTCTTTTTTAGTTCTTATTTCGAATTTTTTTGTGAAATCAATGTATAGCGATAGAGCTTCGTGTGAGCTTGAATGAGCTTCCATTCTCATCATTTTAATTTCACTTTCTACAAAGTTACGAGTATTTCAAATTTGAAAGGGAAATTTTAAAAGGAAAAGAAAGGAAAGTTAGGTGAAACCTTTAGTTTGATAACTTGTTAAAGTGGATGGATATTTGGAGAAATAATGGGCCAAAACTGCTTGAGATAGCTTTAAACTTTCGGAACACCCTGTATCGTATCTGTTATATTTACTAATAAAAGATAAAATAGTTGCATTGGCCTGTTCTAACCGAATAGACGAAATAATTGAGTCAAATTTTTTATGTAAAAAGAGTTTCACTGTGGAGTAACATTAATACCATCCAAATGACTTCTTCCCATTTAAAATGCGACGCTACTGAATAATTTTACCTAAATACAAGAAACTATTGATCTTTCAATTAATTTTCAAGAGCAATAACACGTTGAATGAGAGCAATGATATATGGTACAAATGTTTCATAAGAGAAGGAAATTGGGAAGAGGAGAAACAATTGTGCAGTAGTAGAACCGTGCTAGGAGTTTATTAAAGTCTAATAACTCTAAGAACAGCTGCACTTTATACAATGATGCATCGCCACTATACTATTAATTGTAACAGAGAGGTAAATATACTAACTTGATTATCAAGTAAATAGTTTAATTTGGTTAAAGATAATTAGAAACTTCGACTACATTTTTGACAAATTGGTTAGGTGGTGGTATTTTAATTAGTTCCTCAAGGTATTAGAATATTAACAATACAAAAAAATTTTCTTCTTCTATAGGTCAAAACGACGAGTTTATATTAATTTTGTTCAAATTTTATTATTTACAAATTATTTGTCATAATATTAGATGTGCTATATCAAATTGTAGGTCCGTTTTAAAGATAAGACATGTTTGCGCAGGCTGCCGCAGACTCCGGTGGGTTATTGCATATATAAATTACAAGTCAGGGTGCTAATTGCCCCATAAATCCAATGGTATCCCCTCGTAGTGCTGTTTTACCTATACTCACAGTCTTATACTTTTCCTAGTTTTAATTAGTTTCTACTTAAGCCCTCAGTCTACTCGATCTAAACCCCTTTAAGTTATGTACTATTTCGACAACTTCATAAAATTTTCAACTCGGTTACAAACTTGTTATAAAAAATTTATGAACCCTTTGCGCCTCTTTGGTAATCAAATTGAAATTTTATGCTATTAATGTCGAGGTGTTTAAATATAAAATTACTATTTCTGAATTACATTCTTACTTGTTTTTAATTTGAGATGTTAATTGAGTATATAATTATAATGAGCTTAATTTTTAATTAGAAGACTTTAACGGCCAATAAAATCATTAGGAATTTTCCGATCTTGTTATGACCTAAAATTCCGAGATTTAACTACTGGAATATAAAAACAAGAATAAATTTACTCTATGTGGGATTCAAAGTGCATCAGTTTTTGACGTGAGAAAAATTATTTTATTATTTTCATGGTGGAAGGGGCTGGGAAGGCAACCAGGCATACAGTAATACTGGCATAGTGACTTTTACACAAATCAACTATCTACTAAATTGTTCAAAATGTTGTTATCGGTCGCATAATAATTTATGATAAGCGATTTCGTGGTCAAAATTATAATTTCTAATGAGCAAAAAGTGTCTCATCAGTAGCATAACATAATAACTAATTTTTGTGGACTGCGATGAACCTGCTGCTGATTATATTCGATTTTTTCAATTAAATTTATGAGAATTTTGACGTCTTCAAATCAAAAGTGATCCACGCATTGTTATTACAGCGAAAAATAAAATTGCAGCTGCTTGTATAGGAAAGAAAATAAATAAATAAAAAAAAATCATTAATAATTAATAAGACAGCTAAAACGAAATCACGTCAAATTACGATACAGCGGAGGAAAAAAAGAAATTTTGGACACGCGCTTCTAAAATTATTGAAATGTTTAAAAAATAATCAAGCAAAATTCTGTAGTAGGTATAAATTATGAAGTCCATAATAAACTTCTGTATTTTAAATGTCGAGCAAAAGTTTGGTAGTAGTAATCGATAATCTTGATCTTCATCAGAAGTGAGATAAATTACAAAAGTAAACAACACTACGGCTTCATATTAAAGGAGCTGCCAAGATGTTTTCAGCTGACGTTATTAATAGTAAAGTCGACTTAAAAAATTATAGACTAACGCATCCAATGCATTAGAGGAAAAAAATATGTAAAAATAGTGTGGTAAAATTTTGAAAAATTTAAATATAAAATTTTGTTTACATTTTTATTAAATCGACTTCTAAAGACGAGGTCACTGCTTAACATTTTTTCTTGCTTTTTATTAAATAACTTCAGATGAAGATTAAAATTTTTACTTCTTTTCTCCTCTATAACCTTGTGGTTAGTCTAGAATTAAAAAAACTTAATGAATACCTTTGCCTATAACTTAAAAAGTAACCTGTTTTAATATTACATTTATTTTATAACCTGGTAGCTTAACTTATACCTGCTTTTGTGCGTCACTTGAAAATTAATTTAAAAAAAATTTAGATAATAATCAATTCAAAAATATTAATTAGCTTTTACTAATTGATCAGAACTTTTGGGGATGCCAAATATAATCAAATTCGTTTACTTATGGAAGGGTGATGGTATATAATTATTATCGCCGGTGTGGGTAATAAAAGACATGTAAGAAAAGGAATAACAAGAGAAAGACTCGTTATTTATGCAAGCCATTATGTGTTTATACCACCGAATGTAATTGAGAGAAACATTGTTATGTTGGAATTTAAAATTTTTCAAATCTCATTATGTATCGCATTAAATTTCCAGCCATAAAGTTAATTTATACGGCGAGCTCGCAGAGATTATTAAAGATATTAAGCTTGTAAGCTCCCATTGGACGATACCTGATAGGTTTCCTAAACATTCAAAGACCTTAAACCTGTTATTATAACTCAAAACACGGACAAAAAATACAGATCGTCTGATGGGTCGAGGATATTGATAGGCAGCCGTGGTAATGATGTGGGCCTGGTGCCCTGGGGGTCACGGTCGCGGCCCGACATGGCCGTGTAATTCACCCACAATGTAGTCGATATAGTACACCTGAAAAATATTCCATCTCACTATTTATCAAGTATCATACCGAATAAATAATTTTAAATTAGCAACAACAAAATTCCTATACAACAAACGAAATTTTACAAAAAAACATTAATTTACGCACCGAAATCACCTTGTCTTAAGCGGCAAATTAACCACGCCAGGTTGATTTATTTCCTCTTATATTATAGAAATATAATCTATACCTACCTCTTAATCAATAACGTTCCTTAATAAGGAATTTTAAAATACATATTATTTCGACTTTAATTTGAATTAGTCCAGATCTGTTAAAGCTGCACTCGCAGGAGCTTTTCACTTTCGGTAAATGCGTGAGAATGACCAATGAAAGTGCAACAATGGAAAGGCACTGTAATAAAACCGCAATTCTGTGTTGAGATGAAATCGGGGAAAAATTAAAGAAAAGTTTGTGTCGGCCCCCTTTTCTTAGTGTTCCCTTTGGGAGATCACGACCCACCGTTTGTAATTCACTTAGCTCGGTAATATGGAATATTTAAATTTATAAAATAAGTTTTATGGCCCCTTAAACCGTAACGACGATGATAATATCAACCCTACAATAAAATACTAATTACACGTTTGGAAGGAAACGTAAAAAAATTATTGTAATTTAACGCAAGATGATATAGAAAAAAATCTTGGTGTTGTTATTACAGCAACCACTAATTAAATTTTAAGTTTAAAAATGTGCCTTAGGATATACAAAATGATTTTAAAAAACAAAAACCATTTTAATATAATCAAACACAACTGACTATTATTAGCGTTGTTGTGCGAGCAGAATAAATACAATGGGGTGTCCTAATGCAAACTAGCAATTATTTTTATTATTAAGGTCGATAAAAAATGTTAAAACATGGTAAAATAATTGTTGATGAGGAGTTATGCTTTCATTGATCTCTCGTCGATACAATTTTAAATACGTGTCTCATATTTTTCATTTGTTATTGGAACTTGACCGGAGGATTTAACTTTCGTTATTATATCTGTATCGAGTTTTTATTATTATTTTTTATCAATATAACGATTAGTTTTGTATTCATTAAACCATTAAAGAAACGGCAGCGACGTTGTAACGAAAATAAAATTGAGGGCGAATAAACGACCAGACGAGGTTTTAAGGAAGACCACTAATTATAGGTAGGAATATTGGAGAAAATAAAAGGCTACCTTGCACGGTAACTTATCATAACTTGTTTTCGTCTCGTATGCCATTAATTACATGAAACCAATTAAAATCGTTCATGTTATGAATACATCATGTTCATAAATATGTATATCGACTCTGATTCTTAGTCATTTTTCGGTCGGGTTGATTTTACGAGAGGCTGTCATTTTGATCTCGAATTTAGATATGACATCGAACATCTCTAATCTGTTTTCAACGTGATTTAAAGCATTAAAATAACAATGACATAACCTTATTTTAATTATTTTGAAATAAATTTAAATCAATAGTTTTTTGTTTATTTGCGAAAATTATGCAACTTTTTGACCTTTTCAATGCCGAAAGATATACTACAAAACAATTTTAATCAAAATGCATATTGCATAGTTGACCCCACAAAAGATCCCCTAAGTCATTAAATCACGAATGGAAAATCATTTCATCTTATCGTGGAAGACTCACTGCCAGCGTTTAGCTATTATTCAAAGTTGCAGAACAGCAGAACTTTTGTAAAATCAATGAAAGCATGTAATAATTGCAGAAATTTAAAATTTTGAAGTTTCTTTTATACTACAGATATTTGACCATTATCATCTGCTCTCATTGAAATCTGAAAAAATCTAAAACGCCTGTACCTAACACGAAAATGTGTTTCTTTGTAAATAGTTGTGGAAAATATTTTATTTCTAGCATGCAAGGGAAATGTCTTCACAAGACCCACAGCCTTTCCGACGTGATCCCGTATAATAATATAAAAAAACAAATTATTATATACATTGCAAGCTTTCTTATCGTAAGTCTATAAAAATCACAAATCATTTGATTCATAATCAAACCTAAACAAAAAATTGGTTTATGAAAATACTGTATAAAAATTAAAAAATAAATGCATAAATATTATGAAATTAATAATAAATTCGTATGGCTTTCAGTTCAGAAAGCTTTTATCATTCTATTTCATGGCATTATTTATCATTTAATTTTAAAAATAATTTATTTCCCTGAAGCAACCAACATAGACAGCCTCCTAAGAAAAAATTCGTAATTTTTACAATTTTTTTGTGGAGAAGTGTATGGACATATATCTGTGTACAAAGTTTAAATATTTAAAGGAGCTTTATTTAGTGAGGGCTTAGTAATTTTTTTTACGTTTTTTTTTTAAGTTAAATCGTTTAATTCAAAACTACGTTTTCAAATCGGTGAGCAAGATATTTCAAAAACCTGTGCACTAATCTATCTAAAAATGTTTGTGCTTTTTTTAAACATTCAAAACTAGCCTTCACTTTAAGGATTTTCCAAGAAACTTAAATTTAACAATATGGCAGCCATTCAAAGTCAAAATTTCAATTTTCCTTAAGAAAAGTCATTTTTGGTTCATAACATAGAAAATACGCATTGAAAAACCAAATCCATACCATCATTCCGAATAATTCCACCTCCGTTTTATTAATTTAACTTGAGGATTGGACTGGATGAATATAATTATTGGAGTCGCATGTGCGCACACAATTTTGGCTGTTTCAAAATTGGATCAGTATTGTATTTTTAACAATTTTGGATCAAGATATTTGGGGAAGAAAATAAAGTACCTACCGACCTACCCAATGTTTCTGCTTTTTGATTTTATAATAATTTTCCTGATTGTGTTTCTAAGCAGCAATTTAAAAATATCTGCTTAGAGCCACACGAAAAGGAGTATTGGTTATACATTGGTCCATAACTACGGTTTTGATTTCTTTTTCAATTATTGATGCACAAAATGTATCCTTTTTGATTATTAAAGTTTTCTTTTTGGATTCAACAAGAGTTCTTATTGTGTGGCCAATTTACACACATGGCGCTTTTTCACTTTCGGGAGAAATTAAAATTTTTAAGTATTTCTGAGCTAGCCGGAGCCAAACAAGGGATTACTGTGTTACTTGCTATACATTTTTCCCCGTATAAATTGTCGTATTCCAAAATTCAGCCGAAAATTATTTCTAATCGGAATTTTAAAAATGATTTTATCCTAAAATTTTATAAAAATGGATTCAGTTTTGTTATGTATAGGGTGTTTTTTTAGCTGCATGAGAACTTTCAATAGGGATAACAATTGAATCAAGATTGCTATGGAAACAGTTTTTTGACATTTGTGTTTAGCAAGGTTTGGCATTTGATAATGCATAGATTGACCATTGAACAACGCTACCAAATTATAGAAATATATTTCAAAAATCAAAGCTCTGTTCGCCAAACATATAGAGCCCTTCGCCCATTTTATGTTAGACATTTTCGACCTTCTGAGCAAGTTATTCGTGCGGTGGTAGACAAATTTCGTACAACTTCTTCGTTGCGTGATATAAAAACACCAGCAAGACGAAATTATGTGCGTACCGAAGAAGCTATCAGTTCTGTGAGTGAAAGTGTGCAACAGGACCCAAACATTTCAATTCGCCATCGTGCTCAACAACTTGGGCTTTGTCCGTCCACTACATGGAAAATTTTACGAAAAGATCTTCATTTACTACCTTATAAAATCCAGTTGGTTCAAGAACTGAAGCCTGATGATCATCGATTGCGTCGTGAGTTCGCAGATTGGGCTCACAACCAATTGGAAGTGGATCCATTTTTTTACCGTAAAATTTTGTTCAGTGACGAGGCACATTTCTGGTTAAATGGGTATATGAACAAACAAAATTGCCGTATATGGAGTGAGACCAATCCGGGACATTATCTTGAGACTCCATTGCATCCATTAAAATTGACTGTTTGGTGTGGAATACACGCCAACGGCATTATTGGTCCATATGTCTTTTGAAATGAGGAAGGAGCTACCGTTACGGTGAATGGTGTGAGATATCGACACATGCTCAATACATTTTTGTTTCCAAAACTTCAAGAGCTAAACATTGACAACTTATGGTTCCAACAGGATGGTGCTACGTGCCACACAGCCAACGAAACCATCAATTTATTGAAAGGACAATTTGGTGACAACATTATTTCAAAACGTGGTCCTATCAATTGGCCTCCAAGATCGTGTGATTTGACACCTCCAGATTATTTTCTGTGGGGGTATGTTAAATCCATGGTTTATGCTAACAAACCAACAACTCTAGAAGCATTGGAGGCTAATATTCAGCAAGCCATTTATGAAATAAAGCCAGAAATATTGGAAAAAGTGGTCAAAAATTGGACTGAACGGATGCGCTTCGTAACCATTAGTCGTGGTGGTCACATGCCGGAAGTCATGTTCAAATCATAAATGCCTTTAACTGTACTTTCATAAAAAAATTATAACCAAAACATTCCGTCAGGTTTTTAATGTTTTATTTCATTTTGAGGTTCTCATGCAGCTAAAAAAACACCCTATAGTACAAAAATGTGTTGGAATTACCTACAGAGATCATTGGTATTTTCATATTTTTATAAAAAGGTTTTTATTTCCAAGGATTCAAAAATAGGCGTAATAATTGTGCTCATTAAGATTGAGAAACCTAATATCCCTAATGCTTCAAATTAGGGACCATGTAATGTTGTAGTATAATTTATTGTTCTAGTCATCAAGAAGTGCAAAATACCTTAAAACAAATTTATAAACAATAGAACTGTAAAAAGAATTAGCAACTTACAAATTGTCAAATTTCTCAGCCAGCGAGCAGGATTAAGTACACAAACTTCATAGAGCCAACGTAATAAAAAATTGAACAGGGACTGTTATTACAGCCGAGTGGCAAAGTGACGATAAATCAATTATTTACTGATAGTGGTGAACCGACCACAATTCTTTTAAAAATCGGCGACGCTCAGGCATTTTCGAAAAATGCATTTACTTGGATTAAAATCTTGCATTATTAACGATAAATTAATGTTAATACGATGGTAAATCATTTAGAATAAGTTGAACCTGAAAGTTTTAAGAAGTTAAAGAAAAATTTTATGAAAAGGTTATTCTATGGTACACTTACGTTTTTATGCATGAACATAAGGTTTCGCAGCTTCAATTATATGATTTGGAGCTATGTCAATTTGTAGAAAGGATAAAATTTGGTTTGGAACAAATTAATGGTTTTTATGCAAACAAAGGTAGACTTTAACGGTTCCAGTTAGAAAGATCAAATGCCCTTTTGGAAGTGTCTGGTAGAAATAGTAAACAAAGAATGGATGCGTTCAGTTCGTTTCGGTGATTTTGGGTATGATACTTTTGATTGTTAAGATTTTTATATTAATTTTTGACCTGTTGATATTGAAGCAGTAAGTAAAGCAGTAAGTTTGAAACAATTAATTCGGTAAATATCTTTCGTTTTTCAAAAACCATTTTGAATGTTAAGATCATTGTATAGTTATTTTAATATTGATATTGGAGATTCCAACAGTTCTATTCTTTATTCTTTTCCAAGAATTCTATTTCTTTATTTTAAAAATAAATAATGATCTATTTCGAATCAGTACACTCAGGGCTGCAGAAAAACAGAACACAGAGAAAAAGTGGTTTTATGTTTTATGCATTTGAATCCTCCGAGCTAGTTATTAAATTATTAAATTCACCACCCCATTTTAAAAAATTATTTTTCTTACAGTTTTGTAATATTTTTTATAGTATCTATATATCTAGGACGGCTTTTTGCATTGCAAGGTAAATAAACACCTCACAACACATCAAACTACAGTTAGTAACTGCTTATCCGTTCCCATTTGCCAAGTCTCTTGCAAGGCTTGGTCATGGTTCAATGAGCTTTTTTGTTTTCTTTACAGGTGATGAGGAGCTGACCCATCGACCCGACCCCCAACCTGGAGGACCAGAGAGACAGCCAGAATAAAGTTCTTACTTCACCCGGATTCGAACCGGGCATTTAGCGTTCATAGTCAACTTGCGTGACCACTATGCTCCGACCGTCTCTTAATATTTATAGTAAGGTAAATAAAACGTAATGAGATAAAAAAAAAAAAAAGTAGTATAAACAATTGTAATAATATGAGGTATAGTAGGGTGAAATTTTTCCTTAGTGACTAGGTGGAGCCAAATTGCTGTGCATTAGATGTGAAGGGAGAACGCATGTCACCCAATTCTACCAATTAACACCAACATAGACCCTACCTGAGGAATATTTGTTTCTGCACATTAGCTTCGCCTAGTCACAAAGGAAAAATTTAACTGTGCTATTCCCAGTGAAACAATTTTAAAATAGAAATTGATACCTATTTAATTTTATCATCCTGCACAGTATTTATAAATAAAATTTATTTGAAATGTTGTAACCTAAAAGCATACCACGCAGATTTGTGATCCATGGGCTTAAAGATCTTGGTTTTCGAGTTACATGCTGAGCTTCGGGGCAGCTTTTTTCTTCAAGTAAGTGGGAATAACCATGTGTGATTGTGGTGGACAGACCAAATTCACTACAATGCCATCAACTTCTTTTTCTTCTAGATACCCTCGGCAAAGTTGGGAACAATGCTTAGGATCATTATCCTCTTGTAGCACAAAACCCAGCCGATTATTCTGCCATCAGAGGGTAAAGCATGTTCCACTAGTATTCTTTTTAGTGCTCCTTCTTCATAATATCGTCGATTTCTATAAGATATGTTATGTTATAGCCACGAAAACAACCCCACACCATAACTGACGCACCTCCATGTTTGACAGTTGGCACCACACACTGAGGAATCATCTTTTCAAAGGTATTTCTTCTTACGATGCGTTGACGAGATCTAAATATTTCGAACTTTGATTCATTACTCCATCAGTACATTTTTCCACTGGTCCAGTGTCCAATATCGATATTTGTAAGGCCAACTGAAGACGTTTTTATTTATTTATTGAACGTAGCAAATGTTTTTTAACAGCAACACAACCTTTTAAACCATTTCTCAAGCTAGTGCGGAAATCTCTCGGCTGTGGTTTAAGAACTCGGCCTTCGGCCTCGTTCGTAAAACTTCGCCTCGAATGGAAAAATGTTACTTTTCCTAAAGTATCGAAAATATCTATTGTAAAATGTAACAATTTCGGTTGTTCCCCTTCCATTTTCTTTGTCTTTTCAACATTTCGGGGGGGGGCACGTGCCCCCAAGTGCCCCCCTGGCTACGGGCCTGGTTTACTTACAGCTGTACCTGGAGGGTATTCCATAACCCCCAGACCCCCCGGTTTCGCAGCCATTTCTTACAGTTCATACACATTTACTATTAGAATCAAGAGTTCTAGCCCCCCTCCTAGAAGTTTCAGTTACTATCCTTGTATAAACTATGAAAAAATTAATGTAAAACCGGGGGGGTCTGGTGGGGAAATTGAATACCCAGTTGTACGTCAGGGGAAAGACGACTTATCACGAATCAATTTTGAAAAATCGTCTTGTTCTTTCTTTATGGCTGGAGGATATTCCATACCCCCCAGACCCCCCGGTTTCCCTTCCATTTCTTTACACTTCATACACGTCTGCCATTAGAATCAACAGTTCTAGCTCCCCACTCCTAGAAGTTTCGGTTCCTTGCCGTAAGGCGCCGTGTATAAAATATAACGAAGCGTCTCTTTACTGTTGTAAAGACAATGTATTTGATCAGCTTCTATTAACGTCTGCACGGATTTCTGAAGCTGTTAAACGCCTATTTCTTTTACTATAGTAACCAATATATGCTTATCTCCCTGAGAAGTGGTTACTGTTGGTCTTTCTGAGCGAAATCGGTCACGATTAGTTCCAGAGTTCTTGAAAAGGTGAACTGTCGATTGGACACCTTTCAGCGAAAATTTCATTTTTTTTGGGATTCTTCTGTACGATAGGCCTTCGCTAATACCTTATAAAGTAATAATACCACTTCGTTTTTCAATAGAAAATTCTTGATGTTTTACCATTTTTGACTCATAAGAATACGTTTACTTACTTACGACCTTCGGCTTACGACAGGTAAGCAATTATTAGAAGCTGAAAACGCGACATAGACCTTTTATATTTTATCATAAAGAATCTTTTGGAAATCATTCCTGGAAATCTTTTGATTTCTATTGAAATTGGCAACAATTATTATTAATTACATGTTTATTATACAATCAATCGGGTCTATTCTGTAACTTTAGTAACTTGCTAAAAATGAGCAATATTACTAAATAATAATTTTGCTTAATACCTATTGGAGCAAAATTGTATAACCATGGTTATTAGCAATAATTAGCAATATTGCTCATTTTTAGCAAGTTGCTAAAGTTACAGAATAGACCTGAATAGCTTATAAGAAACTGCCTTTTTGAATATGATTATTATTGTTAAAAATCATGTATACCGTATTTTTGGCCTGCAGTGTAGGTAACTGGAAACTTTGATCGCAATAAAATCATCGTTTCCTTTGCTGTATGGTATGTCGCGCCGTCTTGTTGAAACCATATCTTGACCAAATCCATATCAATCAGCTTTGACCACAAGAACTCGTTCTAATGAGTATCGCTGCATGACTAAATTTGTAATGTCCTACGAATGACATGTTGCCATAATATGGCAAACATAACTTAAAACAATCTAGTAGCTCTTATTGGAAAACCCTTTACCTTGAGTTATAAGTTATAACATCCGTGGTTATAACTATGACAATAATGAAGCAATAGAAAAATTCTATTCGAATATCATGAGCATTTTTATGAGCAGCTTATAGGTGCATCTGTTACAGTGGCACTGGCAAGGATGCGTTCTGGAAATGGTTTGACAAAAAAGAGAGTAAGTGGAAAAAAGGAGGAGAAGGAGGAGAATGAGGAGGAAGGGGGAAAGAGGGAGTAAGCAGAAACAACAAAATGAGTCCAGAACAAACACCTGTATTTCTATTAAAACTCAATGTTTATTGAAATCAAAATTTCGAACTCTTTCGAACAAAATAAAATAAAGTAGTTATTTCAGCGTTATTCATCGATAATTCTCTGATCCACGCTGAATGACATTTCAGGGCCAGTCCGATTGTCATCACAAATCTGCAGAGCTGCTGTATTTTTATTATTGTTATTATCATTGATATTGATATTATTAATTTGTTAATTTGAGAAAAATATTGTGTAATTTTAGGCCCTTGGAGGAGAGAGGTTTTAACATCCCCCCCCCATGGTTGCGCCACTGATCTGTTTAATAAATAAAATATAGTACTTGATTGATATGGCTGCTCCCGCTCACTTGAAAAAAGGCTTCCCTGAAGCCCAAACAACTCGAAAACCGAGAACTTTAAGAAAATCTAAATATTTAAGCCCCAGATGAGACATCGAGTTATCGAAGTTTGCTGTATTATAAATGACATTTTTTTCCTTTGCAAATATAATCTGGTGGATCAGTATTGTTAGAAATACAGCAAACCCGGATTTGACCAAATAAATGTAAAAATTTTCATCTCTTCTTTTCGTTGTCGTTACTGCAATACGTCGTATGTAATGTAAAAAAATAAACGATATAATTTGTTGTACCTTGCACTTGCACCTACTATGGACTCCCCTGTACAGAGTGTCTATTTCAAACGGTTTTACCTCAAATATTTTCTAAACAACACAAGATATTGATACAAAAAATATATATTTTATTATTAAACATATAATCATAATAATTGCAACCATTCAAAGTAAAGGTGTCCGTTTCATAGCTGATCTCCCCTATATAATGTAACTGACATGGTAACGTTCTTAAATCGAGAAATTATAGAAATTATAACAATTCTTGATTTTATTTAACGTTTAATTATGCACACATAATAAACTTTTATAATAAATAACTAAAGCACAAGCACTCATTTGCCTGACATATCACACACATTTAAACTAAAATAAAGTAATGTAAAAAGTAGTAATAATGATTAAAGTCATAAAGTAACTATTAATACGTCCATTAAATTTACATTAAAAAGTTACGTAAAACGTTATTATTGTAAACAAATAGTCAGGTGAACGATATAAAAATTTTACAGACATGTTTATGTACAGGTGAGCCTTTATTACTCATCAAACGATTATCCTGTATAACCAATATTTATTAAAATTTATTTAACGATCAAACTGTACGTACAACACACTTTAAAAGATGTAAATTAGTTCATCAGGTGCTAAAATCTTTATAGAATCGATTAACCACATTTTTCGTTAAATATGTGACAAGACAAAATCGTTACCCTTTGCCTTGATAAAATCTATTACTTATGAAATATGTGAAACTAAATATATGGCTTTTATATGATAAACACTTTTAATATTTTTGGGAAAACTTAATAACTACAGGTTAAATTATGTGTCAATGACTAATGTGACATTATCATTTAACACTTTGAATTTATTTAATAAAATTGCTAAAACGAATTAAAGCTGTTAGACAAAATTCCAAATACAGGAAGTTGTAATAATTTATTAATCTTATCAGTTGTTATATTTTTCTTTTCTACGATATATGAATATAACAATGCTGAGCTCAATAATCGCACTTGAAATATTTTAGCGGCGTTAACGGGTTAACGCTGAGGATCGCAGAGATAGGACTCTCTTCCTCAGCACGGCAGCAATAAGGAACCTTTTGCATCAAACTGAATTTTAATACAGACAAACGAACCGAACTGCAATATCGTAATACCTGCATAATGAAATTATTTTCATTATATTTACTTTACCTAATAATAATAATTAGGTATATATCATTAAAAACTTTATAAGCAACATTTAAATGTCACATAGTAATAAATAATAGATACTATTCGCAGATGGTAAAAGCATCTGGTACCGAATTTTGCTAATATAGAAGTAAACATTTTAATTATTTGAATTTTGCACCTTACACATTATTCAGATTTAAATCACAGGCCAAATGCTAAAAAACGTTAAAATTAAAATTTAAAATTGCAAAACAACAAAATAAGGTTCAATCAACTATTAATTTCAATAATTGGTGGTTTTGTATAGGTAATATTGACCACAGCATCAGGGCTGTATAGAGGGGGGGGGGAGTTTGCTCCCCCCAAATGGAATAGGTAATTCTAAGGAATTATTAGTATTATTAAACAAATATATTATTTTTATTATTGTGTTCCCACATAACCCCCCCCCAAGACCAATGTCCAGCTACTGGCCTGAATTCAAGACTTCCAAAAGAATCTTGGATCTTAATTTTTTCTTCTTCCATTTCGTCAACTTCAAAATTATATCCAGAGTTGGAGTTCTGGGAGCTTGTGAATTATTTATTTAACCACGAAAAAACTCCTGGGCGCGGAAAGTCTACGGATGGAATTTTAAGTTGTGCAAAATTATTTGGGTGCTGCAATCTCATAAATTCGGTAGTATAATCCTTATTATTTTAATTATTAATTAGAAATTGTCGGGATGCATTTTAATCTGATGGATTTACGAGGTAAAAAAGTTCACATTTAAAATTACAACTTTCTGAATTAGTTCAAAATTTCAAATTTATATTCTGAATAATAATTGCTAAATTTCTACCAAAGAGGAGAGGTATAAAAATTTTGTGAAATCTCAACATCTCAACAATGAAGTATAAGCGTTTATCTGTGATATGTTAATTTGTTCACAAGATTTAATACCCACATACATGAAAACCGTTGAAATGTTAAAAATAATTTGTTAAAATACCCCGGTAGGAAACCGCAACGACTGATTGAAAATAATATTTTGTCAACGTTAGTCCTGTTAAGAAATTGTTAATTTTGCTTCCCAGACGTATTTGCAATTTGCATAAATTTCTCGTTACGTATGCGACGCGCAAAGAGATTTAATTGCTTAACTCGGAGTTAAGACACCGCTAGCTGCCTGCTGATAGTCGTACAAAAGTAATTAAATAAAGCTTGGAAACAATTTTCGGTTCAGATACACTCAAGAAATACGATATTACTTTGGTAATTATCAACTTTTTGCAAATCTAACTTTCAACTTTATATCTAGAAAATTAGATATGTCTAAGATTGCACAAAATACGAGAAATTTTCCAATATTTTTAAACAAATTAAAAATTTAATGGATTCATTATCTTATAACAGCGCTATGACAAAGAGATATTGGTTACGCCATACTAATTTTCCCATAATTACACACCTTGACAAAATACAATTATTTTCACTACATATTTTTAGTCAAATAAGTTACACCGGCTATAAATTTATCTCTAATGTCGTTAATATTAAAATTTGTTCATAATTAATCGTCATATTAAAACGATACAAATAAAATTTTTTACCATTCTGTTAATAATATAAATCAAGTCGTATTGTCTGCTTTTCAAAAAATTATCATTTCAACGAACATTTTCGGTCGGTGCAAGGTTTTCTTATGGACAAGAAGACAAATTTCATCAAAATGAAGATTTTATAATCAAAGACTTTTAATGGTGCAACTAATTACAGGTGCCAAAGTATTTGGTAAACTTGATGAGGTTCCATCCTTTATAAAACTAATTTATCAAACACGTCATTTAAAGAAATTTAATTAAGTAGTGAAAACGAAAGTTATCTTAATATGAATTACCTCAGGTTTGTTTTGGATAAGGTGCAAAATAGACTGGATGCAATTTTGGGTAATCAAAAAAATTGTGATCAAATTCTTGTACATAACTATCAACTATATTTTGTAATAATTAAAATTTTCAATTAATGCATCATTAAGCAAGCAAATAATAAATAATGATACACCCATTTTACCACAACGCGCTCTCATTACAAATATATTTCGATTTACATATTAATGATAGCCGCTGGATAATTTACTAATTACTACATAAATGTGCATTATATTGATTTTATAAAATTTTAATTGTAATTTAGTCGGTTCGCTTTTAAATTGTGACCAAGTACTCACCTCAAATTAGTTATAGTGAATATTGTTGGTGGATCGCATTAGTGCCTCTATGTCTCGAGCAGAGTCTTAATGCATACGACCAGAATAATCAAAGATTATAAGGCGAAGCAAAAACAGAACCGAATCCAGCAATCATTACCTGGCGAACTTTTCCCATTACTGCGTTATTGTGCTCTCTGCCAATAAATAATATTCTTTATATGACTGAGGATCCCATTCTGGCTCACAGGAATGCCGCTAGTTTAAATACACATTTTTTTTTTTGGCTTTCAATTATCTTCGCTTGATTTTTCAAGATTATAATTAACTCCATCTGTTTCTTAATTTCCATGTTACCAGTTTTCATTTTCTAGAAATAATTTATTTGATTTTTAATTGCCATTTTAATATCACTTTTGAAACGACGCGGCGCAGCGGTTCTAATTTTAAATAGTATTTCTAATAAAAATAATAAAAATTTAACGTAGGTGTAAAAATCTATATGAAATTTAAAGTATAATATAAATCTTTTTGGAAGTATGCTTGATCGAATTTGAAATGAACATTTTCAAAATGCTTAAAGTTAGCATAATGAAATGACGAAGCCGGACAAGCTGATTCGTAGTTCCCATGATACAATTTTTGTTATAAAAATTTGTTTGGCATTAATTTAATCTAACTTTTTGGGGGGTTCAAGCTATAATATTTTATGAGATCCCTTAAAACCACCATTAAAATTTGCGCTCATTGTGTTGTACACCAAATGACCGATTGGAAATATAAATTATACTCCCAACTTAAAATAATGATAAATTGTTAAAAAAAAGTTTAACTTCGTTAACTTTTAGGTATAGGTCTGACTAGCTTCAACTAATACTAGCTACGCCTCCGGTTACAAACCTCTATTTTTTAATGTAAAAATGAAAGAATTTTCTGGAATTCATGCACCCATTGAGAGCACTTCGGTATCAAAAATTATCAAATATCAAAATATATTAGATATGTTATGGTTTTAACTTTCGAATCACAGTCGATAATACAAAGAAACACTAAACAATGTCTGTTTTTGTTAAGGCATATTTTTAATATTTTCTTAACAAAAGCAGGCAAGAAGAGACCTCCTTAGTGCCCCTTTGTGCAATCGAATAAAAAGCGATTAAAAAGTTAAAACCATAAAATACCAAATATCTTTTGCAATACATATTTTTCTATCTACCCTCTTTCTATCGCTATCTTCTTTTTTTTTATTATTTTTAATTCTAATAATTTTTGTTCTAAAATAATCAAAAGGGTAGCAAAATGCATAATATGTATGATTTAACATGTGAAATCACTATGTACTACTGGACAATTTAGTACCCGATATAATATGATGAATCCAATTTATTGAAAAAATTTGATTGCGTCAGTAATTATCTTGAATTCGCCCTTGCATCTCATTACTTTAATTATTGTACAATTCCTAACAATTTTTTAGAGAAAGAAAGAGCTAATTGTTGCTTTAACGACTAGAGCACGAAAGGGTCTGAGGGGTCTAAGGTCTGAATTAGCTATTACAAAAGAAAATTTTTATATCTTTGAAATTAAATAAATACAATTTGAAATTTAACAAGCTATAAAGTAAACAATAAAGATTCTCAATAAATTTCAAGTTCAGAAATATTGAATTTTTGTACAGAATTTTTTTAAATTTTTATTAAAAAAAGTAAAAATTGTGAAAAAAAATTATCAAAAGATGAAATTTTTGTAAAATATCAAATTTCGACGTAGATAAAAATTTAATTTTTTGCTAATTTTATAAAGAAAGTGATTTTGATTTGTAGTAATTGGATAAATATGCTAACCCATGATGCTAACCATTCACTGAATATTAAAGAAAAAATTATATTTTAGTGCATGTGCTGACATCTAACTGCAAGTTTTGTAATAATCAATTTACGTGCGCTTTAGAAATCTTCAATAAAATATTTTATTATATAAACTCTTATAAACTGCATTTTACTTCCCGAGTAATAATTATTGACATAATTTAGCAATCCTATTGCTACTTTGGTAATCAATAATCTTATCATAAAATTATTGTCAAAAATCAAAGCCAAGTCGACCGACCAAGAAGTCTACAGTTTTGTAAACGAAATTCATTAGAAATTCTAATATTATTTTTCTGCTGAAAAATAAAAAAATATACCTTATTGCTAATTTTATTAAAGTAGAATAGTAGTAGTTTTTTTTTTTTAAAGAAACCTTATGGTCCAACTTTTAAAAATCACCTCCCCTGAAATCGAGATACACACCAATCGAGTTTATCAAGTTACCTTGGCTATCTGCCAGTCCGTGGACGGGCTTTCCATCTAGTACAAACACCAAAAGATATTATGATTACGATTACCATGATTATGGTCAGATTTGTCGTCAGTATCACTTGGTAAAGAAAGCGTAACCTTCCAGCGATAGACGATTGCCCTCCCTCTCTGTAAGAGCTCATAAACGAAATGTTCTTGTGCCCATATGGTACAACATGATTATTATAAAATCATGCCTTGTGCCTATCTTTGTTTAAAAATTATCCTTTTATCACAACAGAATAGTCAATATTCGCATGAAATATTTAATTTTTTTTTGAATAATTAGGGCCCATTTTCAATGATCCATAAAATGTTTGACTGGCGTTTAGCTGCAGGTCTTTTTTATTTTGATCATTATTCCAAGCATGAGCATTTGTTTCTGTTTTGTACTTATACCTCCAGAAGTGTGCAGTACACTTCATTTCAAAAAGGGTGTATAATTTTCAAGTCTATTAAGAAATTTTTATATTTCCAACTAAATTTAAGACATAAATAGTAGATAATATATTTAATTTTATTAAGTAATATAAAAAGACTTATGATTAATTCGTCAAAAAAACTATTCTACCATTATCGGTGTCGTTCTCGTTCCCTCTTACGATCACTTTCTTTCTTACGATCCCGCCGATCTCTTTCACCGTCCTTATCTCTATGTCGTTCCTTTTCTCTGTCCCTTTCTTTATCCCTATCCCTTTCTCGTTCCTTTTCCTTATGCTTTGTTCGTTCTTTCTCACGATGCTTTTCTCTTTCATGTTCTCTTTCCCTTGACCGACTTCTTTCACGTTTTCGTTCCCTGTGACGCTCCTTCTCTTCTCGCCTAGGCTGAGGTTCTTCACTCTTCTCATTTTTGGCCTCTTCTTCAATTTCCATCTCTTCATCTAAGTCATCTTCCAAAGCCGAAACTTTTGCCTCTATTTCGTTATTCTCCTCCAAAACATGTCGCTTTTGTACGCGAGGTAAAATTACATCACAAACCTAAAAATAAAAGTTTCTATTTATAACCCCATTGATTATGTATTAACTAAAAACTTAAATGCAACGAAAATTAAGGACAGTAACTTACCCTTTCATCTCTTAACAGTTCATCGATAAATTCATCCATGTGAACAATCTCAAATTGTGCTTGCCGGTTTTGACGTCTCAACTTTCTGTTATCGTTATACAGTGGCTCCAAATACTTATAGCAATCTAACGAACTTCCAGTTAAACGCATGTAATATGCTCCCAGTGCACGTACATATTTAAATTCTTCATTTTTGATGAATTCAACAACGATATCTTTCTCAGGCTGAATTTGCAGCATTTTTAATATCAAGCATAAAAATGGGGTCGGTTTGATATTTCCACCATAAACTCCACCGATGTATCTCAATTCCATCGCTCTATCCACCAACAATTCCGCCGTGAGAGCAAAACATTCTTCTTTCCAGTATTTAGAATCGTACACTCTTGAACGAATAATTTTTTCAACCAAATATTGTGGATTTGTACCATGAATTGATTTAGCATCCTTCACTGTACGATTTGCCATGTTTTGTTAAGGTTTGTTCAAAAACTTAAAATCTTCGTAAACAAACGTCAACCTCAATTTTTTTAGGTTAGTTTCGGTGAGTACCAGTGGGTACCAAAATTTATTGTATCTTTCCTTTTCTTTGCAAATTTTTTCTATTCGCATTATTAATTTACCTGTTCTCTTAATTACTAATATCTTTTAATACTTTTATATAGTAATTATTATTTAAAAGATCAATTCTATTTGTCATAAATCTCTATACATCCTGTATAAATTCAATCGCGACCTCTAGTTTTTTTGGGAAAACCCGCTAGTGATGTTTATAGGTTAGAATCATTTATATTATTATCAAAAATGCTAAATAATTTTGGTAGCGCTTTACGAAATATCGTAAAATGTGGAAATTTACTAGGAACAACTACCAACCATCTTCAACAGCAAGTCAGAGTAATTTACAAGTTTCAACTTATGCATATTCAAATTTTTATAAGTCTCTGTTTTAGACCACCTACATATTAAAAAGAAGGTTTCCTCTTCGATTACATAAACAAGGTGAACCTCGGAAAGCGCCACGTAAAAAGAATTTTATTTATGATTACATAAAAAACACCGATCATGAAGTTAAGCCTGAATTAAGTGTAATACTAACAGAGTATGTCGAAGGTCTTGGTCAAGCCGGAGATCAAGTTACTCTTCGTCAACACTACGCTTATAATCATTTACTTCTGCAACGTCTTGCAGTTTATGCTACTCCGGAAAACATAGCAAAGTACAAGACTGCCGACACGAGTGAAAAAGAAATTCAGCATAGTTCACCTTTTGCTGTTAAAGTAAGCCAACTTTCTGTGTTTAAAATTTTCTGTACTAAATCTGACGTTTATTGTAGACCGCTAAATGTTTATCTAACGTGCTTGTATCTGTTGTTATGAACAAGGAAAATCCTTGGACCGTAGAACCATGGCACGTACGAATTTCGTTACGTAAATGTGGTTTTACCGTTCCTGATTACGCAATTACATTACCAGAGAAAGTGATAAGTGGTCCAAATATGGATTTAGAAAATAAAGAGTTTTACGTTACGATTACCGTATGTACTTTTACTTCGTTTTATTTAAACAACAAATAAAAATCATTCTTGTAGATAAATAAAATGGAGACTGCTAAAGTTCGATGTGTAATCCATCACTGGAGCACAGATATGATGAATCGACTTCAACATATTCATTGCTTTTGGAAGCAATCTCAAGGTGCAGTATTTGCAGAGGATCAAGAAATTTTGGATAGTATGCCACCCAAAATTGAAAAAACCAAAAAGTAACGTTTTGTTTTATTGTTAATTAGCAATTTCTAATTGTCTTTATTATTTAGCCTTCGTGACCAAGCAGCCGAATTGCAAGCTCAACGCTTCTTTAAGAAAAGAGCACACAAGAGGACTTTACCACTTCGTTAACTTACTATACTTTTGTAGATGTATTTTATATTTAAACAATACAATTTGCTTTTAAGGCCATTCAAACTCAAATTTATGATATTTCTAAAAAGTACAGTACCCATCAAGATGAATCAAAAATCGGATTAATAATTTTTCAAATTAATTTTTTTTATTGCATAAAAAATGTGTAAATGACAAAAAGTCATCGTACATTTTACAAAATTTCAATATATTTGAAAAAAGTTCTGTACAATGACAAACTTTTATTGATTATTATTTTTACAAAAAAATCTGTAAAAATAGAAGTCAATTTTCCCTGTAAATCAGGCCCTGGTGCCCGGCACCACTCGTACCACCTGCTGCTATGTCACTGTAACAGTTGCTGTAGATCACTGCCAGCCATTATGGCTCCCATGTAGGACACTACTAGGTAGAAACCTCTCAGTCTCACGACTACATTAGCCAATTTTGGATGCCCATTTGCAATAATATCCCTGATTTTGAAATCCAATGGCTGATCGAATGTCATAAAACATGTCTTTCAACCATGTTCTTTGCATTTTTGTGATGTCATGTCTTCATCAGGCATGACTGCATTGTCAGGAGTAACAGCAATCATACCTCCCATGCCATGGAAGATACCATTTCAATCAAGTGTCTTGATATTGAAATCCGCATTGGCAAAATCATTCATCTTTTAATGAATTTTTTGAGGCTAAAGGACTGCAGAGATTTCTAAGTGTGAAATTTTAACGAAGAAAATTGAAAAGCCAAGGCAGAATAGGATTTTGATGAGATGTTTGGGTTCATGGGTTCCTTATGCCAATTACCGGACACTGGGATATTGTCAATTTGAAGAGATGTACTTGATCTAATTTAAAAATTTTGGTACTCATAGGATGCAAAATTTAACGCTCTACAACTTTTACTTTATGAGTTTTTCTCTTAAAGTACTCATTTCCAAGCTGAAGACTCATATTTAGTAATCTATCCCAGTTTTTGACAAAGTTGGAAAAATTGTCGTTTTTTGACCGTAGTTTCCGACCATACCACTTGACCAAATTATTAAGTTGTGGTACTCATTCGACGCAGAATTTAATGTTCTGTAATTTGTTCGTGACATTTTGTATTTTGTAGAAATAATTTTCTTTTGCTTAATATTTTCTAAAATATCAAAAAAGTAGTTAAAAATGTTCCCTAACTTCCTTTATGCATTATGCCCTTGTAAAAACTATTGCATCAACATAGACATTGTTAAAATATATCAAATCAATTTTCTAATTTTATTATTATTTCCTTTATTTACTTCAATATTATTAATTACTCAAATTTTGTTAAAATCCAAGTACAAAATACTTCTTTAAAGTACTTTAACTTTTTGCAAGCATTTTATTTGAAATACTTTCAGCTCTTCTGCTCCAGAGTGTCATTTTTTAGGACACGCAACGCACTCTGATTGGTCATACCAACTTAAAATCACCTTCCCTGGGATGGAGTTTCCAACGTCCATAGCTATATTAATCTGTGTGACAACCTAATTGACCCAACTTTATCTCCATTAATCCGATGATCATCCATCCAGAAAATTTAATATTCAACTTTTACATTTTCAATAAAAAAATGTATTCAATTATCATCATATTTTGAAAGTGAGGACGTTTGAACGCGAACAATTAAAATTGTCATTTTTTTTTCTTAATGAAGCCCGTTAAATGAGATCTACTGGTCGAGCTTAGGTTAGTGTTAGGAAATGACTTTTTTTTTAATTAAGACCGTTAAAAGCCGCTTAAAAAGAGATTCACTGGCTAGCTACCCGTCCGTGGATGAGCTTTCCAGCTAGTATAAAAATAACTAAGTGAGCGCCATCTTATGGTTATAGTGAATTAAAGGGCCGTCTTAAAACTATTTTAATCGAATTTGCATGGAAAAGGAGATATTTGGGAAAAACTAGAATTTATTGTTACTTCAGCCAATGTTTTCAAGATGGCGGCGCGCCAAGGTCGTAAAACATGGATTTTACATTAGGGGACCAGTTTATAAAACATTAAAAAATTCGAGTATCACTAATTGGACTGATTTTTACTCTCTTTTTTCCTAAGTGTAAAAAAACTGAAACTTAAACTACTTATTTACAGTTTATTAAAATATTTCTTAATCAATACCTATGTACAAAATTTAAAAATAAAATGATTACATTCAATTCTCCATTTCACACAAAAATAAAGAGGTAATTCAATAATTTAATCCAATTGTGCATGTGGCAAATTTAACTCCTCACAATCATTCTTGCCTTACTTAAATCTAACTCTCAGTTCCTTGTTTCAAATAAATAGGTAAAATGGTCTTAGAATTCACTAACTGTTAGGGTTGCTTCTTCGTTTTATCAGATACCGTGTATTTATCGTACAATTTTGTAGGATCGTAAGGTTCCCAACGACTAGCAGGAAATATATGCTTATTACGTTCATACCAACTTCTCATAAGAACCTTCCCCGCGTGAGAATCTTCCTTCTCTATCGATGCATCACTCAGCAAACGTATATCATCATGTACATCAAATTGAAACAATGGCCCACTCTTTCCGCGTGCCTATAAGGTAACAGAAATTCTTTTAGCATCTTAAATAACAAAAACAGTTAAAATTTTACTTACTTTTGTTACAATAAAGTCATAAAATGTGTAGTGATGTGGTAAAATTAGATCCTCTTTAACATACATCAACTGATCGGCCATTACAGTTTTCAATTCAGAAAATTCTCTTCGTAACAATTCCAATACTTTCTGTAAAAATTGATACACTGAATTACCTTTCTTCATGCGAACGGTACGTCTGTGACCCGAACCATCCCAATAACTAAACGTAATGTCAATCTCCTCCTCTTTAAGTTTCTGTTGCTGCTCCACCCATTCCTGTCGCAACTCTTCCCTCAGTTTATTTTCTTCTTCCTCCCTTTCACGATCAGGTAAGAAACTTGTATCCACATTGGGATCCTTTTTAATTTTTTTAGCCATCTTTGTGTCATAAAAGTCCTCTTCTTCTTCTTCCTCGTCTTCCCCTTCGTTCATTGTAAATGACAAAGTTTGAATTTGTCGCTTCTGTTTATTCTTTTCTGCTTGTTTAGCTTCTAACTGCTTTTGCCTCTCGCGTTCCTTTTCTGCCTGCTTCTGGGCGAGTTTCTTTTCTCTTTCTTTTACTATGTTTTCCTGTTTCGCTTTCATTTCGTTAAGTGTAACCAATCCGATTGTGGAACTCTGCAATATTTTACCGTTAGGTAAGAGAAAACGTATGTCAATAAATAAATTAGTATACCTTAAGTTGCTGTTCGACTGCATCATAATGTGTTGCAAATTTATTTTCGATATTGTTTAGTTTTAAGTCTTCCTCGATTCTCTTCTTTCGAATTTCGATGTCCTGCATTTGTTGTTCTCGTTTCTTCATTAGTTGCATGGCACGGCCAGCTTCACTAGCTGCTCCTTTATAATGGGCCATTTTTTCAAATTTTATTACAGCTGCAATACAAATATGTTAAATAGTTAGATTCTTGTACAATTTGAGGTTAAAAGGTTTATTTTGGTAACGAGTAAGTTTGAGGTTTACTTACTTATCTATTAACGTTATTTTTTAAAGAATTTATTAATAATCTTAAAAACTGCTATGCAAATATCTACAAAACATTGGTATATTCACGGTAGATTGTTTACCTCGAGTAAACGTCAAAATCTCGTTCACTTTTATTGCTTTATATGTCAAAATTTTGTTTTATGGTAGTGGTTCTAAACCTTTTTTGCAACATAAAAAATGTAGCTGTTGTTACTACTAAAATGCAATGTTTTTCACATCAGAATCTACCTATAACGAATTATTTCTATGGTGTCACTCTTTGAAGTGTGGCTGATAGAATTTAAAGTCTTCAAAATGACCGCCAATGAATCCATTAAATTGTTAATATTTCGGTCATTATGGGCCTATTTTTATGACTCTTTTTAGATTAAAAAACTTCTATTTAATCTCTTTATAACAAAATATAATAATGACTCCCTGAAGATGTAAACATTATAATCTTTTGATATCAAAAATTTTCCTCTTCTCCCACTGAACATTTTTTATATCTTTCACCATTTTAGAGTTATTAGAGAAAAAATGGGGACATTATATATAATATAGCACAATCTGATGTGACACAAAACATGACTTTCCCATTTGAGAAAGTAATAAATAGAAACAAATTTTATTTTTTAATCCCCCACCCTTATTGTCAGTCCATAGGTACGAATCTGCTTTGTTTTCATTGGTCCACTCAGTGGCAGATTTCCAAACTTTCAATCAAAATGATACTTTTAAATCAAAATCCTAATGTGTTGCACAAACACAGTTACATTTTGACTTGATTACAATACTTTTCTTTACTACGTAAGTGGGAAAGGAAATTGGAAATATAAAAAATTGTTTTTTAAAATGTTATTTCATTTGAAATACAGAACTATCAGGCGTCACACGTCTCTTAACTGTATTGGATATTTACAATTTCATAAATTCAAGCTGATTAATCTCATTTATCCTTAGATATTAGTAAAGTAAGACCACCATAGTGTTACACACTTCAAAGAAATACTCGTAATTATTTCAGAAACTTTATTAACTCTATTAAAGTTAACACTAAAAAATACTTCTTATAAACTATTAATATAAATCACTAATTAAAAATCAATTTGACCGTCTCTCAAATCAATCTTACGTCTTTCGTCTTAATTATTCGCGTCTTCAAACTCAACTCCTCTTACCCAACTAAAAACTACACCCCAAAACAATATTGTCCAGTCCGATTCACCCCCGCGCACCTATGACGTCAGAGGCTTTTATTTTGAACTTAACAATAGTTAACATTGGAGGATAAATCTAAGTTCAATATTGGAAGTGGTTGAATGCAATTCCTTCTCACTCAAGTGAATTCTCTTTGGACTTTACTTTCTATTCTTGACATCTCACAGATCTTTCCAGCATTTGTACTTGAAGTTTTAATTTATTTATCTTTTTCTTTTGTTTATTCACTAAAACGGCATACTGGCGCAATTTCTTCTTAGTTGCAATTCTATTTTCTTCCTCTCTTTTTGGACAGCGACTAAAAACAATACTTAAATAGTATACCAAATTTTATGAAGGAGTCTCACCAATAATTATGTAAAGCTTCAACCAGCCTTCTTTGTTGTGCAAGGTTTTCATGTGCAGGGACATCTTCATCTGAAGGAGATTGTGTACAATTTTTAATAGTTACTGTTGCTGCTACATTATCAAACGAGAAATCTGCAAGATTTGGTAATGCAGCCATATGGTTTAAAGGGTAAATTGTTTCTGGACTTAAGCTAAAAATACATTGTGAATTATTGTGATGCACTTGTAGCAATTTAATTGAAATTAAACACCTACCAATAATTATGTAACGCTTTCACCATTCGCTTGTGTTGTGCAAGGTTTGAAGATTCTGATTCCTGAAAAATGGAGTGCACTAAATTTGTGGATGACATGTCGTTTATTGGAGATTCAGATGTAATACTTTGTAAAGGACGAATCTCATTTCGTTTGATGCAACGGCTTCCAATATTTTTAGTATTGAAATACTTGGAAAGTAATACTTGTTCAAAATCCTTCCATGTAAAATTTGAAAAGTCAAGGGTGCTATTAGATTTTGTTGAGCTATCAGAAGGAAAACTTTAATAAAATAAGATCATCATGAGAATATTTCTAATGTTTACTTGTACCTGTGCAAAGTTATATTTGCAATAATTCCTGAAGGTAAACGGAAAGCGTTTTTATAAATAGGCGCGTCAGATTCCATACAGCTCATGCTGTAAAAAATATTGTATGTCGTAGAAAGTAGCCTTTTAAATTTCACCAATTTGTGCACCACATGAAAATATTCAGATGATTCAGATACCTTTAAAAGTAAGGTTAGAATTTAATTGCGCAGCTGCGCAATAGATCGTATCTACTAACACGCGGTTTTTCATTTTTCAATATCCTTTGGAAATGAGATAAGAGATCAAAAATGTATAGAAATACATAGTCCAAAAATCTACTTGACCATAGAATTGAAAAAATCTTGGTTCTCGATTTATTTTTAGAAGTGAATTCATACTCATGGGCGTCCTTATGAAACGGCATTTTGGGGAGTTGCCCCTCTGCTTGATTTATTTTTATAAAAATGTTTAGAGGAATTGCCAAACGCGTAAGAGCGTCTAAAGCTCATGATTTTCTATTTGCAATTTGATAAATATTACTGTCATACTTGCAAACACTGAAAAAATTGTGAAAACTTTTTGAACGCAAAGGGGTGAATTTTGAAAGGGGGGGGGGGGTTAAACCATAAAAATTTTGTTTAAAATCTTTAAAACTTTGTATGGGTAGTACCTACATAACTGTTAAACTTACAAATACTACAGAAATACTGAAAAATATGTAAGGGAAGGGGGTTAAATTATAATATTTTGTCTATCATTTTAGAATAACTGTAAATTTATTAATGCTAAATCTGTGAAAGACGTAAAAATAGTAAAAACAATATAATCGTCGTCTTGCTATTATATTATCAAACTGTGTAGAGAAACAAAATCGGGACAGTATCATGGGACGTGGGGTGGGGATTAATAATGTTTTCCATTAAAATAATCATAATAAGAAACGTTTAAAAATGGAGATAGCCAAAAAAGAAAAGAAGTAAAAGGTACCGTCAAGGGTTCCTTATGCCAATTGCCGGACATTGGAAGATTTCCCAATTTGGAGAGGTGTACTTGACCGAATTTAAAAATGTTGGTACTCAATGGACCCAGAATTTGATGCTCTACAACTTTTGTTTTACGAGTTTTTCTCTTAGAGTACTCATTTCCAAACTGCGGACGCATATTAGTATTCTATCTCATTTTTTAACGAAATTGGAAAAAAATCGTCGTTTCTTGACCGTTTTTCCGTCCGAATGAGTACCACAACTTAATAATTTGGTCAAGTGGTATGGTTGAAACCATGGTCAAAAAACGACAATTTCTTTCGAGGGTCAGCTTAGACTTTAGGATTAACTGGACTGCAGTTCAAGTCCGTCCTCTATTTTGGGTACAAAATCAAACTGCAGTTCGAGGGTCAGATTATGATAGTGACCATGGGTAAAATTAAGTAGAGAGATTAACCGCACTGCAGTTCGAGAGCACAGACCATCCCTTAAGAGCACATTGCAAATTTTGGTGCAAAAACATGTTGCGACAGATGGCGTGCCCTAAAATATTAATCTTTTATACTTATCTGTTCGCTAATACAGAATTCTAATAATTTATAAAAGTCATATGAATAAACAATAACTAATTTAGGTAATATCAAAACTTATATGAATCGACGTCAATTGACTCAAATAGCGAGGATCTGACCGGATTTGAAGATCTCTCTTTAAATACATAGCATAATTAAGTAAGAACATGCAAAAGGGTACCCGGGTATTGATATAAGGGTTAAAAATATTTATTATTAACAGCAGTCTTGACTTGTATTTTTAGCATTCTCTGCCAAGAGAGGCGCCTTAATTTTTCAAAATTGATATTTTTGAAATCAACTCTGAATTTAATTTGATCATTATTTGTTTGTCTTGTATAACTGATTTTGGATTTAAATATGTCAACTCCACCTTACCCCTATTCGAGGGTCTGATCTCCGTTTGTAGCTACAATCACCGTCTTATTTTGGGAGGATGACATTTGTAAGATTCTACCAAAGTCAATTTTTATTAAATAACTACAAATGTATTCATTTAAGAAGACTTGGGATTGCAAGGACCAGAAAGAAAAACCTTATCAAATTTCTTGCTGTAAATTCAAAATAACAAATTTTCCTGACAATTTATTGTAGCATCTTTCAGAATTTTCTCCCTCCATAAGGTAAAACACCCAGCACTTGAACACCGCAAGAAATGGAACTAGTACTTGAACAGATTTTTGAAATTGTATTAATGCAAAAACGGAATATTCATAATAAGTAATATCCGTATTTTATAATTACTTGATGATTTAGCAATTGATTTCTATAAGTTTTTTTAAATTATAAATCGAAATAATTATATTTTTGTTAACTTGAAAGTTGGCATGTGGAATAGCCGATAAGCATGCTACTTTTGCCATGGAAAGTTATAAACCGTAAACCGCGCAATCACAGTTTTTAGGTTATGAACTTGAACTCGAAAAAACTAACATAAAATGATCACGTTTGTCCATTACGTTTGTCATACATAAATAAATCAATGTTGCCAAATGTATCTTTAGAATATCGATTGGATTTTTGTTTGATTTTGACTATTTTCACACGTGTTCAATTACGGCTGCGATTCAAAATAGATTGTTCAATTACAGCTGCATTTGAAGTATATTTTAAAAACCTTGTAAAAATATGATAATTTTATTAATTATTCCTTTTTTCTTTGCTATTATATGCAAAACTATCTATATTTTTATAAATAACATATTTTAATCAAATTAATCGAATTTTATTTGCTTAGATTAGAGTGAAATAGGTTTTACTTTCAAAACTGTTGAACTAGTGGGTGTTTTACCTTATATGCATTCCCCTTGTTTACACTGTTATAAGTGACATAACAGGTGATAAGAAAAAAAAAGAAATTTTACACGAAATAATGTTTATATTTGCATTTTAGTAGGTACATCATCAGAGAAATAGGTACATCATTTTACAACACACAATACATTACTAGTATAAACACAAAATAAACAATAATGCAAGACTGTTGTGAGATGTAGGAGAGCTAGGTATGGTTTTTTGGCACAACTCTGTATCAAAGCAATTAAAAAATTCAGGTTAAACCATGAAAGCTAGTTAATAAATCTAAAACTATTATAAAATGAAAGTTAGCTTCAAATTGTTGCCCAATCCTAAACGTTCAACAAATGCAATATTATGTATTTCAAATAATAAAAAGTACAAACTGTGAGTTGTCAAGCGCTACAATATAAAGAGAACAATTTTCTACCGTGGTGCGCTTGGACAACTAATATTTTATAGTTTCACTGCACCGACATTGATTTGATAAGACTAGAATGGTACCCGACTTGAGTGGATTGTAGATACATAAAGAGTTGGCGACTTTTTTTTATTTATTTATGATATCCACAACTACAATAACAAAAGCACATTGTTTCATACAGATAACGCAAGCTTCTCTTGCTGCACCTTTTTTTGATATCTTCAGCAGCAAGCAAAATTCGCAATCTTATAAAATTTTTATTATTATATGCAAGAGTGTGCTAACAGAAATAAAGTATAATACTCCGGTGATTCAAAGAGATCTAGAAATTACTATGATTATTTTTTTTTCCATTATAATTTTTCATTACATTACTCTACTCCTAAGCTTCACACTAATAAATATCTAAAACATATTAATTTATTATTTACTTTTAACAATATATACATTTCACAGACACTATAACGCTCTTTTAGTGTTAATGCCCTACAAATAAAATTCAAGATTCGATAATTCGTAAATTTTACAACCAAAGGAGCGGACACTCCCCACCATAACCAACAAAATTAAATGAAACGTTCATTCAGACACATCCACATTTTAAAACACGCAATATTTTCCAAAAAAGGAAAAATGAACTAAAATTGTATGATAAAAACTGCTAAATCCCCAGGATTTAATAATTTTTCGAAACACTCACAACTAAAAATTAATAATCGAGCAAAAGAATACTTAAATCTTTGGTAAAGGAAGTTCAAAACAACAGTTTGACCCGTCACTGAACACATAAAAATACATTAAAGGTGAAGTCATATACCTACACGACACTTATATGATGAAAATTATTACATATATTGCACTGGTTAGGTGTTATCACATTGAAAAACGAAACATGTGAAATAAAAAAAATCTTACAACTACAACACAAAATACTTACACGTAGATTTAAAAGTCGTCGTCAGGTTTTGAGACAAACAAATAAACATAAAAATAAAGGTAATCAATCATAAGAAACAAAATTGAATGCATACAACTCTTACTTGGTAAGAGAGCATAGGCCTTTTGAAAAATGACTAGAATATTTGAGATTTGTGTATAAACACACAATGAACTAGAAATTCCTCCATCGTTAGCACCAATATAGAGTCAATTTTTTGTCATTTTGTGTACCGCAAAAGAGATCTGTTTGTTAAAAAACAAAAATGATAAAACGTGGAAATTAAACTACTACCACCACTACTAAAAATTACATTTTCAAGGAAACGCGCCATCGAGGCAAGAAAACGTCCGATCGAAACATAAAACATGTTTTTCTGTTGAACCCTCATGTTGCCATTCCTAGATATTATATCAACTAAATAATTAACTATAAATTTTTCTAAATACTAACACATGATTAATTAAACATCTGCAATTCAACCGAATATAAAATTTTGACAAAACGCCAACAACATCAACCTTTTTGATAATTATTTAAAATTGTAAAACAGCGGACAAAACACTAATAAAATTTTTGGAATGTAAATTTCCCATTTTTCTGTAAACTTTCCAACAAGATGTAAAAAATCAATATTTCCAATTAATAACAAAACATAATTATTTCTTCTAGTGACACATCCACACAAAAATCAATCTCATCCTCGTTCCACCAAAAAATATGATTGTTTAAGTAATAATGCACACTTTGACTACCACGTGCTGACAAAATCATATAAGGATTCTAAATTGAATTTTCATTAATACTTCCTAAACAAAATAATCCATTTGTTTAATTAAAAGAGCCAAACATTTAAATCGAACCTAATCCACACCAAAGCGAGCGGGGTTATATTCGCGGTTAATAAACGAGAATCCCTTAAATTCTTCTTGATTAATGGAACGTACCACCTCTGAATTTATGGGCGTCAACACCGGCTCCTCCTTAGTAAATTCTGCATCAAAGTTCAGAGTGTCTTTCTTGTTTTTCTGCAACAGATACATTTTGCAATTAGTTTAATTTCTTTTAGAATATTCTTCCAGTTATTGTAAATAATGAAAATTATTGTTTTGTCACCACAAAAATTTGGTGGTGTAAGCAGGAATAACGCACACGAATGGATTAACAAGATCCCCACTATACATTTAAATAACGTTAACTTAACTGGCACATAATGTGAAATATTCCCAAATAAATGGTTAGAGAAGAAAAACAACAAAAATGCTGATCATTTGCTACAATTCAAAGATTTTAATTAAAAAATGGTAAGGTGAATGCGTCCCCTAGTCAAAATGTAATTGTACTTAGGTTAGCTCCAAGATTTTTATTAGAAAAAATTACCTAAGGTTCACTACAAAATAAACTTAAAATTTCAAAATATGTACTTACAATTTTTGGTTTAAACGGTGGACGTACACGCCTTTGTTCAAGAGCGACCCAGTCTATATCTCTAAAGAATGAATGTGAACGAATTGCGGATTCTAGGCCATGAGCAGTCACACAACCTAACCTCTTGCTAGGATTTTTAGTCATGAAGCCTTTTAAAATACTAACGGCATCCTTACTCAACCATACAGGATACAAAACATCGTCATGTAAAATTGATTCGAATAGATCATCCTCGTTGTCGGCTTCAAACGGTGGTTGACCAGCCATCATTTCGTACATGAGCACTCCTAAAGCCCACCAATCCACGCTCGCTCCATACTCTAATTCTTGCAATATTTCAGGCGCAATGTAGTCAGGTGTACCGCAAAATGTCGTAGTTGTGATGCCATCCAAAATGCCCTCCTTACACATACCAAAGTCGGCCAACTTGCAGTGTCCATCGGTATCCAAAAGTATGTTATCTAATTTTAAATCCCGATAAACTACGCCATGTTTATGTAGGAACTGCAGTGCTAAAGTAACTTCGGCAGCATAAAACCGTGCTCTCGGTTCATCGAATTTGCGAGCCCGTTGAATTTGGAACATTAAATCTCCGCCATTAACGTATTCCATCACGAAAAACAATCGCTCCTTAGTTTGAAAACAAGAATGAAGTGCAGTAAGAAATGGATGTTTTGCCGCTAACGCCAAAATGCGCTTCTCGGTCATTGTGCAATCTACGTCGTCGTCTTGAATGATCACATCTTTCTTTAATACCTTAATGGCGTACACTTCTTCCGTATCCTTCTTTTCTGCTAACATCACCTTACCGAAACTTCCTTTACCCAAAACTTTAATAAAGTGAAAGTCTTCTAACCCCATCTTGATACCACTCAGTCGTTCGTATTCACCGCCTGAAATATAATAAATATAAAATGAGAACATGGGGACAAGATAGACACTGGATATAAAGGCTAGCCACCTATGCATAATATTATGAAATAATTTAATTTTATTGTATTTGCTTAGCTTTTAGCATTTTCAACAATAAAAGTTGCGACTAACCTGATATATCGTTTTTCTCTTCCATGGCTTTGATTAATTTTTCTTCTGTGGTGTCAGAATCTTCACCTCCAGCACTCGATTCGCTACTTCCGTCTGGTGGACCGTTATTAACGCCTGGTCCCGACACATATTTACTTCGCCGAGGAGTTTGCTTATCGGGTGAAACCCCTGAAGAGGATATAACAAGTTAAAATTGATTTCTAAAACCATTCGAGTGGCACCTACCAATTTCTGATAATATGTCAGCCATTTGCTTTGTATTAATACCACAATTATTTGCTACATTCTTTTGACATCGTTTATGTACGTTCAACGAGCACACCTCACATTGCAAACCTTGCCTAAACAAACCATACAGAAGAGAACCACAGTGATCACAGAAAGTAAATCGTTTATAATTGTGAACTACGAAACGATGAGGGATGTTAACGTTAAATCGAGCACTTTGAGAACTTGACTGGAAAATAAATAAATAAAACGTTACCATTGTATGATAGAAATAGAAGATATTTTGGGACAAATAGTCAATATTTTGCGAGGCTGTAGTACCGATTCTTTTGAGTAAAAAAGTTTAATTCTCAATTAAGTTATGGTAAACCCTGATGAGAGGTTTTCAACAGTTTCAAACAGAAACTCAAAGAGAATTGCACAAATGTTTATATGAACTTTTTTACCCAAAATAATTGATACTACAACTTTTCAAATATTTTCTCTGAAATACTGTATAAAATGAGAATAATAATTTTTTTTGTAAACAAAAGACGTAGAAAATAACAATACTCACTTCATCTTTCATTCCCGGACACTTGGTAACAACCAAGGAATGGCATCTTTTATGCACCACAACGGTACAGACTGTTAAACAAATAGAAAGCATTAGTAAAAGATACCTGCAGAATGTAGCTAAAGTACCATAACCACAAGGAAAACAACAGTAAGCTAAATATAACAGCAAATTTGATAAAATTTACAAATTTTAAAAATAATAAGGGTATTTACACTCGCTTGTATATTTCGTTGTATTTATACACGTTTTTATTTATCCTAGCAAAGTCTAGTAACATACAACTTTATTAGGCGCTACTAGGATAAATATTATTTTGTACAAATACATCGAAATATACAAGGGAGTGTGAATTACCCTAATGTATTGTACAGAATTGACTAGATAAATCATAAATTGACGGAGCAATTGAAAATGTTATTCTGTCGAGACGTTCAAATTTTCTTTTCATTTCAAAGAATTTAGAACCAATATCGGAGGTTACTAAACAAATTTAATCCAAATAACATTTTAATTTTCAATCATTTTAGAACATTATTATCTTAAATGAGAACAATAATCCAACCACTTTAGGTTACATTTAAGCAAAATTTTTTTTGCAAGAGAATTAAACTTTGGTATTGAAGTGATGATATGGCTACATAATCAACACCTGGAATTATAAAGCACTTGATACATAAAACGCTACAAGTGCTCATTCAATGATCAGCTAGATTCGGGAATATTTTGTTCTTTTACACCAAACCAGAAGCGAGCGTGAATCTCTTCACTGCTTTTCTGTGATCAGTCAGATCCAAGACAAAGTCACTCTTGTTTCCTGATCCTTTAAGAATTTCAATTTTTAATAACTCGACTTACTAGGTTCTTTGATTGCGTGCTAGATATGACTAGATAGATATTGGTAAACACACGCAGTTTAAGATGTAGCTAATCAACAATTTGGGCAAAAGTGATAAGAAAGGCTCTCTATGCGCAACCTATTACGCAGTCTCTGGTGCGCAAGTGGTCCAACCACCTTGGATCCTCCTACGTCTATTGTTGTTGTTTTGGATCATTTGGGGAATTCCTTCATCATCTGGATGGTCCAGCGTTGCGTAACATCTCCAACACCATCTCTCTCAGTGTTCCAGCTCAAAGGTCTGCCAGCAGTGTATAGTGTTCGCGAAGTCTATCAAGTGCTTCTGTGTAAGTTGACAAGTTTCTAGTTTCACCTTTTGAAGCCTCACGTCCTAATGCCATTGGAGACGAACACCTGTCATTAATAAGTTGTAAACTTACATAAAGCGCTGTAGTAAGTAAATTTTATTATTTTCAATTCATATGAATGGACGTGTTATTCAAGCTTTTGCATATTTCATATTGGTAGCCCATTAGAGGTTATGGTTTTGTTGGTGCTTGTAAATTTAAGGAGGGTGTACTCTGTGATCAGAATCCACAACCTGGTCTCCACATTTATAAGGGCTAGTCTATTAACATCGTGGCAAACAAACTGGAGAGGTCATTTCCGGATTGTGACGGACTCTGGTCTCTGTTTGGGTTAACCCTCTCATTAGGGGTTGCGTTTCAGAGGGTAATTTTTGTTACAACGCTTAAAAAATTATCTATAGAAATCGAAATTCACTTTAACACTGCAACCCATATAGCTAATAATTTATACCACAGTATATTGACAAAGTATTCACTTTTTCTTTAGCTAAATTATATTTTGAACACCTCCTTGAAATATACATACCAATACAACAATTCAAGAGTATTTTATACAAATAGCTGTGCACAGAGTTCAGTTAACTTCCACATCCTTAGCTACAAGTAGTTCAATCTTGCCATTTCCATCCTATGATTTAATATTATAATATAAGTAATTAATTATTGAATATTTTGTAAATATAGCGTGAAAAACAATTAATTATGTGCTTAAGAGAGGCTTAGGATTCAATCCTCGCCATATAGAATTTTAATAGTTATAAAAGACAAACATTTGTGAAAACGATGGAATAGACATTTGTAAAAATTAACTTACTAGTATTCATATTGCGTACCCATATTAAAACAATTAAAAACATTGATAATTAAATTTACTTTTGATTACAAATTATTAATTTGTAATACTATAGTAATTGATTAAAATTTGATTACACATACAATTTGTCACCTAAGAATTGGTTTGCTCTATGTCCATAGAAAATTCTATTCAAGCCAATTCTAAGGTGACAAATTGTCTCTTTAGGATATATTTCAATGATATTTATACCAAACTATTTTTGTTTCATGAATTTTTACACGATGTTCCTCTGAATACATCAAAATTTCTTTTCAAATTTGCATATTTCATCATCAATCCATAATTATGATCAAAATCAAACATAAGTAGCTTGGAACATTATTCAAAAAAACCATTAAAGAGAAACAAGTTACCAGATATTTCAAAAGTAAGGCAATTTTATATAGAATTTTAAACTGCAATGCTATAAACAATGAATGAAAATTGTAAAAAAAAATGCATACTCTCAGTATATTAATAAAAAGTATGCTTATCAATAACTTCTATACCAAAAATTAACTTCCTTGCAATTTTTTTTCTAATGTACCTAGACCACGAAGTAAAAATAAAAAGCAGAAACTTACAAATAAATTAAAAAGCAAGAATATAGAACAGCCATGCCACTTGGTACTGCAAATTAAAATTAAATCAATTTAATGTACAAAAAATTAAGTTTACAGAAAAAACTCATAACGTGCAAAATACCTATTCTAAATCAATTTCAACAAAAGTTGAGTTGATTTAAATTATGCTAAAGTATCAATTTAAAATATTACATACTAAGAAAACTACAGCAATCATTCCACAAAACTTGAACATTAATTATCTAAATTAGTGTTAAGGCTACCCTATTCACCGTGCAAACTAAACCACTACTGAAGGATTTATCTGTATATACAGAGATTAACAAAAAAACACTGATAATTTTTTATTCACTTGTCAACCCATACATCAGAAAAAGATTAATACTATTAATCAAAATACTATTGAGGTATATGTTTTACGGTGGTTGGGTTAGTAGACATGATGGAAAGTTACCATGAAATAGAGCATAATAAAAAAATTACAACAATATTCAACATTAGTGGAAGAATCTATCAAAATAGTTATAACTATAACTTAGTGACTGATAATGCAGAATTATCAGGTTTAATCCCAGGTAAAGTAAAAATTTTATTTTGGCCTATATTACAGCAAACCACCGAGATGCAATCTGCCTAAAAACGTTAGAGTATAAGCCCCCCCTCCAGTGTGTGATAAAGTGATAACACTTCAGTTGCACCCCGCACACATAAAAGAAAAAGATACAAGACAAAGTCCTAAATTACTAGAAACCAGTAAAGGTATTCTCTTGGAATATTCTTCCGAAATCCGCATATGGCTCACAATTCTTTGCCTTTCATCCATACCTTCTAAATCTGCAATCTAACAGCAGTCTTTCACAATTCACAATTTCAATCAGAATCTAATCAGTTCCTTAGCATTAATATAAAAAAAGAAGTCATGGAAGGAAAGAGGAATATTGGAAATCGTCCCTTTTGTTTGAAAAAGTTTCCATGGAAATTATTTAATTGATTTGGGGTTCAGAATTTGAAATGTTTAATGCATTTTACAGGTCCCTGTAATCTCTAGTAATTAAAAGAAATTTAATTTGATGAAATTAGTGATAATAAATTTTCTTGACTGATGAACTTTTACCATCAAGTACTTATCTGATATTTTTTATTAAAGCATACAGTATTGTATTCCATCCATGTAGATATCGATCATAAAATATAACAAAAAGAAATTGCAAAATTAACTTTAAAAAATTCAGTTACTGAACTGTAGTGATTTTAATCTGAATAATTTGCAGTTAGATAGTTTCTTTTCTTATGGTAACTTGATTGAGGAAAATAAATATTGGTATTAACCATAAAGCATATTTCAGCTAAATGTCGGGATTCCCCTATGTTACTGAATGAATTCACAGGATTCAGTCTTACAATTAATTAATTGTATTTATGTACATGGACGTTTATTGTACAAAGCAACATAACTTGACAAATGGCTTCACAATAAATTGTGTGAGAATGAATATCTCTATTATAATGTGGCTTCTAATTCACCTACGTATTTCTTTTCTCGATTTAGTTATTGTTAAAATGTGAAAATCCTTTAATATGGCTTGACCAAATTTAGTAATAGGCCACAAAAATCATAAAAAATAAATTACTAAAATGTAACTGCTAATTATTTTTCCAATTTATTGCTCTCAAAATCACCTCTTGGAAAAAGTATTCTATTTACAGTAACATTTTCCTTAATAAAATCTTTGTGTAGGTATAAAATTAAATATTATTTTTAGATTTATCTACAACACATAATTTAAATAATAATTATAAGCTAAATAGTAAAATGCATTTACACTCAATGTTATTTTAATATAAGCGACATAAATATTTCTGTTCTATTTAAATGCAAAAGCTATTAAATTTTCATTTAGTTCTTTAATATCAACAAGAGTCATTTAGAGGCAATTATGCTTAACAAACTATAACCAAACAAACAACAGACTCGAAATAAGCTCAACATTTAAAATTATACTCGATGAAAATTTTCAATTATTAGAAATGTTATTCCATAATAAGAAGTAAATTAATATTTCAAGTCTAAAGTCGCCAGTCCAATAAATTAATCTACAGTAGAAAATGATTCAAATGCACCACCATAAAAATGACCATTGTTAAAACCACGTACCATCGTTACAAGTAACACAAAAATTTTGTTATCAAATTTATTATATATTTACATGGTAGGTAAGGGGAAACGAGATCAAGCAACATACAGGCGTGCAATGCGATTCAATTTAAAATTACCTTGACATTGATAGCCTTGCTTGCCCAATCCCCTGAAAAACAAGAACTACCGTTACACACAATTGGTGCACCCAAGATTAATAAAATAAAATACAAAAACAAAATTTGCAATCAACCTACAAGTACACACAATTCTTAACACAATCTGAAATTACGTTTTGCATTAAAAACAATACACAAAAAATTTCTGATTTGAGTTTTAATTAAATGACAAAATGCGCCCCAACAAAAGGCAGCAAAAATGTTAGTAATTTAGTAAAATTTTAAAAGCAACCCTAAAAAAATCGGTATACTGCTAAAACAACACTTACCAAATAAATTCTTTACAGTGAGAACAAAAAGTTGGTTGTCGTAAAAATGTTGCCATAAACTTGTGCCCGTTGACTTGATGTACACGACGTCGCATAGCACCCCGTCTTCGGTTAAAACCCTGTCTCTCCTTAAACTCTCTCGTTGGTTTGGCACCATACTCTAAATGTTAAAAACATACTTCATACCTTAACTAAAAATTTTACTCTATATTTACCCTTGCCGGTCGATTTCAAATCTATACGAACATGTAATTGACCTTTTGGTTCCAAGTTGACCTGAAAGTTAATAAAAGAATTGTTTTAACTCAAGTGGATTTGTTAATGGTGATGTCTTCCTAAAATTAAGAATAAGTAACAGTAACAAAATAAAAGAGAACAAATTGTAAACAAATACAGTTGCAAGAAATGCAATTAGAATTTATAAGCAAGTATGGTATTGGCTATTGGTAGAAGTTTAGCTGCGCCCACCCTCTATGTTAGGAGCTTTATTGTTCTAACGCATGGAAGTAGTTTACTGGGATCTCCGAGACAGTTCAACTTATTAAAAATATACCTTCTAAACCGTGAATCCTCAAATTTCGTTGAGTTTTTTCTTTATAAATATAATATCTTTTGTGAACAGAAGATAATACAACCTCAATAGATACCATTTTAGCGTTAAATATAATGTCATAATAATATAGTGTTTTGATAAAGCATATTATTATTACAAGTTAACAAGAAAACGAAGATCCTGCCTTGATTCAGAGTGAAACTAAGAAGTTCAGAATGGCCGATACCAGAGTTGAAGCAAACGAAGATGTTATAGTACAGGGGTGGCGAACCTTTATGTATCAACGTGCCATTTTTTCTAAAGAAATGTTTAATGAGGGCATAGACGTGCCATCAAATAATTAAATATAATATTTAATAGTGTATTTCTTGATCGGTGGCGTGCCCAAAATATTGTGTCGCGTGCCATCAATGGCACGCGTGCCATAGGTTCGCCATCCCTGTTATAGTATATCTATTGGGCATTTCTTTATTTTGCTGATACTCAACTTTTAGTGCCAATTCATGGAATATGTCTACATATTTCTTTTGGAAAACTCGCTATAAGGAATTCTACTAAAATTTTTGACTTTGTCCTTTTACCAATAGACACAAAATATTAATCTGAATTTTAGGAAACGAGAAAACAACAAACGCTATAAGTATAACCTTATGTCTTTACACCACGGATTTTTAAATTGGTGACCTTGGCATAACATGCAACACCTTCTGGTCGATAAACTAATTCTTACAAAATGGAACACTAAACTTCCTCTTTTTATCATTCCAACTACTAGCACCTTAAACACCTAAAGAATCCAGCTGGTTCTCCTCCATATTATTTATTACAGTATTCAAAAGATGAATTACTGCAACATTGCAATGTGTTGTTTTCTAACAGTAAAAGTGGTTAGGTACTTATTAGTGGCAGTATTTCATTCAAGACTAATTTAAGTAACATATTTTTCTGTTTTCCAAAATAATTAGCAACATTTTCACATTTTGTGTGCTTTGTTAGTTGCAATAACAAGTAATATAATAATTGCCGCAACCTATTGAATCAGCAAATAAATAAGAACGATTTAACTGAATTACATCCCACATCCATTCTTTAATTAAATAATTGAACTGGTCTTTTAAATTTTGTTTGAAATTCACTCGATTTCAGCTTTGTACATTTCTGCTAATGAAATTTGGTATGGTTTATCTTGCTCCTTGAGTAACAATAACAAAATTACCAATTTGAATGCTTTTAACCCTTTGTGCATTGAACAACGATTTTTAATTAAATTCAACAAAACAAATGCACAATTAGTATAAACAAATACATTAGTTTAATGTATTTGGTATAAATTAACTTTTTCAGAATTTTTGCGAAACGCAATTAAGGGGTAAGGGATTCAAAAGTCCCATCAGAACGAATAAATACAATTAGACATAATTACAAAACTTTATGATTTATGTCATGCGCACGATCTAGTAAACATGGTCTGTGGCTCCGGCTATGTTTTCACTCGTTTTCCGTGACCGTTCGATTCGGGTCGGTTTTCTACTTATAAGCACGATCACAAACAAGATGGTCGCCACTTGTAGAAAACTGAGAAGACCGACCCAAATCGAACGGTCACGGAAAACGAGTGAAAACATAGCCGGAGCCACAGACCTTGTTTTCTAGATCGTGGTCATGCGTACAATTGCAAAAAACGTTTTTAAAAGTATCCAAGTTCCGCCAAGAATACCCTAGCTTTCACTTATTAGTACTTTATTACTTGAAAATACATTATACTATTAGAAATTAAAGTTAATGGAACCTCATAGCTCCGTCACGACACAAAGGGTTAATAGTGAAAATTAATAATAATAATAATAACCCAAGTTAAGCTTGAATTACATTATAATACTTTTTTCGTCTAGATTCTCGTTCGAGTTTATATTCGATTTTGTTTCGAGTTTTTATTTCATTTGCTTTAGTACAGATGGCGCCAATAGGGATTACCTATCTACGCCAATAGGGATGTTGGTACTAGAGAAGAATGCGGGACTACTTTTTCTCGTCTCGTCCCGTCCCGCAGAGCCGCTTCGTTCTGTAGTCCCGCCCCGTCCCGCACATCCCGCGGGTCCCGCACTTTGTTACTACTAGAAAACGTTTATTAGGGTTTATTTAAAAAATATATACTTTTGTGCAATTTTCTTGACTTTAAGCAAGATATCATTGAATTACGAAAGTGTATTTTCCAACTTTAAGGATTCCTCTTAATTGGCATCCCGTTCCGAGCGGGACTCAATTAAAATCCCATCCCGCGCGGGACCCAATTGACATCCCGTCCCGCGCGGGACTAAATTGAAATCCCATCCCGCGCGGGACTCGATTGGTGTCCCGTCCCGCCCCGTCCCGCGCGCGGGACGGTATTTTTTCCGTCCCGCATTCTTCTCTAGTTGGTACTACCTAACTCGGACCGAATTCGAACGAAAACTCGGAGGGGCTGCATATTTTTATTCGAGAAACTCGAACGAAAATCAAATGCAGTTTTCTGATTTACATTATACTAGATTGTCCTCGAACGAAACTCGAACGAGAATCTAGACGAAAAAAGTATAATGTAATTCAAGCTTTAGATAAGTCATAAAATTTTAGAGCTGCTGTGACTCTTTAGTAGGTGAATGCCATAGTTGTTCACTCACTAAAAAGTTAAATGTGACAACACATAACTTTTCCATTTAATAGGTTAATTGGTAATTACCAATTACCTTTTCTATTAATTGCATCCGTTCAACGTAAAATTAAATACACTATAGGCGATTAAAATCATGAAATAATAAATTACTTATTAGACAGATCAAAATGATCAAATTTAATTTGTTGATAGTTGCTTTTTTGAGGCATTTCATTCTTTTAAAAGCAGGGACTAAGTTTATTTTTGTATTTTAACAATAAATTAATCAAAATATCATGGGTTAGATATCTTCAGAAACAAAACAATCTCTTTTGATTCGTACAATTTTATTCTTATCCCTTAGGCGTTACAACGGGTAGCAAAATAGCGCCTTATCTATTTTCAACTTTTTTTTTATTGGAGAACTATCAACCAAAATTACTTTACACAGCAATCATTCCAAAAATTGTTGTATAATTTAGTCATAATTAGATAAACGAAATATTAATTATTTCAAAAAAATATGAAGAATTAAGAAAATAGAAAAATTAAATATCTTAATTTTAATTAATTATGTGTGGTAATCATCAAATTCTTTACACAATGTAAATCACAAATTAAATTGTGTATTATAGTCCGTGCCAAATACATGTGCCTCTACGTCACAGAAACTTTAAGCACCCCCAAGTTGAGGTGAAGAGAGAAAGTTACATTAAATTAAAAAGAAAAGATGCATTTTAAAAAGCACTCGTTTGACTTATGTTTTTCAGCTTGATTCATACCATTTTCAACTTGACGCAGAGGCACAGATATTTGGCACGGACTATATCTCCATATTTTTATTTTGAAATAATATATTGTTAAAGAGCGGTCGGAGCATAACGGTTAAGTACGTTGATTGTTGACACGAAATGCCCGGTTCGATTCTGGATAAGGTAAAAACTTTATTCTGGCCGTCTCTTATACAGAAAGGAGGGGGACCCCTACTGTATACGTACTTTGTCCCAAGAAAGCAGTATTTTGCTCATCATGAATGCTGTCACGACGTCCGAATTCGGGCAAAACGACCAAGAAGAAGAAGATATTGTTATTATTAACTCATAGTGTCCTGATGGGATTTTTAAGTCCTGATAACTTGAACTTCTATAATTTAATTTTGAAATGATTCAGATCCAGTATTTTAGTCTTGATGCGCCAATTTTATGCGTGATAGGTCCAATTATAGCGTCCTCCCGCTGATTGTATTAAACTAAATGTTTACATTTTAATAACGCCTATTTCACTGTGTTGTAATGCTAATTTATTGTGTGATTTTTGTGTAGTGCTAATTAATAGGTATTGACTATAAAAGCTGTGCTTATGCAAAATACTTAACTTTAGTGCCACTTTTATCACCATACATTAAAATTTATGAGCAAGTTTTCAAAACATTATTATAAAGTGAATTTATACATCCGGGACTTAAAAGTCCCGTTGGGACCGACAATATTTTTAATTACCATCTATACCCCTATGTTACTATAACATTACAAAAATTTACCTTTAGCACTTACCATTACCATGCTAGATATTTGGGATGAATTAAAAACAAACAAAAATTCTTTCATTATAGGTAATTATATATAGGTATATATAGTCCATTTTCGTAGAACTTGCTACTAAATTGTCCTGCAAAAGCTGCAAACACTTAAACTTGTCTATTACGACCAAGTTGTCATTTGAGTTATGGCCAGATCCGCCATAATATGGATTGACCATAGGGTCCAAAAATGTTATATTATTTGTTTTCATCAGCAAATACAATTTCCCACCTCCGTGCTCCCTGGCGTAACAAATGCATTTTTCGCGATTTGCTTCACTTATAAAAGGTTTGTTGCGAGCTACGCGATTCGGTAGCCCTTTCTTTTTAAAACGTTACAAATGGTATCAAGATTTTCGCTAGGTCATTTAGTACTTCAGTTTTCAAGTTAGGGGCACTAATTCATTTTTTTAAACTTTTTTAATAATATAACTCTCGTCTTGAGAAGTTAAACATGCGGACGGTCGGCTATAGCTTTATAATCCATTCGACCTTCCTATTTGAAGCGTTTGAAGATGTCACCCTTACTAAGATTTAATAATTTGGCAACTTTTCGCACCTTTTACCTTGGGCTTAAAGTAACTGCCTAAGATCATAAGTCATAACAACTAATATCATTACAATTTTTACGCTGCATTTTCCTATAAAAACGGAAGGAATACATTCAAGCTCCTAATAGTATTAAATTGTTTAAACATTATAATTTCTTGTCCTTAATTTTTTTATTTGTGTTTTCGGTGACCTTAAGGAATACTTTACCGAATGGTGTGTTGACACCGCTGCTTTCTTTTTAAATAACCAAATTACAAGGAAATTCAAGTAATGTTATTATTTGGACAGGTTATTTTCTGAGTCAGCGTATATCCCAATTTAGGAAAAATTCAGCGACTTATCTAATTAGTTTCCCAACCCAGCATATATCAAGAAATTAAAACTAATAAAATTATGTGGAAAAGTTCACTAAGGTCACGATCTAGATTTTCTTGTTTGTTTCCCAAACACTTCACCTGATATGATGTCAATAACTTTAATTGTTTCCGTTTTCAGTAATGGTAGGTCACAGAACAAATACTGGTTATGTGCTTATGTGATGGTAGTTGGATTGTTGCTATGGTAATAAGAATAAGAAGTGCAATGTTAGCACATTAACAATTTTTCGTCTTTGATTTTGAAAGATTTTTGGTCATGAAATAAAATATAAAAAAATGTAGATGTTGACCTTAATTTATTAGTAAAAAAAAAAGTTTACTTGAAAACCAACAGCTATTTCGACAATGTAGCGTGCTGAATTTATTTTTGTAATATAAAACTGTAAATAATTATATAGGCCGACATTCATAAGTGAAGAAGTAGTTAAAATAAAGTAATAAAAGATTAATAATTTAAGTTTTCACTTGACAGTGGTAAACGACTTGAAGGTGGCGATTGAATTTAAGGTGGGTGCGGAAAAGGCCGTCAAACAAGTGACACTCGCCGAACACAAACAAGCAAAAATAAAAAATTTACCCAAAAATCTCCTGCATCCTTGTCCCTGTTCAATAAATCGTCGAAAGGGATGCTGCAATTGGCAACAAAATCATCGGGCGGAATCGAGGCATCATGGAAAACTGTCAGGGTCAACGTCTTGGCATTTTCAACTTTTTGTTCAAAATATTCGTTCCATACTGGATCGAAAGTCCTTTGTTTTGTGGTCGATTGAGCCACGTGCGTTTCGTCCACATCTATCGTTACGTACGGGTCGATTAATTGTTCTTCGAGTTTTCCAAATGTCATATTATGGCGCTTTTGGAAGTCCGTAGGTCTCAATCCTGAAGCCTCGCATATTTTCACACCTACCGTTCCAGTATACATTTGAAATTATTACACACAATTAACACACACGCAACGATAATTATTAACACAACCGAAGTTTATAAACGCGTTGACTACATAAGGAAATGTTCCAATTTATTTCACCAACTGCAGTTTGCTTGACAGATACGACGAAGGTCGACTTTGGTTTGCATAAAAATTTCCCAGTTCTCTTTCCCACAATACTTTGCTGCTAACATATTTTTCTAGTTGCGCTGTCGTTGTATAGATGTCATTAGCAGTATCGACATTTTTGGATGCGGCTGAAGTTAGAATTACATTTAGGTTCTGATTTATAATACATCAGACCACCTAAATCATCAATATAATTTATTATCGTTTCTGAAACTGGCCGTCAATTGAAATTTCTACAAAACAAATAAATAGGAACTATCCAATAAATATGGATCAGCAGTCTGGCGTAAATCAAACACGGATAGACTAGAGAGCGGAAAACCGCGGTTCTAATCCTGATTGCGTCGGTATATGCTGTGATCTAAAAAGTCCAAAATCGATCTGTGGACTATGGGGAAGGCAACGGGAAACCACCCCATTAACATTTCCCTAGTATAGTCTTCCTGGCTTAGCCAGGAGGATCGCTAAAATCCGGAATCGGATAGGCACCTGAAGAAGAAGAAAATCCAATAAATGAGATCCCGAATTGTAAGTAAATAAATTCTTTCTGTGAAAGATGAACTTGTGCAAAGCACAATGCCATTGCCCCATATCTTCTTCATCTGAGGCGGTTTTCAGAAGACTGCGGCTTTGAAGGTTGGTATGTTGGTATCCACCTTTGATAGTAGTCACTTCAGGTCGAACATTGTTGGCGTTTGGGGTCAGAAGATAAATTTGGCCACTTCCGGGTTGCTGTCTTGCTGTTAATTCTTTCATTGCAAGAGGAATTCCAAGCATTCCCTGTTGATGGCAGTGCGCCGCAAATGGATGTCTCGTTATTGTTTGACGGTGACTTCTTGGTTTAATACAGTGATTCCTCCTCAGTCTGTAGCCGAGGACTCCTAAAGGAGCCAGTCCGCGCCTAATAGGGGGGTTAAAGAAACAAAGATCAAAGAATGGCCGAGTTGGTCATTCCGTTCTAGGATAGGGGTTTTAGGGATAGGATAGGTCCTGCATCATAAATGAAAACTATGTCCACTATCAACCCCGCATCTACGATTTTTCCGAACAGGAGTAAGAACTTGACATTGGCGCCCCTTTCCCAAATAATAATTTGGCGCCCCCTTGAATTGCCGACTGCGGTAGGTACCCCAGTTACCCCCCCCCCACACACAATATAAAATCTGTTGTTCTTTTGTCGTTTCTCTTCATTTGTTTTAAAATTTATTTTCTCATGATGATTATTTAGGTGATCCACTGTAAAACAGAAAATCTGAACCTAACTTCAGTCACATCATTTTTAGGTTAGATCCTACCGGGGTTTGTTTATTTTCATCAAAATGATAAAATTTTGGGGTTTGACACGTATTTCGTGCAGTTTTACTCCACATTTATCGACTAGAAAGTTAAGTACGTCTTTTCAGCCAAAAGTGGATGACACTGTTACGTTACAAAATAATACCTACAAACGAGATGATTACACCAACGTTACCGATAAAATTGCATCATACGTCGGTCGAAACCTTCACACCACTCCGAATCATCCCTTATCCCACGTAAGACAAAGAGTGGTCAATTATTTTTACAAAATATTTCTAAATTCAAGAGGAAATCCGCAGTTTTCTGTGTACGATAATGTATCACCAATTGTCACGGTGAAACAAAACTTCGACGACATTTTAATACCGAAAGACCATCCGTCTCGAAATAAAAGTGACTGTTACTACGTTAACAAGAATCACGTATTAAGGGGGCACTGTACCGGCTATCAACCGGAATACATACAAAGTGGTTTGAATAACTTTTTAATTATTGGTGACGTTTACCGAAGAGACGAAATCGATCGTACTCATTACCCCGTATTTCACCAATTGGACGCAGTGCGATTGAAAAGTAGAGACGAGTTGTTTCCAAAGGATGAATCACTTAAACTCTTTGAACACAACGACACATCTTGTATACCGGGCGGTCCACAAAAGCAGTCCTGTCACACTTTGGAAGCCTCCAAACTTATGGAACACGAACTAAAAGCAACTTTGAGTGGGTTAGCCAAAGAATTGTTTGGCGAAAATACCGAATATCGTTGGGTGGAAACCACCTTTCCGTTTACACAACCATCATGGGAGTTGGAAGTTTATCACAATAACGAATGGTATGAGTTGTTAGGATGTGGTGTGATGCAGCAATCCATTATCAAGAGGGCCGGTGTACATGATCGTGTTGGATGGGCTTTTGGTTTGGGTTTGGAACGAGTGGCAATGATTCTGTATCAAATACCTGATATTAGGTTGTTTTGGTCAAGAGATTCAGGTTTTCTTAATCAATTTAAGATTAAGGATGTTAATGAAAAAGTTGTTTATAAGTCTGTAAGCCAATATCCTCAGTGTAGAAATGATATTAGTTTTTGGTTGCCTCAAGACAAATCCGATTATTCGAGTAATGATTTTTATGATATAGTTCGGAGTATTGGAGGTGATGTGGTTGAACAAGTTTTATTGGTCGACGATTTTAAGCATCCAAAAAGTGGAAAAATTAGTCACTGCTATAGGATTGTTTATAGGCATATGGAGAAAACCTTAACAAATGAGGAAGTTAATGTTATTCATAAAAAGATTGAAGAAGCAACTACTAAGACCCTTAATGTTGTTATCAGGTAGTGATTTAATAGTTGCTTCTTGTTTTAAATGAGGAAGTTAATGTTATTCATAAAAAGATTGAAGAAGCAACTACTAAGACCCTTAATGTTGTTATCAGGTAGTGATTTAATAGTTGCTTCTTGTTTTACATTTTTAGAGTGCATTATGTTAGTATTAAAAGTTTTTCTGTAAAATTGTATATTTTCAAAATTCAAGCAGTATTTTTATAGGACAATTTTTCTAACAATTGTTTGGAAAGACCTATGATGTTCTGTAATATTGTAAATTGTATAATATTATTTTGTATATTATATGATGTTAATTTATGCTTGTAGTTCTTCGCAGATTTCGTGATGTTTTTTGGACTAATCCGCCTACATTTTTGTGTTATTCTATTTTTCAGTTCATGAAGATTTTCCGGAAGAGTTTTGTAAACTACAGTTTTCAAATGATCCCAGACAAAAAAATCAGGCGGCTTGAAATAAAAAAAGAAATTCTGTTCTATTTTTTATTTGTTTCTTCCATAAAGTAGCAAAAGACTCGTTCATTTTCGGTTTTTCTACCTATAGAATGATTAATTTAATGCACTATGTCACACCAATGAAACTCAGTTTCGATGCAACCAGTTCAAAAAGATTTTTAAAGTCATTCAATTTTGTGGTGGCAGAGCTTGGTCAATATAAATCATAATTTGTTTTAAAAATTACCATTTTGAATTAGTTTGCAAAAGCAGATTGTCGATAACGTGAACGTTTGGCATATGAATCCTATGGTCTTCCAAACTCAACGATAGTAAACGTAGGTTGTTTTCACGACGATTTTGTTAAGTGCCTGTATTTAAGTATTTTTTTGTGCCTTGTCTATCGTTTGAAACAGTATTACAGCTGTCGTGTGGTATTTTTGGCTCCTGTTTGTAAACATCTGGAGAGGCTCTTTTGTGTGGCGATCTACTACTCAGTTTTTGGTGAGCAAGTCGTGCAACCATTTTGGATTCCTATGGTTGATAACGTCTATTGTTGTTTTGGATGACGACTGAGGAATTCCTTCGTTATCTGGATCTTGCTAACATCAGCTCTCTCACGGTCTACCACTTCCAGCTTTAGATTTGCAGCAGTGTTTGTGTTCGCGGAAGTCGAATCAAGTGTTTTCCTGTGTAAATTAACAAGTGTTACAGATTTTCATCTTTTGAAGCCTCACGTTCGAATGCGATTGGAGACGAACACCTGTCACCATGATATTGTAAGCTTACATATGAGCTCAAGGTACGCAATTTTAACTTTTCCAATTCGTATAAACTGACGTGGTAGTTTGGCTTTTGTGTATTTCATATTGAGTAACCGTTGTTTATGCATGTTTGGAGTTGTACATTTCAAATCATGTAATTTTCTTCTATTTTATCGTGTTCACAATGAAGTTGGGGTCTAGGATATTGGGGGTCTGGGTATTGGGATACTTGTTTGATTTAAATTGGATGCACTTTTTGATTGTTAACACCTTTGGCTACTGTATCTATATCTATGTTTACAAAGCCTTATACATTGTAATTTTTGGAACTATGATTTGCGATAGCACCTCTCAAATTCGGTGTGTCAATTTATTATAGCAGGTGATTTCGGTGATTATTTGTACCTATATAAAAATTATTTGCCCGCGCAAATTTTGTTTGTCAAAAAACGGCCCGCAGCTGGAATGAGTTTAACACCCCTGAATTATAGCATTTGTTTACTATTTGCGCTTTTTTGAGTTCCTCCAAGCTACCGTTATTTTTTCAGAATCCATGATCTCTGCCTTCGAATAAATCAGGAGCTGGTCTATTAACATCGTGCAAAACAAACTGAAGAAGTCATCTCCGGATTGTAACGGACTCTGGTCTTTGTTTGGGTCAACCCTCTCATTAGAGGTTGCGGTTCAGAAGGTAGTTTTCGTTTCAATTTCCCAACATTTGCGTCGTTTTCTTAGCAATGGGAGTACTATGAGCATATAATTACTTTACATCTGGTAGGTAGCTTGCGTGCAGACGTGCCTGTATCCTTGGTAGTAAATAATTAGAAATAATTGAAAATGCCGCACTTTTGAGTAAAACAAAGCAAAATCAGACCTGTGCAACTTGTGCGAATTCCGATTCCTGAGTGGTGGCCAACCCAAATCATCTGCGGGTTACTTTGGAAATGCATCATAACTTCGCGGGCCACATATAAAATTATACATCCCTTTTTACTTTGGGCATTATAAAATAAATAGATATTGACGTAAAATTGAAAATCTAAAAAGAAATCAACACGAACTAATGATACTAATTAACTTTATTTATAAAAAAGAGAATCTTTTTAATACTCAAAATCGCAAAAATAGCAAAACCGCAACCACCTCACTCGGTGAGTTGCGCGCGAACTCCTTCTTCCTTCCGGCCCCCTGCCGGTTTCGCCGAGACCCCTAGTGGCCGCGCGAAACATTCAAAAATTTAAAATTTTATGATACAAAAATTCAATACAATCTCCATAATTAAATTTTCTGCTTCTTCATTCAAACAAAAATACGACATCTAAATCCTTCCTAGCTTTTTGAAAAATCCATATAGGATTATGAAAAAAGGTACACGACGTCGTATCTTTCGAATGAAGAACCAACTTGCAAATCTTACAAAATTAAATTAAAAATTTAAAAAAATATTTCAAATAGGTTAATCATATTTACAGCACCTAATTACAAGTTGAACGCCATCATGCAAATCATCAATTAAATCTTAATCATACTGGACCAATTCTTCTTAATTTTCCGATAACTCTTCTTTAAAATTTTTCCAAATTCAACTCATCAATTTTATCCATAATTCCGTAAAACCTTTCATTTTTCTGGATTTTCCATCTTCATTCAATGGCTCCCAACAACTTTCAATCTCCTTCGCATTTCTACAACTTCGTTTGTCATTCAATCTTCCAATTGACCATTATTCAATTAAATTCTTCACTACTACTTTTATTATTTTCAAATTACAATTTTTATATCACCATAACCATTCCATTACATCGCTACATTTTTTAAGCGGTAGCCTTTCAAAACCTTTTTCTTAATATTTTATAATCATCCATAAATAACTTCTCTCTTATACTCATTTTATAAATTTAAATTTCCAAATCTTCTCTAAATATTCATAACAAATTACTTTTCCTACTTAATCCATAACTTTAAACTTCAACTTTTGTAGTGACCAATTCTTTTTAACAAAAATATCAATCTTCTTATCAAATTCTTTCTTACATTGTGTAATTGCTATTTCAATTTAATTGTCGTAAGGGTCCACTGTTTAACTTCGTTATTATCCGAAAAATTTTTAATCTGTTTTAAATTATTTCGCACGTTTTTAATTTTCATCTTGCTTTTTCGGAAAAATTATCATTTATCACTTTTTATCAAATTTTTGAATTGTTAAATTTTATTTTATTTCAAACTTTTATCGCGAGTAGTTTTAATCTTTGTACGTTTTATTGTCCAGTTCTTTTTAAAATTTAATTGTTTGTTCACTTTGATAGTACCGCATTCATTTTAGTTTTATCACATTTACAAAATTGTCTTATAATCAAATTTACATTTTCAAATTTTAAATATTAAGGTTTTACTTTCGTTTCAATCTATTTCCATTTTCAACGCAGTTGTTCTCATAATTTTCCAATTCTCCCATCCTTCACCATTGGCTATTAGGGTTTGGTGACTTCATAGCTTTTTCGTCTCGCTCGTCGGAATGCCCACTTTAACAAGACGACTTCCAATGCTTGCACTACCACTTCTATCTTCTTCGTCCTTTTATCTTCAAAATTCTTCTCTTTTTCTATTTCCTTTATCTTGTTAACAACATGTTCTATTTTAATTTCAAATAACCATACCACTTTTAAGGACGGTATCTCGTTTACATCCTTCCAAATTGCTAACCGGGATATCTCTTCTTTACCGGACCTTCCTACCGATCTCTCATCCGTGCCATTACTTTTATTTTCTTTTGTTTTATACCGATCTTGATCTGATTTGGACCTCAGTTTTCTATTATTTTGAATTCTTCTCCATTTGATTTTTCTCATTTTCTTTCTGGAAAATACCAGGACTTTTTTAACAGTGCCGCCTGTGACACTTTCTTCTTCATCTTCATTTGCTTCCAAAATTATTTCTTCCTTTAATTCTTTTAGCTCTTCTTCCTCATTTTCATTCGTTTCATAATTAGCAAAGCTTATTCTTTTGCTCAATTCTTCACAATATTTTACCCATTCTTTTTTTTCCTCGATCCTATTCTTTGCCGCCTCATTTTTATCATCTAACCTATTCTTTTCTGCCTCTTTTTTATCCTCTAATCTGTTCTTTCTCCTCTCTGTCCTGTCTTCAGCCATTTGATCTATCAGCTGTTGAAGCCTCCACTCCAATAGATCCAATTTATCCCAGCCTGTGGCCATGGTCAAACTTTTTATTATTCAAATCTCAGGGTTCAAAGTCGGTTCCGTCAGTGAGCATTTACAAACTTAAATTTTTCACAATTATCCAAACGATATGCTCACCAGATGCCCCACGTTACGGGTGACCAGATGACGTAAAATTGAAAATCTAAAAAGAAATCAACACGAACTAATGATATACTAATTAACTTTATTTATAAAAAAGAGAATCTTTTTAATACTCAAAATCGCAAAAATAGCAAAACCGCAACCACCTCACTCGGTGAGTTGCGCGCGAACTCCTTCTTCCTTCCGGCCCCCTGCCGGTTTCGCCGAGACCCCTAGTGGCCGCGCGAAACATTCAAAAATTTAAAATTTTATGATACAAAAATTCAATACAATCTCCATAATTAAATTTTCTGCTTCTTCATTCAAAAAAAATACGACAATATATTTTGTAAAAGTGTGATGAATCTCGCGGGCCGGAAAAATGTCCAAGACGGGCCGCGGGTTGACCACCCCTGTTCTAAAGCAGCGATTCTCAACCTTAGGGTCGCGGATCTATTTTAGGGGGTCGCAGAAAATTTAGCAATTTCTTTCCAAAATTAGTTTTGAATTTGAATTGGAAATTAAAATTCTTAAATTAAACAAACACTAAAGGTTACCTTGTTGCTCAAATAATTGAATATAGGATTGATAAACTCGTATCAAAACATCAAGATCAAGGAAGTCATTAATAAGTAAAAAAAATACAAGTTGAGTATTTGTGTGTTTTTTAGATATGTGTATCTTTTTTTAATATAAATTTTAAACAATAGTAATTTATCACTATTTTTGATCACTGACATAGGCGCAACTGGGGGGGGGGGGGCGGGGGGGCCTATGCCCCATAAAATTCAAATTAGCCCCCCAAAATATCCCAAAAATTATTAGTTTTTAATGACGATATTATGAAGAATCGATTAACTTAAAATTCGCAACCCTTACCCTCTTAGTAAACACTGAATTTCCACAGAAATTTTATTTTTGAGTTAGCAATCCACCCACTTAGTTGATTTCTTAAGAAATGTTAAGAACTGCCCTTTTATTTTTATAATAAATTATTTTTGTTATGAAATTTCAGTTTAATGGGGAAAGAAACTTGAATTGATTAGCAAACGATGAGGTTAGCGTCGAAGGCCAGGCTTTTGAGAAGCTTATTATTTTTCAAAAACTAGTTTTTTGCCCCTCAAATCCCAAAAATTAGTACAAAAACATCTATTTTATAATTTCTAACTTCAAATCTAAGCTCTCTTGACCTTAAAAATCGTAATTTTTTTTGCCTGCGGCGCAATTTTTCGTTATTTTTACCCCCCCCTTTAAAAAATTGTTTGAAAACATTTTTTTAGCCCCCCCAAATTTTTTACCCTAGTTGCGCATATGATTACTGACATTGTTGGGGTCGCAGAAAATAAGAAAGAAAATTTGGAGGTCGCGTCGTAAAAAGGTTGAGAACCGCTGTTCTAAAGGATCATTCTAATAGAAGATATAAAATATTCATTAAATTGAACAAAATTTTATTATAATTAGGGCCGGTCTTTTCACCTTTTATAAACGTCAAGTAGCTACTTGACGATTATTTTACTTGAAGTTTTTAATGGTTGAGTAAGAAAGTTAGGTCTTTTTGTCGCATTGTATGCAACTAATATGCCAACTTAATATTATAGTAATAAATTTAGTAGCTAATAAGCTGATTTAGTAGGTAAAAAACTCAATTAAAAAAATCGTCAAGTATAGGGTGTTTTTTTAGCTGCATGAGAACTTTCAATAGGGATAACAATTGAACCAAGATTGCTATGGAAACAGTTTTTTGACATTTGTGTTTAGCAAGGTTTGGCAATTGATAATGCATAGATTGACCATTGAACAGCGCTACCAAATTGGGCTCACAACCAATTGGAAGTGGATCCATTTTTTTACCGTAAAATTTTGTTCAGTGACGAGGCACATTTCTGGTTAAATGGGTATGTGAACAAACAAAATTGCCATATATGGAGTGAGACCAATCCGGGACATTATCTTGAGACTCCATTGTATCCATTAAAATTGACTGTTTGGTGTGGAATACACGCCAACGGCATCATTGGTCCATATGTCTTTCGAAATGAGGAAGGAGCTACCGTTACGGTGAATGGTGTGAGATATCGACACATGCTCAATACATTTTTGTTTCCAAAACTTCAAGAGCTAAACATTGACAACTTATGGTTCCAACAGGATGGTGCTACGTGCCACACAGCCAACGAAACCATCAATTTATTGAAAGGACAATTTGGTGACAACATTATTTCAAAACGTGGTCCTATCAATTGGCCTCCAAGATCGTGTGATTTGACACCTCCAGATTATTTTCTGTGGGGGTATGTTAAATCCATGGTTTATGCTAACAAACCAACAACTCTAGAAGCATTGGAGGCTAATATTCAGCAAGCCATTTATGAAATAAAGCCAGAAATATTGGAAAAAGTGGTCAAAACTTGAACTGAACGGATGCGCTTCGTAACCATTAGTCGTGGTGGTCACATGCCGGAAGTCATGTTCAAATCATAAATGCCTTTAACTGTACTTTCATAAAAAAATTATAACCAAAACATTCCGTCAGGTTTTTAATGTTTTATTTCATTTTGAAGTTCTCATGCAGCTAAAAAAACACCCTATAGTTACTTGACGTTTATAAAAGGTGAAAAGATCGGCCCTAAATGCAGTAGGGTGAATTACCACAACATTGATCAATTCTTTCCAAAATTACGGATCAGGTTGATTAAATTTGTTCTGCCACATTTAATTTTAATCAGCACTCTAATGAATTTGCATCCTCTTTTGGTCACTTGGTATTTTGTAGCAATTTGTCTTGGTGTTGTAAAGTAAAGTATTTGGTGTTGCGTATAAGCGCTTGATTTCTATAAAAAAAATTTGTATTTTCTAAAAATGAACCTCATCAGCGTTTTACCCTGTCAAAATTTGTCCAAATAGTAGTGGCAGTTGATCATTTGGGGTTTCGTTTGAAATGTCTATATCTATGTCACCTTTGGAATTGGTACTTGGGGACCATAAGATCACCTCTTGCGCTCCGTTGTTCTTGTACTCTTTCTTTCTCTCTGCTGTATCAAAGAACATAAAGGGCTATCAAACTGGCGAAAAGCACTCCTGCTGTTTAGGCTTTAGATGCCCTCTTCAAACACTACACCCTAGAACAGCACATTAGCAAGTGGGTACAAGAAATAGCATGCAACCATAGAAGAGCTGGAATATGTGCACCTTTGTGGAGACATGCGAGATACTATCTACTGAAGCTATCCAGAGTCAATCACCGAACAATAGCAAGGATTTTGACTGGATCCTGTATATTAAATAAACATCTACACACGTTAGGTATGCAGATGATCCCAGAAGGAAATATCTGAGCATGTCCGGTGTTGCAGAATCAGTAACACTCCACTTGCTAAGATCCTAGAGTTCATCCTACAGTTGGGATGGCTTGAGGAGTGACAGGATGAGAGTGAAGCTAAAAACCGGAGGTAGTATAATGAGCCTGATTTACAGGCCTATGTGCACCTAAGTTCCATCGTCTTCATAATTCCAGTTGTAAATGTTGATTGCATTCCCATCCTTGAAATAAATATTTTTAATCTGCGATTTGGCACATCAGCCACTGTTGAGATTCATATAAATGAATCAATAAAAACTAGCATGACACTGATTGTAATATTTGCAATACCGTACGATGGGGCAACATTGGCCCTTTAAGGACAACATTGGCCCACCTGACAAAAAATGTTTGTTTGTAGTATAGAGATCGTAAATGCAACGATAATTTTTTAAGTTTTGCGTCAGCAGATAGGAGAAGACCGCAAAAATTCGGGGAACCACAAATTGGAACAGTACTTGCTGTCTGCTTTCTCGTTTAGGTCGTGAAATCGTCAATCGAGTTATTCATCGGTAATCGACACGTGGCAACTTCTTCCTCAAACGCAATTATTAAAATTAGGAACAACACAGTAAGCATTAATATCTTATTTTAAGTTAGTAATTAGGTGATTTATCAAGATTTTTCAAATTAATTATAATCCGGTGGTCTGTGACGAATGAATAACCAAGATAAGGTAACATTGGCTCAGATGTTGGGGCAACATTGGCCCAAGCTAAAATCAATTTAAATTCTGATGAAAAAAGTGAGACATATATATTCTGATTTGGAAGAAGTGATAGAAGTGGTCCAAGAAACCCCGAAATTGAGGATAAATCCCAATGGATTAAGCATCGGCGACTTTGTTGTGGATTTGTTTAACGGAAATAAATACCCTGGTAAAGTTATTGCTATTTCGGAACAATGGCCAACAGTTAACTGTCTAGAGAAGAGCCTGAAATTTTGAAGGTGGCCCCAAAATAAGATGCTATCAATTACAGCTGGGATGATGTTATTGACCTATAGTTATTACCAGAACCCATAATGGTTTCCAAAAGAAATCAATATAAAGTCCCGGAGCTCGATAATTATGTTTGAGCTGCAGTTATTTTTTGGGAAAGAAATAGAAAAATTATATAGGAAGAAGAGTTTGCGTTTAAATGAAAAATATTTTCCTTTTACTATTTTTTAAAAAACTAGGTACCTATTTAGAATATTAGTTTTAAATAAATATTACTATTTCTAAAGTTTTCTTTAAAATGCAGTTTGCTTGACCGTTTTCTCTATATTTTTCTTACTAATCACATAAAACTGTTTTTTTTAATTACCTACAGGGTTTAGTTGTTTACAAAATCAATTTTTAGCTTTTATTTTAGACTATCTTTAACACAAGCCCCGAAAAACATGTTTGGGTTAAAGTTACCCCATGTCAAGGTAACTTTGGCCCACTTCAAAAACAATTTTTTTTTTTCGCAATTGTGATATGAAAAAAATAAATTGAACTTTAAAACATATAGATATACCCCTACCAATAAATTAAAAAATATTAGATGCCTTGTACAGTTGTTGCTGTATAATTTATTACTAAATATTTCAAATAATTTGTATAAAATTGGGCCAATGTTACCCCATTCGACGGTACTGTGCTGTTCTTGGGTTATACGGATGATGGCGCATTTTGTGCGGATTCATTCGTAACTGCCTTCGCTTAGATATCCCTCCATGATTATCCTAAAAATTTGATAAGTATGAAAAAAACAAGTCTTGTTTTCCGGGACGTAAATCAGGATAGGTTCGTTCATTATCAGCGTAAAAATGGTTACAGTGCGGCCTATAGACCGCACAACCTTTGCAATCTAATAATAAAGAGTAGGTAAAGATCTCAACTCTAAATAATATATTCGTGAAGCAATCAAGATTGGTTTATTAATTTATTACCACCAGGCCTGATTACCACCTAAGAATAATTCTAGTGTGACCTAGTTTTCAAACTTTCTGTTAGATTCTTTTTTTAAGTTTAACTTTATTCCACATTAAAAGCCTTTTTTGGTGAAAACAATGAAGTTCTTGATATTTTAAATGTAATTATTATAATTTGATTGATGGTATAAAATTTGATAACAAGAATTGATAAAAAGTGGCTCAAGACATGTTTATTATTTTTTTTAAGTTATGTAATAAGTGAGATAGCTTACAAAAATAACAAAATTTGCCCACCCTGACGTACGAGAAGCAAAGGGTTATAGCACAAATTAGTATTTGACAGTTACTGTGGCAACGGATACCATAGTAACATAATAAACTTCAAATTGCAAAATTAATAATTTATAAAAATGTCGCGACTTAATCCAAAAATTGACAAAAAGGATTTGTTTAACGAACTTAAATCAGCAATAGATTATGATAAAAGATATTGGATAAGAAATGATGCAAAATTAAGGGCAGTCGGAAGTTCTAAAAGTTATGAAGAATTTTGGTAAACAATACTTTTTGTTTTTGTTTAATTTCATAATAACTTACTATAATTTTTAGCGACATAGTGGCAGCTGCTCATTTAGCACCGCTAGATAGAAAAGACACCATGAGTAAGACAAAATCTTACACATGGAACACCGTGGTTAGAAAATCTTCGGAACAATAAAATCAACAAATGTGTGTAAAAACATTTATTAAAAATAAATGCTAAACAAGTTAAATATTTTATCCCACAACCGTTAAAATATAATTATGGACTACAATTTTATACCTACACTACGTTTAGGTAGTTTTAGCACACAACCAGACTAGCAGATTTGCATCAAGTTCAACTTACAATATAATAGTAATAAACTACAAAAAATTTCAAGTAAATAAAAAATAAACCTATTTACAAATTTTAAACAAATTAGCACCTTTAGAATTTTTAATTCATGCATATTTTTGGTAAATATTGGCAGCTTCAACAAAAAATAAAGTGAAATAGTTGAATATTATGACTGATTAAAATAGAGTAAATGCACAATGATAAAACTTTCAATTAATTGAAATAGTTCCCCCTGAAATAATGAAGTAAGAATGTTTTTCTTTTGAGCTTTCTTGAAATTATACATTTTTTTTATAACTTACAAAGTAGGTAAAGAACATAATCTTTTAGATATGTCAAAAATGTAATAAAAATAAACTTAAAAATAACCCTGCAACAATATATTTTGATAAGCTTCTATATCTCTAAATTGAAAAGAAAAATGTCCCATATTGTAAAACAACTCGACTTAATAATTAATTACATACTAAAGTTAAATGCAAATATAAAAACCTACCAAAAGGTAAAACCTACTATCATGATAACAACTATAAATAGTAGTTGATTGCTAAATATATTTTTGTTCATATCAAATAGTCAGTCGCGAAAACAATAGGGATCGAATGATTGAATATCTACTTCCTAGGTTGCTGAATATTGATTGGAGGTTTATTGGGGTGATGAGTTGGAGGCTTTTCTTTGTGCATGTTTTGTACAGCTTCGGCAGGAAAATCGGCATTTCCCTTCAAAATCGCCCCAGAAATTGAAGTGGTTTTTGGTGGACTTCCGGAAACCTTTAAACCAGTAATATCTTCAGATATACCCGCCGGTTCTTTGGGCGATTTATGTTGCGTAATACGCATACCGCCAGCTTTCACTATTTGCAATTGATTAGAAGAAACAAACAAATGTTATGAAAAGAAAAAATTGTTTTGATTAATTGTTACCTGCAGGTGGATGACCACCTTTCAGATGGCATTCCGTATCCTTGGGACTCGACATATTTTTCAGGTCGTTGGTTACTTCTTTCGGTTATATTTATCGAATAAAATTTAAACACATACGCAGCAAACACGCAGTCACAAATTTGGCCTTGAATAATTTGACATCGGTGACGTTTTATTTTTCTATCTAACCTTGAAAGAAACTGAAAGCGCTGAAACTATGCTGAATTTTGTTATACACGGTGAATGTAAGTTTTGATCCAACAAAGTTTAATTTTACAAATTGTACTGGCCAGTGCTGGATTAAGATAGCGATGGGCCCATAGAAAATGTTGTCACGGAGCCCTCCTATTTTTCTAATGACCTTTTTTTTACCTTGTTCTGACTAAAAACGCAATTTTTAGGCTTTTAATTTAGATAAAAGGTCATTTTGATTTCAGTGCGATTTTTTATTTACATTTCGTAATAAAAATTAAATTTTGTTCAAATATTCTGGAAGTTTATGAAAATATTATTATAATAAAGACAGAAAAACGAATGAAAAAAATCTGATGCAGCTAATATAGTGTGCACACTGTGCAGTCTATCATAAAATTTCAATAGCTAGAGCAACATTTTTCCAAAAATATAATCTCTGTACTTATTGATTTAACGATGATGGATCCGAGATTTACAGTGGTTGCGTTGTCAAAATCGACTCTCCACTCCCTCCGCTCCGGTCCCCCACGCTGCGGACGCTCCGAGCCGTTTTGACTAACGCTGTACCAGGCTGTACTAACTAAAGATATCCCATAGACCGGTCCTACTCGGCAAAGTGTGCTAATGGGGGGTCTAGGACTTTTCGGCGCAGCCGATTCGGCGAATCCAGTTTCGGTGCAAAGACTATTCGGTGCCGTCCAGTTCGGCGCAGGTACTATTCGGCGCAAAAATTTTTTTTTTTATTTTTCGGATAATCTATAGGTCTGTTTGTTATGTTACACCGAACTACTTCGAGTAAGTTAGTGTAAAAAATTGCGAACATTGATTGGTGTAAAAATTGGGTTGGTGATTTTACACCAATCAATGAGAGAACAGTGTACACTAGGTTGCACTAGGACTGTGATACCAAACAAAGCTTATTATTACCAAGTTATATTATTATATGGGTGCCAGAACGACGCCAGGCATTGCTAGGCGTCCTGCATTGTTCGATTATGGTATATGGAATGTATACCAACGAACTCTAAATAATTTTGATTGAACGAATAACCATGCAGAAGCTGCAAATAGGCGTATTCAAACTCAGCTGGGAGTCGTTCATCCAACTATTTGGAGGTTTATAGATGGACTAAACAAAGTTCAAAAAAGTAGGGACATATTTTACGAAAGTCTCGTGGCTGGAGGCTCGCCGCCGCTTAAACTAAAAAAATTTAGAGATGCTGACGCTCGAATTCTCACAATAGTTAGAGATTTTCAAAATAGAGGTCTTATTGATTATTTACGTGGACTAGCACATAATTTTCAAATGCAAGCATGATTAAAGTTTTGAAGTTACTACATTTAAATACTAGTAATCAAATTAAAACTTTTAAATTAAATAAATTATTGTATATATTTATCCTTTACATATTCTGTTGTTTTACTTGTACTCTGCCAACGTAAGGAAGAAGGCGGCAAATAAAATTTCGCAGTTTTGAGCAAAACGCCAAAACGGGTTACATGGAATCGTCCTTTCGACGGACGTATGGAATCGTCCATACTTCCAATTGGTTTCGCTCCAAATTGTCACTGCGCCGAATAGTCTTTGCGCCGAACCGTCCTTGCGCCGAATAGTGCCTGCGTCGGACTGGCGGCGCCGAATAGTACCTGCGCCGAAACGGGATTCGCCGAATCGTCCTTTCGCCGAATCGTCCTTTCGCCGAACCGTCCTTGCGCCGAATAGTGCCTGCGCCATACTGGCGGCGCCGAACCGGCGGCGCCGAAAAGTCCCATACCCGCTAATGGGAGAGGGATGGATCTCTTTGGGAAAATTTTGCTTCAACTACTGAAAATTTTTGTTAGATCGATGGTTTAATTAAATTTTCTGATAAAAGTTAAATTTTTTCAAATATTCTGAAACTTCCTGAAATTGAAAATACTAATAGGTAGAGGAAAGGAAGCAAATATGGGTTAGTTATTTAATATGGGCTAGGTGGGTTTCTTAGCCCACCAATGTTTTTCTGTTCAACCAACCGTCGCAAATAGTAATATGTAATGTTAAACTTCCACAATAGAGATTGCATTACAATCATGAATGTCTATCACTTTATTTTAATTTTTCGTCATTTCAGCAAGTCGCAGAACTTTTTCAGGTTAGTTTATAAATTCAATTACTTGAAAATTAACAATGCGTTTAAAGCTATTCCTGCAACATTTGAAAGCCACATAATGTGGCTTTGATATGTGCTTTTAGTTTTTAATCTAATTAACGACTTTTAATTATAATCGCTTTTGATATAAAACTGAGTATGTCTGCAATATGGGCTACCTCGTGTTTCAAGTATGGGAGTGCGCTGGGAGCGAAAAAGAAGATTATGTGTGTGATTTTTGCAATTAGTATCTATAGATATAATTTATTTGATTTATTTAGATTTTAGATATTATTTAGATATAACATGTATACTACCAACTTATTATGATCAATAAAATTGTTTACCACTCCGCATTTTATATTTATTACACTTTTCTGTAGGTAGCCCATATTTAGGGTCAATTTCTAAATGACACAAAATTGAACTTTTCCACTATTTACGAAATAATGAATTTATTTATTCTTTAATCAACATAAAATTATGACAGATTGTAACTAACTAATGTAGCTATCGTTGGTTATATTTGGTATTGATATTGAATTTGTGGTTTTTTGTTTACAAGTAAAAATATAATAGGTAGCCCATATTTGCTTCCTTTCCTCTACTGTTGTAATAAAAAAAAAGAAAAAATAACGAAAAAATTCTAAGCCCTAAATTGCTGTGGGATTTTTTATTTAATTTTTTTGATAAATTCATCATCATCATCATCCGCAGGTTTTAGGCCGGTGGCCCGTTACGTCACTCTAATTGATTGGTCGCTCCATCTCTTTTTGGGGCGGTCCCCACACTTCTTCTTCCTCTCGGATTGTATTGGAACATTTGTTTCTCTCAAATTTTGCCTCGGATTTTGTTGATAAATTTTCTTCAAATATTGTGCTTGTGCCCCTGCGAAATGTGTCCTGGCGAATCGTGATTTCAGGCGAAACGTGCCATTATTATACGTGAAATAATGGCCGGAGAACTGCGTCCCGGCGAAATGAATCGTTCCCGTTATTGAGGAGTTAAAGTTCTCGCAAGGAATCGTGGCCGGGCGGAGCTAATGTGCAGAAACGAAAATTAGTCTATTCGACTTTACTTTATGTTCATGTCAATTGGTGGAATTGGGTGTCACATATCATCTACTGCGCAATTTTTTAGCTCCGCCCGGCCACGATTCCTTACGAGAACTTTACCTCGAAAGATAGCACGATCCGCTAGAGTTTTGTCATGAAAAATGAACTATTCGCTGGGTGCGTGATATCTGGCCACCTTTTTTGCACAATTTGTCTACAAGGGGACACTAGCGTCATTTTTAATACCCCCATTATGCACTACTCACCCAGCCAATGGGTGCGTGACATCTGACCACCTTTTCTGCACAATTTGTCCGCAGCGGACGCTGGCGTCGTTTTTAATACCCCCACTATGCACTTCGCACCCAGCGAATAGGTACTTTGTTCAGCGTCGTCTTTTATATGATCGGGGCCCAAGGTAATGAGGGGGTCCTTTAAGAAATTAAGTATATAAGTCAGTAGATAGGTAGGTCCTTATTCAATATATATTTAAGTATAATATACAATGTGTATACAAATTGTATAGAACGGGGCCCGGCGGGGGCCCCTAAGAATCCGGGGCCCGGGCCCCTCGGGCCCATGCCTAAAGACAGCACTGACTTTGTTTACCCAACATAAATATGCACCTAAGCTCCTCCCCAAAAATAGAATAGAAGTTTTCTATTGCTCGAATTTTGAAACTCCTATTTACGATTGGCTTAAATATACTAGTTTGGGGAAGAACCTACGTGCATAATTTATGTTGGGTAAACAAAGTATAGATAATGTAAATTTGCAAGTTGGATGAGGTTTCCAACTATTTTTGGTATACAAAAGGAATATGAAGGAGAATGATCTTTTTTTTTTTTTTTTAGCTCATTTAGCAAAAAAATGTATTTCTCTTTTAGGTAACGAATTATTTGGAGGATCTTTTCTTAGCTCTCTTCGATGATCTCTCTTCGAAAGATGTCTTTTTAGACATCTGTCGATGTTGTCTGTATACTGGGCCACTTATGTTTTTGCAAAGGTAGGGGATGCCATTTATGAAAATGTTAAAAAGTTTCGGTGCCAGTACGAAGCCTTGCGGAACTCCGACCTGAATTATTTTGGTTTGTGACAAGTTGGCATCAGTGCTGCATATATGGGGGGGTGTTAACCCCCTCCATGATATAGCGAAGGATTAAAAATGGGTTTAAAAATTTTTTTTGGCGGAACCTCCCCCTCATGGCACAGACAAAACATTATTTCGGACCCCCCCATGACCAATGTCTAGCTACGGCCCTTGTTGGCATTGACCCTACCCTCGATTGATCTGCCGGTGAGATAAAAGACGGTGGCAGATTAAGCAAGCACGGAACCCGTAGCAAATGTTGTCGCAGGGCCCTCCTATTTTTTACCCGACTGCCAAGAACAGGAGGGTTATGTTTTTTTAATGACCCTTTTTTACCCTTTTCTAATAAATTAAAAACGATGTTTTTCATATTGGAGGGAACAGGAATGACCATTATTTTTAATACCCTTTTCTTAAAATGAAAACACTTTTTTGGCAGGCGAAGGGCCCCCAGAGGCGCGGGCCCGTAGCATGTGCTACTTTTACTACTGTGTTAATCCGGCACTGATAAGAGAATATGAAAATGATTGTTTTTGTATTTTTCATTTTATTTATGTCCGTCCAGGTTCTGTCAAATGCCTTTGTAAAGTAATAAAATACTATTTTTGGTAATTTGTTACATTTATTTATTCATATTTAACTATTATACATTAAAAAGGTGCGTAATGCATATCCAACATACCCACGCATTATAATCAGAGACAACCCTTGTTGTCTCTGTTATAATATAAATTACAATGTTTTACAGTCTTGGTTTTACAGTAGTAAGTACCACGTAATAAATAATTACACATCTTGCTAATCAACATATTATGCAGGTTATTAATCCTAAGAGGATGTATTGTCAATAACCTTTCCAGTATTTGCAAGTGTAAGGTGTAAGACTTTTCTCTAACGTTTGCATTTATACATGATGGGTTTAATGTGTTCCAGACACGATACACTTGTGCTTGAACTGATTGCATTATTACTATCACACCACATTTCAATAATTATAAGCAGGGCCGTAGCTAGACAATGGTCATGGGGGGGGGGGGGTTGGTTCAGAAAAACAAAGTTTTCTCTATGCCATGGGAGGAGTTTTTGCTCCAAAAAAATTTTTAGACCCCTTTTTTTAATCTCTCATGGGGGAGGGGGTTGAACCCCTAAAACCGAAGGCGAAGCTTATGTGCAGTAACGAAAACTCGTATTATATTCGGGTTTATGTTGGTGTCAATTGATGGAATTGGGTGTCACGCGTTCTCCCTCCACATCTACTGCGCCGGATTTTGGCTACGCCCTTTTCTCTCTCCTTAATTTTACTATTATAAAATAGCTGTATCTAAGAAGAAAAGGCGTAGCCAAAATCTAGCGCAGTAGATGACACATGACACCAAATTCCACCAATTGACACGAACATAAAGTCGAAATGACTAATTTTCGTTCCTGCACATTAGCTCCACCCAGGCCCGTAGCCAGGACTTCATTTCGGGGGGGGGCACTTGTAGAAAACCTTTTGTAAAATGTAACATTTTCGGTTGTTCCCCTTCCATTTTCTTTGTCTTTTCTTTCGGGGGGGGGGGGCCCAAAGTGCCCCCCCCTGGCTACGGGCCTGGCTCCACCTTTTCTTCTTTCAATAACGGAACTTTACCTACCGAATATATTTCATACAGTACCGTAACTAGGGTATGGCGTTGCCATTTGAACGAAGGCGACGAAATCCAAAATTTTAATTTTGGTTCCTCTTTTTTAAATTAAATCAAAATTTTTAAAAATAAGCGCCTTTATTTTTGAATCGGCGTCTATTTTTAAACATTTTGCAAAATAGTGGTAATTTAAAAAGCGGAATTTTTCTAAATTTAATAGAACTAAGGTAAAACACCCAGCACTTGAACACCGCAAGAAATGGAACTAGCACTTGAACAGATTTTTGAAATTGTATTAATGCAAAAACGGAATATTCATAATAAGTAATATCCGTATTTTATAATTACTAGATGATTTAGCAATTGATTTCTATAAGTTTTTTTAAATTATAAATCGAAATAATTATATTTTTGTTAACTTGAAAGTTGCAATGTGGAATAGCCGATAAGCATGCTACTTTTGCCATTGAAAGTTACTAGTTACTACACCGTAAACCGCGCAAACACAGTTTTTAGGTTATGAACTTGAACTCGAAAAAACTAACATAAAATGATCACGTTTGTCCATTACGTTTGTCATACATAAATAAATCAATGTTGCCAAATGTATCTTTAGAATATCGATTGGATTTTTGTTTGATTTTGACTGATTTTGACTATTTTCACACGTGTTCAAGTACAACCACCACCGGAGTGTTCAATTACGACTGCGATTCAAAGAGATTGTTCAATTACTGATGCATTTGAAGTATATTTTAAAAACCTTGTAAAAATATGATAATTTTATTAATTATTCCTTTTTTCTTTGCTATTATATGCAAAACTAACTTTTTACTCCGATAGTAAGGTAAAACACCCACTAGTTGAACAGTTTTGAAAGTAAAACCTATTTCACTCTAATTTAAGCTCTAATATTTTCATAAATAACATATTTTAATCAAATTAATCGAATTTTATTTGCTTAAATTAGAGTGAAATAGGTTTTACTTTCAAAACTGTTCAACTAGTGGGTGTTTTACCTTACTATCGGAGTAAAAAGTTCTGACCCCTGAGTTTGAAGTCAAATAAAATCAAAAGTTAGAAGCAAAAATATTTGAATAAAATATATGATATCAATTTATTAGTGCTAAATGTCATATTAAAATTTTATACTTCTAACTGACGCCCTTTTAAAATTATTTAAAAAAATGTTCAAAAAAGTGTAGTTTTTAGCACTCATTACGAAAAGTTGCAACTTCAAATACCTATAACTATCGTATTTTCTTTTCAAATTACATAAAATTTATGTAGTACATAGATAAAAGAATACTCTCTTTAACAATATAAAAATTTTATTGGAATTTTGTCAAATTGCTGTTAAAAGTCGATTTCTATAAGTCGATATTTTCTTTGTACATAATTGTTCAATTTAAACGAATTTTTGTTAATAGATTTAATACATTTATTAAAAGACATTCCATACAAAAATATTTAAACAATTCATTTTTAAACAATAAAATAATGGATTTTAAATAATTTCCTTATTAGACAGAGAAGCATAGAATCAGAGATGCACGTTTTGCGACCGTGTGAAATCGTAAAATGAGTTTTTGTATATAGGCGGCACATGTCACGTCATTATCAATAATATAATTTTTAATATTATGGATCAGCAGTTGCCGCATTTCAACAATAAGGGCATGAACATTACGTTCCCTTCCGTCCCTGTAAACTATTAATTCTATCGCATTTTAATATTTTGAAACTGCCATAGTTTAGAATATAATTAAAAATTTTGTTCATTTAATTGAAAAATAATAATCTACCATAGTTTTCGATTGATATGTTCAATTACTTTAAAAAATTTCGTTATAATAACGAAGTTATTTTACTTTACTGTTATACTTAATAATTCAAAAAATATTTAAAATATATCATTACAAAAATTTGGGAAGAGAGATAATAGATGTAGGTATCTACAGTCCAAATTTCATTAAATTTGAGAAAACACTTTACGAGAAAAAAAATTGTAAAGTTGTCGTTGTGCTAATTGTTGCATAAATTGTGCCTCTTTTTTTAAATATCTGCATGCCAAAAACACACTATAAAGCCTATCACTTTGAAATTTTATTATGTTATACAAAATTAAATTCTTCATCTATATCTTCTTAGCGCATAAAATTCCATCAATTACTTCTTGAAATATAAGACTTCAAACTCAGGGGTCAGAACTTTTTACTCCGATAGTAGTCAGTAACTACGGCACAGTAACAAACGGATAACAGGAGGTTTTTTCAAAATATGAAGAAATCGGGCTAGTACCTATCAGGCCCGTAGCCAGGGGGGCACTTGGGGGCACGTGCTTCCCCCCGAAATATTGAAAAGACAAAGAAAAAGTAAGAGGAACCACCGAAAATTTTACCATTTTACAAAAGGCTTTTTACAAATCCCCCCCCCCCCCCAATGAAATCCTGGCTACGGACCTGGTACCTATGGTTTGATCATTTTGTATCGAACAATATGATTGGTCTTTATTTGATTTGAATAGGGTGTCACAGGAACAAGGAATGCAGTTTGTCCAGAACCCTTGGTATTATTTGATGCAATTGGCTGGTGTAGAACACCAGGCATTTAATCCCGAATCTCTTTTCATGGTGGGATGAAAAATTTTCTGGCAAATGCATTGCTATGGAGGCAATTCCCCCCTTGGAAAAATTAAGCAGTATTTAGAAAACATAAAATTACTAATAAAAATATAGAGGGGGGTTATCAATTTTTGAATTTTCTTTTTAAATCTATGGAATTTAAATCCTTGCAAAATAAAGTCTCCCCCCTACAGACCACTCTGTAGATGACAGTTACATCAAGTTTTTTTAAATTGGTGACTGCATTATTTTTACGTTGGCATGAAGAACATTTTATAAAATAAATTGATTTTTAACCTAACTTGTTCATTGAATTTTTTGATCAGCTCGTGGATAACGTTAGTGAAAATTTGTGTCATTAACAAAAACGAAATTATCTTGAAGTAATTCAAGATATTGATAACTTTTTATTGTTAACATCAACCGATAATCAAGGTAAATGTGTAAATAATTTTTGTAACCGTTTATTGATATTCAATTAATTGTGAATAAAAACCGGTTTTGTATTTATTTTTATAAGGGCTTCGAAAGAAAACCCTTTTCATGTTAATTTTTTATTCTTCTTGCATTGTTTGACAATCCACAACGGAGGGAGTATTATAATCCATTATATTCCTTCAGAAAGTATTTTTTAATATTTTGAAACTTAAATTATTCTATGTTTAGATGAGTGGGCGAGGATTTCGATCTCAGACTTATTCGAATAGTGCAAACAGGAATAACTATGGTAATAGAAATGACTCAAACAGAAATTTTGGTGAAGGAAATGGTTCTGCTGATGGAAATTTCAGACGGAATAATCCAAACAGGCAGCAGTTCAACAGCACCCCGGGAGAAACCATGGAGGTGCCATCCCAATATGTTGGAAGAATAATCGGTAAGTTGAATGTTATTTGATATTTTCCATCATGATGTTATGTTGAGATATTCATTTCAAATTTAATTGTCATATAAGCTTAAATGTTTATAATAATTCTTCTTCTTTGTATGTCGAAATTAATTTTATAGCTTACATTTTTTTTGTTCGTTTATTAATTTTTCTGTTTTCTGTTTAATATTTTTTCCTTATTATTGCATAATTTATTTTTGTTATTTTGGCTTATCAGGTAATTTTTTGTATACTGTGTTTTCTAAATTGAGAAAAATTACACTTTTGGTTGCACCTTTGGAATGCTGTGCATTCACACATTTTGCTATTCATGAGTGTTAAATTGTTTGTATGAAAATTGTACACAAAATTTAATCCTTAATTGTAAAAAATGGTTATTGCATTCTCATTTTTTATTTGTAGGTTTATTTTTATGCCCAATCATGGACATTGTTCTGTAAATTGTCATGTCATAAGAACCTGCAATGGAGCATTCCTAAACACTTCTTAATTTTTGGTCTGACTTCTAGTTAGGTAATTCTTACTCTCAGTATTCTATGCTTAGATTCTGTAAGTTTGAATTTTAGTGTGACTAAAATTTGTAGCAGTTTTTAACAAATTTCGAATGTGTTTTATAAATATTTGCGTTTACCCGGCTATGGTGCTTTGGTTATTTGTGCGAGCTAAAGTGGCGTGAACTGTATTAAAATGTGCGAGGGGTGAGTCACTCTGAAAAATTAAATTTAAATAAAAAACTAAAACTAAAATTTCAAAAGAAATACACTGAACAATCCAAAATTTTACGAAAATTCCACATAGGGTGAGGGGGACAGAATTGCCCATTGCCCCTCCTCTGTATCCGCGCCTGTAACAACTTTATTTTCTTACACAAGAACGTTGAATTTGATAGCATTGAAATAAAATTTTTCAGTAATTACTTATAAATGGTAGGGTTTCATAAAGACATTTCAACAACCAGGCATTTTAGGCCAGTCATTGGGGACTTAAAAAGTGAAAAGTTAGACAAAAATTGCAAAAGTTTTTATAATTTGGGACAACATTGTGACAGGTCAAAAAATTATTAATCCGATTTTTGAACCCTTCTTTGTTCCCCGGAACGTTGTTAAATTGTTAAAAGAAGAGTTATGAAAAAAATTCCAGAAAATGCAAATCTTTGAGAACAGTTTAATAAATTATTAGACATCTTCTATAAAGTTTGCACCCTGCTACGATGATCGGAACATTGCAAATAGTTGTGATTATTAATTTGCATACAGGGTTGTATGACTTTTGCAATTTTTTTCGACAGGATATACTTACTTACCAAAAAAAATTAATAACGTACTGTTTGCAATGTTTCGGTCATTGTAGCAGGGTGCAAACTTTATTGAAGATGTGTTTTAATTATTAAAATGTTCTCCAAGGTTTGCATAAATTTCGGAATTTCGTTTTTTTTAATTTAGCAATGTTCTGGGGGGGGGGGGGGGCAGAAAAGGGTGCAAATTCGGATTTATTATTTTTTTACCTCCTTCAATGTTGTCTCAAAATTCGAAAACTTTTGCAATTTTTCATACCTTTTTTGCTACAATGACTGGCCTATTTTTATTAAAAATATTTCAAAATTCGCGCGTTTAATGGGAAAAAACATGGCCCGACCAATCAAAAGAGGACTACAATCTTTTATATTATTTGCTTTCAGGGACGTGCCCAATCAACTTTTTGCATGGGGGAATTTGCCAACTTTCTGTAATTGTCTATTTTGCCTATTGTCTGTTTAGCCCAGCCAACGTTCTATAATATTGGGGGGCAGAGACCCCCCTCGGGCACGCCCCTGTTAGCTTTGTTTGGTATCACAGTCCTAGTGCAACTCTAATCATAGAATAACTCGAACTACACTACTACAAATTGATTAGTGTAAAATCAGCAACCCACCTTTTACACCAATCAATTTTGTTTTCGCAATTTTTTACATTCACCTATAGAAAATGATATTTCCTTATTTGGGATATTGGATCGCCAAACAAAACAAATTAATTGTCAGTTGAGTTGATGATATTTTTTGGCAAATTTCTCTTAGCTACCCGGTACTGCCTCCCTCCCTCCCCTAACTTGTACACCAAAATTCTACAGTGACTCGCCCCTCGAAAATGTGTGTTGGACATTTATAGCTTATTTTTCATGTATCCCACAATCTAGCCCAGTCATTTTAGCTGAAGAAAAATACGACGAAATAGACTGGTACAGAGTGACGTCATAAATGGGTAAAAACCATTGGTTTGCTGCCATTTATTGGTTAAACCAAGGTGTTGCTGAATTTGTCATAAACACGTTCGGAATCATGCGTCTGATGTCAGAGCTTGCCCTTGCCAACAACCCTATTGTTTTTTTGCAAGCTCTCGTGCACAGTTTAAATCAAATAGTCAAAAAGACCGTCAAATTCAGTACCACATTTTAAGTGAAACTAATTTTTCAGAAGTAAAATTCTAAAATTACTGGGCTAACAACTAAATTTTTTAATATCAACATTTATTACTATTTTGTTTTATCCATGAATAGGTAAGGGAGGAACCAAAATAAGTGACCTTCAATTTGAATCAGGTGCAAAGATTCACGTCACCAAAGATATTGTTGGAGAGAACACAGTCATTCGATTAAACGGATCGCCAGATGAAATTGAAAGGGCCAGGCTTCTAATTCAAGACTTGACAGTGGAACGAAAACCGCGTGAAAGTCAACCACAAGTTGATTTCTATTCTCAGTCAGAACCTCAAACAGTTAGCGAAGAGGAGAAACAAAAAGAGTTGCGTATGCATGAATTCAACACATTAGACTGGAAAACCATTAATGAACGTCACGACAAGTACATTAAAGAGAAGTTGGAAGCTTTGCCAAAAATTGTTAAATCTTTCTACCAAGAAGTAGATGAAGTTGCACATATGACTCCAGAGGAAGTGGAAGAATTTCGTCAAAGCAACAACAATATTATGGTGTCGAGAGTATTTGTGGAGAAATTTGGGGACAAAGCCATACCAAATCCAGTCCGTAACTTTACAGAAGCGTTTCATAACTATCCGCTCATTTTGACTGAAATAGAGAAAGCCGGGTTTGAAAAACCGTCTCCTATCCAAGCGCAAGCTTGGCCTGTATTACTCGCAGGAGAAGATTTAATTGGAATTGCCCAAACCGGTACCGGCAAAACATTGGCGTTCCTTTTACCCGCCCTCATCCACATCGACGGACAAACTATGCCCAAAAAGGCTACCGAACCGCGTGTATTGATTATGGCTCCTACACGTGAGTTGGCGTTACAAATAGAACGCGAAGTAAACAAATATAATTACAAAGATATTAAATCGTAAGTTGTATTATTCCAAACTCTTGAATTTAAACGGTATTAATAACTTTGTTTGATAGTGTATGCGTTTATGGAGGCGGTGATAAACAGCAACAAATTAATACGATAAACGAAGGCGTGGATATCGTAATTGCTACACCTGGTAGACTAAACGATTTAGTTTTAGCAAGTAAGATTTCATTTTTATTATATTTAAAATTTACAAATGTTAATTGCTTAATCTTTGTTAGAAAAATTGTCTATGGAAGGAGTTACGTATGTGGTATTAGATGAAGCCGATAAAATGTTGGACATGGGTTTCGAACCTCAAATTCGTAAAACTTTGTATAATGTACGCGAAGATAGACAAACTGTTATGACGAGTGCCACTTGGCCAGAAGGAGTTAGGAGATTGGCTACTTCGTATATGGTTAATCCGATCCAAATATATGTTGGGTCGTTGGATTTAGCTGCTGTACACACTGTAACCCAACTTATTCAAATGATGCCAAATAACGATGAGGCAAAGTTTGAAGCGGTAATTAAAATATTCATGTGAAAGTTTTCACAGCATTAATTCCTTTTCTTTAGTTTATGGATTTTGTTCAAAGTATGAATCCAGAAGAAAAGGCCATCGTTTTTTGTGGTAAAAAAGCACGTGCGGATTATTTAACAACCGAACTTGCTATGAAAGGCGTCTATTGTGCATCGCTTCATGGAGATCGTGAACAGTGTGATCGTGAACAAGCGTTGGAAGATATAACTAGTGGTTATGTTAAAATACTCATAGCAACTGATTTAGCTTCTCGTGGAATTGATATTGAAGACATTACGTAAGTTAACGTATAAACATTCATTTGAATTTTTCTTAATGTGCTTTTGTTGGTTCAGGTATGTCGTTAACTACGATTTCCCACGCAACATAGAAGAGTATGTTCATAGGGTAGGTCGTACAGGACGGGCCGGTCGATCCGGTCAATCGATTACGTATTTCACTCGTGATGATTGGTCTCATGCCGAAGAATTGATTCCAATCTTAGAGAAAGCTAATCAGGTAAAGTTAATTTTTATTATTTTGTATGCTGGTGGGGTAAACATGAAAAGTAAAGACTTTTATATACCGGGTGACCGGCCGCCGATGTGAACATAGGAAATTAACATGGGAAATTAATTTTTCTTTAATTCCTGCTTCCCATCAGAACGGAAAAGAATGAAAAAGGTATTAATTGAAATAGTTTTATTTCCTCTTTAAATTGATACTCTTTTCATTTTAATCCGTTATAATGGGAAGCAGGAATTTTAAAAAAATCAATTTCCCATGTTATTTCCCTATGTTCACATCGGCGGCCGGTATAGTATTTAGTACCATATCATTGGTCTGGATTCCAAAACAAAATTATAATAGAAAATTGAGTAAATGGAAATCTTAGGTTGAAGTTGAAAACCAGAAACATGTGATGCTCTGTATAATAAGAACCAAAAAATTAAATCTGTCCATAACGCTCCATAATTTTGAAGGGGGGAAAGACAAAATTTCGGACATCTTTTATGGACAACACTTTTGGTTATTGTTAAACTTATAACTGGATTACATATTGACCACAACATTTTTCTAAAAAAAGAGCAAACAATATAATATGTATCCACTTTGCTTAAAAGATGAATACTTGAGTGTGGACGACAAGCTAAGAAAATTTAAACTTTACTGGAAATTGGAATTTAAATCTATTGACAAATTATCAAATTTAAAATCAATTTCACCCCAGTTTGACAACCAAGTTTTTGTTTTGACACCTGTATCCATAGCGACGACGATTACTACAGTCATTTATTTATTCAATCTATACTTCTCATTTTAAACAAATTATTACTAAAATGGGTGAAGAAACTAAGTTTATAATAAGTGAATTGAACAAAATTCTTAAGAAAAATTACAATTTTTCGTCATTTGAAAATTTAACACGCGAACAAATACTTCAAGATGTGTGCGACGTGTTAGTTCATTTGAAAGTAATCAGCGCAGTTGATGCAATTAAAAATACCGAAAATGCTATAATTATGATTGTAGAAGCTTTGCAAAATATCAAATATGCTCCGAAAAAAAATAGTGTCACCCCAGAAGAATTTCGTAACGGAATTGCCTTGGGAAATCGGACCATCATACGACCTATACTGTATTGGCTGTTATCACATCCCAAGCAAGTAACAAAGCGCGCTTACTTAGCAAAATATGTGGAAAAAGTCGAATGCCCCTTAGAAATATTAGATGATCCTGACGTACGGCAAGTGTACACTCAGTACGAAAATCTTATCGACGAGTTTTGGAAAACCTACAACGAAAATACAAAAGTAAATAAAACTGCTACAGAAGTTAGAGAATTGCAGCAAGACATTGATAAAATGGAAGAAGATACGGCCAGATTGCGCCAACGTATCGAACAACAACGGGAAAAAATTGAAAACATTCCCAACAAAGAGGTAATTCTTGCCGTGGTCAGAAACTACCGAAACGAACTAAACGAACAAAAAAAGTTAGAAGACCAAATTGTAGAACAAAAAGAACTTCAAGCCAAGGTAGAATCCGAAATAAAGGAATTAAGCAGCGTCTTGGCTTACAAAAAGGCTCGACACGCTATTAATCTCGAACCGTTGCAGCAAATTAAAAATGAATTGCGAAGCAATGAGATACTTGAAGCTCAACTACCGCAAGAAATCGAAAACAGTAAGAAAATACTGGAAATTTACGAAACCGTGGTAAAAGGTTCAGATAAATCTGATCACGAAATAAATGAATTAAATTCAGAACTTTCAAACATCAACACTGAAATACAAGCTTTAATTGAACGTCAAAGCGCTAATAATGAAACTGTAGATAATCAAATCGTTATATTTCGCAATCAAGCTGCAATTATCAGTAACAAAAAACAGGAGATTTCCAATGTAGTAATGGATTTAAAAAATAAAATTACGACCCTCGATGAAGACATTGCCGAAAAAGAAGAGTTGTTGGTGACTTTAGTAGGTGGTCCGCTATTACAAGGCGATAACTTAAAAAGGTACGTCGGAAAGTTACGCGAAAATAACATAATTTACAAAGAGTACAAGAATCAACTGCGCTCGTTAACGAACGAACTTGGTGTTTTAACGCGCACGTTAGATGTACTCAAGTTGTCCGATCCAACGGTTGAAGAAGTATTAAATAAGAAAGTTGAAAAGAAAAAGGTAGAAAATGGTCCCGACGATAATGTTGACTTGAGAGTTAAGATCAAAAAAATATCGACCGAAATAGATCAGGCGCGTGCGGAAACGGCACAACTTCGCGAAGAACTTCGCTTAGCTAATACTGAATTGCAACCTATCGTAAATGAATATAATAAATTGAAAGAGGTTTTTGAAGACGTCACGGAAGCACCTGGAAAGGAATTAAATCAGTTAAATAGCGACATGAAGATTTTGGAGGAGCAGATTAAAACGGAAGAAGAAAAGTGGAAAAAGGTGCATCAAGAAAATGAACGTAAAAATGAGTTACTGATACGGTTGAGTGAAGATATTGTGAATTCTGGGGATGAACTTAACAAGCACCCTTCTCAGATGGAGATTTTGCAAGAAAAACTGGCGCATCAGAAGAAAATGAAGTTAAATTTGCAGAAAGAACTTGATTACTTAGAATTGCAAAAGGTTGCATTTTTAAAATATTGGGAAGATTGTTGGGTTCATTTTTTCTTGTTTTAGGTGGAAAGTGAACGAAATTTGGGGATCCTTGAAGGAATTATAAAATTATTGAAAGCAAAAAATTAGCTCTCTAGAATATTGTTTGTAATAAGTCCATTTTTTTTTAGTTTGTTCCTGAAGATCTGGTGCAGATGAAAGATAGATTTGCGGCCTGGAAACAACGCAGAAATGATCGTCCAAGAGGTGGTGGTGGCGGCCGAGGTGGTTACGGCAGAAGAGGTGGCGGAAATTTTGGAAACTTTTATTAATTTTCAACAACCAATTTCGAAAATTAGTTATATCAGTATTAGCTTTTATGTAAATAAATTTTAAAAAAATTAAATGCGCGAACATAATTTTTTTAAAAATCGTTTAATATATTTTACTAAAAATTTTCATTTATTTTAGTTACACTTTTATAACGTTGTATTAAGTTTTACCAGTTTTTTCTACTTCTCATTTTTAGATCTTGGTTTTCTTTTATGTTTCATGTTGTGGATCTCTGAAATTAAAAATGAAAACTTTGTGTGATATTATTTTAAATAATAAAGAATTAGTATCTCAAATTTTCTTTTAACTTCCATCAACAACAGAGCTAGAAATTGCTGCTAAGTTCGTGCTTCTCATTAAAGTAAAAAATATAGATGTCTGGTTATACTTATAACTAGAGCTGGGATTTATATGCATAAAAAATTGTAAAATATGCTCATATATATGCTCCAATTTTCATAAAAATATGCAAGTTAAAATATAAAATATGCAGTGAAATATGCTGAATAAAAGTTCAAAATATGCAATAAAATTTTTGCAAAAAAAAAAAAATTTATCACTTTTTTTTATTGAGAACGCATTTAATTACTACTGTTTTTCACTTGATAATAAATATTAATTATAATATGTTTTTCTAAATTATCTAAAATAAAAAGATTGTCTTTTGTCACTCAATATTATGTTCTTGTACGTTGAGAAAATTCTTTCAACGTCGACTGATGTTATTGGAGCGAATTTAAACTTGCACAATTTTTGTGGTTCCATTGTTACCGATTCTTCATATTCACCTTCTAAGTATATTCGAAATTTTTTTAAGAACCTCGAATTCTTCATTTTTTCTAATCACATCTGAAAATATTTGGCCAATATGCATCCCTACATCCCCTTTATCTCTGTTGAATCGAATTTTTAGTTTTATTCAGCAACTCCATGGAATCTACAAGTTTCATACATTGCGTCTCAAGAGTTTTGATTGCCTTTGCAATAAAGGCGTAATTTGATTTTATAAATGCTAGATTCTGAGGCAACTGTTGATCATCTAAAGCAAATTTTGCCTCACGAATAGCAGCAGAATCATTTGGAAATTCAAGAATTTTCATACGTAGGTATATTATAATTTCACGAGTTGGAATAAAACGAGTATTTATGCATTAATATGCTAACTTTACTAAAATATGAACCAAAAGTGGAAAATATGCCTAAAAAAATTTGGTTTAAATTACTCTAATTTATGTAATTCGCAAAGATATCCAAAAATCGACGTTCTCATATCAATAGTTAAAAATATGCATTTGCATATAATCCCAGCCTTACTTATAACCATAAAGAGCGTCGCAGGAGATTGTTTTGAACCATTTCCTGAACCAAAAGAGACTGAAGAATCTTGTTTTTTGTTGTACAAGTTTTTGTGTATGTTTTAATAACACGATAAAATTAATATACCATGTATATTCACGATTTACATTAGCAAAGCGCCATATCACGGAATAATTTCAAACTAAAAATTGGACGTATTTTGTTAGTGATGGTGGCGCCACCAACGGTAATGTAAATCGCAAATATCTGAGGTGTATGTCCATAAATTTTTAATATCTCTTGGTTCAGAAAATATTTAGGGTAAATTGTATTTAAATTAGCATATATGATCATTTCTCAAAATCGGGGAAAGTGTGCTTTTTTGCTCTTAGAGGGTGCAACACAAAAAAGATTAAGAAATGATGGCATAGAACTTGCAATGTTTTCACCCTCTCGGTCAATCATTAAATGAAAGTGAATTGTGGTTTTTATACCTTGCCAGATGACGATCTATTACGCTTCATTTGCTTCTTCACATATTTGGTATCATTTTCTTCCGTGGAATCATCATCTCCACCATACATATCCTTATTTTTATCTTTTTTAAATTCGTTGCTTGTTATGATTGTTCTAGCTTTCGTCTAAAATAATGCAACAAACAATTTTGAAAAAACTTTTTATGCTATTTACCATGTTTCTAGCATTTGATCTTCTAGGTTCTGAATAATCAAATGTGATGTTGTTAACACATTGACAGTGGCGTTCTTCGTCATCCTCAGATTCTAGAAAGCAGCATGAACTACATAAAGTGATAATTATCGCCAATGGGTAGGTTAGAAAGAAAACTGTATTGAGACAAAATTCAGTTTTTCTATAACAATTGAAAAGTGTTAGTTTAGTTATTATTGGTAGCTATTACACGCAGCTAAGCTGAAGATAGTCAGGTTTCATTAAGTTCATATTTTCATACCTATAATGGATATGGTACAATTATACTTTGTTCACCCAACAGAAATGCACCAAGCTCTTTCCAAAAAATAATTTTTCTGTTGCTCGAATTTTGAAATTCCTGTTTACAATTAGCTTAAATACATTTTAGGGAGGAGCCTAGGTGCATATGTTGTGTAAACAAAATATAGTTAGTACTCGGGAACCTTTGTAGCATAATAACTTGATATTTTACGAATTACGAAATTGTGTTTTCCAACTTATAAGAATTCCTCTTAAAATACAGTGGAAAATCTCCCTGCCCCCCTTAATCTTGTATTCATATTTTTATTACCGAAAAGCTTGTCCATGGAGAATTTAAAAAAGTAAATACCTGCTGAGAGCTCGAACTGAACGTTTTCCTGTTTGAGGATGCACAGGCCATCCAGTGTCATCATATACAACAGCTTCGGATTTTAATTCCTTTTCTTGATAATGATCAAGAGGTTGTGGTAAGTCTATCAAAGTTCCTAGCCCCCACATGCCTACAGGGACACAGCATAATACACCAAACACTCCCTTAAGTATTCCTAAATAATAGGTGAAACAAATTATGTTAACTTGAAACCAAAATAATTACCTAAAATTATAAGAAAAAGGATTGAAGTTAACATTGTTAATAAATTTAACATCCATAATGATATATGTGCTCCAGGTGTTTGTGTCAAAATTATCTTTTGACATGCGGTCGGTTTAGCAGAATGTGTAGGTTTGCAAAGAGTTATTTCTAGTAAAGTAATAAAAACTGTTAAAATTGTAATTTTTTTAATAATATTCATCTAACAAATGAATAATTCAATTTGACATTGACATAACAAAAATAATTATTGCTAAGGTAACATTAAATTCGAATAATTTTAGCAGTAATACAATCCACCAGCTGTTCTTCTCTTTGAGGAGGAAACACTTGAATTCGAGAAAATGTGCCTCCAACATAACCCTTGGCTAATAGTTCTGGATTTATCACCACAACTCCATTAATTTTCTGCAATTCATAATAAATTTGATTAATAATAACAAATATTGTAATTCTCTTACTTTAATAAAATATCTTAGGTTTGAAGGGGCTATAAGTATATGGGGCATGACATCCATCATTCCATGTTGTTCTAAAAGCTGATGATCGACAGCAACATCTTCATCTGACGGATAAAGCGGGTAAAAACTTTGTTGTTCTAATAAATGCGAAGCGAGACGGCTCATACGATCGCTTCCTTGTACATGAGATACTTCTTCTTTACCAAGATGACGTAAAGCATCAATGGAGGTTGCTCCAATTAACAATCCTTCTATATTCAATAAACTCGGATCAGCAACAAATTGCAAATTTGGAAATTGCTTTTTTGTCACATAAGGTGGAGTAGGATAAACGGTATGGTGATGAGTATCCCTACTTGAGGCCATCACAACCACTTGTACGTTTAATCTGATAACAAAAATGCATAAATTGGAATTCTTGTGAAGATTGTTAATTTTACCCTTGCAGTGGTTTCATTATTCCTTCAATTAAAGTTTCAAAAAATACGTCAAACGATTCGGACATTAAACCATCTTCAATTGCTTCGCTTGATGAATCAATGAATGGACCAATAAGGATGAGTACATGAGGGGGATTGAGAGTAACATTTTTTATTAAATCTACTAGAGGTTGATAACCAAGATTATCTCGTAATGTAAACGGTCCTGCAGCGACTACAATTTGTAATGGCTCTAAAAAAATATTAATAATAAAGCAATAGAAAGTACTATCTCATTAATTGCACTTGCTATAATTTTACGTTCATGAAATTAAGAAAATGGAGGTTGCAGCTATTTCAGACAAAATTTTTTATTGGTAAGCATTTATGCTAGGTAATCAAAGTTTGAAAAACTACTTATTATTGAAATCCAGAATCGAAAATGCCGCCAAGCTATTGTGTTTGAAATAATAGTTCTATAATACGTCGTAGGAGCGCTGTTTCTACAAACAATCAAATGTCAAACGATGTTGTTTCGTTGGTTTCAGCACTTTTGTTTATACAAAAACATTTAAAATTTTAGACGTTTTAAAACATATATTTTTCAATTTAAATACCGAAATTGGAAGTAATACTTCTGAAGTGCCCTAGTTACGTGGTAGTTGATGTATTCCTCGTAATAATTTTGCCATGTTAGATGTGCAGTTTTAATTAATTTACCTTAATTACCGATCCAAGTGTAATTTAATTTCGTGAAATTTATGGATCAACGCAAATTGGTTTTACTGGTATCGCGATGCCCACCCTTGTGGGACCGAAACAACGATAAATTTAGGGATCAAGATTTTAAAACGAATTTATGGAATCAGGTTGGGAATGAATTACAATGTTTAGGTAATTACTCTTTAGCAGTATAATTTGGACATATTTATGATAAAATTCCCAATTGTGCAGGTTCGACGTGTCGGGATACATTTAAAACTCTTAGAGAAAAGTACGTTCGAGAGAGGGAAAAAGTACAACAGCATGGGAATATGTACAAAACTTGGGACTTATTTGATTCTATGCAATTCCTCGAACCTCACATAATTACCAGAAAGCAAGGATCAAGTTTGCTGCCCGATGATTATGTAACTATTAAACATGATCCCTCGAATTTGGAGGAATTGTATGGTGACACGGATATGCCACTTAATTATAATAATTTAGCCGAAGCCGAATCGTGTAAAATACTCATCAAGTTGGTGCATGGCATGAAACCGCTGTGGGATCGACAATCAAAAGACTATAATTCTAAACAGAACAGGGATCAGCTGTGGAAAGTGATTGCTGCTACGCTTAAATCTGATGGTAATTTTCTTCAATTCATTTTGTACCTTCTAATCAAATTTCAACCCTTGTTAGTTTTATAACTAAAACTATCAAATTCATGCAAAATCAACTACAAAAAATGAAAAATCCTAAATTTTTATCTTTAGTTCTCATTTGAATTAAAACTCAATTTTTTGTAATGTTTTAGCACACACCTGCGCTTTACGTTGGAAAGGATTAAGAGAAAAATACATCAGGCAAAAGCAGAAATACATCGAAGGGGAGGGGAAATGGGAATTATTGGAGGATTTATCATTTTTAGATACAGTGATACATTATCGTAAAAAGAATTCCCTTATTGATGAATCGAGCATGATGTCGATGTGTGAGAGTCAAATTGGTGGATTTAATCGAAATAATTCTGATAACGAACTCTCAGATGATCGTACAAACGACAGTTCCCCAATTCATCCAAGCAGTTCAACTACTAGTGGCCATAATCATTATCAACAAATCATTTCCTCATTTAACCCAATCAATTTAAAATCTCATACACCTGATAGTACTTTGGAACCGGTACCTGCATTGTTGAGAAAAAGAACTTTAAGTAATGACAGTGAAAGTGTAGACAAGAAATTGAAAATTGATGGTCAAGATAAAAATAGAACACCTGAAGAAATTTTCGGCGAATTTGTATCCGCCATGCTTGCTACTAAGCCATACAAAGAGAAAAATTTGGCCATGGTGGAAATAATGACTGTTCTCACTAGACCACCCACTTAAATCCATGACTAGGGCTGCACTATATTGAAAAAGGTATTGATATGATAAAGATATCGATGCTGGAAAGGCAGAAACTCTTAAGCTACATACAGCGCGCCTGATAGTGGACTTTCAGACATGACAATGAGCATTATAGTTAATATGTCGCTTAAGAGTTTCTGTCTTTCCAGCATCTGTATGATATATTGATATTTTTATCGATAAAATTGCCAGGGAATATCCATGACCTCATTCGACTTGATTAGAAATAACTTAATTTATTGATCTTTTAGATGATATTATTATCAACATAATATTTTAATAATAATTTAAGGTTTTCTTGAAAGGTGAATCCACTTGCAGAATTCAGAATGTTTTTTCTGAAGATTTTTTGGAACAAAGCTTGGAAAGTGGATACAACTTTGTTGAACAACCTGATGTAAAATTTAAGAACTTTGTCATAAGGGTAAGGCTCTCAGTTTCTAAAGAAACAAAAAGTTAGTTTGTAGAATAGCGTATACAGCAAAGGATTCATGTATTTCTAGTATAAGAATACAGTAGAACTGATAAAATGATACAATGCTTAGTATATTGATCACGATCAGGCAGGTGATAAAATATTGCACTTATTTACTTGTACCATTTACCTGTTTGTCATAATACAAGGATTCTTTCAGTATTATAGTAGGATAGTTAGTATAAAAGGGGGATAACTGAGAGCCTTATAAGGGCTGTACAAACAAATGAATTAGTAGTCGTATTAATTTTTCTGAAAATCTCTTCTACGAAAAGCCCTAGTCATAAATTTTTGTTCAATTAAAAAATTGACATAAATTAGAATGTAATGTAAGTTTGCTATGCAAACAATTAATAACGCCCACATCCAACAATAATTAAAAGTTTATTTTAGAAACCGTCACTTGACTTCCAAATAAACTTTTGTTACTTGATGTAACAAAACGATATTTTTTTAGATGTAAGGTTAAATTATAGTCTGAAGGTAATTTAATAAATTTGACGTCGTGTTAGACCCTTTTTTTTATTTAAGTAGAAAACTTGCTTACCTTTAAAAAGTACAGGATGTTCAAGAAGAGTTGGAATTTTCGTAGAAGCATCAGTGTAAATTTTTTGCACCATTATGACGTTTCCATTTGGGTTAAAACCTTGCACAGCTACAACTTGTCCAGGAAACAAAGCGTAATTCGATAGCTTACTTAAATTCAATTTTATTGAGGAACCTTTACCCAGTTCTGGTGAACTTTCCAATAATATCGATGCTGCATTTAATTTTCCATCAGAATCGCAACAAATACGGCCATATGTGGTAATATTACCCTGCAATTAAAGATTTGAATAATTACTAACTTTTCCCCTTAAAATTAACTTACAGATGCTTTTGTAAATGATTGAGGTTCTTCTAAATTGTACTTTTTGATTAAATATTGTCCAATCCAATCGCATGTGCTATTTAAACTGGCAGATCTCATGTTCATCACTTCGTACATATACAGAGAATCGCCAGTTAGGTGATCAGATTCTGGATAAATTTGAATGGTTGCCACTTTTTCGATCTCTGTGCGTTTAAATGATGCGATTTTTGAATATTTCTCAATTCCGTAGGTCAACACTGCATCGCCAGAACCTTTTCGTTCCGCATAATTTGATTGTGACATACTAAAATATTGTAGAATACATTAAAACTTTGAAATACTTCTTTTCAAGTAGCTTACATTGAAGGACTGCTAGTTACAGGACTGAATGTTAAATTGTTTCCAACCAAAGATTTGTTTGAGTCTTTCTCAACTGCGTTTTGAACTCTTGCAGAATACTTTTGATTTGCCTGTGAAAATTAAAACATGGTAATCAATTATTTTGTAGTTGTAACTAATAGTTTAATAGGTTAAATTTGTTACCAAATTAGTACAAATATCACACGACCTTTAGAGTGACCAGATTTTTGACAAAAAAATACGGGATAATATAAGGTGACCAACTATTTCTTGTACAAAAGAATAGGTACAGCAAATGACCTTATTTTTAACCCCTTCTCACTGACGACGTGTACCAATCCTGAAATAATACAGAAGAGTACAAATCTTCATCGCCAAAAAATATTCCAAATTTATCGACCTATTTTTTCTAATTAGGCAGAATGACCTATTTTTAACACCCTCGCCGTGAAAACTCGACGAATACCCCTATCTTAAAATGAAGTGCATGTACCCCCTCCTATTCGAATTTTGAATCCAAAATAGTCTAAATCGATTGTGCAAAAATTATATTAGTTTATACATTGTACCAAAATAGTTTTTGAGATAATTCAAAAATTAGCTGGGGAGGGGACTGGACATGCTATTTTGAAATTATGGATTCAAAATAGTCTAGATCGTTGGTGCTTGTTTGTGCAGGATTTATTTTCATTGCAAAAACAACGACACTAACAAGCATGATTGGATTAATGAGATTCTCATGTGCATACAGAATTACGCAAAAATTATATTCCAATATTCGGTAATTTAAGAACCTATAACCCAGGGTTTCTTAACCTTTTTGTAGTCATGGACCCCTTTCAAAATTTCAAAAAGCCCATGGACCCCTTCCGAAAAGAAAAAAACAAGATTTAACTTTTACCAGGTTTTATTGTTTGGGAACTTTACATAATATAGTCACATAAGTGTGACAGTTGCTGCTGCTTATGTCGGATTAGATTGTCAAATTGAGGAGCTGTTTTGGATAACGCAAGGCGCATGTCATCTTTCACTTCTAACCGATTCCGCTTCTTAGAAGCTAGAGCTAAATGACACCAAAGGTCAACAATGTTTTTTGTGTCAAATTCCGCTCGCAACACTTCTTTTGATCTCAAATCAATGAGATCATCTTTCACGAGGTCTTCATCGTCAATTTTGTCGAGGTCAATCAAAAATGGATTTCGTACCCATGTTTCCTGATTTAACTGTTCTGGACAAAAGTATCCTTCGAAAGCGCTCTGAAGTGTTTCCAAATGCTTTGACATATATTTTTGAATTTTTTTCGACAAAAAAGGCTTAGATCAGGAGATGGACCCAATTATTATATTATTGCATTATGTTAGGGCAGGCTCGCCATGGACCCCCGTCAATCATTGCACGGACCCCTTAGGGGTCCATGGACCCCAGGTTAAGAAACTCTGCTATAACCTATATAGTCCCGTATGAAATTTGTCGGGACTACAAGACGCAGTCTGAAAATAAAAGACAATCCCGTAAAATACGGGAGGTTTGGTCACCCTACTTTAGAGCAGAGCTCTAATAATGAATATTTTTATCCTGCGTGGAGTTCAAGTAGGTACAAAAAATTTCCACTACTACTTCAGATATTTTTATTATTATAAATTAGTACTTGTAAAATTATTACACCTGTTGTAATTGCAATGCTGGATTAACACCGTAGCAAAAGTAGCAAATGCCACGGGCCCCGCGCCTCTGGGGCTTTTGTTTTAAGGAAAGTGTAGTAAAAAAGGTGATCCCTGTTCTCGCTTCGGGAAAATTTACTTGTGCATATAAATCCGGACTCTATTAATAACTAATACCTATTAAAAATTTAAGTTTGGACAGCTTGTACTTCATAGCTTGAGATTTCACTCCGATTTACCTCGTGCTTGGGGAATTGATTCAAGTTTCAAAAATCACAGAATCCGCAAAGTGAAAAAAACAATTCAATACGTTGTCATGTGACAAAAGACAAAGAAAATGGAAGGGGAACAACCGAAAATTTTACATTTTACAAAAGGTTTTTTACAAGTGCCCCCCCCCAAATGAAATCCTGGCTACGGGCCTGATGTGTCAGTATTTAATCTAATGTTGGACGTTATTATACCACAACTTGAAAATTGATTCAAAGAGTTAAACCGTTGATTGAAGAATTTAACAAGATACGCAGCCTTACGAACAAAAACGTATCGAAAAAAAATGGGTCGAGATGTAGGTGACGTTAGCGTTGTTTGGTAGAGTAGAATAATTATAAAAAATATTCCTTCGATCAACGCTGAAAGAATATTTATAATTATTCTATTCTACCAATCAACGCTAGCGTCACCTACATCTCGACCCATTTATCTACATACATCTATATACCTTGGGGCGAGCCAACACTGGCACACACCAATTTTCACCATTTTTTTAATATACCTTTTAGTTATAATAAATTAGACAACAGGTGAAAATTTAAAATTTCATAACTCAGCCAATTTGGAAAAAATCGATTTTGAAGAATGAAAGGGTATGACCGTGTAAGCATGCAAAAACTGCCCCCCGCGATTTTTAAAAATCAAAATGGCCGATCGATTTATAATCGGAAAAAAACATTTTCCTGAAAATTTCAGCTTTCCAACCCCTAGATTTACGAAATAATAGGGAAAAACGTGTTTTTTTGTTTTTATTTTATTGTGCCTATTGTACTGAGTATTTTTTAATGAAATTTTTTTTGGTAAGAAATATTGATAAGAGACTTTAAAAAGTATTTTTTTTGAAAAGTTACAACCATCCCCCTTTTCAAAAAAAATTCCAAAAGTTTTGGCCGCTTTATTTAAACATGTTCCTTAAAAGTGTCAATCACGAATTTTTTTTAAAAAACTTCCCTATGACCTTTCTGTACATGGTAAAATTTTCAACTTGATCCATTTGGTGCAACACAGTGAAAAAAAATAAAATAGATACGAATTTGATTACAAGGGTATTTTATACATAGTAGGATAGTACGTATAATATGCATTATATTATTATACATTACTTCTTAATATATAGTATTTTAGAGTATATCTCAGAATTTTATTACATATTTTAGAATGAATTATGTTAAAGAAAAATGCGTTAGGTGCAATATTATCTACGGAAGGCAATGGGCTTTAAAAAAACTATTATGATTTATGACAATCGCTGAGGCTGATGATGATTCTTAAGAGGACTTTATACCTAACATAAAGTTTGGTTTACACTCATAATTGAATTAAATAATTCGTTAAACCGGCAATGTTATGGGTGTAAACCAAATTTTACGATTTAAATGCACTTTCTTAAAAAGCAAATATATAAGGGTTTTGTCTTATATACATAGATATTTTAAAAATAGTTTTAATTTAAATAGTTTGTATATTCATGGAAAGTCACTTGCAGGTCACTGGAGTGATTAATTATTATAATAAAAAATGAAACATTTTTTTTTAACTTCTTAATGACTTTCCGTGAAACTAGATTTTTTTTCTAATCGTTTACTTCAAACCGCATTAAATTCCATACATTAATAAAAGAGCTATATGGATATTCGTTAAAAGTTTGGTATACAGCCCTCTTAATAATTATTTATATGCAATGAAATAATTCGGTCATTGCTTTGCAGCTAACGCAGTTGGATGCGAACGCGAGGTACCGGGTTCAAACCCGGGGAGAGTCAAACTTTCTTATGACCCAGTCTCCGTACTTCGGAGGGCACGTTAAGCCGGCGGTCCCCCTGAGTTGACGAATTGCCACCGTTAACAAAAACCATGGCTACAGGCACATCTGAATGCTAGCCTAGCAAGCTGCTACAGGATGTAAAACAACTATAGTCCAAAATCGATCTGCGGACTACTCACCAACCCGTCTGGCCAGCGTGGTGAGTTATGGCCAGATCCTCCATAATATGGAGAGGCTTATGTCCAGCAGTGGGCGGAAAAAGGCTGATAAAGAAGATGAAGAATGAAATTATTTCACAAAAAATATATTGATTCGTTTTCTACATAAGTAATGAAAAATTAAATATTACAAGATAATATAATAATTTTAATAAAAGTAACTAATTACAATATAAGAATTTTTCTAATAAAATTGTTTCAAATAACATCGATAATCTTCGTCACTGTCATCATTCACTACTGCGTTCACTTCTATTTCTGTAAGCAAATGACTCAATATCTCAGCTGGTTTTATTATTTTAGCCAAATATCGAGCATGAGAAAGATAATTATATAATAGCTGCAATGTGAGAGCAGAACATGACAGTGCGCTTACCATTATTACAATCACAACAATATCGAGCAATTCCGGATATTTCATGCGTATTTGGTTGATAATAAATAATAATCATTGCCTTCCGTAGATAATATTGCACCTAAAGCATTTTTCTTTAACATGATTCATTCTAAAATATGTAATAAAATTCTGAGATATACTCTAAAATACTATATATTAAGTAATGTATAATAATAATGCATATTATACGTACTATCCTACTATGTATAAAATACCCTTGTAATCAAATTCGTATCTATTTTATTTTTTTTCACTGTGTTGCACCAAATGGATCAAGTTGAAAATTTTACCATGTACAGAAAGGTCATAGGGAAGTTTTTTAAAAAAAATTCGTGATTGACACTTTTAAGGAACATGTTTAAATAAAGCGGCCAAAACTTTTGGAATTTTTTTTGAAAAGGGGGATGATTGTAACTTATCAAAAAAATTACTTTTTAAAGTCTCTTATCAATATTTCTTACCAAAAAAAATTTCATTAAAAACTACTCCGTAGAATAGGCACTATAAAATAAAAACCAAAAAACACGTTTTTCCCTACTATTTCGTAAATCTAGGGGTTGGAAAGCTGAAATTTTCAGGAAAATGTTTTTTTCCGATTATAAATCGATCGGCCATTTTGATTTTTAAAAATCGCTGGGGGCAGTTTTTGCATGCTTACACGGTCATACCCTTTGCAGATAATTTTTTACATTGTTTACATCGTGATTACCTAATATTGTATAACTTAACATATGCATTACGATTATGTAACCCATGATTTTACCATAAGATTTACATTGTTATTCTTGGCATAATGCAATTTATACAGTAATCATACGTATTCGCTTTTTAAAATTGATTTTCTCCACATTGGCCGAATTTTGGAATTTCAAATTTTCATCTGATTAATTCGCTATGTGCATGGGTGGAGAGGGGATACGAAAACCGATTAAAGCGTTCGGAGTGGCCGTAATAGAAACGAAATGGGACTTATTTATCTTTTAATTACTATTATTTATCTATGCCTTATGTGATTAACATACACATCAATACACCACGGACCTCTTAAACAAAGTTTAAATTTTCTTCAAAAACCCTTAATTAAAACAGTTGCTATTGCTAAAAGAGTCCCAATTCATTTTCTTTATCGAGCCACCAAAGGGCAGCAAGAGGAATGCACACAGCGAACAACTAATTATAATTATGACCATAAAGTATATTTAAAATGGTGCAAATTGGTGAGTGAGTGATCAACGCCTTACCTGGCCAAGCATATCCAAAGCTGCTCCTCACAAGTTAGAGGCGTAAAGGGGGCCCTCGCCCCACTCCTAAATAAAAGAAGCAAGATGTGTACGGAAAACAAAGTTCGCATCTACCATACTGCCATCCGCCCAATCCTTACGTACGCGTCACCAGCGTGGGGATTTTCATCTGAAAATCAAATGAGGAAACTACAGACGGTCCAGAATATCTGCCTCCAAGCCGCAAACGTCTCCACCTTGATAACGAACGAAATGATCCTAAAGGCCACCAACTCCAAACCAATCTTGCACACGATCCAGAACCTAGCCAAGGGACTATATGCCAAATCCAAAGATTCGGAGAACCCGCTCATCCGAAACCTCGAAAATTATGATCCCCTGGATTTTCCCACCGTAAGACGTCCACTGTCTATACTTACCGAAAATGCCGACCCAACTCCAGACGTCTGCGGCCCCTACTCAAACACCATGATGCACCACGATGTCTAAAAGCTACTATTTTCACCGCCATCGTGTGCCACCATTTATCGTTATTGTTTTCACGTCACTGACTACCGATGTATTATGTTGTAAATTTTGGGGTCCGTTAAGTTGCCCCCCCCCCAGTTAATATTTTTTCTCCAAAAGCTAGCTCCCGAATCCTTATAGCTAGCACCAGCTAGCACCCAAGTATGAAAGCTAGCACCATTATAGTTTTTCCACAAATCGATATTGAAACCGGGGGGGGCCAACTTAACGCTAGCCCCCCCCAGTTAATATTTTTTCTCCAAAAGCTAGCTCCCGAATCCTTATAGCTAGCACCAGCTAGCACCCAAGTATAAAAGCTAGCACCGTTATAGTTTTTCCACAAACCGCAACTGAAACCGGGGGGGGGCCAACTTAACGTTAAGTTGGCCCCCCCGTTAATATTTTTTCTCCAAAAGCTAGCTACCGAATCCTTATAGCTAGCACCAGCTAGCACCCAAGTATAAAAGCTAACACCGGTATAGTTTTTCCACAAATCGATATTGAAACCGATGCTTTCGGTCCTGACGGACGCGCATGAATTGATTAACGAGATTCCATTTGTTTATAGGATAGGCTGCCGACAAACTGCACGAATGTGTAGATAGCGAGTTATTATTGTGGGTCAAATGTTACCTTACTATAGAACAATACTTTGCATAATTCTAGCGCATTTCGTTACTTAAAAAATGAGTTTATCTGAGGTTCATGTCGCTGCCCCCCCCCCCAAATCGAATTTTGGGGTGAATTTGGTGTCAATCGTTAGAGCTTCGTTAGAGCCTAAATGAGCTTCCATTTTTTTCGTTTGAGCCTCAACCGTCGCGAAGATAATCGCGAAAAAGTTTGGGGGGGCTGTAGACACGTTGGCCCCCCCAAATCGAATTTTGGGGTGAAAATGGTGTCAATCGTTAGAGCTTCGTTAGAGCCTAAATGAGCTTCCATTTTTTTCGTTTGAGCCTCAACCGTCGCGGAGTTATTCGCGAAATATTTGGGGGGGCCGCAGACACCTTGGCCCCCCCAAGTCGAATTTGAGCTTCCATTTTTTTCGTTTGAGCCTCAACCGTCGCGGAGTTATTCGCGAAACAGTTGGGGGGGGCACAGATATGATTTTCTATTTTCGTTATTTTTAAGAATTTTTGGATGAAATTGGTGTCCAACGTTAGAGCTTCGTTAGAGCCTAAATGAGCTTCCAATTCCAACATCCTAATTTCATTTTCTAAAAAGTTAAGGGCATTTCAAATTTTCGATTCCTCCGAGCAAGTTGCGTCCGATAATCCTCACATTTAATTTTATTTTACCAGATTAAAACTTTTGTTTAGATTAAAAAAATTAATCCTCCTTGCCATTATAATCTTCATAATAAATAAAAATGGAAAAATTAATTTTACAAAAGTTTTCATACTTTTATGTTTCAATTTTGTTTCCCACTATTGTAAAGTATACACGCCCATTTCTCGTATAATAATGTAAGTTAAATTGTAAGAATTTGTAAAAACTGCACACATTTCTGAAAAACTAAAAGGGCCGAATACGGTATAATTGTATTTTTAAAAGCTTTTATTTAATTACATTATATTATATCTTTTTCATTACTTACAGGACGTAGACACGTTTCCCCCTCTCTAAGTCGAATTTTGGGGTGAAATTGGTATCAAACGTTAGAACCCAAATGAGCTTTCATTATTGGTTTAGGATTACTTTTTGTAATCGAAACAAAAATTTTACGCTCTAACGTCTGACCCTAATTTCACCAAAAACTTCAAAAATATGACGAAAATAGAAAAACACGTCTACCCCCCCCCCAAGATTTCGCGAATAACTCAACTACGGTTGAGGCTCAAACGAAAAAATGGAAGCTCAGTTATACTCTAACGATGCTTTAACGTTTGACACCAATTTCACCCCAAAATTCAAATAAAGAGGGAAAATAGAAAAACAAGACTACGACCCCCCCCCAAAAAAAGAAAATTACCAGCAAGAAGTTAATCGTTTGTGGAAAGAGGCAAAGCTTGAAGTTCACCGATAAGAATGCTCTATATGCAGCAAAAGCTTTGCCTCCTTCCACAAACGATTAACTTCTTGCTGGTAATCTTTTTTCTTTTGGGGGGGGGGTCTTAGTTTTGTTTTTCTATTTTCCCTCTTTATTTGAATTTTGGGGTGAAATTGGTGTCAAACGTTAAAGCATCGTTAGAGTCTAACTGAGCTTCCATTTTTTGGTTTGAGCCTCAACCGTAGTGGAGTTATTCGCGAAATCTTGGGGGAGGGGGTAGACGTGTTTTTCTATTTTCGTTATATTTTTGAAGTTTTTGGTGAAATTAGGGTCAGACGTTAGAGCGTAAAATTTTTGTTTCGATTTCAAAAAGTAATCCTAAACCAATAAAGAAAGCTCATTTAGGCTCTAACGAAGCTCTAACGATTGACACCAAATTCACCCCAAAATTCGATTTGGGGGGGGGGGCAGCGACATGCACCTCAGATAAACTCATTTTTTAAGTAACGAAATGCGCTAGAATTATGCAAAGTATTGTTCTATAGTAAGCTAACATTTGACCCACAATAATAACTCGCTATCTACACATTCGTGCAGTTTGTCGGCAGCCTATCCTATAAACAAATGGAATCTCGTTAATCCATTCATGCGCGTCCGTCAGGACCGAAAGCATCGGTTTCAATATCGATTTGTGGAAAAACTATACCGGTGTTAGCTTTTATACTTGGGTGCTAGCTATAAGGATTCGGTAGCTAGCTTTTGGAGAAAAAATATTAACTGGGGGGGGGCCAACTTAACGTTAAGTTGGCCCCCCCCCGGTTTCAGTTGCGGTTTGTGGAAAAACTATAACGGTGCTAGCTTTTATACTTGGGTGCTAGCTGGTGCTAGCTATAAGGATTCGGGAGCTAGCTTTTGGAGAAAAAATATTAACTGGGGGGGGCTAGCGTTAAGTTGCCCCCCCCCCCCGGTTTCAATATCGATTTGTGGAAAAACTATAATGGTGCTAGCTTTCATACTTGGGTGCTAGCTATAAGGATTCGGGAGCTAGCTTTTGGAGAAAAAATATTAACTGGGGGGGGCCAACTTAACGGACCCTAAATTTTGTCGTAAATATGTATAATGTATTATAAAGTTTATAAATAAATAGGCGGCCGGTATAGAAGGCATCTGGGAAGCACCTGCGGTGCTTTGCTTCACGAACCACAGTCGGCTTTCTCATCTCCATCATGGTCATGACCGGCTCAATGCCACACTCGCGTTTGAAATCCCATACCAAAAATTCCCTATATTATAATCATACCTGATGGAGAAAAAACGGGCTTCGCCCGTGAATCTGCTCCGCAAATGCCATTCATGCTGAACTGCTGAGTGCCAGTGTTCGCGCGCCCCTTGTAAGCTAAAAATGGCTTTAACTTCTAAGGTTTCTTTTTACCAAAAATGTTTGTATTTTGATTTCGAACAAATTAATTTTTTTTTACAAAATGAACCACAAATGTCGCACAATGCAATTGATGATTATGTTTCTGGGTTAGCCAGTGCATTAACAAATAGCGGTATGAAATTAATTTTTTGTAATAACCTTTTTTATCTCTATATCCATTTATCGGATGTCTTTTTTTGATCTTAAATAAACAGAAAATAAAATTTTTTGACCAAACTCCCGGTACCCCACTTTGAGAAACACTGCTCTATATCTTAGGTTCTCAAACTTTTTCGGATCATCACTCATTTTCATCCATACATCCAGTGATGACCATCCAGTCATCCATACTTTTTTTTTTTTATAAAAATGGCCCCACATTACTAAACAGAGGTCATTCGTATTTTTTATAAAAATCGTTTTATTTCCACCGCCCCCAAACTTTTTTATGCCAACTATAGCCCCCTAGAACTGGAAATCGCACACTGCTTGATTACAAGCCCTATACCAAATACTCTTGCAAATTCTATTGTTATTTTCGGCGACATTTTTAAGGGTGCCACCTATTGGCTTAAGACGTATACTAACGAAACTGTCGAGATTTGGTGGGTGATAATTAGTAATTTACAGTACGATTTGCCAAGAAGAATCCTTAAAATGTTAATAATCTAAATAAGTCCAAAATTGATCTGTGGACTAAGGGGAAAGCAAACCACCACCCCATTAACATTTCCCTGGTACAGCCTTCTTGGCTAAGTCGGGTAGGCACCTAAAGAAGCATAAAATTCTGAGGTTTTGATATTCTACTACATCAAAATCGGTGAGATGCACTGAAGATCTCTACCTGACCAGGTAATTTGGAACTCTTTTTTAAATTTAATCAGAAGGTTAAAAATAAAGTAACACTCAAGAACATCCGATATCCAGGAGGTTCACATTAGATAGCACATTAATGCAACTGGCAATTAGGAGTTCTAATGAATTTCTGCAGGACCTTAAGATTTTGGGAGGAATAATGGACTTAATGCTAAAGTTCAATTCCTTTGAGTTAAAACCTGTCAAAAAACAATACAAAGTTTGTATAAACTCACACATAACTTCAAAATATTGATAAAAAATGAATGAAACATGTAAATATTTTAATCAATGTTTATTTTACTTCTACAAATAAACAAAAACAAAGTTTAGATACAATTAAAAGGTTATAATATAAAGAAATAATGAAATGGGTAGCAGCTTGGCTCAATCTCCATAGACGAGTGTGGATCTAGTCACGAAAATGTAAACGTATACTAGACCTACACCCACCGACAGACTACTGAACACGATCAAACGTCCACATCGAAAGCATCGTTGAGGTATGTATGAAATTCCTTAATGAGTGTGGATCTAGTCACGATTAAATATACGTGCCACCAAACCCAAACTCATTATAGAACAGCTACAATCTAAATTCAAATTATTAGTTGGGTACAAAAAATTATCGAAAGAAATTACACAACAATGCAATTAAATATGATGCTATTAAACAATTAAAAAAAAAAGAAATTAAATTAAAAAATTAACCACGAAAAGCTGGTGATTGTTTACGTTGAGAGGTTAATACAATATTAACCCCTTGTAAACAATTTTGTACATACAACAAAGTACAAACAAAATTCTTACAGCTAAGGTTGTTTACACCTGTAGGATGAGCGTTGTTCAACCGACAAAAACATACGAACAAGTTTCTCACGTTTGCGTAAAAATGCTCACAATCGGAATCAACAGGTTGCATTATCGATTTCACTCAAGTTTTTCAAAATTCCTACCGTCAATTTGTATTTATTCACTGACCACAAACAAACCCCAAGCATCAAAGAGCGTCTTCGATGAATTCAACAAATGGCTGCCGAACAATAAAGTAGCCTTGAGGAGTTTCTGAGAAGTTTGAAGACTTTTGCGCAGACCGCTAGTTACGACGCTCCAACATCTTCTGTCTCTCTTTCACCACCACCGTAAACACCATCCGACGCCGCTCGGTACGTTCGCACGATTTTAACTTGAACTGACCACTACACAGCGTCTTGAAACTTTTACTTTACCTTTGTTTGAAAAAGCGCCCGAAAGTTGTCAAACTTTTACCAAATTAACAGGCGATCGTGCACAAGAAAATCTAACACTGATACAGAAAATACTCGACATTATAAATTACGAAACACACGTCGTTTTATATTCATTATTTTATTTCTTACACCGTTACTACGGCGCACGATTTATCCGATCCTTTGTTACACGGTGTTTTGTTCAGGTAACAAGAAAAAAAAATTTTAATAAATTTATATGACCCCTCTGCCATTTGTTTCTTTTTAAAACAAATGAATGGTTGAAACAAAAAATAACCTAAAAACGATTAATAAAAAGGAGTGATGATATAATAATAATAATAACAGTTTTTAAATAATTATTGTTAATAAAAAACTGTCACCTGTCAATGCAAAATTTATTTCAGGTGTCTGTCTGAACTTGCAAGTTACAGGGTAAATCAAAATCAGAATTTTGTTTCTTTTAAATTGTCAAAGAGTTCTTGTTCATTCAGCCAAGTCAAATTGATACAAATTGCTGACCACAAAATGTCCTTGTTTACCCCGAGGACTTCAAAATGCTATGCAATTTTAAATTCTTATCCTTGTCGTATCAAGCAACCACTTGTTTTTATATCCAGAAAGGTACCCAGGCAATTAATTATTTTAAAAAACGCCCAAATAAAACTACATTGTATAACTAAGAGGTAATTTGATTTAAGAAAAACTTTTAACTCACCTTAGGTGTTCCATAAGAATTGATGAGTGAGTCGTCTGTATCCCTATGGCATCGTTAAGAAAATGATATTGCAACTATTTTTCATTTAAAAACTTATTACACAAATTAGAAAAGGATACATGTCCTGAATGTCATTGTAGACTTTAGTGGCAGTCGGTGTACTAACTACAAGTTTCTTTTGTCGAATATAAACTTTCCGCTCCATATCTTCAAGAGCTCGAATAGTAGGCATTCCATCGAGGGAATTGGAAAGTGCGAAAGCACCCCATCCATCTGCCAATTCCTCAGGGTTCACATTATAAGTATTACAAATTTCAACACCTTAAATAGAAAATGTAAACTTATTTTCATATAAATTTTAAGGTTATTTTATAATAATTTTAAGTGAATAACACTTACATTTTTTTAAAATGTTACCATCCAAAGAACCGAAAATTTCAAACTGTACCAGAAGGTCCGATTTTATATCCATTTTTATTGTAACTTTAATTTTCTTCAATAATTATCCTACACTTTTCAGTAATGAACAAAAACAGCGGGAAACAACTTTAAATTACAATGTTGTCAAATTTTTAAAATGAATGTATTTTTTTTGTGAATTACAGTTGCGGAACAACAACAACAAAAATATTTAGCGTTCCATAGAAAATAATATAAAAAATACTTCAATCTGGTTGAATGGTTCTTGCTGGCTTCTACCTAAGCAAGGTAGTAAAGATGTCCCCTCTATAAATCTATTGATTTATTCTTTAAATCATGGACTTCGAGCAGAAAAACTTTGATTATACTTTTATTAGGAAGCAGACCTGACACAAAAATTTGAAAAATTGCATCAGCGGGGGGTGCGGTAATAAATTTTGTAGTTCCGTTACTGGTGCATAATTAAAGCGACAAATTCAAAACTACAAAATTTGACAACACCGCTTTTATAGAAATTGGAAATCGTAACCTCACATTTACAATTCAGAAATTCAGATTATTAAATGAAATTTTAAATTTGCGGCATTTCATAACGAAATAAATGGGATTATGTGACTTCTAAAAGTATGTTAATTTGTAAAAGTTTATTCGCCACGCGGTCTATATCTAGAATATTTTCTAACAGTTTACATCATAAAGTAAGCAGCAAGTTTGACATTTCGTTACATTTCAAACTTTTAAATTACAGTTCTCTCAAAGTTCTTCACAAAATAAAATACAAGAATTAAGAAAAATGGCGTTACCAGTTGCACGGCAGGACCCAATAATTATGAAATTGGATAGTCCAGAGTTTAAGTCAATTTTTACAGAAGAACTAACGTCACTGTCATCGTTGTTTCAAAAATATGGATATGAATTGAGAATAGCCGGTGGTGCAGTTAGGTAGCAGTTTTCTTAGCCTTTTTAGTTCGCATTACTATTTTTTCTATATTTTGCAGAGATTTACTTCTGGGAAAACAGCCCACCGATTTGGATTTTGCTACCACCGCAACACCAACTGAAATGAAAGAAATGTTCAACACTGAATGTGTGCGTATGATTAACATGAATGGTGAAAAGCATGGTACTATAACACCACGTATAAATGACAGAGAAAATTTTGAGGTGACTACCTTACGGGTGGATGTAGAAACCGATGGGCGCCATGCAGAGGTTAAATTTACAACAGATTGGTTACTTGATTCTAATAGGAGAGATCTCACAATTAATTCAATGTTTTTGGGTGAGTAATTATACTGTCCGGGGTGAATAAAATTGTGGGTTTTTTCCATAGCTTTCATACTGTTCAAAATAGGGGTATTCACACTCCCTCTTATATTTCGTGATATACTTACCCTCTCTTATTTATAAACAACTTTACTAGAGTTTATTTGGCTTAGCCAATCAGAACTTCAGAACAACTTAAATATACCTGGAGAATACCCTTGTATGTTTAAGTACCCTTCGCCCTAGTTTTTTTAGTTGCGTATTTCGAATCATTTGTGACTTCGTAAAATAAGGGTAGTGGGATAAAACAGGTACCCTAAAAAGTATCAAATTACATCAAGAAAACCAAATATACCAGCTTATATACCTGGGTGTGTTCACAGCTGTGATATTTAGTGTTGTAAATATAATAAAATAATAAATTTACAAAGGAGTGTGAATACCCTTAATATAAACAATGATTAAATTAAAAGTTATGTATTTGCTTGATGTGTATACTGCCAAGGAGATATTCAGTTGAATATCTGTATGTAATTATACGCATTTTTACGACTTTATATCGCGATATTAACAGAGATAGAAAAAAAAAATGCACATCTTAAATGAAATTTTATGGCTTACCAATTTGTGTTAAGGTGGCAGATCAATAGGCGCTGAGCTTGTGTCAAGTTCAACTCAAAAATGTGGGCACGGACATAAAATTTCGTTTTTCTTAAAACCTTTTTACTGAGAATTATTTGAAAACCCAGAAAAATGCTATGTTTTTCAAAGCTGTAGTTCTCAATATAACAACATTTTAAAAAATTGAACGTCGTCTTCACATATTACGATTCTTTTACAAGGAAATGCCGCAAAAATAAATCAATTTATCTTAATAGGTCAATATTAAAACCCTTTCCAATTTAACTATGTTTTACGTCTCAGTTAACTATTTTTGACTCCTGCCATTCTATATTTCATTTGCCGTCGCATTCCTACTGCAATCATAATTTATTATCTGTATCAGTCATGCTTGTTGACATCTTCTGTTATCGTAAATTTCAATAAGCCAAATGCATTATTATGGCGTATTCTTCCACGATCCTCCTGATCGTGAAATTTTACAGGAGACAAGAAACACCATGTAAATTGCTCAAACATTGCAAATATGGCTAATATTTGATTAAAAACCAAAATTTTGCATGATGTGGCAATGTACAACATTTGATTGGTTCCCGCTGTAAGGTACGCCCCGCCCACCTCGACTTAGAATGAAGTGTAATTGTTCCGCTAAGAAGCATTCACACGAGCAAGTTGTAATTCAGCAGCCCTTGCTATCCATATCATATCCAAAAATACTTCGAAAGAGTTTGAACTTTAAACTGATTTAATGATGACGAATCTCCGCTTCGGACGCTACTAGCCGTTTTATAACTAACGCTGTAATAACTAAAGATATCCCCTAGACTGGTCCTACTTGGAAAAGTGTGCTATTGGGAAGGGGATAGATTTCTCTTTTTTTCGGAAACTTTAAACCAAAAATACCCCTAAATAGTGAAATTTGCTCGATGTTAACTGTACATTGGTGTAGGCAAATATAGTAGAAAGTAGACTAATCTACTGTTACTATTAGTCTACTGTATTTGGTGTAGGTACGACTGAAGCTGCTGGGTCGATCCCCACTATCCGTGCTAAGACCCACGTACAGTGCACGTACTGTCATCACAATGCACCTATACGGTCTATTTTCGAGCAGAAATTGGAAACTTTAAAATCGACTATAAAGCCCCGTTCTCACGATTCAAGTTTAGTTGAACGATTTTAGTTGATCAACAAATATCGAATGAAATCTGTAGTGAGAACCTCTGTTTCAATATAGTTGAACAACTTTTTAGTTGATCAACAAAAGATTGACCCAGTCAAACTTTATCGTTCAAGTAATGCGTCGCTTGACAACCGCTTTCGAACTTGACAAGTGTGAACGTCAGTTGAAAATTCGTTCAAAAAGTTCGCTTTCAACTAAAATTTCAAAAATGAGTCCCAAGTGGTCTGAAAGTGTGATGTTAAATTTTTTTCAAGTGTATCAATATCATGAGTGTCTGTGGAACCACAGGCTGGATATGAAATTGAAGCTGTCATGAATTGAATCAGTATTTATTGACATGAGTGAACAAAAACCCATTCCACTTTTGTTGATCAACTATAATCGGTCAACTAAACTTGAATAGTATTTATTGATACGTGTGAACAAAAACCCATTCAAGTCGTATTCGACTGTTGTTGATCAACTAAAATCGTTCAACTAAACTTGAATCGTGAGAACGCGCCTTTAGTTAAACTAATCGATGTATTACATTCCCCCGTATCTAAATCTCTTCATTTAAATGTTATCTATCTAATTCAGTTGAGTTTTCTTAAATAAAAATAATATCTTCTAATCAGGGTTATGTTACTGCAACCAACTAGAATTTACCGTAATTTCGGCTGTTTTTTTCAAGATGGAGGCACGCGTACAGACGTGCCAAGGTTGAAAACTTGAATCAAATACAAAATGCTTGAATTTAATATTGGGAGAAGCTACCTCCTTCAACTGCCGGGCATAGTAAGTTTCACATGCTAGGAAGTGGAGTGCTATTACGTGCGAGGCATAATCAGCCTTAGATTGAATTTATTACAAGTATTACAAGGTAGGAAGCGCCGGCAGGAAAAAGCTAAGCAGATACTACTTTACGGAATAGTTACTTCCACGCCACATATCCAGTGCATTTTCTTGAAGAGAACTGATCTAGTTCGGCCCTGAGGGACATTTTGATGTTCCCGTAACAGAGAGTAACCAAAAGTACACGTATCGTCGCCAGAATGCTTCAATAAGGTCGAAATTTATTTATAAATGTTAACTTTAAAATATATTTTTGGCAAAAGTAATCGATATTTGAGATTTTTCCTCACCTTAAACGCTTCATTTTAATGTTTTCTATCAAATTTCGTTTTTCCGTCCCAAAAACTTAACAAAAACCCAGCAACTGCATTTCACAGAGTGTTTTTTCGTAGGTTTCTTTAATTACTCTGTTATTGGGCGGTTGAAGAATTTATAAAGTTCAGTTACTGTGTTTGTGCAATAAGAGTTTTCTATGTAGAAGCTCGGAATTCGATGTGTTTTATAGTGACCAGGGCTCGGAACTTTAGGTAATTGCATATTCGTTGGGAAAGCGCATATTGTAATTCTGGTTTGACAAAAATTCGTTTGGTATTACGTACATATGTAATATAAAAGTTTTTGTCGCATAATTTTGCATATTTTGTTAATTTTTGGACAAACTCGCATATTTTAAGTTTAAGAACATATAATTGCATATTTTGGCGATTTAAAGAGAAAAAAGAATTCGTATCTAAATTAATTGTATTATACTCGATCACATAATTTAAAAACGACCTAGAAAAGTTAGTTGAAGGTGTAAAATAGTAGTTTCATCACGGAGGCCGTAAAATGCAGAGGCAGAGGCAAATGCAGAGGCAGAGTTGATGTAAACCGCTTCTCGTTATGCCGGGACCAATGGAACCGCTTGGTGTAAACCACTTTCGACTCCCTAGGCCGTAAAATTTTTTTTACTCCCTAGGCTGTAAAATGGTACTTTTCGTACCTCAAATGAGGCCGTAAACCACTCACTTTACGGCCGGAAGCAAAACGACGCCGACAGTCTGGGGTATCTAGACTAGACCATGGTACAATAAAATATAATCGACGAAAATAGAATTGCATAGTATCATAATATCTTGAAACTTATTGTATCATGGGTGTAGACTTTAGTTACTAGTCGAGTCTATCACTTGTAGTCCGCTCATGCTCTATTAAAAATTTATATAAACCTAAACGAAAATGCCTAAAGTTAAGCAGTCATTGATGTCTTGTCGTCTTAAATCTGAAATTTCGAAATTTGGTGAAAATGTGTTTTTGGTCCATGACAAAATTTTATTTTGCAACCTATGCAAATTAAATATTTTTCCATGTTCTAGTTTCAAATATTTATTTTTATTTTTTTTTGTTTTAATAAATAATGTTAGCAGCAACAACTTTCTTCATTTGTTATTTTAAGATCAAACAAAAAATTGCATATTTTTTGTTTTTTTTTGTATTATCCTAATTTTTACTGCATATTATACCGCATATTTTTCTGTTTTTTAACGCATACGTATGCACATATTTCATTGTTTTTTAGCGCATAAAGTTCCGAGCCCTGATAGTGACCAACATGGAAAATAACGTAGTAATAGCAAAAATGAACTTAGCTCTATTTTTATAAAATTGAGAGTTACTGTGTATTTGCTTTGGGCAGCTGACCAGTTTATAAAATATATTAAAAAATTGAAACTCCCAAAATAACTACGATCGGAATTGCTAATTGGACCCCCTTCTGCAATAAGGCACCAACTGACATTTTACCTTAAAGTGAGTTAGGCCCATATTATAAATGTTGAGTTCGTACTTCATCATTTTCACACAAAAAATCCAAGTTTTCAATAACGCTGTTGGTTCTAGAACCAATTAAAAAATTATAAACATTTCGTAAACTACCAAGTATAATTAGCAAAAGAGAATCATGTAGTTTTTTATGTGTGAATTATCAATGGAGAAACATAATTTGATTTGAAATAGTACTTTTCATCACAAGGACGTAAAACGCGATTTTTCGTTCGAGGGGAGCGGGGGTTACGAGGCGGAGCGTAGCGCAGCCGAGGAACCCGACCGCTTCCGAGGTGAAAAAGTAGTTTTACGGCTCCGCGTGGTGAGAAGAACTTTTCGTTAGCCGTCAATGTGCGTAATATTTGCAGGAGGAACAATAAAGCGCCGCGCGACATTAAAAAAGCTGCCGTGTTAGTGTTTGCTAAGGAACACGTGCAGCAATTTGTCTCGACGCGACGGCGCAATATAAGTAACTATTATTATGCTAGCCAAATTAAGTTACACTATCACGTTCTAAATATTGCATATAGAAAGTAGTATAGAGGGACGTGACTCTATGCTTCTTTCCGTTTCTCTGTAAATATTGTAAATAGAAAGTATTATAGAGGGACGTGTCTCTATAATACTTTCCTTTTGTACATATTTTGTACTTATTTTGTACATAATACAGTAGAAACTTATGCTTTTATACCATTTTTATTGGTTTTTTCCTGCAAATATCGACGAAAACATACTCTTTTCGTACCTCAAAACGTACACGAAAAGTGCTCAAATACGTCCGCGGTAACGAAAAATATTTAAACATGGGAAAAACTACAAATATGTAATTTTGAGACCAATTTACAATATTCATTTGAAAACAGTTTTTGTCGTTTTACGCGCAACTTGATCTATGTCACTTACTACTGTCCTAAATATATCGTCGCATCAGAATCAGAGTATTCTATCTTCATTTACCAGTGACGTAGCAACAGGTGGTGCGTGTGGTGCCGGGCACCAGGGCCCGGGCCTCGTAGGGACCCGGTACACCGACAAAAATGAAAAATTATTTATGAAAGTTTGCACATTGAACACAGCGAGGGCCCCAGGGCAGAGCGTCTGTACCTTGGGGCCAGCGCCCTGAAGGAACGCCAAAATAAAGAAATATTTGAAAAAATTGAATAATGTAATTCATTCAGAAATTATTATAGCTATATTTACGAGGCAACGAATGACGCAGTTGCAACATCAACATTTCACGGGGAATTTCTAGTTAAATATTAACATTTGGTGAAAAATAGGTAGTATTTTCCACAAAAATCGCCTGCGGCGCTAAAAGACGCTACTTTCCCCACCCCCATGTGCCGAAGGTTGAATTATTTAGAGGGGGGCCTCAAAATTGAATTGCGCCTGAAGCTTCATACCCTAGTAACACACACCCTCCTAGAGCGTCCCATGGACGTCCGCTAAAGATCCATTGGACGTCCATGGACCATGTACCTACAATTGATCTCCAACGGACGTCCATAGGACGCTCCAGGAGGGTGTGTGTTACTTGGGAAGTGCTAAATTTTCATTAGTCCTGGGGGGGGGGATTGAGATCTCTCACCACCAGAAAATCTTTTTAGGGAAATCTACGATGCCTTTTTGTCACTTACATGTTTTTTGTGCAATAACATTGTTATTTAAATTTTTTTTATAATAAAATAATCTAAATTTTCTAAATCTAAATTTTACAATAGAGCTGTTTAAAGATTCTCTATTGCCTTACTCTTCACTATAACATTTTGATAAAATTTCAATCGAAAAAGTTAATGACAGATATCCCTACAAATCGTTTTTCGTCGTTATTTCACAAATTTTAATTATAACCTTCAAAATAAATCCAATTTAAAAAATATGAAAAACGGAGATAGAATAAATTTGCACGCAATAACAAATATTTCTGAAGTCATTTTATTCTATGTCCAACACTTGGATTTATAACCATTGTATAATTTTAAAATAAAATATTTTTAAGCATTGATTAACTTTATTTTTATTATTAACTACATGTTGAAATACAAAAAAAGCTTATTTTGTTAACAAAACGAGATTCTAATTTTTTTAAGTTTCGATCAAGAACGCTGTGCATTTATATTCTTTCTTACTATGAAAAATTGTGCAGTGATAACGTTACAATCAGAGTATTCTATATCCAACCACATACTGCAAGCTAATTGGTTCTTTGTACATATAGAATAGTCTGATTCGGAATATTAACAAGATGAATGGATATAGAATAAAATTGACTCTTGTTTTAACGCGTATTTTAAAATATTTTAGCAATTTTATTACATTAAATTGTAGAGAAATGAACATAGATTAAAATGGTATAAATAACTCGATTTCTCAAAAAATTGGAGATAGAATACTCTGATCCTGATGCGACGATATAGCCAAAATAATATCCGGTCAAACTGTCGACAATATGGAAATGAATCCTTCAATTGTGTAAAAATTTAAATTTGCACCTATTACCAGTGTAGACGTTTTTCTATTTAGCTTTTCTATTTACAAAAGTCTTTCAAGCGACAGAAGGATGAATTTTACTTCTGAACATTGGAAAAATTCTTAATTATTGTTAACTGTTTTAAAAATTAAATATTAATTATTGTTTTTTTAATGCTTTTTTTTTTTAAAGTTTGTGCTTTTTTTGATAAAGTTGATACTTTTTTTTTTGTTAAATTGGTTAATTGTTAACTCGTGATAGTAAATGGTAATATTTTAAATAATTTTACGAGTTAATTAACCCTCCGGCAGTCGCGTCGAGGAACAGAGGTCCGCACTATTGATCAAATTTGATATTGTTTACATAATCATCATTATATCGAATGATGTGCTTAGGTAACTATGCTTTCCTGACTATGGTAGGCAAAATTTGATATCAACATCACCCGACTAGAAAATTACCTTCAGTATGTTATCAGTCTTTGATGTCTAGTGGTGTGTTTTTTCGGACCTCCGTTCCCTTGCACGACTGATCATGTAAGTGTTTTTAGTTATTTTTATATCCTCTTCGGACCCCTGGTACACATATTATGTGTACATATTCTCTCGATTTTCACTGATTTTCATAGATAATTTTACGATTCCGTTAAAATTTTAGTACTATCTGCTTCTTAAAATGTGGCAATTTATTTCTATATTTGTTTTATTTAAATTCTTTGTTAAGTCCTTTTATTGTAATGACATCGCCAATTTATATGTACACAATAATACACAAAAATATGTGTGATATGCAACATAATCTCACAAAACAACTGATATCTCATTATGCGGACCTAAGGACCGCGGCGCGACTGCTCTAAGGAAAATAAAAGGCGCGACTGCCGCAGGGTTAAATTATATTTTTATCAAGCTTTCAAGCATTTGTGTATTATTCTGACGAAGAGCACACAAATGCTTGAAAGCTTGATAAAAATATAATATTTAGTTAATTTAATTAACTCATAGAATTATTTAAAATATACCAATTAATTTTTTTTTGTTAAATTTGGTGCTTTGTTAAGCATTTTCCCCCTTTTTTTAATGCTTTTTTATTCGGATTCTATAACATTCTCCATATATGGTCAGTTTGGTGAGGTAATACCTAAACTCTCCGTCTTGATGATGCAAATACACCATAGTTCAAAAGCAAGCATTTTGAGATCAAAAGTTGGAAAGTAGATTTGCCAAGTACAATGCTTTTCAAACTTTTGAAAAGTAATTTTCAAAAACATTCTAAGTGGTCAAATATTTTGGAGTGAAGGAGTGAGTCAGTCAGGCTAAGCAGCTTTGTGTAAATAGTTGATAATGCCAGAAAGTACTTATTAACCATGTAGAGAAGTAAACCAGAAGTAGAATACGTTTTTTTTTATATTGTTCAGTTTTCTTGTTTGTGCTAGTTGCATATTGAAAATGTATGTGAGCCCAGAGGATCTACAGCTTAACGTGGATTCCAAACCTGGAGAATAGATAATATTTTACATTAGCCGTACGAAGATAAGGGAAACTATTGACCATATTTAATTTAACAAAGGGGATGAAAAATAAGTAAATAAATAAACAAATAAAAAATTTCCCTGTCCAAAATATGTAAAATAATACATCATGGTGTTTTTTTTTGTGTGGTGATGTTCAAAGACAGAATATTATTAATAGTTAAAAAATAATTTTAATTCATATAAGATGACGGTGAAGCAGATACATAACTTTTAACTAATTTTTTTTTATTTTTCAAACGATCACTGTTGGTTCTTCCTCTATATAAATAATGAATTTTAGGTTTGGATGGTTCAGTGTATGATTACTTTTATGGTCACGAAGATCTCAAAAAACGACGAGTTGCATTTGTAGGCGATGCAACAACAAGAATTCGAGAAGATTATCTTAGAATTCTTCGATATTTTAGGTAGATTGCCTTTTCAATCCTTAGATTATTGTTAATGCGATTTTATATATTATTATTACCCTTGCATAATCTAAGGATATGTTCACAAATTATCCTCATGGTTAATTTTTTTATAGATTTTATGGACGTATTGCAGAAAAACCAAACTTGCATGACAAAAGTGTAATGGATTCTATAAAAGACAACGTGAAAGGCTTGGAACGAATATCCGGTGAAAGAATTTGGGTGGAGCTTAAGAAGATTTTAGAAGGAAATTTTGCAGGAGAGCTCTTGATGGACATCCTTGAAGTTGGAACAGGACCTTACATAGGTAATCAACTTTTTATTCCACATCAAGAAATATTAAATTCTAAAATTATATTTAGGACTACCACCAACTCCCAACATTGAAGAATTGAAGGCAGTATGGGAAAGAAACAAAAATACCAATTTGAAAGGCATAACACTTCTTAGTTCATTATTAAAAGATGAAAAAGAAGTTCTGACTTTTCACGAGCGTGTTAAATTATCAGCTTATGAAAGAGACTTGGCTTTGTTTATTGTGGGACATAGAGAGCCAAAATTAAACATAAAACCGCTTTTACCTTACCAACAGTTGTTGGTAGAAAAGAATAAAATTAAACATGCAAAGGAGTGGATTCTTGAAGTCCTAAAATATAATAACTTTCCTCATGCAAAAGAGTTTGAAGATTGGGTACCTCCCGTTTTTCCTGTTAATGGCGGTGTGTTAAAGGAGAAAGGTATTTATGACGGCCGGCTTATAGGAAATGTATTGCAAGAATTAAGAAAAGATTGGGCCAACAGTGAATTTACTTTGAGTTCCGAAGAACTATTGAAGAAAGTGCCCCACATAGTAGCTGTAATAAAGGAAAATAAGAAAAATAAAGCTTAATTATTTTCAAAACGATTTCGAGTTTTTTTTTCCAGGATTTATACAGACAAATTTTATTACTCATTTTATGTGTAGGGAGAATTAGGATAATTGACAATATTGCGCATGCGCATTGAGACTAAAATTTGTCGGCGATTTCTGCACTACCTCCTTTTTGTGACTTTGACAGTTGGTTGCAACTGTCATAATCTGTCAGTGTTAATGTGAAGTTAAGTTTAATTGTGTATTCAGTGTTGTTTTTTAACTATTGCTTGACTTCTTTCGCTTCAACTCTTAAATTCTCACATCGAAGTAAGAATTATTTTCGTTTAATTTGTTATATTGCAAGTTTTCATTATTTTTATTTCAATTTATATGCTCATTTGACCGTAATAAATGGACATTTCCGTTTCTTTTCATTTGAAATGTAATTAAACGTGTACGCATAAATCGGTGTTTGTTGCAAATATAGCGTGTGATAAATTCGGGCGTACATTAATACGCGTCTCCGCCATCCTCTGATTATTGATTTTCTCCATCCTTGCAACTAAGAGTGTGGTCATACACCTCTGCTGTAAATAATTTGCAATTTTCAAGTTCAGTAAAATTAAAATTGATTTTTCACTTTCCTGTGATGTAACTTTTCATAATTTTCGTTTTTCTCGAAGCATGCACATTAGATTGTCCCCAGTCCTTTACTTGATTTAGTATTGAGAAAAGCAATGCTAATGACAAAAAGTGTAATAAAACAAATGAAGTTTCAATGTTTAAAAATTGATGTATTGGAGGGTAATCAATTTATTAGTAAATAGTGATTCCTTTCTTCCTGTATTACTTGTTGATTTGAGCCTTTCAATTAACTCTATTCGACTTGTCAGCACGTCAATTTATTATTTTATGTTGAAAAATAGTTCTCATTATTAGTTAATGTCGATGAAATTTTTTTTTGGAAGTAGTGCTACTAATTAATAATTAAAGTTTAATTATTGACATTATACTTAATCTCCTCTGTTTAATTACCTCGTTGACTTAATACTCTAATTTTAACACAACATGTTGGTTATCATTTATTAGATCCTTTAATAGGGTTTTGCATTAATTTCGAATTCTTATTAGTGAAAAAATGTTAAAATTACAGTAAATCAGTTCAGTCTCATTAAATCTTGACTTAAATTTATAATTGCTGGGGAAAATTCCAATAATGATTTCTTAGAATTTTTATCTATACATTGGAATGCTTCAAATTCGTGAAATATTGGTTTTTACTTCAACCACAATGAGAGTTTAATCTGTGCTTGAACTAACTACAATATCACTTATCAGATTGCAAGACGCTACGTGGATATCGCAATTTCGTTGTGAGATATTTGAATTTTTGGATTGATTTTGGTTGACCTTCCAATAATTGAATTATAAAAAAACTTGTTGACTTGTAGGTCACTGTAGGTTCAATTTTAGACTTAATAATTACTAAAGAACGGAATTATATGAAATTTCATATCGTTAAATAATCATTGTAGAACCCCCAATTCTTAAATCTGTGCGTTTTAGTGGTGTTTGGATTTAAAACAATACTAAAAAATATTCATATTTCATAATATTTCATTACTATTTTCATATTTGACTAATAATTCAATATTATATTAAAATACCAATATTTGCATCATATTTATTAATAAACTTCATATTTTCTTTAATAACTTAATGATTTTACCAAAAATTCATCTTTTAGTTTGTAATCTGAGCTTATTGTTTATTTTACTTCCCGGTCTAGACATTACTCTGCAAGATTTTTGCTAGAAGAGTTTAAACTTTAAAGAAATCTTTGTTATAATCTAATAATTAGTTGGTCTTGATTTTCTTTGTGAGTAGAAAAGAGTAGTAAAAATTTTTTTATCAAAATACCTAAAGTTAGTAATGTACGTGAGTGGATTAAAGGATATAAATTTATACCACCGATCAGGCCCGTAGCCAGCATTTCATTTCGGGGGGGGGGGGCACTTGTAAAAAGCCTTTTGTAAAATGTAAAATTTTCGGTGGTTTGCAATTAAATTGAATACATTTCACACATTTCGAGGGGGAGGGGCACGTGCCCCCCTGGCTACGGGCCTGCCACCGATGGTCAAGTCTGACTCAAATCAAAACTGGACTCAATTGCACAAGTACTACAAGGTAACTTTAATGTTACTCTGAAAAATCAAATCAAGTTTTAGTTTGAGCTGTTTACTTAATTTCATAAAAATGCATGTGAAGGGTCCACTGGAAGAACGATGAGACTCCATTTTTTTCAAAATCGATATTTTATCGGAATCTCTTGGTATGTTTAAAAGTTTTACTTAATTTACTCGTCAATTTGCGAACATGTTTTGTTTCAAGTTATAAGTATTTCTTCAAATAATTTTTGGACTTTAGTTTGTAACAATCCATAAATAATCAATTTGTGAATATATCTTTAGATTTTGCAAGAATAATATACAAAAAATCGCATTAACAATAATGCAACTCATCGTTTTTGAAGAGCTTCGTAACGATAAAAGTAAACAAATTTTGTTACATTGTTAAACAACACTGACGGATGAAGTATTTGTGATTAAGAGCGCGCTGCAAATTTTGATGCAAAAACATGTTTCAAAAGATGGCGTACCCTAAAATATTAATCTTTTATAGTTATCTTTTCACCAAAACAGAATTCTATAATTTATAAAAGTCATATGAATAAACGATAACTAAGCTAGGCAATAAGGAAGTTTGAGCTTTCAATGTTGAATATTTACAAGTATATTCCAAAAAGATATGCACATGTGAAAATATTGAATATATTTAAAAATATTTATCTTTGAAAGCTCAAACTTCCTTATTGCCTAGCTTAGTTATAGTTTATTCATATGACTTATATAAATTATTAGAATTATGTTTTGGTGAAAAGATAACTATAAAAGATTAATATTTTAGGGCACGCCATCTCTCGAAACATGTTTTTGCATCAAAATTTGCAGCGCGCTCTTAACAAAGACAATAATGTACGTTCTTATTATAATCGAGAATAGCATAAGACTGCACGGTAACTGGATCCAATCCAATAACCGTGAGTTAGCAATAACCTAAGTTGTGTTCCGGCAAAAAATGAAAACCAATTTTCATTACATATTTGGAATTAGATAAGTTATTGGCTGTATATGCTACTCAAGCCTTCTATATCCGTTTCACGGTTCATGGTATTATCTATATTCTATAATCTATATTTTCCGAATTTCCGTCAAACTGATATAGAAGGCTTGAGTAGCATATACAGCCAATTACTTATCTAATTCCATTTATATATTGGAGTTAGGTTTTCCTTTTTTTCCGGAACTCAACTCAGGTTTTGTCTAACTCACGGTTATTAGATTGGATCCAGTTACCGTTCAAAGTTCGAAAAATAGATTAGCAAGAAAGGATAATTACATTTTCTGAGATTTTTTTTGACACAGAAATCACGAAGTTATTTCATAATAATTGAAACAAGATTGCGAAGAATGTAAACCATTCAAAGCAAACAATTTGCTTATTATTTGTTGTCATATTTCACACATATCTTGTTTGCTAGAAATAATGCTTTCATGCATGGTACCTACTTAATAGAAAACAGTTTTTATCGACACATTGAATTCTTCAGTGTGCTGCCGAAAATCTCTCACGTACCCAGTCTGACACGTGCCACATATTTGCAATCGCTGAATAACATATTATTCCTCTTACCTGGATTCTCACTATATTACTCCATAGGATAGGTAATGGAAAAATTACTTATTTTGACTGTGGAAGCTCTATTCGTGCCAAGGTTTTCTTTTCATTAAAAGACAATTAATCACGTAAACGTAACAATTAAAAATATTGTTATGCAACCGTCGTCTGATTTTCATTATTGCATCAACCACATAGTGAAAATGGCGCACTTCTTACCAAGTTAATAGTTTTTGAATTAAGAAGAATTTTCTATTGCTACTCAGCTTTATCGAGAATTGCATACTTTGTCAAGTTGTGTAAAATCCAGTTCACGGTTAATTTCACAATGCAAAGTTCCTTTGCTATGAAATTTGAACTATAATTATCAACTATGTATAGTTAAAGCATAAAGTGACGCAGGAAGTATACTTCAAACTTCTAGCTAGCGTGACAAAAGAAATAACTTAAAAGTTACATACAAAAAACAGTTTTCCCTTATTGGGTTCTTATAAAACAAATTACATTAGAATGCATACTAGTTAGATATAAATCAAATACATCAATTCTTATATATCTCGTCAGCATTATTTGGTGAATGTGAATTATGTTGTAATGTAGCTACTTACTAACTCAACTGAAAATCGTTTGCACCATTATCTTTTTCGTTCCTATTCTTTTTTCATTTCCAAACATAGATATATCCAACTGATTAACTATGACTGATGACTACATATTAATAATTAATATCAAACTTTATAAAACTTTTATAAAGTAGTAAGCTATCAGTAATTACGATCTATCTACCGATAGCTAAACAGATTTTAAACAAGCTGATCAAAATAAAAGCATGCCATTGACTAAATTTGGATATAGGAATAAAGTTACTCTCATACATTGTAGCCACTTGAGTGCACTTGCCGTTTTAGTTAAAAGTTTATCTTCGCGGTGAAGTTCAGGAGACTATCAAATTCAGTGGGTGCTAATAATTATTGCTCTCTGCTCAACAGAGTTTTAGGAGTGCTACAGCCCAAACTCCCTTTCACCTCCCTTCCAACGAACGTTCATATGGTTAAAATGAATTTAGTTCTTTTCTTCATTCAATTCTTTTTAAATGTCACCATCAACAACGGGGGTTGCCATTTAAAAAAAATTATCGGCTAACTACATTATAACTGTTACAAAATATAAGAATGCATGTAAAAATCGACTTGTTCTAATAAATTTTTGAACCGGTTAACTTTTCCCACTCCAAGTTAATATTTTCAATTGAAAATCTCGCTACCAAGGCCAACTAGCTCACAAATGTCGAAGCTAGCACCACCACAGTTTCTTCAAAACTACAATATAATAATTTGCTAGGAAGCTCCTCCTCTGAGTTATTCGTTCATTTATTATCAACTAAGAAAAGGTTACAATCCATAAAATAGTCGCACGCAGTCTTCATCAGTGATTGAGGCCAAACAAGATAACCACATCAATCACGCACTAAGCTGCCTATACCATCTGGTTTACATAATATTATGTTATTATGTATTTTGTCTCTTTCCTGTTTTTCTCTCGTTGCGATCGAGTAGAGAGTAGACCTTCCTATTTAATGAATTCTCTCCTTTTATTCTTCACATGTTGCTTGGAGTTCACCGATTTTAGAAACTGAAAGCAACACTATTTTCCAAGAACAGGAAGTCAAGTGGTCTCCGAAATGCGAAAATAGTATATTTTCCTTTTTTTAAGTCGGTTTAATTTTATTTTTAGTTTTTTACGTTTTAGTTTCATTTAAATATGAATAGGCAAGACATTTCACCGTTGATTTTTGTAAGTCGTCATTTCATGGCCGTCAGTAGTTGCAGCAAAAAATAGTTAGGGACAATAGTTATCTCGTTAATCAAACCATGCGCGTCACTAATTGGTTGAATTAATTGTGGAAAAATTATAATAATGCACGCTTTAATATTTGAAAGCTAACTGTGCTATGATCACTAACATGTGATCATGGTATTGCATCATGATTGGCTGGAAGGAATGCAACGTCCAATCAACGGCAAGTTCCACTTAAATCATCCAATGGGAACACACCAATGTTTGCACCTGTTGATGACGTCATCACTTAGCCAGTTTATAGATTCAAGAATTAGGTTTACGAATAAAGGTATTAATTGGGGGGATGTCGGGATCGCCAAGGATAAATACGTGGGTTGTCCGTAAAATAAGGTGTCCAATTTTTATCACAAAGAAAAACACGTTTATTTGCAATGAATTATACATTGTTGGAAAGCCTGGACTTTCTACTATTTTTTTTTACATAATCCTCGTTGTGATCGATGCATATTTGCATGTGGTGTAGCATTTTTCGTATATCCGTGTCATAGAACTCTCCCGCCGCGGTGCGGCGCGCAGGTAGCGTACGACCTCTTCTTTCAACTCCTCGTTGGTCCTGAAATTCGTCCCACCCAGATGTGACTTCAACGCAGTAAAGAGATGATAATCACTTGGTGCTATGTCATCATCTCATTATCATCCGTCGATTTTCAAGCATTACCCTTTCCACTTTTGCAATCGCCCGTCCGGCATGTTGTTATCATAGACGTCTGTACATCCGTTTTTAAACTCTATCTAAACACAAAATGCATCTCACACCTGAGGCGTATTTTCGCGAGGCATTTTGGTTAACCAAAAGTAACCGGTTAGATTTTATGTCATTTTCGCGAGAACGGTTAGAGGGGAGGTAGATTTTGGTTAACCAAAAAAGTTAACCAAAGACGACCGCTCAAAATCACTGGTTACTTTTTGTGGTTACTTTTTGCGCCATCTGTGTGCGTCACAATTTAAAATTTAAAGTTGGAAGTGGTTCTAAAATGGATTTGAGGTTATGTTAAATTAAAAACAATCATTATAAATTAATTTTCGAAGTTATAAAATCGTTTTGATTATTATAAAGTTTGGTAAAGTGAAATAAACGAATATAATTTACACTAAGGTGCGAAGGTGTATCTTTTTCTTGGTGAAGAATGACATTGCAAATCATTTTGCAATCGTGGGTAAATGTAAGTAAATAAAATTCTTTTTATGTTTGAACATTGTATTCATATTAATTTACAGATCTTGAAGAAGCAATAAAATATATAAAGGAACTGTATTCAGAAAATCAGGGATAATTAATCGACCTTACAAGTAGGTAGATATCCTACGTTGTAGTTTGAAGTTGAACTTGAGAAGAAATTGATAATGATAAATATACTTTAATGAGTATTAATTAATTTATTGTTACAATTTACGGTAATGGATCAATCAAATGAACTACAAAGCTAGAGATTACTCGGTGGCTGATTTACCTTATTTTTATATCATATTTTGCATATCAGTTATATTAGAAAGGTAACTTTTGTGTTCTTTACGTGTTTAAAATTTAATATTTTTTTTATAATAAATTTATATTGTAACTTTTTGCTAGAATAATATTGATTATTAATTTTCAGGTCGATGGAAAAAGCAAGGTGATCGATTACTAATATCCTAGTGTTGGAAGAAAGTATTAATTTGATTATGAAGCTGCGGATATGCATTTTTACAATAAGGTTGGAACAGCATAGAATAATTGAAAATTAAGAAAACGAAAAAATGTGAAAACATAATTATTATTTCAAGTAGTACACACTCTGATATAAAATTTATTTTTATTTAATAACATTTATATTAACCATTGTAAATAAAAATTGTAACAATTGAATTATTAATATTTAGATTAATCTTGCAGCTATCGCATTTCTTTTTGCTTCCGCTCTTCTGTAGGCTGCTCTTTAGTTTTCATGTAGTTCTCTGCATGGTGGTCCTACATCACTAGCTATAGTATCGTTATTATTATTGTCTTCCATTTGCCATTCATCGTGGCATAAATAACAAAAATTATGCAAAACAGGCAGCAGTAGTTATTTCAATTCCTTTTGAAACTGTGCCTCTGTCTATATAGGAGTCTTGCCCACCTCCCTTTTACTAAACCAAATACGTTTTCAATACATATACGATCTGAACTTAAACAGATGTTATGACTTTTTTGCACTTGTGTCATATTGTAGGATCTAGGAAACGGTTTCATGAGCCACGTTTCACCTATTATATGAAAATCTTCATTCGGAAAAAATTTTTGTTTTCCAAACTCTTCGATGTGTTTCACTAACAATGAGTTTGAAAAAACTCTTGAATCGTGAGCCGAACCAGGAAATCCAACAAACACGTAGGTAAATATTTTATCTGCAGAACAGATTCCCATTAAATTAATAGAATGGTTTTGATGCCGATCAATGTAGCTATCTTGCTGGCTGGCATTGATTTTAACGTTTATATGGCTCCCATCAACGGCAACAACAACAATTAAGAAGAAAAAAAGAAGATATACTTCCAGCACGGACTCCGATAGTTCAGAATCTGACGGGCGAAGAAAAAAACCACGTCGTCGTTCCAAATAACATTGTTATATATTTTAATAATAAATAATATTTTTAAATAGATTCTTAGTTACTTTTTTATACCCGTCCACCATTGCTATGTAAATCTATATCAAATTTTAATATCTATCAAACAGATTAGTCCTTACAAGTAATAAATAAAAGCAAACAACTTGAAGAATAAATCATTGTTTACATTATTTCACAAAAGTTTGGTTAGTTTTCATTTCAATTTTTAACCAAAAGTAACTTTTTGCATTTTCGCGACCACAAATGGTTATTTCAAAAATTGTGGTGGGGGACTAACCAAAGGTGACCAAAAGTAACCGAGCGGTACTAACCGGGATCCTCGCGAAAATACGCTTCTGGCGGAAGCGGCGAGTGGAAGCTCTATCGCGAACGGCTACCAAACCAAGACTAAACGTCGCAGACAGCTCGGAGTAGTGGGGATTTGTAGGCGTGGAACCAAACTATACGCCAGTGTAGCCGGATCTTGCGTTAAAGCGTTCCTCGCGACTCCAGCGCCTTGAAGACCTTATTTTATGGACAACCCTCGTATACCATATTAATGGCCTTTTAAGGATAAAAAAGTAAACAAGAGGCATTCCTGTTATAAAAACGATACAAAAAAGGTTAAGAAGTGATAGTTTAGCTGAACAGATTTCTAAAAATATTGTTTTTTACTAATCTGCATTTAACAGGGTAAAGTAATAATTTATTATTGAGGGGAATTGATGAGAAATATTGATCAGCATAATTACTGGTAATTTTATTCCAGTATTATAGCGTCTTTCTAAGAAATACATTTAAAACATTATGAATATGTTGTAAATGGTCGAAACATGATGTCCTTGAATAAAACACGTTTATGACCTTTGTGTATCTAAATTTGATATAATCTAATCATAAATATATTATTACCTATGACCCCTTGTGTTTGACGAACAGATCATCAAACAACGTAAAAAAGTATAATAGAAATCAAACATTCCGTAATAATTTATTGTACCTATTATTTATATTAATTACTTTTGAAAGGACGGTAGGGCTATATAGGTTAATAAATACAATTTATTATAAAAATACAAATTATTCTTTTTGTCGTTTATGAAAACTTAAAGTTTATCCGGTTGGCAGTTTGGCTGCTTTAATTCTTTCCGCTAGAATAACTTCATATGGTGCTATCGTAGCTTTTAAACCCCTACCGATGGAACCACTTCTTTCACTGTTAGGATCTATGATTTCAATAAAATTAATGACCTTCTGAATCGTGGACAGACATTTGTGAATGTTTTGGGTTGTGAAGAGGTTCGGTGTCAACTCATCGTCATCTTCCTGTTCTTCTTCCATTATTTCTTCCTTCACTTCAATAACTTTGGTACCATTCTCACAGAAAGTATCTTCTTCATATTTTAATTCTTCCACTGCTTCTTCTTTTACTTCGATATCGTCGTTATTTAAAACCTTAAAAGAATTCACCAATTTCACACCTGTATTCTTATCGACTCGTTCGGTTTCGTTGACATACAGAATATTATGTACATTGTATCTCTTTTTAAACTTATTGTACCAGCCTTTGCTGGCAAGAAAAGTTGTTGACTTTTCTTTTCTCTGCGTATTTTCATCATCCACTTTCAATTCGTTGAAGATGGATAAGGCTTTAGATTGTATGGCACACATAGTCATATCAATGCGGTTTTTGTTGTCTTCTATCCACTCGATTAGTAATTTTTCCATTTTCACTATCAGCTTATCCCTCCTATACTGCACCTTACAACTTGTCGGTAGGGCTTCTTTTATTAACATCTTGATGACGTCTGCATTTCTGTTTATTGTACGAATTGTGGATTCGTTCAGGTTGTGCAGTCGCGCAACACTGTGAACTTTATGACCCTTCTCCAACATACGAATTATGTTCATCTTCAAATCTAAACTCAACCTATTTCTCGTCCTTTTAAACTTCATCATTTTACCTGTGGGCCTCCATGAAGACATTGAATTTAACTATTTACGATTTCAGATTTTGGTGAAATTTATTGAGTCGCACCTTCAACGTCTGCAAAAAAGAATTTGCTTTACTTTGATTTTATCATTGTGTTGCATATCGCGTAACTAACCGTCGTCGTGTGGGTTGTTGTCAACACAGCATTGATATAATTAAAAGTGGGACTTATTGGGTCTCGAATGTGAATTCTCCGATAAAATCAAAGGTTTTCTACTGACGAACATTTATGTTTGAGACCCATAAATCGAATTATTATGATTTATTTATGTTAGGTTATGTTAATTTCATTTGACATTTTCAAATACAAATATAGCATAGGCGGAACAAAGAGGGGGCTGGGAAGGGCTCATCTGTATTTCTTTTTTATTAAGTTTCATTCTGATTACCATTATTTGTTTTTATCCATGGGATACAGCACTTCAAAACAGCCGAGGAAGTGGAAAATTGGGTATCTGAATGGTTTTCTTTAAAGGACGATTAGTTTTTTGGCGTGACATCCTCAAATTGCCATATAGATGGGAAAAATAGTAGTTAGTGATGGAAAATACTATGAATAAAGCATTTTTAGTTTTTCTCTTAAAATAATGTGTTTTGTTTTCATTAAACAAACACAGAAATTAATGCGTACACCTGATATGTATGTAGGTATGTGGAGTACTCAAACTTTTCTGTGCTCTGGCTTGACTTCTTTTTTTTTTAACTTTTATTATTTAGGTGTATAAAAAGATTTTTCTTTCCTTCAACAAGTTTAAATAGAACTTGCTGCGATACCTCCTCTTTTGTACTGTAAAGAAACGAATCGACGTTCTTTGTATATGTGAAAGAGAATATAGATAAACCAATAAATAATACGAGTTTTGTAGTTCATTTTATCGCGCTGCATTGAGTAACAACTAAAAGCTTTGTATAATGAATTGTTTTTAAGCTATTGTGCTATCATTAAAGCATTATGATGCTTTCAGTAGTCGAAGAATTGAACACAAGTATTATTTTGTTGTCACTTCTTTACAACTACTGATTTTATATTCTCAAAATGTATTCAAACATATCTGTCGACTTCATCCACTTTCAAATCACAGCTTTCTTCTTACTATTTTAATTTAAAATTGTTTTCTAAATAAATACTGTTACAGCAAAATGCCTGCACCAACAACTCCAGCTCCTGAAAATGGAGCAGCCCCCAAATCCGAACTTCAAGAACTCCAACTTAAATCGACGCAGGTTACAGATGATGTACGTAACAAATGCACACAATTTTAAAAATGTAATTGAAAAAATTGACTATTTCGTTTTTTTTTACAGTCCTTGGAAAGTACAAGACGGATGCTGGCTCTATGCGAGGAGGTAATATTAACCCACTTAAATTTTGATTACTTCTTCAAAAATTTAAAAAGAAATTATATGACAATTAGATTTAGGAGTTTTACCGAACTAAATTAAAATGTGCGTATAAATTTTGGTCTATGATCTAAAATAAGATGGATTGGTGGTTTGTGACTATTCAGTTGTGATGAGAGGAAATAAAGGGTAAATCTAATGTGAGGCTGCATTCATGTTATTACATATGATATGATAATTTAAAATTATATAATAGATGCTTGTATGGCGTGCCATGAATCTGTCTTAATAATTTCTTTCTCTGCCATGCATGCACTACTTGTGCACTTTCTTAACAACTTGTCTACCTTTCTGCAGTACAGATGTAATATTTTAAGTGTTATGCCAACTCAAATGTTTTTCTTTTATTATTATTTTACCTGTAACTGTATATGTATGTCTTTCACTGTTTCATTTACAAGTCCCAGGAGCTCAAATCGGTTCACTATTTTTAGTTTTAAATATTTTACGAAGTAAATAATTTTGATACTTACTATAATATTCAAGAATTTTATCACAGCTGAGTCATTTTAAACGATAAATCTACAATGTTTCCTTGGGATTTTTTTTTTATTTAACCTAACGATCCAAAATAAATATTTTCAACTATACAAATTATACTTTTTTCATTTTTAAGTTCAATTTTTTCATGTAGTATTAAATGATGTAAATAGCAACGCAAGATTTTTTAAGAAAAATACTTTGTGGTCTATCGATCCTTTACTTGGCTCAAAAAATTTTTTTTTGTAATTAATTTGGTTTGTTTCTTATTGGCAGAAAAGAAAAGTTGTTGTTGTATTGCCTGTTTATGCTTTTGTTTTCTCGATGGTATAAGGTAATGAACAATGTTAAGTGTTAAACTCTCATCTGTCTTAACCTTGCGTAGCTATGTTGTTGTTATTTAAACTTGGTGCTAGTTTGCAGCTCAGTATGCATGCAATTTAATGTAATATTGGTATTTATTTAAGGTTCAACTTTTAGAATCTTTTAGGAGAACGTGGATATTAATTTGAAATTCTTTATTTTATCCAACAGGTGGAGATTGATAATTTAATTAAAACAGTAAAATCAAAAATTGTGGACTGTTGTATGATGTAGCTATCCTTACTTATAATTGTTTATTTTATTTAACTGCTGGCAGTGTATAATAGAAGAATTTAATTTCCTTGGTAATTTTTAACGAAAATTTTGCTTCCTACATGATTGAAGTTGTCAAGCACGCTAAAATTTCTTTTTGCATGATGGTTAGATATAAATGAGTCGGAAAATATTTCTTAAATATAAGATATTTTGCAAGGTATTTCTAACATTTCCGAAAATCAATTTAATTGTTCTTTGTAGCAGATTTATTTATACTGAGCAAGAGAAATGAACATGGAGTGGATTATTATTATGATGTGATACTGTTGTAAACAAGATGTGCTACTGTTGATTTAAAGGCATACAAATATTGAATATTTTGTCTGTATGTTTTGTCATAATTTACTTAGTACAGGGTGCGGCAAAATAACCCAGTTTACGTTTAGCTTAATTACAAATAATTTCATTTCATTAAACTGAAAAGGAGTAAATGTGTTTCTGACGAGTGTGAAATTGATTTGCATTAAATTAAAGCAACTGAATTAGGTAAAATTTTAAATTAGTTAGCATTTTGTTCTACCACCAAAGAGGTATTATCTTGGTCACGGGGACGTTCTGTATATTTCCCTTCAGTTTAATGAAATTCTTTGTAATTGCATCGGAAGACTTGCAGAAAAATTTTTTTTCCAGCAAATACATAGATATCAATGCAATAAACTCTTTCTTGGTCGATATTTACTTGGGAGACTTCAAGATCAATGGTGATGATCAGGGGCTTGTTTCTTTGTTGAACGTTGGCCCTACGACCAGTCAAGCATGCTTCTTTCCAATTTTGTACAAGAATCCTCCCTTTCTTACGAGAATGGTGAATAAGCATTGGACTAGAGCAGCACTTCTCAAACTTTGTTTTTAGCGACTTCCTTTTTCACCTTAAATAATTCTGCTTGTTCCCCAGGAACAGGAATTACTTTTTTTACATTACCAAAAAATTGCCATCCTGATTAAACTCTCATAACGTCATAACCATAATGGTCATATTTTATCCGTAACCAAACCTTGCTACAAATAGTTCATAGGTACATGTAGTTCACTTGTACACAAGTTAATATGATCTATAAAAATATTTAGATAAACAAAATTTACCTTAATTGGTTAGATTAGGATGACGCAAGTGCCAATTTATTTGGATTGTATTATAACCGATCGCCGCACAGTGGGGTATGTGGTGGTCAAAAGGTGGCATTAAATACAAAAATCAAATGCTACATGCATTTATCGCTATTATGATTTTCCAAAACTACACTGTCTTGGGCACCATTATGTAAATTTGTAGGAACGTTACTCGTTCCAACATCGGTCAAAAGACGCTAAGAATTTGCTGATGAGTGCTTAATTCACGTTTTACTTGGAGAAGTCAAAAATGTTTTACTTAGTTTGCCACATTTATAAACATCAATTATACAGATATATTCTGTACCATTTCTGAATTTGTCTTTTTTTTTGAAAAAAATATGTTAATCACTCATCAGCAAATTCTTAGCGTCTTTTAACCAATGTTGGAACGAGTAATGTTCCAACAAATTACTTTGTTAATTAAATTTAACACAATTTATTTCATTATTAATTTTTTAACTGTGAACCGGTCATTAAATTTAATCTTGGATTTTGCATAGCCCAATAGAGCGATGGTTTTCTACCAAACAATGGCAATTAAATTCAAACTAAGGCAACTAAATTTTTTTTAAATGCTCGTATAAAGTATTGGCTAACTTTAGACACGGAATAAAAATCTCTTTAAATTAATCGCCATTTCATTCATATTCGTTAAGATCGGAAGCAGGAATTTAAAAAAAATATCAATTTCTTATGTTAATTTCTCATGTTCGGATCATCGTCGTCGTCGGTCACCCGGTATAAGCAAATAACAATTTTGCAAGCATCAGTGTTCGCCGAGTTGTATGTATTTATTTTTGTTTTATATCTTAAAATGGTTGAAGCAAAGTGAAGAGGTAAAAATCTAGCCAAAATCAAATGGAGATTATTGTCAACCATTTGAGAGGACATAAAATATTTACAATGGGTACATTTTTATATTAGTTCAATATACCACAAAAACTATATGCGTTTACCATCTCCATTAAGTACTTCTACCTTCTACTTCAGGTGGGAGTAAATACTTTCCTCTAGTTCTTCATTTAAATTTAAAATATTTTATTTTAAATAATATTTTATAACTTTCTTATCCACTTGGGCCTTCAATTGTTTGAATTATTTATTACATTAATTTTTAATTATTTAATTTTACGTACGGATTTTCAACATTTAAGTGAAAATTAACACCAATTAATAAATTGCTACCATAATCAGGTTATGGTACAGAATCGCATCGATTAAATTCGAAAAATTACAGTGTGGCCTGCACCTCACTGTACCCCCTGTCAGTATAAATTATATTTGCATCGTGGTTAAAAGAGTCTGTAATGTTAACCAGGTTATTTTGCCGTACCCTGATAAGAACTTGAGAGATTTTATTGGTGTAAAAGGTGAAATATATTTAGGGAGAGTGGGGAAAGATGGGGTCATTAGATAAGACGGGGTACCGCTGTTATTTGTTATCTTAGTGCTATTTATTACGGTAAATATGATAAATAACAAGTAAATGAAAAATAACAGAGGTACCCCGTCTTGTCCTACCTTCTTTATTTTAAACAATTTTATTTACACTTGTTACAATAATAAAAATTATAATAAATTGTAATTAATAACGGAGTGGAACCGCGGACTGATGGTCGTGAGTTCAAATTTCAACCATTTCCTAATTATTTGTGCCGTGGTTCAGATTCCATGTGAAAGTGTAGGTTCTTACATATTGGTGTGGGTTTATCTTTAAATGCATTTTCTCGAGGGAGGTGTAGTTGAAATGATTAGGAAGTGGTGGTAGGTTGTAATAACATGTCAAAATGGTGGTAGATATTTAAATTTGTCAGTTATAATATAAAGAGTATGCATACTGTGCTGTATAACAGCATTTGTGCTTCGTAATATGTGGCTATCTTGACGAAAAAAAAGAAGCATTCGTGAAGTAAGAATTGAATGTTGTGGTAGCGGTAGCCCTGCAAGTGTGGCGATGTTGCATTGTATTCTATGTACAAATACACTTACTTGTGTGCAAAATTGCACACACACTCGCAGATAGCACTTAACAACCACTACCATAACATGAAAACAACTCATATTTTAATTAAGTGTTTTAACATCACTACAAATAAATACAATCAAAAATATATTTATAATTATGTGGCAAATTAATCTCTTTGTTTTTTGCAAATCACTTAATTTGCTTCTTTGCTAACAGGCCACAACTATTTCTTACTGACATGTACATGTACTAACATACGCTGTACACTTTTTATGCTGCTAGAGCAAGGAGGCCGGAATCCGCACCTTGGTCGCTCTTGATGACCAGGGAGGTGAGTCGCTCCACTCCTTACTAACATTTTCCATAATATTCCTTTGTTCCTTAAGAATCACGCATTTTATGTTTATCTTATAAATAACTGGTTGTTTAAATTAAAAATGTTAAATGACTTTTTGCAATAATGAAAAATTAAAAAGAGGAAAAATTACATGTCGTGGTATTTTTTCTTTTAACCATCGACATGTAATTTAATTAATATAAATAATGTACTATAATAATCTATCTGCTTTATTATTTTTTTCTATATCATAAAAATACTACTTTACAGCAAATACTTCATTTAGTCATTTTACTTTAATTTCACATAATGTTCTTCACACACTGCATGATTGTTGAGCTTTGCTTCCTATCGGCAACTGCATTTTTCAAATATTTAGTAGGAAATTATTGTTGGTGTCATCATTTTTGTAAAAAAATGAGCAAATGTTGTTGTATATGTTGTGGGTGTTTAGTATTGTGAATGCTTTTGTGCACTAGTAATTGTTAAATGTATGATGTTGTAGAGCGAGGAAGCTGGTGCAAAAACTCTGGACTTGTTAAATCATCAAGGCGGTAAGCAAAATTAGATTGTTACACCAATTTTGTAACTCTCTAACAATGGGTGGTTGTTCTAATGTTTTAATTTTTATTTATAGAGACTAACTAATTAATTTATCGTTGTTGTTATTACTGTGGTGGATTTCTTTTGGGTGCTACTACATAACTTAATTTATTGGTTTCATGTCGAGCCCTTTCTAACTTTCCATGTGTATAAGTGTATCGAAAAACGCATTTTGACCATGGTCGCTTAAATAATTATGAACATGATTAAAATGTGTGCCAGTGCCTCAAGTTGACTGTATTGATGTTTGTAGAGCCACGAGGTCGGAATGAAAACTTTAGTCATGCTGGACGAACAGGGTGGTAAGCATCAAATTGCTGTCCTGCAATATCTGTCTACCATTACCTTACTTATTCCACAATTACTTTCCACTAAAATTACTCACAACTCACAACAACATTTTTTTAAATGTTAACCGTATTTTAGGATAATTGAAGAATCTTTTGTTCATATTTAATACCTACAATTTTGTATTGCTATCGCCCGTTATTTCTATTCATCTTTATAGTTCCTATTTATAAAGGACAAGTTCCCCAAAATTTAGGAACATCTACGTTAAAACAATCGGCTCCAAAATGAAGTACTAGTCAGCTTTATCTAATATTAACATTTGGTTGGCCAAAAAAATACCAATTACAAAATTTAACCATACTGCACGAATAATTAACTCATATTTTTTGTCCTTCCGGAATTTTACAACAATTAGAACGATCTTTAATTTCCACAAGTCCTGAAGCATCTGTTGATCTAAATACAAAAAAAAATTTGATTTATTAAGGATAACTTAAAAATGAAAATTAGAGTTTGGGAACCCCCAAATTCTACACGTGAAGATTGGCGTAAACTAGCGCTCGTTTTAGTTTTTGTACAATTCTGGAAAATATGAGTTACTACTGGACGACGCTCTTAATTTACTGATGAGACTTAAAATTTAACAAATTTGTTTTCTTAATACTGGATTTAATTTGATTTAAACTGGAAATACTTTAAAACTTAAAAAAATTTGATTCTTCAATTATCCTTCATACACCTAACATCAAATTATCCTTATCCGTAACAAAAACAATCATTTAAAATATTTATTGTACCTACATTGTATGCATAATTATAAAAAAGAATTGAAAAAATTATTTAAACAAACATTATATTATTCGATGACATGATTCAATCAATACAAACCAAGGACTAACACTAGCAATGTAAGTTAACACACCCCACATTATTAAACGTTCTTTACACTCAATGCTCAAGCTACTACTGCTGCCGCTGTAGAACTATTGTTTCTTATTTTAGGAGGAGCATGGTAATAGTCTTAGTTTTATAGTTTATTATTTTAGAAGAGCCAGTTAAATCGACCAATTTTGAAACTTGAAAATTGTGTTTAAATCAAAATCGTTTTCAAGTTTCACGTCCCTTTTAACTGAATCTTTAGATAGTAGCATGTGCATGAAAAGTTGTTCATAAAAAAGTGTGTGTACACATCATAAAGAATCATCTCTGTTCATCTCGTCATGTGCAAAAATCTAATATTAATTTAACATGAATTCAGAACAACTGGACAGAATCGAAGATGGAATGGACCAAATTAACACAGACATGCGTGAAGCAGAAAAAAATCTTACCGGTATGGAAAAATGCTGTGGGCTTTGTGTTTTACCTTGTCAAAAGTAAGATTTTTAATTGACTCATTGTTTTTTATGCTAATCAACTTTTAAATGAAGGGGATCCTCGTTTAAAGAAGACGAAGGCACGTGGAAAGGTAACGACGACGGTAAAGTTGTAAATAATCAACCACAACGTATGATGGACGATCGAAATGGCATTGGTCCACAAGGCGGATACATCGGTCGCATTACCAACGACGCACGCGAAGAAGAAATGGAAGAAAACATGGGTCAAGTAAATACCATGATCGGTAATCTACGTAACATGGCCATCGACATGGGTTCAGAACTTGAAAATCAAAATCGTCAAGTCGACCGCATCAACCTTAAGGTAAAAACTTGCCATGTTATTTCTAAGCTTAATGCTTCAACAAGAAATAATCTTTACTCTAAAATCAATGTGCTGATGTTTAAATTTTTTCGAGCTTTTATTAATACAGTAATGTATGGATAATTCGAACCCCCTGGAATCCGCAATACCTTATAATCCAAACACCCCAATTGTATAAAAAGATATCCATAATCCGAACTCCTGTGTTTTGTAATCCGAATGGGGGTCTGACAACTTTCTGTTTGAATTATCCAGACGTTACTGTAACGCTTTTTTCGAATTTAAATTTAAAATTAAATTTTTGGCATGCAGACGTTTTAGCTTTAAACGTATAATGCGTTTTAACAGATTTTGGTAGACTTTGATTATTTGTCTTTTTGCATAATCGTTCTCAAATAATCAAAAACCAGTATTTTACATTTATGCACAAATTGGCATTATTACAACAATTGAACCAACACCATTTAAAGAACTAACAGACATTTAAATTAAATGGAACTTAAAGCTTCCAAAGCTGCAGGACCGATTACACAAACATTGTTAAGGATTTAACAGACATTTGAATTAAATGGAACTTTACCTTGATTTTAAGGTTCCATTTAAAATAACTGTTTGTTATTTCTTTAAATGACGTTGTTGTAATATGTCCTTAATCTAACAACTCTTTGCACCAACAAAAACTATTCAAAATTACCTTGTCTAGTAAAATATTAATATCTTCGAAGAAGATATATTTATAATTTTGTCGTATAAAGGATCAAGAAAAGAGAAATGCAATATAATAAAATTGGCGCCCAACGTGGGGCCAACACATTTAAAACAATCATGTTGGTGGTAAAATTCCAGTTTTACAGATTTAATTTAAATGTCTGTTAACTCCTTAAATAATGTTGGTGCAATCGGCTATTAGTTTTTTAAAGTTAGAAACCTAATTTGTTACGGTTTTACCATTTTTACTATCTTTGCTAATAGAAGATGCTATAGACCAAGGTACGCAAACTATGATTTCATGATTTCATTCCATTTAGATGATGATAGTATTGCTGTTGTAAACTAATAACATGATTTTTTCAGTATTATAATAGTAAAAGGCGTTTTAGAATAACCTGCCCTGTTGCGGCGACAACACAAATATATCATTTTGTTGTCAATGCGTTTTGAGAGAAAAAATATAATAAAGCTATTTTACAATTAAATTATTTTTTAGAATTGAGACTGCATGTCTTTTCAAAATTTGTCAATGTCAATTTGTTAAAGCGCTTGTCATTGTTATCCCTTATCCATAAATTGCGCCGCAGACGATTTTTAGGGAAAAATGTCCTTTTTTATTTGGGGATCGCGATAAGTTTAGAAAAAGGTTTGCGTACCACTGCTATAGACAAAGCTTACATTTTTTGCAAAATATTATGTAGTACCTACATAATTTTTTTGAATTTTATACAATAATAAAAAGTTATGCAGGAAATACAAAATAATACATTGAAATGTAGCAATCTTCAATTACTTTGAGTAAGAATTATAAATCAAAGGTCTTGCAATTGCATTAGTCATTTTAAAAATTGTGAAAGTTACAATGTTAAAGTTCTTGTTATGGATGGCAGAGCATTGGAGAAATACTGTTTAGCTTGTTTTGCACAGGATATGCATTTTTAATATTAACACAATAAAACATTTTCATCAAAGTTTAGGGTGGTAAGGTCAGATTGAAGTCTAAAATTGGATTAACTAGGGAGTAAAAGGACAATAAATATTGATTGAAACTGTGAAGGCTTAATGTTACATTAACTATTTTGTCTGTGGCAATCTTTGCATTCTACATCTGTGAAAATACAGGGTGGGCCATAAAGAATTTACTATTTTAAGATGTCATTTCGATCGAACCGTATGTCGGGGTGAAGGGGATTAATAGCTTGGTTCATGGAAATTTAGGCACCATGGAGGCCTTTACGGATGAGCAGCGTGCATTTTGTGTAAAACATGTTTACAAAAATAGCGAATTATGCATTGTCGTTCGGCGTTTATTTCACTCATGGCATAGAACATCGTTTCTCAACTTGGGGGTTGCCAACAGGTATAAGGGGGGAGTGAAGATAAACTTACCATTTTATTGACCTTTTTAGGGTTAAGAAGTAAAAGAGGGTAATTTCTGTTCCTGAGTGGATCGCGAGCTTGTTTTTCTCTTTTTAGTTCTTTAGGGGCTCGTGACACAAAAAAGGTTGAAAAACGATAGCATAAAGAAAGATTTTTAATTATACCCTACCACTCTAATACTTCCATACGATTAAATAAACAACCACTCTAATAGAGTGCGGGTTGTGGTGATTTGGTGGGAACAAGTGTTTGCGTTACCATTCAACAAAGCAATAGTTGCCCCGAAATCAGACCAGAAGAAATAAAGGAATATAACTGATAAAATTGATCGTGGCACGTGTATGTGGAACATTTTTTAAATTAAGGGGATCCTCTCTCAATCTCACCAATTAAAAAATAGGTAATTTTTGACTTGATGATTTGTTAACTACTACCTATGCTTTTTTTGAAATGACTAATTGGTTTCTAATTTTAAAAATCATCACTTTTTACTGCAGATTTTTACACTTATTGGCTGATATGTACTTTTGTGCACCGAGTACTGAGTACATCTAGTTTTGGTGCTAACTGGGTATTTTCAATACTTTCAACATTACAAATGAAAAATTACGGAACTATACAGTATAAATGAGTAAACAACAGCACAACCAACTTAAAATTTACTTCAATTTTAGGCCATATCTTTTTATTTTTATTTCAAACATTTTTTGAACATAATTAAAAAAAACTAGTTTAGTAGGGAGGTGGGGGTTAATAATATAAACTTTGCATTTCTTGATAACAGCAAGCCACTTGGTATAGTTGGCAGTATAGACTCAATTGAGTGGTTTCAGAATGGATGCACAATACCTCAGTATTACATTTTAAATTAAAAAAAAAATAATATTTTTCTGTTTTTCTCTCAAAAAGTTTTACTTTCAAATTACCTTAGTATAAAATAAGATTCTCAAAAATAGTTTACTGTATGTTCTCGCAGACTCGCAGACTGTGATGGTTGGTTCAGCAAGATGATTAAAACTGGAAGATAAACTTGATAACCAAAATTATAAAAATGCTCTGCATAGGTCTCTAATAATCTCAATTAGGAGAAAGTCAAAGGTTTGTGTCCATGGATGAACATTGAGAACAAATTTGGTGTAGAATTCAATCTTATACTAAGGTAAATTTTGAGAAAAACGTGAAACATATTATTTCTGTTATTTTTTTAAAAGAAATTTTGCAGTTTACTGGTGCATCTTGTTTTGAAATTATTTTGAGTAACTCATAATCGCCGTATCCACTATGCAGTCTATTGTACAAGAAACAGTATAGTGTTTATGCTTGAGACAATTTTATAACGTTCTCAGAACTTTTTCTATATTCCACCAATTCACGTATTTGTATATAATAAACTGCCGAGTGAATACGGTCATTAAGGTGGCTATGAAGCATCGACAACTATAGCGAGGGCTTGTTCTAATAAAAAAAGGTGTAAGGTTGAGCCCTCAAGTCTGAACTCCCGTGCAAATTTTGTATCTAGAACTTGTGGAAACAATGAACTAATGAAACAAATTTGTTTTTTTATCGTTTCAACTTGACAACTTGAATCAATACGACACGAATCCACCACTCAACATGTACACGTATCCAGGGTGAATCAAATAAGATGAGAATAGAGGTGGCCAATCAACGAGCTCACAACCTGCTCAAGTAGACACATACACGACACCACTCAGTTACATCTATTCTGGCTGGCGCTTACTCGTGTCTCTTAGTTATACTATACAAGTTTAAATTTTTTAAAATTCTTGCTATTTTTTAAATCAACTGCTGGCATGTGTGCGGATGGTAATGTAAATGTTTGGACATAGAGGTGGATATTTGATAATAGTGCACTAGTCATATGTTTTTTAAATAGGGTGAGAGCAACGAAACACGTATTGCAGTTGCTAATCAACGGGCCAACAAGCTACTTAAATCTTAAGAGGATCGAGTCAAGCGCCTCGGTTTATATCTACTCTTCTCTCAATTCTAGATGTTGCTTATCGTCACCAGGTTCTATTTAGTATTATCATTATTACTCTAATATTAGCAATGTCTGTAGTTTATGTGCACATGTGCCCATCTCAGGTTGCAAACTCATAATAACGTAAGTTCATTTTGCTTTCATAAGTTTAGATGCGCTTGAATTGTTGTACATTAATATTCAAGTTTGCTATTTTAAGTGAATGCAACCTATGACGCACATACATCTTAATATTGTAGTTAATCGATATAATGAAACTCATTATAATATTTCAATAAAATAAATAAATAAATTAATAATTACGATTATATTTGTAAAACGAGATAATAAAGAAGTAATTTTTTGAGGATTGTCGGTTTATCTCTTTGCGGTATATTAATGTTACTAGTTCACATTTAAGTGATATTTCACCGACTAATAATAAGTTTAGTTGATTCAAAAATATCGACTGTTATTCCAAAGAAAGCTTTTAATTTTTGAAACGTAAAGTGAGCCTATACATTGCCCCCAGTATTTTATAGCAATAATTTTTTAAGGCGCGCGTCGTAACGTTCGATAGTTTTGAATCATCCAAATGGGATCAGTAGTGAAAATCGGTTATTTTTATAATTTTTGAGAAGACACTTTTTGCTTTCCTTAAATATAATTATATAATTAATGTAAATAATGCAATTTGAACGAAAAGTAGCTTTGTCTTGTTTAAGTTGAAGAGAATGTGATTTTTGTATGTAAATAGTAGTGTACTAGTAACATGTGAGATTAGTATGTTAAGTCAGTTATTCCGTTCAAGTTTGGGCACATTTTATATAAACGTTAATTGGGGGAACTTGAAATTTGAGAAATTGTGTTCCAAGTATAATATGTGAGATATGTACAAGAAGACCACCATGGAAGCTAGAGAGGTACTACTTTCACTGTGATTAGTCATATCTTGATATCATGCACCATATTCTGAAAGCAGTTCCCTGCAGCATGTGCGTGATGATTTGCTCCAACATCTTCCATCGTAGTGAGAGCACAAAATTATTTATTGTTATGTATAGAATTATTTCGATATTTTTAGCTTTAAGAAAAAGAGTGATACATATTGAGAAAATTATTTAATATTTTCCTTTTTAAATAAATAGGAAATCTATTGGTATTTTCAAGATTTATAATTAATTATTGCTTGATAAGCAACTCTTTCATTTCTTACATTATTTGTTTAATAGAGACGCCGTTCTGTATTTAATCGCAAATAAATAGTTAGATCTTGTAATGTTGCTAATCAAATATGTTACTTTAGTGTAAGAGATTTTTATTATTAATTATACATAATATTATGGTCCTATTTCATATTATAATGTATAGAAGCATAGAAGTTTTAAATTATAATAAACAATAAAAAATAAAAAAATTATAAATATAATATTATTGTGTTTTAATCAATCATTTTTGTTTCACTTTCCTCGATGCACAAATTAGAAATTTCACTTTCTACGTCATTTTTAAAGGTATCTAAAATTAATGTTCCTTCTCTGGTGTAGGCGGGATCAAACATATGACCTTCAGGATTTTCTTTAAATAAATATTCGGCCAGAAAATCGACCGGATCGTCTGGTTTAATTCTGGCTACTTCTAATAATCCCTTACTCAGAGTGGGAAATATAAATCTGATCATGTAGTGACGTAATGGCTCGCCTTGAGCTACCAGAATTTTTTCTTCTTCCATTTGGAATTGTTCCAATAGGGATGTCCATTCTTCCATGTTTTTGTGATATACTTCTACAGCTTCTTCTTCTAATAACTAAAATTTTTTTAATGTATTTATTGCATTTATTCAAAAATTAAAAAAAAAATAAGGAAGGGGAATGACCACTGGTAACAGTGACTATCCATTATATATTATGTAAGTCAACAAATATCTTCACAAGACAACCTGCCTATCGATTTGATGTTCAAAACTTGGAACTCTATACTTTTAAACAGTAACAGCTGTCTTATTTTTATTTGACTTTAACAGGTTACTGGAGAACCACTTGATCTCCAAGGCTGCACCATCTCGCGAATTCCTGATGACCAGATTAAGGTCAGGACTCCTATTGGATATGGCAGTATCATCAGCAAAGGAAAAATACAGTTTTCAAATCACCCATAAAAAAGGGAGATTGTTTAAATAAATCAAGAATAGAAGCGGACTTCTTTCCACTTAACAGATTATGCCCTATTGGAGAAAAACGATGAGGTCATTTGGCAGCCATGTGGATGTATGCTGTAAGCATAACACTTTCTTAGCAAAACTGAATGGGAAACTTACAATCAAATGTCTTACTCAAGTCTACAAAGGAGGGCATACAGTAACCGCCTCCCTCAAAGCGGTTAAATAATCCCATGAAAATATTGCCGACGTTTACAATACTGCCAATATTTGGCGCGACACTGCGAGCTGGGGCCAATGCCATTTGCCAGTGCCTAGCACATGTTCAGTTTAAGGATCGGCTTACAATGAATGGCTAATGCTGGGCCAGTCTCGGTTTCGAACTGGCAACCAATTAATAGCGTCTGATGTTGCTTTGCTTGTGATCAGCATTGGACTAGTATTGCGAGCTAACGTTACAACAACGCTGGTCACCAACCGTAGGACCGAGGTTATCATTTCAGCTTTTGACCAACGGTCTTCTTCAGTCGTAGAATGATTTAGACCACATCCAAACTGAGAGCTCGAGAACAGACTACGTTTCTCAAAATAATTATAAAGTTGATCCTTCAAGATCGGGAGCAGAGCTACAGGTCGATAATTTGAGTGGTCGCATTTATCTCCCCGATTAAAGACAAAAACAATCAAAGCCCGTTCAGGGCAGCCGGAAAGATGGCATGGAGTTAATCATTTTGGTTAGCGGTATAATTGTCCCCAAGATTGATTTTAGAAAACCCACGGTCATGCCAAAGCAATCTTTAGCTTGACTATTCCCAAGCGACCTAACAACATCCCTAACAGCAGTAACTGACACCTTAGAAAACTTGAAGAATCGAGCATGCATCTCCCGTGGCAACGATATTATGAATTAAATCCTAAAAGCTGTTATGTAACTCAGGAATAGTAAATAAGTGAAGGAGTGAACAAACTGCGTAACTTTAATATAAATCACTTACTTGTCGCTTCATGCTAGCTTCCTTTTCTAGGAGTTGAATTCTTTCCACTTCTAAACGATTTAATTCTTCTTCCTCTTCTGCAGTGAGTGGGAATTTAATGGGTTTGGGTAAGCGATGCATCAATTCCTGAATTATATTATCCATCGTAATAGTTCGATCTTCCATTACATCCAAAACTATCGGATGGATTTCCATTTCATCAAAGTAATTTAAAAGTGTGTTATCTTCCGTATTGTTAGAACGAAAAACTTCCATTCGTCGTATCATATTATCTTCCGTGTAGTGCGTTCCCTAAAAGTGTTAACTATAAGCACTAAAACGAAAAAAAGATCACGAAAGTACTTGAATTAAACGTTCCGGTAATGACATTATTCTTTCGTATAGAAATTTATCAGTCGCTTGTAAACTTATAACAAAATCTGGCAAAATGGAACTACCGCCTCCACCACCACCCTCATCCCCTTCTTCCTCGCCGAGTTCTTCTTCTTCACCTTCTCCACTACCAAATAATGCTTTACTCTGAAAAAAAATCGGATAATTCATCAACTACAACTTTACTATGTACAAAAACTTACTTGCTCCATAGTTTTTGGAAAACCATCAAGAATGTAACCTTGGTTTTGACATTTGTTGCTTTGTAGAAAAGTTTTCATCAATTCAATTACTTGCTCATCGGGCAATTTTCCATTGTCACTTTCCAACATGGTATTTTGAATTTCTCTCAATTGTTCTTGTAATTCTTCAATATCTACTTCTTCCTCTTCCTCCTCCTCTTCTTCTTCAGGTTCTTCTTCCACCACTACATCATTTTCTGCCGCAGCTTTCTCTTTTTCTTCTTTGGCCAACTGTTTAGCTATAGTTAAAGCAATATTTTCTTCCTAGCAGATTAAACTGAGAATCAATAAATTCATAAAATGAGATAACGTTAGTATTTCTTACCAGCCTCTCAATTTCATTTTCTACTAACAATTTTACGTTCATGTAGTGCGCACCGAATATTTCTGAAAGTTGTTTGCCTATGTTGGTTTTTCCCACAGCTGGTGGTCCATGCAAAATTATTTTTATTGGTTTCAATTGAAGAGCTTTTTTAAATTCATTAACCATGCTGGGCATATTTTCTGCTAAATTTAAGTCGTTTTGCCATTCGAGTTCCAAAGTTTCTACTACAAATCCAGCTTCCATAGTTAAATTTACTGTATAGCGTTCGTATAAAGTTTGCTAAGGTAATTTACAATAAGAATGACTCAAAATTTGAAATAGATTCAATTACCGATAGTTCTGGATATAACAAAGCTTCTTCTGCGGTTACATTCTTCGTTTTGCCCGAACCCATCGTCTTGCTTAAAGCTTTTATAACTTGTTTTAATTTTGCTGGAGTTTGTTCAACTGCTAAGATGTATTGTGGTTTAGACGGTGATGCTTGCATTAGGCCATGCAGTATTCTAGGTATTATAAACAATATATTAGATAAAAAAGTTATTATATTAATTCAATGATACTTTGCCAAATCTTTAACGTGGATCAAAGGAACACTGTTTTTCCCCGCTAGAAAAATTGGCATTTCCTTTTCGTTATTCCATGTAAGTTTAAACAAAAACATTAAATCGGCTTCTTCCGCACCATAGATTAATCCGGATGCTACTACAAACGTTTTTAACTTATCCTTATTCTAAAACGCAAGATTATGTTTACTAAATAAAATACAAGTGAATATCACCTTTCTTCCTGTCATAACAACTTCTTTTTCGCAATCAATGTGATCTTTGTAATTTGGATGGGTTTTTCTTTTTTTGTAATCGGCTTCTGTGAAAGGTGTGCTTGGGTCTTCCTAAAATAAATTTTTAAGCAAATACGATCTCAAACGATTGTTTCCTTTACTGGATCAATTGGCTTCGTTAATGCCCAAGTCATAACGGTGGAAATTAATATAAAAACTCTAACTTCTTGGATATTTTTAAAGGTCTTTGGGCCTAATTCTTTCATATTTTCAACTCTTTCGTCCATTGCTAAACTGTATTTTTTATTTATTGAACTTAAAAATATTAACGACTGATACCTGCTAAAGTAGCTAACGCTTTTGGAATCTCGTTTGGATTTTTCGTTATGTCGTAAACTACAAAACCGCACTTGAAAACCTCTTCCATAAAATATTCCGCATCTTCCGGTATAGTAAATAAAATATCTTCGGTTTTCTTATGGAAGGGCTTGTCTAGGGTTCCTATAATTTCGCATTTGAGTGCAGGCCCAGTAGGTTTTGGAGCTTCCGATTCTTCAGCTTCAGGTTGCGCCTGTTGTTCAGTTTCCATCTCTTCCCCTCCTTCTTCACCTGCATTTTCCTTTTTAGCTCCAAAACTTTGATCTGCTATAAACTATACAAAAAGTTGAAATAATTTTTTACAACTCATTTATTATTTTACAGAAGATAAATGTCTTCCGTTAAATGTATCCACATGATTTAAAAAAATTCGATTAGGAATGAAATTAATATCCTCATAAATGTTTCCATCATTGTCATCGGTGGAAAGAGCAGCTTCTGCAGCTTTATCTCTAGCAGCACTAAAGCCGAAAAGTGTATCTAAATCTTTTATTTCAGGATATTGTAATGCCATTATTTGTATGCCCGTGTCAATTTTGAGTTTGACAAAAATGTATAAACTACTTGATCACTTTGTAATTAAATGGACGTTGTAATCTTGTAATTCGGTGGTCGGCAGCCTTTTTTCCAATAATTGGACCACCACCATGTATCCAGAACTTTACTTCTGATAGGGGGGCTGAAATCTCTTCTAATAAAAAAATGCAAATGTGCCGCGTGCGACCTTTTTGGGGAATAAGCGTGGTTAATTACAAATTATTAGGCAATTTAACAAGACTTGCAAGCTTGACGAAAAAATTACATGTTGTAGACGGAGTAAAAATTTACTTTTAGTGGCTCATACGGCTGTCATTCAAACTACAGCATCGTCACAAGGAATGACGCTTTTTGCTTCTTATAAACAATAGACTATTTTCCTTAACACCTCTTGGAAAAACTACATCGTTATTATGCTAATAGCTTACCCAGTAGATGATAATTTTTTGGTTAGTTTTTTTTTCAAAATAAAATGTCCATTTAGAACAATTCGAATTTATTAAGTATAGATAAGATTACATAAGTAAGACATTGGTACATATTATAATAAGCATAAAATACATTAAAAGTTTGTTTAATAAAATAAATTTGCAATTTAAAGTAAATTTAAATTGAGCTCCTTTTTAGAAAAAAATTAAATTAATTTTTTTTTAAAAGAATAGGTACATTTTAATTTGCAGATTAGAGAGCGATTAAATAATTAAAAAGTCGACATGCAGAACGTTTTGTAACAAACATTTATATAAAAATTACAGAAAATTTAAAACGGGCTCCTTTTTATATAGGAAATAACTGGAATAAAATTTGCTTTTCCTTAGTACTACCCAAATTGTCATTTGGAAATTAGAGAGCAATTTCATAAAAAAGTCGACATGCAAAATATTTTGTGACAAACATTTAAAATTAACACAAATATTAAAAATTACATAAAATTTAAAATAAATTAGATTCTTAAAACTTTAAAAACTCAAAACATTAACTTAAGGACAATACAAATTTTTTTGAAATTCTGGACGAATTAAATTCCTAATTGCGATATAACTGAAGAGACGATGGAATTATCTTTAGCCAACATAAAATCAAAGTTGGTGACAGAAGTGGAACACTGAAATTACATTTTAAGAACTATTTTAGTAATAAAGGGTCTGACCGGTTAAGCATGTTAAAAATGCCTTTTTTGAATTTGATGGTGGGAATTTTTTACAAAGTATGTTATGTAAAAAGACAGTGTTGTGCAAAATTTCAGCTTTCTAATTTAATTCTTGTGGACTTTAGGGGGAAAAAACCACTTTTTTACATTTCTTAATTTTTTTGGTACTAAAAGATATCCGAAAAATTTCAAAAAATTCAGAAAAATCAAAAATCATATAAGAAATATGAAGACAATTTTTTGGAATTCCTTCACTATTAAATTCCACGAAATAAGAATTGATCAAGTTTTAAAAAAATTATTTGACCATGTTAGAATTTTCGTACTATTCTAAAAAAAAATTGACACAATTCTGCTTTAAAATACCTACAATTTAAAAACAAAATCATCTCGAAATTCCGCCGACAACACCATCAAAAATGCAAAATTCAATTCAAAGTTGTGACGTCGCGTCGCACTACACTGTCGTCGAGTCGATTACACTGCAAGCTATCAGAATCCTATAATTTATCGCAATTTCTTCAATAACTTCAATTATGCCTGCTTTTCAACGTGGTTTTATGATTTGAAACGGCATCTTGTTATTTCTAGATGATTTCATCGATGACAAAAAATATCCGCATTAACCGGGCTAATACCGGGTCCTTTTAACAGGACACCTCACAAAGTACCTAATAACTTCTTTATTTGCAATTTTTTGGCAGATGGCGTGTATAATAATCGATAATAATAGTATTTTATTGATTTAATTGATTCAATAAAAGATTAAAATTCAAGAAAATTTTTATTTAAACTTAAAACTAACTAAACTTATAAATAAAATTATTTATTTAAGTTAATAATATGTACAATAAAATGAAATTAAAAAGAAAATGTTTTGGGAAAAATAATATCTTACAATTAGCAGGAAACAGTCATTGCATAGATTTTTATAATAATTAAGTAAATTAATAAAATAATAAATTAAATAAAAATACACATTAATCTTCTTCACTGTCACTGTTAATTACTGCATTTACTTCTTCCACATCGAAAAGTGCTGTGAGAATCGCGGCTGGTCTTATAATCCTGGATAAATATCGAGCATTTGCCAAATAATAAATCACTGCTGCGATGTGCGAGCAGCATCCGATAGTGCGTCTACCGTTTGGACAATCACAAACATAACGCCGGATTCCTGAAGGACCTTGTGAATTCCGAGTATAATCAATGTAGCATTTATATGCCTTGCTGTTCGCATGTCGTGATCTCACGAGAATCTGAATGATTGAATTCGGTAGAATTTGGTAGCAATCCTTCGATATTATCGATTCTTTTAGATAAATCTTTTAATTTTTTGTTTTTAAAGATATTTGTCTCGATTTTGAGACGAAATAATGATGGGTCTTTTGATGGGTATTTTGCACAATACAAAGTTTAAAAAACAAAACACAAAAATACACAAAAGATTCAAAACATTTGTAACATAATCAACACAAAGAAAGAGAATGACGTACAACACCAGATGACCACGATAGTGGAAGGGAGGTTTTTCCTTTTTTCGTTCTTTGCTGTGATTATTACTTACTTGTGATTATAATAACAACAATCAGCATTTATTTATAATTTTTTCTTCTTTGATGATATACAACATATTTTTTAATTTAAAACATATTTAATAAAAATATTATGTATAGGGTGTTTTTTTAGCTGCATGAGAACTTTCAATAGGGATAACAATTGAACCAAGATTGCTATGGAAACAGTTTTTTGACATTTGTGTTTAGCAAGGTTTGGCATTTGATAATGCATAGATTGACCATTGAACAACGCTACCAAATTGGGCTCACAACCAATTGGAAGTGGATCCATTTTTTTACCGTAAAATTTTGTTCAGTGACGAGGCACATTTCTGGTTAAATGGGTATGTGAACAAACAAAATTGCCGTATATGGAGTGAGACCAATCCGGGACATTATCTTGAGACTCCATTGCATCCATTAAAATTGACTGTTTGGTGTGGAATACACGCCAACGGCATCATTGGTCCATATGTCTTTCGAAATGAGGAAGGAGCTACCGTTACGGTGAATGGTGTGAGATATCGACACATGCTCAATACATTTTTGTTTCCAAAACTTCAAGAGCTAAACATTGACAACTTATGGTTCCAACAGGATGGTGCTACGTGCCACACAGCCAACGAAACCATCAATTTATTGAAAGGACAATTTGGTGACAACATTATTTCAAAACGTGGTCCTATCAATTGGCCTCCAAGATCGTGTGATTTGACACCTCCAGATTATTTTCTGTGGGGGTATGTTAAATCCATGGTTTATGCTAACAAACCAACAACTCTAGAAGCATTGCAGGCTAATATTCAGCAAGCCATTTATGAAATAAAGCCAGAAATATTGGAAAAAGTGGTCAAAAATTGGACTGAACGGATGCGCTTCGTAACCATTAGTCGTGGTGGTCACATGCCGGAAGTCATGTTCAAATCATAAATGCCTTTAACTGTACTTTCATAAAAAAATTATAACCAAAACATTCCGTCAGGTTTTTAATGTTTTATTTCATTTTGAAGTTCTCATGCAGCTAAAAAAACACCCTATACTATAAATTAATTAAATGATTTGTGAAGAGATATTGGATTTCTATGAAGCACAAGAGAACTATAGTTTATTTATAAATCTTGGAAATCAGAAATAATGCAATACACTGAACCTACTATGTTCTTAAAAATAGCAGACAAAATTGAAGTTATTGAAGAAATTGCGATAAATTATAGGATTCTGATAGCTTGCAGTGTAATCGACTCGACGACAGTGTAGTGCGACGCGTCGTCACAACTTTGAATTGAATTTTGCATTTTTGATGGTGTTGTCGGCGGAATTTCGAGATGATTTTTTTTTTAAATTGTAGGTATTTTAAAGCAGAATTATGTCAATTTTTTTTAGAATAGTACGAAAATTCTAACATGGTCAAATAATTTTTTTAAAACTTGATCAATTCTTATTTCGTGGAATTTAATAGTGAAGGAATTCCAAAAAATTGTCTTCATATTTCTTATATGATTTTTGATTTTTCTGAATTTTTTGAAATTTTTCGGATATCTTTTAGTACCAAAAAAATTAAGAAATGTAAAAAAGTGGTTTTTTCCCCCTAAAGTCCACAGGAATTAAATTAGAAAGCTGAAATTTTGCACAACACTGTCTTTTTACATAACATACTTTGTAAAAAATTTCCACCATCAAATTCAAAAAAGGCATTTTTAACATGCTTAACCGGTCAGACCCTTTAGGTTTATACTCACACAAGGTTCTTCGATCATATTTACACAGGTAAAATTGCAAATGTTGTTCACAATTGATGAAGAATTTGAACTGGAAGAGCAGCTGGAAGCAGGTATTTTTTTGGTTTTGTGCATTTCCATCATTCTTCTCAATTTTGGTGGAACAGAGCTTCAGGACAAAATAATTAAATTACAATATTGTTAATATGGAAATTAATACAATAATCTTAGACCATGCTATTATTTAAGGTTTTCGGTCTATAAAATAAAAAAAAAATCTACAAAGAAAATAAATTCTAAAAAAGCTGCAGAATTGGATATACTGCGAAATAAGGCAAGTCTGTTCTACCACTATAGTTTTATTAGCCATATTATAAAGCTACAACTTTTATTTCATAAAAAAATGTATGGACAATTTGTTACTATCAGTTATCCCAAAGTAATACGGTATTTCCTGTATAGTCTAAATAAAAATAGATCTTTTTTTTATTTCTAATCTGTAATATAATATTTTCCATCATTTCCTACAATGGTTTTGCAGGTAAAATTTTAATGCCTTTTGTAAAACATTCACAGTACGTTTCGATGCTGCGAATTAGTTAATTACATACACATTTAGTAGAACCAGAACTCAACTCTTCCATCAGTTTTACTCATGTCTGTTTTGCCGAATATGGTTACCATTATCTTGGTGGAAGAGAACGCCTCGTCGGTTGATCAAAACTTACTTACAGTAATAATTTAAAATTAAAAAATAATTTTTCAAAAAAAATATATATAATATATAAAAATATAAAAATATTTTGTTTTGTAGCTGCCTTGTTTGTTATTTTCTGATTTTCTGTGAAATGGATTGGTTTTTCAAAAAATTTTACTAGACCAAAGTTGTAGTCCGTTAAATTTCCTATCCGGAATGGGGCGTCAGATTTTTAGTAAAATGTTTCGCTTAAAAGATACCTACAGGGTTTTGAATAAAACCAAAAAACATGAAAGCTCAAATTTTTCGACATTTTTTAACTTACTTTAATTCATAACTCGAAAGCCGTTAATTTTAGATAATAAAAGGGTTAAATCTAGTTTGAAGATTATTTCACGCTCTTTAAAAAAGCACTAAACCATTTTTACCGCAAAATCAATATTTTCGGCGCTATGGCCACGTGAAGGTGGAAATTAAAAAAAATGCTTTAAATAGGCCTAACTCTCGAGGGTTTGAATTTAGAAAAAAATTTTTGTTAAATATTGTTCTTAGAAAAGTGTCGTCTATCACCACCTAAGTTATGTAAAGTGAGTTCGGGGACACCCTGTATAATAGATAGTATTATTTTTGTAAACAGTTTTACTTGAGTAATTCCGAATGGTCATTTTGAGATTGAATTTCGAATTGTAAAATTCGGGACTTAATAATCTTAAAAAATTTAAGTCAACCGAAAAATAGCATAAAATTCATTCATTGTACGTATTAATTTAACGAAGGTTGTGAAGAATTTTCTTGGCAGATTATCTCGGTGGTTTTTCTTTGCCTTCTGAGGAGATAAAATCAAAATAGAATAGAATTGTAGAACTATAAAGCATAAGCGCAATGTCCTTTTTTTTGATTCTGAAATACCCTTTTTACAAGCCGATATATACAAATTTAAATTATTTTTCTTCAAAAATTAAAAGGATCCTGAGCTTCATTTTAAGCCATTTGATCTTGAAAAGTAAAAATGTTCGACACACCACTGTCTCAAATTAAGCCGATATTGTAGGTCCATTTCCCCAGCCCCCCTTTTTTGTGTCATTCGTTTGTGCATCGTTTGTGTAGGTTTGTGCAAACATTTTTTTCGTTTGTGTAATCACCGTTCGGGAATTATTTAAGAAACAAGTTTGGGGGGCTGGGGAAATGCCAGCCTCCCCCCCCCCATTTCGATTTTTGTATAAAATTTTATGTTAATCGTTTGTGTACGTTTAAAATTTTCGTTTGTGCAAAAAGGTGTAAAAAACATTTACAATTGAAATTACACTTTCTCAATACTTGTACATTTGACACCATATTATATGTTGTATATGCTGTATATGGTCCATATACAGCTCCACCAACGTTAGAACCGACTTTAGGGGCGTGTCAGGCGCTGCTAAAATTAAAAATGTACACTCAAATGAAAAAGTTTCTCGGCGCGAATATTTAAAATCCATAAATTATTTTGTCAAATTGCAGTCACGAGATACGTAATAGTTATTTACATGAAAGTCAGGAAAATAATGTATTACTGACGAGGAGCAATGTTGAAATATGAGGCACTTCGTGCCGAGTATTTTAGAGCTCCGAGTAAAGTGAGATATTTTCCTGACGTATTTTGTATTAAATTTTTCCAAAAATCGTAAAAAATCGAAATTTTTGAACAACATTTTTAAAATGAACAAAAATCAAGTTTGTCAATGTGTCAAAACTTGAACAACATTTTTAAAATGAGCAAAAATCAAGTTTGTCAATGTGTCAAAACACATTGAAAAAATCAATTACTGACATTACCGGACTAGTCAGTATAATTCAATTTCCTTGCGCGTAGATACGCAGGGAAGTGTTGTTTCTATGACGATTTTTGGAAAAATATGTTACCGCGAATATTAAATAAAGCACTTTTGAAATAAATTATAAAATAACACGAAACCGAATAACACAAAAAACCACGACAAATTTAACACACGCAATGATTTGTAACTTTTACAACAGAATGTACTTGAGAAATAACTCAACGTTCATTGGTACATTCAAATTTTTATCAAATTAGTTGGCATATTTGCCGCGTCCTTTCTAAGCTTGGTGGAGCTGTAACAGGAATTTTATTTTCAACTTGAGCTAACTTAAGACACTATGGCGACTGTTGCTCGGAGATTTACAAATATTTATTTATTAAACAATTTGCGAACGGTGAATGCATAAACAAAAAAAATGATTGCTCAAACGTACACAAACGAATGACACACAAAAAATGTCAAAAATCGAAATGGGGGGGGGGCTGGAGAAATAATCGCGGTATTTTCAATTAACGATATTTCGCTAACCGTGCTTGCACAAACGAAAATAATAAATGCACAAACGTACACAAACGATGCACAAACGACTGACACTAATCTTGACCCAAAATTCGCGATGGGGGAGGGCGGCTGGCATTGCCCCCCACTTAAATTGTAAATATTTCGCGAACGGTGTTTCCACAAACGAAAATTTTGAATGCACAAACGTACACAAACGATTATCATAAAATTTTATGCAAAAATCGAAATGGGGGAGCTGGAATTTCCCCAGCCCGCCCAATCACGCGAACGGTGATTGCACAAACGAAAAAAATGTTTGCACAAACCTATACAAACGATGCACAAACGAATGACATAAAAATTTATCCAAAAATTGAAATGGGGGGGGGGGATGGACCTCGATATTGTGGGAGAAGGTCGCAAAATACTTAGCTCTAAAATTTTCTATAGTATTAGAGACAGGGTAGTTAGACAAAATGGCTTTTTTTAAAAATTGAAATATTTCAGGCAGACCCAATTTAAAATCCGTTTCAGAGCATGTACTATTCAAAAATTCATTTTTTGTTTTGCCTTTTTGAGGGGGTTCCAGTCTTTTTTGCCTTTTTCACCTATTTTGCGGTTGTTTTTGCCTTTTTTGTGCTTTTTGAACCAAAATATTTCTTTTTTGCTTTTTTAAAATTTATTTCTTAATTTTATTTAAAAATTTCTAAATGTTATATTTAATTATAAAAATTTTAAATTTTTAAATTCAAATTCTACTAAAAGCGGTAGAATCCGATTCTTGAAAATAATAATCCAGTTATGCTAGACGTAATTAGTAAAACAAAACCTCTTCTCCATTCGATTATGAAGCGCGCGATATCAAATTACTACGATTCGGCGACGTTATGCTTACTTGCGAATTCCAAACTGACTGAGATGTTATTGTTATATTAGCTTTTCAGTGAAGCAGAGAATCGACACTAGGGAAAAAATTTAATGAAAAATTAATATAATGTTTTAGAAAAAAATCCATTGTATAAAATTATACAGGAAATTTCTAAAATACATCAAGGAATTTCGAATGACGATATTGATTTAGAGCTAACTCCAGATCAGATAAGTTCATTGAAATAATATGCCCCTAGCACGTCTTGCGATGTGGAGAGATTGTTCTCCACATTCAAACAAATTTTGAGTGACAGGAGAACAAATTTAAGCTGCTGTAGATAATATCGAAAAACTTCTGGTAACAAGTTGGTAGAAAAATAAAGAGAATTAATTTGAATTTGTATGATTTTTGTTGAAAAAACGTTTTTGCCTTTTTTGTACCTTTTTGCCTTTTATTTTGCCTTTTTTGCTTGTTTTTAATACCTTTTTGCCTGCCTTTTTTGAGGTTTTATTTTGCCTAACCATCCTGTCTCTAATTATAATTAATAATCCTTCAAACTTGGGCATTACTCACGCGTAATAAATATAATTTTAGAATTAATTTTTTAAATATTTTTCCGAGATCTTCTGCTGAATGAAAATTGAATTAAAGTTCTTCAGTCGAAGCTCTTAAATGTTTCAAATATACATAACTTTGCATAAAATTGAATTAAAATGGAAATTAATATTGAAGCTCTATCGATTTCATATAAAAATTCAAAACTGAAGAGAAGATCTAAAAACAAAAATCTCAAAAGTTTTGAGAGTAACTCCATGACGGCAAATAAAGTTAATTTTAGATAAAGGTCGGTCCATTAATTACGTAGGGGTTTGGAGGGAGGGGGGTTTACCAAAATCTTACGTACCCTTACGTGGGGGTGGGAGGGGTCAAAAATTACAAAAATCGTCTTTACGTAATTAATGGACGCTCCCTAATACGCTCGACACACTGAAACTTCGTTATTCTTAATCTTCGTTAACGATTCTTTTAGTCAGAATTCCACGAATCTGATACACATAATAAAAATACTCAAATTACCAATTGTTGTATTATTTACTTAAGTATCATTTACGCCATTTAATAAATTAAATTAATTGCGGATTTACAATTTATGAAAATGTTAATGAAGAATTGATGATCGTTAGTGGCAGTCTGTCTACGGTATAACCCGCAGGAAATTTATTTTGTTTATTTTTAAATTAATTATTATATTAAATATAATATTGATTGAATTTTAGATTATGCACTGCGTGGATATAAATTTTTTCTAACGTATGATGGAAAAATAATCAGCGATAATTAATTTAGAAATTAAGAAGTTTGAGCTTCTAATGTTGATTATTTTCGAAAACACAATCATATTATTATACAAATGCAACATTTATGAGTTTTAACAATTTCTTCAGTTTCTTTGTACTGAAGAAGTTCGAAATTCTAAAAATATTCCAAATAATATGAATACAAATTTTTGAACTTCTTTTACAATTAAATTCCACGAAAAAAAAATTGATCAACAGAAAAATTAGTACACGGACATTTCCTGTTTTACTAAACACAAAATGCAATTATAAAATATTCGGATTACCTATAAGAGCTACAATATTTTGGTTTAATTTCATCCATAACTTTTTAAAGGTTAAGAAAAGTTTTGGTTGAAATTAAACCAAAATATTTCAGCTGTATAGGTGATCCAGAAAGGATCTAACCGGATAAGTATACTTTTGGAATTAAAATTTTTTTTCCAAGTTTGTTATGTAAGACAGAAAAGCGTATAACTATGTCCTGCTGACTGTAAAAGGAAAAAACAATTTCTTCAGTTTCTTTGTACTGAAGAAGTTCGAAATTCCAAAAATATCCCAAATAATATGAATACAAATTTTTGGACTTCAAAAAGAAATTGTTTAACCGTGTTAGAATTTTTTCACCACTCTCAAAAAATTTGAAGAGATTCTGTTTTGATGGAATCACTACAAAAGTCAAAAAGAATGTCTCAAAATTCTACCTGCAACCATAAAAAATATTGCAAACACAGAATTTTCATGCATTCTACGCGCACGTTTTTTACTCTGGTATAAAGTCATTGAGGTAAAATTTTAAGGACATTGGGAAAATAGTTAACTATAGTCTAATTTTTTTAAGAAACCGATAGAAATATTTTACGTGGAGTACAAAAATTTCTATCGGTTTCTTAAAAAAATCAGACTATAGGATAACTATTTTTCAACGGTCCTTAAAATTTTCCACTAACTGGGATAAGATTGAAATGTTAAATACATAAAATTTAGCACAAAATTAAAAATAATTTTAACCACTTCATGCACAGTATCGTGTCTGACATGTCCACTCCCCACGAACACCTTGTCATTGTTTAATGTATACTGTAGGATAGGTGTAATTAATTTGTATGCTGCACCCTTCTTAATATTAAGGCAAAATCGTAAATAAAATTTTACCTCAAAAATTCAAACTAAAATTTCCGTTCAGAAAGTTCACCGAAACGTATAAACACTTTTTGTTAGGAATTTTACTTCCATAATTTTAAATTTTATTCGCTGTTTTCTTTAACATAATTACCGAAGATGTATGTAGATTAAATAGTAGGTAAATATTTACCGATAAAAAGTTAAAAAATATGAAGTATAAATTTGTTACCTGCAAAAATTTGAAATCGGTAAATTCATACGATTGGTTTTGCTGTAACATTTGGGTCTGGCCCAAGAAACTTCAATTGTCTTTCCTGCTATGATGGCTCCTTTAAGATAAAATAATAAATTATATAAAATCAAGTAATAAAATAAGAAATTACCTTCCAATTTTTTATAAGCAAATTCGGCTTGATCTCGAGCATGAAAATGTATGAAAGCATAATCATCAATTTTATGAATTCGACTTATGATATTCAAAGGAATCAATTTTCCAATATCATTTTGAAGCTCTTTGGTAGTTAATTGAAATTGTATGTTTCGTACGTACAATTTAGTCACCTAAAAATAAAGTTTACGGTATAAATGAGAGATGAAAGGATTCATTTAATGATATAACATTATCATTTATCGCAATAAAACTATTTTGTTTTAGTAATTGCAGCTGCCCGTGATATACCACAATAAGTTTTTCTTCTTCAACGTGTGCCATTTCATTGCACATCTGCCTTCTTATCTCTCAAGCAAATTAAATGCAACCAAATTTATTTCAGATTTGAAATTAATTTAGTAGACAATTTTTTATTTCGTAGAAAAACAAACTCAAGTTTCAACGTGAAATAAAATTAATTTGTTCTTTGAATCGATGGAAAAAAAGTTAACAGGTGGTTGTATTTTGCTGATGATAAATGTTCTAAAGGTTGATATAAATTTTGTTCTAATTATTAGTAAACTGCAACTTACTTGGTTCATAATGTTAGAATCAACATTTGGTAGCGGATCGGCCCAATCAACAGCAACTGGAGTTGCATTTTCCCATAAGGTGATACTCATCCCAGAGCCCAATTGTCGTCTTGCCATAGCAGCCAATCTGTGATTTTCAAATTCGACAAACACGTATCCACGATTACTTTCACCATCCATATTCGAGGGGTACATAATAATCTTGATAATCCCCTCAACGTATTCTTCCAATTTTTGTCTAATATCAAAATGTGTTTTTTCGTGAGGAATTCCGCCGACAAATAAACGACAGTTGTCAATGGATTTATAAACGCAAATTGAAAATTTGTTCCGTATTTTGTAATTATTCAAACAATTAACTGCATCGCTTGCAAATTTCGACTCGAGGTAGGTAACGAAAGCGTATCCTCGGTTCTTTCCAGAGAAATCCATCATTAACCGCAGCTGATAAAGCGGTCCAATTCGCTCAAATATCGGAACCAATTCGTCTTCAAAAATGAACTTTGGTATACGTCCAACAAAAATTTCGGAACCCTGATTTGGTCTTGCATTTGCTAATTCCTTAGGTGGCCCATAACAGCGTTGTCCGTTCCTTTGAAAAATTGGATACCCGGTGCGGTTCATCAAATCCAATAAATTTTTGTTCTGAATGTCTTCAAAAAATGAGTCCATCTCACCTGACAAATTTTCACTTATCTTTAATTCTTTAAAATCCATATTTAACTTTTGTAAATCCATTTTTAAGCTTTACCGAAGATTTGGTTTTATTAAGAGAAGTTACCCCGAAGACACCAATTTAACAACTGGAACTGGTAGACGCGGATAATTCGTCCAGTTAAAATAAAAGTGGTGGAAACATTTTACTCCTTGAAATTTCGCGGAACTCTGGACGCGAAGCCTTGAAATAAACTATACATTTGTATAACAGGGTGCTTAAAAATTTATATTCTTGTAAAATATTTTTTTAAATATATCAACGCAATAATTTAATTACGTAAATAAATTATTAACATGTGAAAATAATAGTAAATTAAAAATAGTCGAAACCAAACTTTTTTAGAACTTTTCTGCGGAGGTTGTTGCTTTCTCCAGATACTTTTAATTTATAAAAAAGTTAATTGATCTGCATAAGTGAAATTTACTACCTTACATATAAATTAAAGCGACCAAAATCGAGATTGGTTTATCATAGACCAATCAATACGTTGACGACGAATGAGGCCTAAGGTCGAGCAACTACATCAATAATCACTATGAAAGTATCGTAATTAAGTAATAAAAAAATTACAATTACCAATACACATAACAAAATTAATTGTAGAATTTAACTACCAGAATAAATAATGAAGAACAATAACAAAATTTAATACGAGGAGTATTATGGGGGTAGGGTTGACCACGAGTAAGGTTGCCTAAAATAATCGGGTCCAAGGGTGCCATTTGTAAACCAACCAACCTTTTGAGAGGCTCAGAAGATGCAATCTCAAAATTAGCGCAGATTTAGAAGGGAAGAATCGTTTACAGCCAAGAAAGGGATACCGCCGGCGCTACAAAGAAGAAAGATTAAAAATATGAATGAAAGATTCGTGGAAAGAGAAAGGAGGCAAAACAAAGAAGGTTAAGTACAGAGAAAAGAGAAACTTTATGCAAAGATCCCGGAGTTATCATCCGAGGAAGAGTCATTGAAGGAAATGGGAAGGCTGGGGATGTCCGCAGATATAATAACCGATTTGGGTTTTAGGAAAGGAAAAAACGGTTTGAGGAGTGCGGTAGAATAATTAATTCAAGTATAGGGGGGGGTCATAAAAAAATGACTCTCTCGTCATTGTATAACACAGGTTCCAAGAGCCTATAGATTGAGCTATCAAGGGGAGCACTACTGAATTCAGCTACGGCACTACATGCAGGACATTTCCTTCCATCCGGAGATTTCCCAATCGCTTGAGGAATTTCCCGTATTTTCCACAAAAATAAGACTTTTCAATTGCTTTATTTTGTGTGGGCCGGAAGTGGCGTGTGCGAAAATTAAATCCTTGCGGATGTTGGTCGTTAGAACCCTAAGGAATATTTCCACAAAGTTTAAGGGGGGGGGGGGTAGGGTATTAAAATTCTATTTATTTTTATATTTTTACTGAATGTATAACATCTCAAGAACATTGTGTCAAAATTTCAAGTCGATCGGAGCAAAATTGACGACGTTATGAGTATTTTTATACCTGTCGGATATATCTTTTATAAGTTTTATCAAAACTTTAAAGCGTTTTTCCAACAACTTACAGTTTCAAAGTCGGTGTATATACCTCATAACTTCAAAACTACTGCACCAATCCTTTTGAAATTTTGAACACTATTTTTGTACATAATTTACGAGGTAACGCTGGAGATTTTTTTTAAATTTGTTAATATTTTTTATTTTACAATAACAAATTAGCCGATTTATTTCACAAAAATCGCGTTTTTCCCTTCAAAGTGTTCCCAAAAAGTGAAAAATTGAAATTTCGAAAAACCCTCCCAGCGTTACCTGGGGAAAGCGATTATATAACGAAGGAACTTTGATTTTTTGATTTCCGATAATCCAGCACCGAGTTATGAGGTACACCGCAATTCTACTTTTTTCCGAGACGCTTCCGAATAATTGCTGCCATTTCCGTATTTTTTAATATTTCTTCATGAAAATATTACACAATATTCTTCGAATGTTATACTTTAATGTACCATTTGTTTCAATAAATAGATTTTAACTGTGTCGTCAAAAAAAAATTCACAAAAATGTGCCTTTTTTTGCACGAATTAACCCTACTCCCCCCTTAAGCAAAATCTAAAACAGTAGCAACAATTTTTCTTTTTTTCGATGATTTCATATTATGCAATGACTCAAAAACTAGAACCAAAATATATAAAATACACTGAAATCTTTTTCTTCTTATAATAGGGCTTAGCCCTGTTCGTTAATCAAGTTCTGCCTTCTTGGGATTCGGACGTCCAGCTGTCCTTCCATCTCTTTGGGGGTCTTCTGGGGGGGCCCCTTAGTTTTGGGTCTCTCTGTAATGGCAATTTTTGCGATTCGTCCGTCGTCCATTCTGTTGACGTGGTCTCTCCTTAATCTTCTCCTTGCTCTAGTCCATCTAACAACATCCTGGATTTTGCATTTTTCGCGCGTTACCTCGCTTCTTACTCTATCCCACAACGTCACTCCCGCTATCGATCTCGACGTTCTCATCTCTGTAGATCTCATTATTTGCATCGTTCTTGATGTTGCGGCTCTTGTCTCTGCTGTAATACTGTAATAATTTTTGTAAACGTTTTCGTCATACAATCACATCTGAAACGAAAACTACCCACTGAGCAGCAGCCCCTAATGAGAAAGTTAACCCAAACAGAAACCAGACCTCGTCGCAATCTGGAGAGAACCTCTCCAGTTTGTTTAACCATGATATTAATAGCCTACCTCTCAATTTGTGCGAAGGCTGAGCCGTGGATTCTGAAAAAAAGATAGCTTGGGGATGAGACTCAAAAAAGCGTAAATAGTAATCAAGTGCTTTAATTGAAAAATTAATTTGAGAAATGCTATCACACTTCCAATAATTGCAATGTATAGACTGTGTAAAAATATACACACAGTAGCAATTGATAAATACGGTGTCGCAATCGAAAAGTGCACCCACCTTAAATTAAACAATTAACCAATATAAAACAGTAACCTCTTAGGGTTACCCCAAAATTGAAATACAAAAGCCAAAAATATATCGGTTCACACGATTTGGAAGAGATATAATTTCCTGACATAAGAACTTTGGTAAGTTTACAACTTATAATGGTGACAGGTGCTCGCTTCCAATCGCTTCCCAACGCGTGGTTTCAAAAGATGAAAATTTGGAACACTTGTTAATTCTACACAGGAGACACTTGATCGACTTCCGCAACACAAGACACTGCTGGTAGATGTTGACATAGGCGCAACTAGGGGGGGGGGGCTAAGCCCCCCAAAATTCAAGTTAGCCCCCCCAAATATCCCATTTTTTTCGTTATTTTTACCTTCCCCTTAAAAAAATTTGTTTGAAAACATTTTTTTAGCCCCCCCAAACTTTTGACCCTAGTTGCGCCTATGGATGTTAACCTGCTGGACCGTGAAAGAACTGATGTTGGAGCTGATAAGCAAGATTGGATTATTCATGTAACAAAGGAATTCCCCATATCATCTGTCTTTTAACGGAAAATGAAGTTTGTAAATTAAGATTATGGTTGTCAGAATAACAACACAAAAGACGCTGCCAACCGTAGAGAATCGGAAATGATCGTCAGATTTGCGTATGATCTGTTCAGCAAAAACTAGATGCGGGAACTGAACAACTTGTCACAAACGAACTGGCACGAAAACGGAAGTGTTTGGATTTCAATTATTATTTGATTCGTGTCGCTAATTTTGTCATCTTACATATAATAATATGTTGGATATTATGTTGATCATATAACAGTTCCGGTAGCTGTCATTTCATTGTAGGTGGTTTTAGATGAGGAATTTTAGTAGGAATGATCCCAAATTGCTTTTATATCCAAAATCTAGATTAAAGATAAATGACAATGGACTCTTCAGTGAATGGAGATTCGCTGTGATATGGCATAGAACTTTTTTTTTAAATAAACATTAAAAATTAATATTCGAAGACAAGAATTTATTATTGGTAAATTCGGTACATTATTTAATAAGACAACGTAAGTTAAATACCTACTTGAAGGAAATTTATGATTTCTACTGATTATTCATAAAAAGAACTCTTGAATGGTAGACCATAATACCAATTTTAATAAAAATAAAGTGTTAAAAACTAAAACGACGGCCATCAGCTTGGTGTAAGGTGAAAATAATACACTAACAACAACATTATCTCTTGTGCTGACGCATTCTTCCCGAGCGATTCTTTCATAACGATCCATTTCTTGAGTATCACCTTGTGCATACAGTTGGTTCCACATGGTTTGAAAATACATCTCATGAAAACCTTGTGGCCGATTAAAATATGGAAGGTCCTGTGTGCTATGATTAACTCGTACGCGTATATTTCTTCTGCGGTTTCCCGAACGTTCCAATATTAAATTATGAATATTTTCATAGTAATTTTCGTTATCATCTACTGGAGGGCTGTCTTCGTTTGTATCTTGAGGAATCATATTCTCAGGATTAATATTATGGTCATTCCACCAGCCGATTGCATTTGATTCAGTTGGATGGACGAATTCAATACCTTTATTGCTGAAAATCGGTGTCAAATTATTTGTAATTGAGCTCTTCTTTAAGGTTATTTTATATTTTTCACTCAAGGTACCACCATTTTCAAACCAAGTCACTGATGCTTTACTTAAGCATTCCTGGACGTTTTGATCCGACTGATACAAAATTTTTATTCCATCGTCAGACGAGTTGTTCTTTCGGGCTACTTCCAGGACTTCAAAATAAACTTCGAAATAATCTGTTGATATTTAACTATTTACTCAAATTACTTTTATTATTTTTTATGGTTTACCTTGTGGCGTTGTGGAAAATTCTAAAATTGTACTCGATTTGTAGCATTTTCCATTTAACCACTTAATGATTTTATTATTTTTTGAATTTTTTTTCGTGTTTGGTAACTCTACAACCATCATTTTTTTAAAATACGTGTTACTTGTATTATAGTAACTCGTCGAATATTAAAAATACGTATAATTTGGCTTAAAATTTCAAAAAATACAAATATTAAATTTTGACGTGAGCAATAAATTGGATTTGTTTTAAAAAAATTGACAAATTCGTACTCGATTACAATAATTTAATAACTGTAATGCTCGCCAAATTTTATTCTAAAGGAAAGAAATGTGAAGAAAAACTTCCTTCTAAACTCAACAGGACTTGAATTGAAAGGCTGAAAATTTGTACAAGATTGTGTTTGTACATAACAAATTTTGTAAAAAAATTCCCACCATAAAATTCTAAAATGGCATTTTTATCATACTTACTCGGCTAGGCCAAAAGAAAGTTGACGAATTTTAATACAGTCTATAACTTGAGGGTTTCTACTCCCCCTTCCATCCAGGAGTTGGTGAAATCCGTCGCTAGTCTGCTATAATGATTGTGCTGTATAACAAAACAAAGGATCAAAGGAAGTGCGAGGTGGGACGACGAGCTATGTTTTGTGATGATAGAAAACGGTATCAGAAAACTAGATAAAAGTAGTAGTCTTTCTTTAATACGTATGTTTACCATCAAAATGGCAACCGATTGCTTTTGTTTTGTTTGCTAACGAAAATAGAAATTTTGAGTAAATCAATTTAGCTCATAAATGTTTTTTAATTTCTTCTTCTATATAAATTCACAGTACACCACTGAAAACAATCCTTTTCCCAAATGTAAGGACCGTCACTGCCTTTAATTTCGACGAACAGTAATAAAATCGACGTAGGGCGTTGGTAATTTATCGCGCAGGCGTAGAACATTCGGCTTTCTTCCATTCCATAATTACAAAAATTGACATTTTACTGAAATTATAACTTTTCTTACAAAAATAATTTAAAAATGTATGGAGGACGTGCCCCTGTTTTAGTTTTAAGTAAGTAATTTTGAATTTTTAACGATCTATTAACACATCTTGTTTATAAATTTAGGTCAAAACACAAAGCGTGAGTCAGGACGAAAAGTGCAAGTGGAAAATATTAATGCAGGCAAGGTAAGCACGTGTTTATAAAACCATTCGTATTTAATTAAATATACCAAATTACCATACAATTTTTGTGATTAAGGGAAATTAGTGATTAAAATTGTTGTTTTGTACCCTTTGTCAACGCTAATTTGAGGTTATTAACTTGTAGCAAGTTGCTGATGTGATCCGAACATGTCTGGGGCCACAAGCTATGCTCAAAATGTTGATGGATCCAATGGGTGGAATCGTTATGACGAACGATGGCAATGCTATATTACGTGAAATCACCGTACAACATCCAGCAGCTAAAAGCATGATCGAAATTGCTCGAACTCAAGACGAGGAGGTAAAATATTAAAATAGTATATTATCTAGGGAGTAAAGTGCTGCGGTATCTTACGAGGGTAATGATAATGATCAAGGACAAAAATTACTTTGAGCACTTTATTACCTGAAAATTGGGCGTTGCTTAAAATTTGTTTTTTAGGTCGGTGATGGTACCACTTCTGTTATTGTCTTAGCTGGTGAAATGTTGGCAGCAGCCGAACAATTTTTAGAACAACAAATGCACCCGACTGTCATCATTCGTCAGTATAAGCAAGCATTGGAAGATATTATAACGTTACTGGAGGGTCCTCTGAGTATTGCACTTGACAAGAATGATAAAACTGCTTTAGCTAATGTTGTAAGTACTTGGGATAAAATTACCATCCCAATTGGTCTTTAAAAATTACTTTTAGGTGAAAGGATGCATTGGAACAAAATTCATTGGACGTTGGTCCGACCTAGCAGTAAATATTGCTTTAGAAGCCGTAACTACAGTTATGTTAACAGAAAATGGACGAACCGAAATTGATCTAAAGCGTTATGCCAAAGTTGAAAAAATTCCTGGAGGTTCCATCGATGACTCTAGAATTCTTAACGGAGTTATGATTAATAAGGACGTTACTCATCCCAAGATGAAGAGATATATTGAGGTATGTTGATTCATTCAACATTATTCTGTTTATTATTTATTTTTATTGTGTTTCAGAATCCTAGAATAATCTTATTGGATTGTCCTTTAGAATATAAGAAAGGTGAATCTCAAACAAATGTTGAAATTAGTGGAGAACAGGTGAGTGAAATTATTTTATAATAGGCCAATCTTTTTAAATTTTTTTTGGATTACTCAAATTGATTCACTCATTGTTAATTGCTGTCTTCTATTTCCAACTGAATTTGTTAACATAATATTTTAGGATTTCACACGTATTTTGGAAATCGAAGAGGAACATGTGCGTCGCCTTTGTGATGACATAATAGCTTTAAAACCAGATTTAGTATTTACTGAAAAAGGAGTTTCCGATTTAGCTCAACACTTCTTTTTGAAAGCCGGTATAACTGCTCTTCGTCGGGTACGTAAAAGTGACAACAATCGTATTGCACGTGCTTGCGGAGCAACTGTAGTCAATCGTACAGAAGAATTGCAAGAATCTGATGTGGGAACTGGCTGTGGATTATTTGAAATTAAAAAACTTGGTGATGAATACTTCTGTTACGTCGTCGAATGCAAAGATCCTAAGGTAAATTATTTGGAAACTTTTTTAGAACCAATCCAGTCATTGTTTTATTTCAGGCTTGCACAATTTTGTTGCGTGGTGCTAGCAAAGATGTACTTAACGAAACTGAACGAAATCTTCAGGATGCCTTGCAAGTTGCAAGAAATATTATTCTCAATCCTCGTTTGGTTCCAGGTGGTGGAGCTATTGAAATGGCTCTTGCTCAGCATCTCTTGCAAAAGGCAACTCATGGACCATACAGGGCGTTGGCGCATGCATTGGGTAAGAGGTAATAAAAGAAAATAATAAACAAAATTTGAAAATAATTTTTTTAGAAATTATTCCTCGTACCCTAGCACAAAACTGTGGTGCAAATACAATCAGAACACTGACTGCATTAAGGGCTAAGCATGCTGCTCATACGGATGCAACAACTCCATGTTCTTGGGGTATTGATGGTGAAAGTGGTGAATTGGTGGAACAAGGCGCCGATGGTGTATGGGAGCCTTTAGCTGTAAAATTACAAGTTTATAAAACTGCAGTTGAAACGGCAATTTTGTTATTACGTATTGACGATATTGTTTCTGGTTCAAAGAAGACGGCAGATAAAGGCGAACCAGCCAAACCTTCACAAGTTGCCGCAGAAGGAGCAGAATAATTTATTGGATTAAATAATTTATTGATCTTTTTTATTGCCTCATTGTAACTTTCACTTTTCGTATTAATAGTATTAATATTAAGTGTATTATGTTAATTCGTACACTTGCTTTTGAATTATTCAAGAAGTAAATAATAAACATACTTATTTTACTGACTAAATTAGTTTTTGTTACATAGAGCAAGTATATTTTATAACAAATTCACAGGGAAAAGTACAGAAAAATATAAATAGTTTTTGAAGTTTGAAGTCAAATAACATCAAAAGTTAGCAGTGAAAAAATATATATGATATCAATAAATTGATTAGTGCTAAATATCATATTATTAAGATTTTATACTTCTAACTAACGCCGTTTTATAATTATTTACAAAAATGCTGAAGAAAGTGTAGTTTTTAGCACTCATTACGAAAAGTTAAAAAAAGAACTCGTTGTTAAAGTTGCAACTTAAAATATTTACAACTATCGTATTTTCTTTTGAAATTACATAAAATTTATGTAGTACATAGACAAAAGTATACAAAAATTGTATCTGAATTTTGTCAAATTTCTATTAAAAGTTGATTTCTATAAATCAATATTATCTTGGGAATTTTAATGTGCTTGCAGGTTGCTACTGCTTTTATGTTGCCACCCTCTTTAAAATTTGGCATTGGACTAATGTCATAAACTATACTTTGACTGAAATTGACACCAGGTGCCCAATAAGACAGTATGTGTTGAAAAAAGTTTGAAATCTTGTATCAATAGGATGCTGTCTAATAAAACTTAATTTTTAAAAATAAAATTGCACCAAGTACTCTATTTCATAGGTGTGGAAATGTGTGCATATTATGTAGAATAAGACTTCTTGAATCGCAATACCTGAGAAATAGCGATTCGTAGGAAAAAAGTATAAGAATAATTTTTGTAGGGAATTGCATGTACAACTTTTTTTCAGAGAAAAATGCAGTATACTGATATTTTTGACCTTTGACATTGAATAACTTTTTTATAATTATGATTATTACGATCTGAATCGGTAATTGCACTGGCCCATTTCACCAATATTTTTAATTTTATATGATAAAATATCCAGCTTGTTTTTCACATTTTTGTTTTATTAGCATTGTATGCTAAAATTTTGGTTACTTAGCTACACCCGTATTGTAATTTTTTTATTTGGGAAATCACTGTCAGAAATTAATAGTATTTTTTTCAAATTTTGAATCTTTTATGAATTTTAAATTATGGCTAAGTTTTGGACTGTTCTCCTAGCATTAATTTTAAATTGTAACGTAGTATATATTTTTACAAAAGCCGAAGATTATGATAACTTTCAATATCCGACATATTTGATGTTTTTAATTGGAGTGTTTGCTTTGCTATGGGATGCTTGTGTGTATCCCGATAACTTTAGAAAACTTTATTGTGTTTGCGAATTGCTCATCGAGGTAATCAAACTTTATTAATATTTACTAACATAAACCTAACAATGTTTTATTTATAAGTTTGTTATTGTAACGTTCTTAATGGAGTTCATCTTGATTGATTTACTTATGCCACTTGAAAAGGCGTTTGTGGAATTTGTACCTAATATAGGCGAAGGTATACAATGGCTGATGTCTACAGCTGGTGTAGAGATTGGACCGGTGAACGATTTCTGTGAATTATTAAAAACAGATGATGCAAAAATGGCTGCGAGTTATGGTTTGGGTGCCGCATTCCTGATAGCAATTTTACATGCAACTCGATTAATTGACTTGAGGATTTTAAAGTAACAACTTGAATTATTAATATTCATGAATTTAATATTAATTTTTGTACCATTTCAGATGTGAAGGCCCAGGAGCGTTTGTTAGTGATGTATCAGATCGAACACAAAGATTTTATACAGAACTTTTTGGGTCATCTTGTGGGAAAAAGCGATGTCGCCGTCAAAATTGTTGTTCTACAGGTTATTACAACTATTCACCACTGTTTGAAAACAATGATGAAGATGATGATACCGTCGATCGTCGGTATATAAATCATAAATGTAGATAATAAAAGAGGCAATATTTTAACTAAAATATTGCATAGTAATGGAAGTTATTTTGATCTTGTAAAAAAATTATGTACAATTTTGTAAAATTGTAAAAGTGGATAAATTCTAGATAAATAATTTCTTATTATTTGTTGCATTTATTTGCAGGTAGATCAAGAACAAGATCCAGCTTTTTTTCTTACAATTAGAGCAATCTACGGAAATTCAGCAACAAGAGGAAATAAAGAGAATAGGAACATATCGACGCCCCCAACGAAAACTATAGTAACTCAAAAAATTGATTTTTTGAGTTACTATAGTAAAAAAATCTATTATATCGGTAAGCATTTGCCTAGAAAAATATCGTAACTTTGTAGCAACTCGAGACGACCAATAGTAGACACTGATCCTTAGAAATTATGCAATTCTGCAATTTATAGTGACTATATTTAAATATTGAATTGCGTTTTTATTAAAACTAATTACTGAGTTACTATAGTCTTCGTTGGGGGCGTCGATATTATGACTGTTGAAGTCGAGTTTAAAACCTATGATTAATTAAATTTTTTAAAATCAATAATAGTAATCTGTTCTGGATTGATAAAAAAGTAGTATGGTACCTTTTTTCTAATTAGATATTAAGCTGTCCTTGTTTGATCAGAACAGATCGTAGATTATGCCAATAAGGAAAACCCGGAAAACCATGTAAAAATACGGCAAGTACTACTTTACCTCCAATGTGGTAAAGAGTGCATAATTATGCAGAATATGACTTCCAATTATTAAAATCGCGAAATCTCATGATTGATGAATTGTCAAAAAAAATAGAGATCTCCTTTTAAAAATTGCACAATCTAAAAACCTTGTAATGACTAATTTTGCGATAACACTTACCGTTTGCGAGGTAGCAGATTCAGGATGGTTTTGGGCGTCATTGTGATGTCCTGGAAGACAGCATTTATTTGATTTAAATGAATCTGAATAGACTGATATTTGCAAATTTGCTCACATATTCGCTATACAGACTCCCTTAGGAGCATGATCCTACGTTTATATTTTGCACAGGGGAAGCTTATAGGGTTATACATAAAATATATTTCAGACACACAAAAATTCAGGGTCCTTCGGGGTTCCCCGGCACCCGAAAGATTGATATTTTCAAATTTGCTCACATATTCGCTATACAGACTCCCTTAGGAGCATGATCCTACGTTTATATTTTGCACAGGGGAAGCTTATAGGGTTATACATAAAATATATTTCAGACACACAAAAATTCAGGGTCCTTCGGGGTTCCCCGGCACCCGAAAGACTGATATTTGCAAATTTGCTCACATATTCGTTATAGAGACTCCCTTAGGAGCATGATCCTACGTTTATATTTTGCACAGGGGAAGCTTATAGGGTTATACATAAAATGTATTTCAGACACACAAAAATTCAGGGTCCTTCGGGGTTCCCCGGTACCTGAAAGACTGATATTTGCAAATTTGCTCACATATTCGCTATACAGACTCCCTTAGGAGCATGATCCTACGTTTATATTTTGCACAGGGGAAGCTTATAGGGTTATACATAAAATATATTTCAGACACACAAAAATTCAGAGTCCTTCAGGGTTCCCCGGCGAAAACTGAGATTGGGTCGGGGTGGGGCGATGCCCACTTTGTAATTTTTTAATGACATGGTATTCAAATGAATACATCAAAATCCTTTAGCGTGTTATCATAAACATTGGTTAAAGTGTTGTGTAATGCTAGCAATTATTTAAATTTTTGTAACGCCCTGGAAATAAATGACATAAAACAAAAAATAAATTACTAAAAAAATTTAAATACAAAGGGGTCAACTTCACGTTTTTATCAAAAGCAGTCAAAAGTTGACATTTCAATTCTTAATAAATATTAAATACACCCAGAACTTGCAAATTTAATTATAGCTAACGCCAGAAATTTCAAATAAATTGAACAAAATTAAAATTTCAACGTGGGGGGGGGGCGTCTAGTTGCCCTTTCAAGGCTTTTAATTGGAAGTTATTATTAAAATTATTCCGGGCCCAGCCCTTTCAAAATAAACAACATTCGTCAGAATTTTGAGAGCACAAATTTTAAAGGAATAAATAATTCGTTGGGTGCGGGGGGGGGGATAGGCGTGAAATTGACACCCTCTTGCTCCCTTAGAAGGGGAGTTAATTTAATATTAAATGTAAATAAGCTTGGTGATAAGGTTTACTTGCCAAACTATTAAATTTCAATAACCTCGAAGAGTATTTGTTCATTAGTTGGTGACTTTTATAAATTATAGATACTCTTTGGCATTTTATTTTTGAATCTCAAAATTCCCAGCTCTCTGCGAAACCTTACGAGCTTCTTGGCTATGTTCCGCCCAATTGAAAAAATCTGTTCATCTTTCCGCATAATTCATCAGTACCCACTCAATATTTTTAACCGAAGAGGGTGCATATTTCACACCTGCCACCTTACCGCCACCGAATTATTTATTCTTTAAAAATTTGTGCTCTCAAAATTCTGACGAATGTTGTTTATTTTGAAAGGGCTGAGACCGTTATAACTTTAATAATAAATTGACGATAAATTAACCTGACGCCCCCCCCCCCCCACTTTGAAATTTTATTTTTGTTAAATTTATTTGAAATTGTGGGTTTATTTATTTTATAAAGAATTTTAATGGCAATTTTTGAAAAAACTTCAAGTTGACCCCTCTGTATTTAAATGTTTTTAGTTATTGAGAAAAATATCGCTACTACTGACTGAATAATCCATGTGTAATCATTTATGTCCAGGACGATACAAAAATGTATATAATTGCTAGCATTAAAAGATCCTTTAACAGTGTTGTGATAACACGCTAAAGGAATTTGAGGTATTTATTTGAATACCATTTCATTAGAAAATTACAATGTGGGAATCTTCCCCCTCCGACCAATTCTCAGTTTTTGCAGGGGAACCCCGAAGGACCCTTATTTTTTGTGTGTGTCTAAAATATATTTTATTTATAACCCTATAAGCTTCCCCTGTGCAAAATATAAACGCAGGATCATGCTCCTAAGGGAGTCTGTATAGCGAATATGTGAGCAAATTTGCAAATATCAGTCTTTCGGGTGCCGGGGAACGCCGAAGGACCCTGAATTTTTGTGTATCTGAAATATATTTTATGTATAACCCTATAAGCTTCCCCTGTGCAAAATATAAACGTAGGATCATGCTCCTAAGGGAGTCTGTATAGCGAATATGTGAGCAAATTTGCGAATATCAGTCTTTCGGGTGCCGGGGAACCCCGAAAGACCCTGAATTTTTGTGTGTCTGAAATATATTTTATGTATAACCTTGGGATACAGATTAACTCTGTCCTTTAAGAAATTTATATCACGATACCTATTCGCAATTTACATTAACAAAATATACATTTTTTTTGTTTGCAGAAATTTTATAAGTTTCCTGTAATTGCTTCCATTAGATTTTCTACCTATTATTGTGCCTATATGGCTGTTTTTAATTGATCCTATAATTTGTTAAATAATTAAAAATGATTTTTTTAGTAATATTAGTAACAAAATTGAAAATTTGCAATAACAATATTGAAAGAAGCTCTGGAGTAAGAGCAAAACTTATTTTTGCATGATTAGATGCTTTTTTGGTAAAAATTTCAAAGTATATTATTATCTGGAGATTCAAATACTTTACCAAATAAAATGGAACTTCCGATGCTCCAGTTTTTAAATATTTACTGACTGTAAAGGGTTTTGATTTACCTAAATTCTTGATAAAAATTTAAATTTGTTTAAAAATTCTGTAACTTCTAGAAAATACTAACAAGATTATATTGAAGCAACATTGATTGAAGTCAGCAAAATTAACAAGAAAATTGTAAAGTATAAATTGCATTAGATTTGAGGCTATTTTGGTTTTCGGTGAAATTTTTTATTTAAATTCTTTGATAAAAATTAAATTTTGTTTAAATATTCTGTAACTTCATGAAAATACTAACAATGTAATATTAAAATCGGAAAAAATTACAAGTAAATTCTAAAGTCTAAATTGCATTAGATTTGAGGCTATTTTGATGGTTTTCGTTGAAATTTTTGATTTATTTATACTTTAATAAAAATTAAATTTTGTTTAAATATTCTGTAACTTTATGAAAATACTTAATTGATTACATGAAAGGCAGGAATAATAACAATAAAATTCTAAAGTCTAAATTGCATTTGATTTGAGACTATTTTAATTTTAGGTGAAATTTTTGATTTAAATTCTTTGATTAAATTTAAATTTTATTTAAATATCCTGTAACTTCATGAAATTACTAAATTGATTACATGAAAAGCAGGAAAATTAACAAAAAATTTCTAAAGTCTAAATTGCATTAAATTTGAGGCTATTTTAGTTTTCGGTTGATTTCAATATTCTTTGATAAAAATTAAATTTTGTTTAAAAATTCTGTAACTTGTTGAAAATACTAACAATATAATATTAAAATCGGAAAAAATAACAAGAAAATTCTAAAGTATAACTTGGATTAGATTTGAGGCAATTTTTATTTTCAGTGATGATTTACTAAATTCTTTGATAAAATTAAATTTTGTTTAAATATTCTGTAATTTCCTGGAAATACTAACAAGATTATATTAGAGTCAGGAAAATTAACGAAAAAATTCTAAAGTCTAAATTGCATTAGATTTGAGGCTATTTTGGTTTTCGGTGAAATTTTTGATTTAAATATTCTTTGATAAAAATTTAATTTTGTTTAAAAATTCTGTAACTTCTTGAAAATACTAACAAGATTATATTGAAGTCAGAAAAATTAACAAGAAAATTCTAAAGTCTAAATTGCATTAGATTTGAGGCTATTATTGGTTTTCGGTGAAATTTTTGATTTAAATTCTTTGATAAAATTTAAATATTGTTTAAATATTCTGTAACTTCGTGAAAATACTAACAATATAATATTAAAATCGGAAAAAATAACAAGAAAATTCTAAAGTCTAAATTGCATTCGATTTGAGGCTATTTAGGTTTTCGGTGAAATTTTTGATTTAAATTCTTTGATAAAAATTAAATTTTGTTTAAATATTCTGTAACTTCATGAAAATACTAACAATATAATATTAAAATCGGAAAAAATAACAACAAAATTCTAAAGTCTAAATTGCATTAGTTTCGAAGCTATTTTGGTTTTCGGTGAAATTTTTGAAAAAGGCTTATTCACATCAAGGTTCTTGTCTTGCCTTGCTTAGGTAGAATCTAGCAAGAACCAATCACATTGAAGCATTTTCGTCTATCCTTTTCTATGTTTAAAAAATACCACAATCCCATTAGTACTTGCTAGCTTCTACCTAGGCAAGGCAAGACAAGAACCTCAATGCGAACACCGCTTTACTTCTTGTTACGTGGAGCGATCATTCTCTGCGTACAAATAAATTTTAACAAACAACAGAAGGATTTTTATTCCAGAAAATTTGGGAAAAGTTTTAATTTGTTATGTAAATTATTATGCATCTTGAGTTCAAGTAATGTTTGATAACTAATTACCTGCCTATTTAAAAAATTTTTAAATAAATTAAATCAACTAAAACTTACCTATAATTATTGAATTTTTTAAAATTACAAGCGTAAATTATGAAGGCCACCGTAGGCATTAAAACCGAGATTAAAACACATAATATTGGAATAATAGAATATTGTTATTGAACTTAACCATAAAGGTTGGATAATAATTAATAATTATGTACTCTATTATTTTTATCTTTTATTATAACTTCTACACAATTAAGACTTTTTTAATTAAATTCCCCTGAAATAATTAAATATCTCAGCAATAACAAATTAAATAGAAAACATTCAAACTGACACAATTTTAATTAGTAGATTTCAGTTTTCAGTAAGAATATGGACTACTAGTGCTATTTCTGACATTTTTCTTAAGAATTTCAACTATTGTAACACAAACTGTCCTCTGAAAACGCAACCTCTAATGAGAGGGATGTCCAAAAAATTAAATCCAGATTAAGTCACAATTCGGAGAGAGTAGCTCTCCAGTTTACGTTGTCACGATGTTAGGGACCAGCTCCCAATGATAATTTTGGAGTGCTAAGTTTTGGATTTTGATAGAAAATGTAGTCTGGGACAAGTTCTCCAATAAAGCTAGAGTTGTGGTCATAATCAAATAATTGCAAAGTATACAATCTGTGTAAATACTACACACAGGTGTTGAATCTCTAATATACGAAACAAAAAGCCTGAACAAATACGTCAATTTACACGAATTGGAAAAATTAAATTTAATTACATAATATTCTTCTTAGTCGTTGTTCGTATTCGAACGTCGTGACTTGCATGATTTCCAGTTAGTCAGACACCACTGTGCGCCAGCCTTCCCTATACTCGGCCTTCCTCATCATCTCCGGCACTGTTAGGCCAGTGAGATTCGCCAGTTGGTCAATATATCTGTTGGGTGACCGCCCCCTCCTTCTTCTGCCATCAACTTTTCCTTGTATGACAAGCTTCTCCATTCCATCCCGTCTGATGACATGTCCAAAGAAACCCATTATGCGTCTCTGAATTGTTGGTAACAGCCGTTTAGTAGTTTCTATGTTAAGCTCTCACAGAATTGATATATTAGTCCTGTGGGCTGTCCAGGGAATGCGCATCATTCTTCGATAGCATCATCTCGAAGGCCTCTATCCTCTTCCGGCACGCCGCTTTCACTGTCCAGGTCTCACACCCGTATGTGGCAATGGTGAATATCAGTGTCTCAATCAGCCTTTTCTTGATATTTTTTCCGATATAATGATCTTTCCATATCGTTGTCAGTTTTGTTAGCGCCGTCTTAGCCATTCCGATTCTCCTTCTAATTTCACCCTCGGAACCTCCCGTTTCCGATATGCGTGCTCCTAGGTATGTAATCTCGCTTTTTCTTTCAATATCTCCTATATCATTCATTTGAGGTGGTAGAATCTTTGCTCGGTCGACCACCAGTAGTGCACATTTTGATCGATTAAGTTTCAGACCCACTTTTAAGCTTTCAAGTTCTATTCGCCGTAGGAACTCAGCCATTTCTTCCTCTGATCTGGCTATAATAATCGTGTCATCCGCGTATCGTAGGTTAGATATTCTCCTCCCCCCGACGGATGGGCCCGCTTCAAAGCCCTACATTACTTTCCTGATTATCCATTCCCCATATATATTGAAGAGCAGAGGCGATAGGATGCATCCCTGTCTTACTCTTTTTCCTATTTGAAAGCTCTCCGATAAGTTGTTATCCACCCTCACGTAGGCCTTATTGGAGTTGTATAGGCTTTTTATCAAATAGATTAAGTGTCTGGGAACGGCCATCTCCCGTAGTGTGCGCCATAGATGTTTCCACTTAACAGTATCAATATCAAAGGCCTTGGTGTAATCCAGGAAGCAGAAAATTGCTGGTACATTGTATTCGTAGAACTATACTATCATCTGCCTCACATTTATAAGTTGCTCTCTGGTTCCCCGACCCGGCATGAATCCCGCTTGCTCTTGAGGAATTTGGGGGTGTAGATACGATTTTAGTCTCTCATGAATTATATGGAGGAGAACTTTACTAGCGTGAGACATAATTGCTATTGTCCTATAATTTGCGCAGTTGTCTCTTGCGCCCTTCTTGTGTATAGGAATGTAAATTGATTCCGTCCAGTCATTCGGCCAGACTCCTGTTGTCCAAACTTTATTGCATATAATGTGTAGAATATCCACTGCTTCCGGTCCCAAAGTCTTTAACATTTCTGCTGGTATTCCATCTACCCCTACCGACTTTCTGTTTTTGAGCTTATTAAGAGCCATTTCTATCTCCGTTCTTAATATGGGAGGTTCTATGTTTTCTTTATCTGGTAGGACATGCCGCTCGCACTCATTGTCATCTCCATCGTTATCAGCAGCCATCAGATTTCTACAATATTGGCGCCATCTTTCTATGGTTTCAGGTTTCGTAGTTAGTATTTTACCTGATTCTTCTTTTATTGGTAGGCTCCGTAGTGTAAAGGTTTTAGTTAGCATTCTAACCTTACGGAATAGGTCTCTAGGCTCATTAGTGTTGGCGTGTGCTTGTATTTAATCACATATGGAGGAAATGTACTGTCTTTTGCCTCTTCTAGTAGTGATTGCAATACCGGTATACCGGAATACCGAAAACCGGTATTTTCGGCTATTTTGCGATACCGAATTACCGGTATTTCTGAATGTGTAATACCGGTTTTTCGGTATTTAATTTTTTGTTATTTAAAATAATTTTGAAGTTGGTATTCGGTAAAGCCCGTATAACACGACGTTAAATTTTGCATAAAATTTAGTACTAAATGGTAACTAACCAATGGAAAGCGCGTGTTGGTATCCATCAGACGTTTTTTATTGATTAGGTATTAACCTGGGTATTATTAAAAATAAATATAAATATTAAATTATAATAATATTATAAGTAGAGAACGGATTTATATGCATAGCAAACCGGTCTTGAGGTAAGACCCCATAAACAATTGGTTAAGAAAAATTTATTAGCGCTAATAAACGTTTTCTATTGTTTATGGGGTGTTACCTCAAGACCGGTCTGTTATGCATATAAATCCGCTCTCTAATTATAAGATTCAACATTATTTCCAAAGTAAACAAACAGAATATTTAAATAAAAAACGATCGAAAATGAATAACGACATCAATTTTAAGGAACACAAAAAATCAGCAGATAATAACAAAAACGATAATCTTGGCAGATGCAAAAATGCTTAAAAATTATTAAAGTTGTTGGTGGAAGCACCAGTGGTTTGCATACACATTTGAAAACCATGATATTAACTTATTAAAAAGAAAAGAACTTTGTTCAAATTTAAATATAAGTTCCAGTTCTTGTGGACCACATAATAAATCTAAGATTTCCTATTATTTTGCCCTACATAACAACAACTTTTTGCACTATAGTCTGATATTTTTAAGAAACCGATAGAAATTTTGTACTCCACGTGGACAACGTGAATGTTAACCAATGAAATTGCTTTGAATTTAATTGCTTTGAATTTAATTTAAAGCAATTTCATTGGTTAACATTCACGTAGTTAACGTGAAGTACAAAATTTCTATCGGTTTCTTAAAAAAATCAGACCATAAGGTACTTTTTGATCTTCTATAGTTGAATTTTTGTTTGTTTTAATACCGGTATTAATACCGGTATACCGGTATTACATGCAAATTAATACCGAATACCGGTATTGCAATTTTGGTCCGGTATTGCAATCACTATCTTCTAGCTGCCCTGGAAATCTCTCTCGTTAGTCTGGTATATGTTTCGTATGCGGCTTCCATACTGAGTCCCCCAATCTTAACACAGTGTCACTTTTTGATTAATTCCCATGTTTCTTTACTTATCCATGGCTTCCTAGGCTCCGATTGCTTTTGTTTTTGACTATGCTTTGCCGCTGCTTCCAGTTTCTCTTTCATTCGGTTCCATAGTTCGTTTGGATTGGCGCGTTCTGCCTCCTCAACTGGTATCTCTGTCAGACTTTTTGTAGCTTCTGTTATAATATTACATTTCGTCTCCTAGGTGCCATCTGTTTGGCAAGGTCGTCCTTTTCCTGGGCACGCGTAGTTTAAGGCATATTTCCGCCACAAGTGCATTATGGTCAGTTCCACAATCTTTGCCTGGATATGTTTTGATGTCTTTGATTGAGGTTCTCCATCGGTTTCTTACAAGAAAGTAGTCAATTTGGTTTCGTGTTCTTCTGTCCGGTGATAGCCAGGTGTAGAGTCGACGTTTATGATGCTGGTAGTTTGTATTAGCCACAAAGAGATGGCTCCTCAACGCAGAAATCCAGCAGCATGTCCCCCCTTTCGTTTCTCTGTCCGAGTCCAAATTTCCCCACCACTGTTCTCAGGTGATCGTCTTGGGTCGTATTCCCAATCTTAGCGTTAAAGTCTCCCAAGACAAATACAAGCGGTATGCGACAAGGCGTTGATAAGGGCTACTTTAGTTTGAAAAAGAAGAAGGGGAAGAAAATAAGAGAGCACACATTTTAACATGGGCATTGCGGATCTTGTTAAACTCCTTCAATCAACGCCCAAGATTAACAGCAGTTCGCTGTTCGGAATTTTTCGAATGGCTTCCGCCAGCGCCCCGTAAAAGTTTTCAATTTCCTCTTGCGAGGACTGTGAGGTTGGTGCATACACCTGGATCACATTAATATTCACTGGTGCACCCATCATTTTTACCACAATGATCCTATCGTTAATCATTTCATATCCTAGTAATGACTCTTTGATGTCCTTCTGAAGGATGACGGCCACCCCATTTCTCGATTGTTGTTCATTGCTCGAGCATATCACCATATTTCCATTTGAAGACAGAAAATGTATAGAGCTCTTATAAATAATCCTACATAATAGAAGATGACACCAACTTCTTCCAATCGTTTGACGTGCGGCTTCAAAGATAACAACAAATGGTTACAGTTGTTCCAAATAAACATAAGTACTTGACCGCAAATACGCGATAAACACTGCACTAGATGTACAGGAACCGTTGAGTGATGATAACACAATACCCATCCAGATGTAATGACATCTCCCAAGATAACAAACTGAGCTTTTCCAAACAAAACGGAAATTGGAGATAATGATATGGTTCTTGGAATGTCAATACAGGGGGTCCGCCGTGGTCACTCCCTCGGAGATTTTTTTGAAAGTTTGGTTCGCAATAGTGAATTTGGCTTTTCCAGCTAGAATTTTTGAAATTTTTGTTTTATTTTTATCCTCCGTTGAAGAGGTTTCCGGGTTTCCCATCCGCCTTTTGTGATACTCGCAGGCCGGATTGTGGCCCGGGGGCCGTAGTTTGGAGACCCATGCCTTATACCATTTTTACCAAACTTACTGATCTCCCCTCATAGTACTTATGGTTATGACTAGAATTTATAGAAATATTAACTACAAAAAATAGTAAGGATGACAGTTTGTAGCAATTTTTACTACAAAAATAGTCTACAAATTTTTATTTAATATCAATATGTATTATTATGGTCTTAAAATGGTATAAAAATATACAAAACCTAAAATAATATTTTGGGTGTTTGAAAACTAACCCCTCCCCCCTGTATGCCCTGTAAGAGCCTGCATTGAGAGTTCTTTTTTTTTTTTTAAATAAAATTCAGTTTTAAAAAAAATTAGGTAACCTACTAATTTTGCGAATAATACAGATAACTTAATCATTCTTAAAAAAAAAATTTTGTGTCAGAAACAAATAAAATTGAATTATTGTATTGATAGGTAAATAATATCAATAACAGTAAGTGTTATTTACTCGCATATTATCAACTTGTGGGTAGGTAGGTTACTGATTGTTTGACTTCATAATTTCGCAATGTATTATTTACATTTATTTATTATTAATCTCAATGTCAGTACATGAGGGTCATGTGCGTACTTTAACATAGCGGACTTCCCCTTGTACATTTTTTATAAACCTATAAAGATTATGTACCTATAAGTAAAATCGATTTAGCGGAAAAACCCAATACAGCTTAATCTATTCCATAACCGTTCGTATAATTTTGAAATAAGTAATTTGAATAAAGCCGATTTAACTTAAACCAACATGAATTTTTGATATTTATTCTATTTTTTAGTTCATGGTAATGCAGATGATTTATTGTCTTGATTATTTTTATATTGCAGTTTTTATTATAATCTCACGTATTTCAGGAACGGCACTGCATTTGTGGGTATTTAAGCAGACTTTATTGTTACTATAAAAGGCAGAAAACATTTGTTAAAGCACCAGAATACAATTACCGTCTCCGTCTATAAAATGGATACCCATGTCAAGTTACTATTTTTCGTTTCATTGTTCATTTGTGGTATGATACGACAATTACTTTTCATTGCATGCAAAATACTTATCTAACTTTTATTTATTATAGTTACAAATGCAGAAAACGAATGTTCCTCCATTTCATCTGTTCCAATTTCACATCTGTACGAAGACTTGGGATGCACTCCAAAGTATGATTCACAAAATGTTAAATGTCCCAAGGAATACGATTGCTCACACATATACAAGAGACCTGAAAATACGTGTCACATAAAAGGAACCTACATATCAGATGGAGAAGAAGTAAATCGGGAAATAATTCAGGGAAGATGTGATCATGCATCTCATTGTAAATGTGCAGGGTAAGATACGTTTAGTTAAATTTTCTATGAGCACTTAATAAGAAATAATAACCGTTATAGAAAAGCGTTTACATGCATTAGACCTTCTGATAGTTGTGGTGAATTTTGGGTACCCGGCTGGACCAAACCTGGATGTTATCTTACATACGAACAAAACAGGTGCTGTTCGACTGGTCAAATTTGCCGTAAGTATTTTTGAAGTTCTAATTTTCAAACAATAGTATAAGTTTTTTTACCTAAAGCTCCTTTTACCAATATTACCGAATGTAATGTTAACGGAGTTACCTATAAGGAAGGAAGTGTATTCGAGAATCCAAACAAAAAATGCACAAAATGCATTTGTAGTACAGAATTTAATGGAAGCTTCGAAAGTCCCATTTGTCAAAAGTTGAACTGCACATCCGAATTGTTGTTTTCCTCCGAAATTGATAATTATTGTGCTCCTCTATACAGGAATTCAGATTCGTGTTGTCCTTCTGCATGGGTTTGTCGTAAGTTTCTAATTACATTATTAAAGAATATTGCTTTTAACGTAATATTTTAGCAAATGACGATGGCACATACACGCCTTCCTCTAGTGATTCGGGTAAGTGTTTACATAAAGAAAATAGGGCTATTAACTTGAACATAATTTAATGTTCAATTTTAGAACTGCAATGCAAATTTAAAGAGAAAATAATGAAGCTTGGAGATAAATATGAAGGTCAAGATAGCCGTCGAGGAAATATCTCCTGTGAATGCTTAATTCCACCTTATGTTACTTGCTTTAGAAAATAATAACTTATGCCAATTTTCTCTGTATATTCCGCTCAGTTGTTGATTGTACAATGATATAATATAATAAACGCAGATTTATTAAAAGAATTATTGCGACTTTACAGATTTAATTCAATAGTTCAAAAAGGGGGCCTCAAAAAATGTTTGTTTATATTTGGGGTAAAAGTTGTTTGTATTTTTTATATAACTTCCAAGTGTCAAAATAGCGGAAAATGTGATTTTTAAAAATTTTCCCTTCTTGATAAGAGGGCCCCTTCTCAGTCTTTGCCCGAAGGCCCCCAAAGGAGCCAGTCCATGCATGAATACATATTTATTGCATAACTAAAATTTTTATAAATTGAATTCAGTTATGTTGCACTCGTACCATGTGGAAATAAAGTGAAATTACCTAAAGAATACAATATTGTTTGATTTCAATTTTATTTTATTTTATTGAATTCAATTTAGATTGAAAAGCCTAATATAAAATAGCAGGTGATTCAAGTTAAGGATCCTGTGATGTTTTATTGTTCGATAGTTGTTACCCACCTAAACGAATGTGAAATCTAAAATAAGGTGAATAAACAAAAAATTGCTGTCAAAAAGTTAAAAACGTACGCATTATTAAATTTGAGCCAGAAAGGTAGAGGTTCAAGTACGAGAACTTCATGCAGCCAACTTAAGAAATTAGTGAGTAACAAGAAGGAGGCATTGTTGTAATATAGAGAGTATGCAGTGCCAAATTTCTCCATGCTGCTTAAAGTTTTGATAAATCTTCGATATTCAAAGCCGGACATGTTTAAATTAATAATTTACTGTGAGATCATAGGACAGATTATAATTTCTTCTCTTACGACGAAGATTCAATAAAATTGGTTGATGAATTTCTGCCCACGCTAAGGAAGAATTTGAATGTGTACGACCGACGCGACTGTCGAACCAACCCGTCAGGTAAGCCTGTCACGGAGGTGTGTGTTGGGGGGGGGGGTAAACCTCCTCTTAACGCCAAATAAAACGGAATGCTTAATTTATTGAATTAATTTATTTTATAAAAAAAACTTATCAAGTAAACAACAATAAAAGAAAGAACAAATGAATGATAATGTAACTAATATTTTAACGCCGTACAATAATTTATTTAGTAATTAAAATCTACAAAATAACTGGATGAAAAATCTTACCTTCCGCTAGAGGTTCGGAGTCACTTTATTTATTTAAAAAAAAAAAATGAAAAAAAAAGATACAATTAACACTTACCACCTAACAAACTTAAAATTGGCAATAATTGGTGATCGATTTTCAAACAGGCACAGAGCTTACTCTAGTTTGAAGATCGATCCCTTTCTGACCTGATCCGTTTTTGGAACCCGTCATTATTTTAAAATTTTTCCACCCTCTTTTTCTTAGGAGTGGTCAGATATTTCCTTGTTTATCGTTTGTAGCTGATGGCTTATAAAAAAAAACATGTTCTCAACATTTGCATTTCCTGCTTAAAGCGTAAAAGGGCAAGTGCTAAGATTATAATAATAAATTGAATTGCTTAATTTTATATTATATTATATTAAATTTAAGAAGGGTGGTTGTTACAATAAAACTTTATATAAAAATATTTCAACAATATTAGATAAAAAAAACTTAACATTAATTTTGTTGAGTCATAAATAATTTCCAGTATGGTATGAGTTTCAAAAAAATCAAATTGGTTATACCTCTACTCCTATACATTATAATTTATAACATTATAAGATAACGGATACATAATATTCAGCCCAGGATCTACGATTTTTCCGAACCGGGGCAAGAACTTGACATTGGCGCCCCTTTCTTGACATTGGCACCCCGTTCCTCCAGCATTTGAGTTTAAATATTTAAAAAAACTCAGGTAGCTGCCCCGGCTTGTCCTCCTTAGATCCGGGGCTGATAATATTGCACTTTTTCCATTAAAAAAATATCATTTAGACAAGAGTAACATTACTTATACCTCGTCCGCCACCCAACTGAAGTAATAAAAGTATTCCATTAAAGCGTTGTCCAGATCTAACGTTTTGTCTTCGGTTTTGCTATCAGTTCAAGCAAGAATAGACCTATGCCCAGTTTCATAAAACTTTTAACAACGCGTTAAATTTAACTAATCAATAGAAAACGTCCGTTATTATTAGAGACCAATAGAATTAATCCGTTAATGTCGTACGTTCTACTCGTCAGGTCTGATCGGTTTAGGTAAGACTTGTTTTCTTACCTGAACTGACAGCAAAACTGACGACAAAGCGTTAGGTCTGGATCGATCTTAACACGCGACATTTGCTCAAATCCGATTCAAGTATTTCCCAGACAAATAATGTGAAACATTCGCAGCATTTGCAAAATATTGGTATTCGAGCAGACTGCATATTGTTCTAAAGTCAGTAAATGATGATGGTCACGGACGCAGTAAAGTAATATATTAAATAAAAAAAAAGTTCACATAAATCGTAAAATAAACATTATAAAAATTATAAAAAACTTTGGAGCAGAAAAACTGCTTAAATTGGACATATTGCTTTCAGTGTTTATATTGTGTATTTCAGTATTATTTAATAAAGTAGTACCTAACTTATCGAATATTTTTGTGGTAAAAAAAGGAGCCGCCGAAGTAGTCGTCATGGTAGTCGTAGTCGATTTATTTTTGCTTTCAATAATTATCAAATTTGTATTTGTTACTGATGGCCGATTTATACTCGCAGATGTGCAATTTGTACCGAGTAACGACAACTTTTCCAAATTTGCAAGTCTCCTGATAGCATCACGTGAAATTTGTTTGATTGGATTGTTATCCAAATATAGTTGTTTCAAATTATCCAGTTGATTGAATTGGTTTCTTACTGTATTTATATTATTGCTATTGAAATAAATAATTTCAAGATTAGGAAATACTTGATGTAAGTTATCCGGAATTTTTGTTATATTGTTGTTAATAAATTTAATTTCTGTGACAATGTGTCTATATTCTAAACTTAATAAGTCGTTCATATCGCTGGATGACAATTCAATATCATTGTAGCCAAAATTTAAACTTGTTGCCGGTTTATCCTTTATTTCTAATATAGGAATACCTTTTAATTGTTGATTGTCGCAGTGCCATGCAAAATCTACATATACACAAGCATTTATTGGAGAATTGTATGCTGTATGGCACAAAACTACCACCAATAATCTAAACAAAAAAAAACAAGTTATAAATAAAATAAATAAAAAATAATGACAAAATAAAAGATTATAAAGTAGTATTTATTAGATAAAGTAAATGGGACAGTATTATTGTGAATATATTGAACATCTCATAATTATATAGTTATCAAATAATATATTTATATAATATTAGATTGTTAAAAAATATTAAGATTTTGAAAATGATTCAAAGAAGTGCAAAACATATAGTTATTTAGGTACATGTCTACAGTTATTGGTATATCTACAGACAGTTATTGACATAGTAATTTTAATGGGATATTTGCGGATATAAATGATTATGGAAATTAAATATTATCTTAAAATATAATGTGATCTTTGACTTAATAAGTTTTATATTAAAAAAAAAACTTAGAGCATCCTCTGCCAATTTAACAGTTATTGGCCCAGTTATTTAACAAGTGTCGTCACAATCTTGTCACAATGCTGCTCTTTGGGTTTAACTGAAAATAATCTTAAACTTTCTTTTCGCACTTTCTAATAAACATAAACAGAATTTTTACAGGAAAAGAAGAAAATGTTGATAAACAGAATAATAAGAAAATATAAATATACTTCTTCGAATTTTTGCGCCTTCAAAGTTTGGCTTACTTTTATTTTTAATGTTAATTGTTTATAAGTAATTAATTTCATCAACTTGATTTTTACTAAAAATTTACAAACGGGCTATTTTGCAAAAATGAATTAAAAAGAATTTTATTAGAAAATCAATTGGAGATGATTTTCCTTAAGTCTTAACGTACCGTCGAATGGGGTAACATTGGCCCAATTTTATACAAATTATTTGAAATATTTAGTAATAAATTATACAGCAACAACTGTACAAGGCATCTAATATTTTTTAATTTATTGGTAGGGGTATATCTATATGTTTTAAAGTTCAATTTATTTTTTTCATATCACAATTGCGAAAAAAAAAATTGTTTTTCGTCTTCACGACCTCTCGGAAAAGTGCTTCCACATCACATCCGTGTGTTTATTTTATTATATAAACGGGTCGTTTTATACTTATTAGCATTGCGCGAATTATTGATGTCATTTTTTGGATTATCGGATAATTCCAATTAATTTTATCGATAAAATGCTATATAAGTAAAAGCTTAAAGTCAAATTATAACCAAATTCACAACTGTACGTCACTGATGAGATCTAACAAGATCGAAACATGTCTGTCGTTGTTGTAGTTTGGTTATAATTGACTTATTTTCGAATTTTTTACATTTCTTGAAAACTGTTAAGTTGCGCCACTTTGACCTCGCGAAGGGTCTTGATTGATGGTTTATCCTCAACATATTTAGTACTGTCGTAATGGCATGTCTTCACGACCTCTCGGAAAAGTGCTTCCACATCACATCCGTGTGTTTATTTTATTTTTGAAGTGGGCCAAAGTTACCTTGACATGGGGTAACTTTAGCCCAAACATGTTTTTCGGGGCTTGTGTTAAAGATAGTCTAAAATAAAAGCTAAAAATTGATTTTGTAAACAACTAGACCCTGTAGGTAATTAAAAAAAACAGTTTTATGTGATTAGTAAGAAAAATATAGAGAAAACGGTCAAGCAAACTGCATTTTAAAGAAAACTTTAGAAAAAGTAATATTTATTTAAAACTAATATTCTAAATAGGTAGGTACCTAGTTTTTTAAAAAATAGTAAAAAGAAAATATTTTTCATTTAAACGCAAACTCTTCTTCCTATATAATTTTTCTATTTCTTTCCCAAAAAATAACTGCAGCTCAAACATAATTATCGAGCTCCGGGACTTTATATTGATTTCTTTTGGAAACCATTATGGGTTCTGGTAATAACTATAGGTCAATAACATCATCCCAGCTGTAATTGATAGCATCTTATTTTGGGGCCACCTTCAAAATTTCAGGCTCTTCTCTAGACAGTCAACTGTTGGCCATTGTTACGAAATAGCAATAACTTTACCAGGGTATTTATTTCCGTTAAACAAATCCACAACAAAGTCGCCGATGCTTAATCCATTGGGATTTATCCTCAATTTCGGGGTTTCTTGGACCACTTCTATCACTTCTTCCAAATCAGAATATGTCTCACTTTTTTCATCAGAATTTAAATTGATTTTAGCTTGGGCCAATGTTGCCCCAATATCTGGGACAATGTTACCTTATCTTGGTTATTCATTCGTCACAGACCACCGGATTTTAATTAATTTGAAAAATCTTGATAAATCACCTAATTACTGACTTAAAATAAGATATTAATGCTTACTGTGTTGTTCCTAATTTTAATAATTGCGTTTGAGGAAGAAGTTGCCACGTGTCGATTACCGATGAATAACTCGATTGACGATTTCCCGACCTAAACGAGAAAGCAGACAGCAAGTACTGTTCCAATTTGTGGTTCCCCGAATTTTTGCGGTCTTCTCCTATCTGCTGACGCAAAACTTAAAAAATTATCGTTGCATTTACGATCTCTATACTACAAACAAACATTTTTTGTCAGGTGGGCCAATGTTGTCCTTAAAGGGCCAATGTTGCCCCATCGTACGGTATCATTATACAGGGTGACCGGCCGTCGATGCGAACATGAGATTTTTATTCCGCTTCTAAAGATACTTAACAGTTATTGATGTTTTGTTCTTTAATTTCTGTTAAAAACTCCTAATAACAACTTTACACTTCAAATAAATCGTCTCTCACTATCTTGCATTTCTACAACTTCGTGTGCGATGCAGCGTTTCCCACCACTTCCTTCCAGCACTTCCTATCTTGCACCATCGTCCTCCAGTTGCTCACCCCCATCGCTCCCACGTCACTCATCAGTTGGTCCCACTACCTCATCCTTGGTCTTCCTCGATTTCTGTCTTCAGTGGGTCTCCACGCCGTTATTCTTTTCAACATAGAGCTCTCTTCACCACGCATGATTACATATTACAATAAATTTGACTAACAATGAACGCAAACCCAAGTTAATCTTAACTTGTTTTGTGGTGCTTTGTCCATTATTTATTTCTATGAATGACAGTAGAACATTTTCAAAAACCATAAAAGCCCCCCAATAAATCATAAATGTTCAAGAATACTATCTATCGTTAATTATTTTATCTCATTTATTATAATTAACCTTTTAAAAATATTAATTACATTCAATCAAAAGCACTTAAATTGTTAACAAAATTCAATTTATTACTACATTGATTATAGTATTAAACCAATAGTAGATACGCACAGTCTGACGGGCCCCTTATATGGAGTCACTTTTATCAAATTAATTAACTGTCCTCTGATAAGTTTTAATTATTATAACAAAAAGATAAACTGATAAAATTTTGATGATTTAATTTTTTGTTATTGAAGTTGTAATAAGTTGTAATAAATTTGTCATAGTTTATACCGAGTGACCGACAGCCGGCGCCGATCTGAACATAGGAAAATAGCATGGGAAATTGATTTTTTTTTAAATTCCTCTTTCCCCTTATAACGGATAAGCATGAAAAGGGTATCAATTTAAAGAGTTTTATTTTCCGCGTCTATAGATACCCAGCACTTGATATTTTGTTCTTTAATTATTGTTAAAAACTCAAAATAAAATTTTGACAAAGTAAAAAAGTTTTGACAGGTCAAACATCCAAAGCAGGTCTGATTTTTCAAAAATCAAACTAAAATAAAAATATAAAACTTCGAAAATAAAACTCTTTAAATTGATACCTTTTTCATACTTATCCGTTATAATGGGAAGCAGGAATTTAAAAAATATCAATTTTCCATGTTATTTTCCTTGTTCAGATCGGCGGTCGGTCAACCCGGTATACTCTCATTAATGAATTTATTTTCTCATAACTTGATAAAAAAAATACGTGTTATATTTTAGTAACTCGATATATTATTATTTCACTTGGGAAATAAAAAAAGTGGTTGTGTTATCGTGTCGATTTCATAGAACTTGAAATATTTAAAAATTAAAACTCAAAATTACGAAAGCTTTTAAAACCAAATAATATATTTGATTTTATAGAGATACATAGTACATAGTACCTACTCTGATTTGATATAATATAATATAAGAATGTAAAAATGTAATGCCGGTCGTTTAAATCTTAAAGTATTTTATTAAACAAATCTTTAAGTATATAAAACTATTTTTAAATGTTTTTAATCAAAAATGGCCTTATCAGAATCCAAAACTGCAAGGCACCTCTTATGCAAGGTCTGAAACCGGAGAAACGATTTTTCCCGTAAATTTCAACCTTAGAACAAAAAGCCAAAATATTTTCGTTAAAATATCTCAAAAACTAGTGGAATACGTGTAACGAATTTTTGTAAATTCATTACTTACGTTTTTACAAATTTTGTGTACGCACCTCGTACAATAAATTTAGTATCTAATTTATTCCCGATGCGAGCGGATTGCATGCACATGGATGTCATTCGAATTCATTTTCTGATAGTAGCTTATACTTTGAACGTTCGATTGCAAGTGGAAGTTTTCGTTTTTAATAATTCCCGTTAAAAATTAGCTTTCATCAGGGGCTAATTCTCTTGGACCCGAATAGATATTTTGACACCATCCAAATTCTCTGATGAGCAATTTTGTGTTTTTAACAACATTCAAATACTCTGATGGGGAATATTTTATACAACCTGATATTCTACGACGATAATAATTATTATTCGAACCATTGCTATCGATGAAACTTGCGAATATCTTTTGGAGGTGCGAGTGTGCATCTTACAAACAGATTCCTTATATGGTAATACAATTTTGAAGAGTCGAGCGTCCGATGCCGATTGATTCCCATATGGACGAATTATTTCACTTGTATTTATACCATTACAAGTTTTTGTAAACACTACAGCAATGAAAGGTTTCTGAAACTGAGTGAGTTATACCTTCTATGTATAAAATTGCTAAGATTTGTGATAAGATTTTCTGTAACTTTTTGCGGCATGTAGTCCAAAGTGGAATTGATTATGCTAAAGATTGCTCTTTGACTGCCGTCAATTGCTGAAGCTGTTTGAAACTGTACGACGACGCGAATTACTCCAGCATCACTAAAGAGTAATTTTTTATGTGATTAAATTGTTATCGATTTTTGTTTTTTTTATTTGTTATTTTGTTATCGACCCTTCGCATATGTAAATATTATGACTGATTTCGAGATTGCTCAGAAGAATGCGTTTCAAGCTGTTTTCCCTAGCAACATGTTCTGGTTGAAGCCAACCCAAGAATCTGGTTAAGCCATCGTACGTTATATATAATAAAAAAATGTCTGCTCTGGCCTTTGTCCCCGTAGAAAATGTAGAGGTTATATTTGAAGACCTTATGCAAAGTGAGTTCTACCTGATACATGAGGAAGTATTGAAGCCTCTTGTCGATTACTTTGATCATGATGCCTGCCTGGATAATTTGCCAAAAACTAACAATTCCATTGAAGAATGGAATAACAAATTCAGTCGCCTTATCAAAGACAACCATCCCGCTATGTGGAAATTCATTGATGGATTCAAACGGAGCAAGTTAATATTGAATGTAACCTTGCTCAGTATAACGAAGGTTTCGTGCCCGATCCTCCCAAGCAAACCTGGCAACTCGGCTTGTGCAGGATTTTCCCAACAGAACTCAAGACGGCCAAAATTTTAAACAAAAACGAACAAGCCCACAATTAAGATTTCAGTCTTTGCTATTTCAGAATGAGATGCGAGAGAATACAATAAAAAAATACTGTAATTATTAAAAAATCGAAGAAAAGACCAAAGCAGACCCTTAATTCCTATATTCAGATAATATGTAACCAAAATGCGTAATCACAAGTTTTTATAAGAAATGGCGACTGGAATGTATTTATTTCATTTAAATAACCAATAGCTATCAATTATTATAATACCGCACACAAAATCACCATGATCACATGATAAGCTTGGAAAAATACAATAGCACGTGATGCACATGCTTTATTTTGGAAAAATAAATAAAAAAATAAATAAATAATAAATAAATATTAATAAGAAAATTTGAAAAAATTACTAAAATTTTGTTTTGGCTTCTCATTAAAAAAATACATAATTTTTCAGAAAAAATTGTTAACATTCAAAAAATAAAACAACTGCGTTGGTTTACCAATTTACACGTGATTCGATAATCGAATAGACAAAATATCAAGAAATCAATGTTGTTCGTTTTTATTCTACAATAAATAATTCTCAAACAATTTAAAATTAAAAAAGTAACGTCGCTAAAGCGACGTCGCCGTCGGGTCCTGACAAAAAAGTTTTATAAAAGACAGTTGCAAATATGTCGCATAATATTAAGCAAACAAATATTAAAATAAATTGGAGCAATCAGTAAAATAATTATTATAAAAATAGCAAATGGGTACTTATCAAATATTTTGTGATAAGAAATTATAAAAGAAAACTTACCCAATTAGCAACATCTCGAACTCGAATTAATAAAAAAATTTGCGTTTAAAAGATTTATACAATAAATAATTTTATAAAATTTGTAGGGTAGTAGACTATGTATTATAATAATTAATATGCACTACTATATTATTCTTTCGCTCTGCTTTTATAAAGTGAAATGTAACTCTGAATTGCAGTTAATGAACTAATCATATTATAATTAATTTTATCTGCCATATCGCATAGGTATATTATGTGGGAGGGGGGGAACAATAACTAAAGATTAGAGAATTGATAATAATTATTATCGATTAATAATTATTAATAGGAATAATCTATACTGGTTCAAGAAAAAGTTTTTTAAAATAAATATTGCAATAAGTATAAAAAAAATTAAAGCAAAAATTATTAACTCTTTCTATATTTCTTTCGATTTCGATTTTTTGTTCTAATTCGATCTGACTGGTAATTGGAGGTGTCATTAATATTTCTATCATATTATGGCAGAAAGACACTTAAAGACAAATTATTGTCTAAATTTCTACCTTCAGATGGCCGTCATCGAACCTATTGATTTTTTAATATAAATACGGATGTGCTTTATTAAAGAGCGTAAAACTATCTAATCTTTCATTGAATAACATATAATTAAAATTTCGTTCATTAATGGTTACAGCGAAATTGCGACGATAAGGCGACAATGTGATGGAGTGTATCAACTCAAAAATTTAATGTTGTCTTGATTGAAAATTAAAACTAATTGTTTTTTTTGTCTCGATGTACGTCGATTTGATTTGCGTTGCATCAACAATTTAAGATGAAAAATTTAATATGCGTCGCTATAGTTTAATTTGTGTTTTTTCAAATAAAATAAATCTGATTTTTTTTAATATTCAATAGTATTTGCATGTTTTTATGTAGTACATAGGTAGTATGCTCGCAACAACCAAATTGAACAGAAAATTTTGATTAATTATTTGATTCTATGTTTTTAATTGTTCCTACGTTATTATTATGACAAAAATTTGCCATTTTAATATTTTTTTATGGAAATTTCCATCAACAATATTGTATGAAGTGTTTTTTAAATTTCTCGCGATAGCGACACTCGTACATATTACCGCTAAGCAATGATACTTGAAGGCACCATTCCAGTGCTAAACGGCAGTACCTAGTAAGTGTAAAAGTATAATAATTTTCAGAAAATGCGAAAAACCTAATAAGTACTCAATGAAATTGTAACTTTTTTTGGTTTTCCTTTTCCATGTCATTACTTGAGAGCCTTAATTCATATGTTACGAATGTTTTTCAAATATTTAAGATTTATTAATTAATTATGTCAGTTACGAGGTATTGTCTCTCCAGTTCTACCGCAAGTACGATTTTTGGTTTATTTTCGTTTTGATCACCTATGTGAACCATGTTATTCATTATTTACCTGTAAAATAATTTCACCTACGGAACTAGTGCCGTTGTTATTGTAATTAACTTCCACAGGAGATTGCTGAGAATAACAGGGACAATGCCATCTCCATCTACATCCATTAATACAATTTCTGCTTCATTTATAATTTTATTCATATCTTCTGGACTTAAAACGTTGTCTAAGAGTGTAGGTGAAAATATGTTTAAGGAATTATCAGGAACATAATAATATTGTGTCCTGTGTCATAAGCATAATATGGCCTGATTAGGTATTTGCGAGGGTATTTGTACCTCTTCAGGATAAACATTTTTTGCAAGTTGTAAGATTCTTTGTGCTCTTATATTCATTTATGAAAGAAAGCAGTACCTTGTAAATGCCAAAATTTGTATATAATGACAAAATGCAATAGGGGACACGGACAACTCGGCACCGGCGACTCGGCACCGGACAACTCGGCACCGGGAAAACTCGGCACCGGACAACTCGGCACCGGGAAAATTCGGAACCAGCGACTCGGCACCAGACAACTCGGCACCGGGAAAACTCGGCACCGGCATAACTCGGCACCGGACAACTCGGCACCGGGATAACTTGGCACCAGTTGAAAAACTTAAAAAAAATTAAAATATAAAAAAATTTATGAGGATCATTATTAAAAGGTAGATCCCGGTCGAGGCTAGGTTAGTGTTAGGAAACGACTTTTTTTAAAGAGAAGGTCATTAAAAGGTAGATTAATTACTACTTAAAAATATTTAAATGTGTGACATAATATGGTCCGGTACCGAAAAAAAAAAAGCGAGATTCACCCCATTCCCGGTAGCACAATTTGCCGAGTTGGAAGGCCCTAAGGGGATGTTTTTAATGAGTTTAGTTCTGCAAAAATGGCTCTGGAGCGGACTAGGCACCAGTTGAAAAACTTAAAAAAAATTAAAATATAAAAAAAATTATTATATTAAAGAAATTATATATCTTTTTGTACATATTAGTCCATTACATAATTATGGGATAAACCGCGCAAATACTCTAACATATTCACTTTCTCATAATCTGTTACTTTATAAAGGATACGGTCATCTGCATCCTCGTAGCGTTTGCGTTTTTGCGGTCCTTCATAACCTGCGACAAAACGCTCGTAATCGGCATCAAATGTCCTTTGTATCTTTATTAGATTACTAAGAAATTTGAATAGATGTGGATGTGCGACCCCATATCCCTATTGCAGCTATTTATGGCAAGCTTCGGCGAAGTTATTCGTTCTATCAGACCCAACCAAATTACGATGATGTACCGACCACACATCGTAGGGAAACATAGGTGGGGCCCTTGCACCGTTATTTCTTATTCTACCAACATGAGTAGTATTAGTAAACCAACTCATGATTGGTTCTAATTCTGGTGGCAGATAATCTTCGAGAACCTTAAGCGCGTTTTTAATATCATCTTCCGGAACAAACGCTACCGAAGTTATCATACGTGACTTTGCGACGGAAATGGTCTTAAAAATCCGAGGTGCCGAGTCGCCGGTGCCGAGTTGCCGGTGCCGAGTTTTCCCGGTGCCGAGTTTTCCCGGTGCCGAGTTGTCTGGTGCCGAGTCGCCGGTGCCGAGTTATCCGGTGCCGAGTTGTCCGGTGCCGAGTTGTCCTGTACCGTGCAATAGGTACCTCTTATTATTTCAATGAACGTAACTGAACGTCGCCTAATCTATGAAGTACACCGTCACTTACGAGGTGCTGATAATCTACTAATTATCTATTTTGTATACTCGAAATACATTATGGGTCATTCCATCAAATAAAGTCAATTTTAAAGTGTCACCCCGCGGATTTTTTTCGACGTAGAGACGGCCTAGTATATCTAAGCCTAAATTGGAACGACGCCCAGTATTTACTGAAGACCAGGAGCGCAAATTATCGGAGCAAATAATTACTCTTGCCAAACTCTTTTCTGGAATTATACCGGTACAAATTCAGCAAGGCGCCTACACAACAAAATTGTGAGCAATTGCGGCCTCCGGCCCATATTACCCTATGCTTCAGGGTAATAATGTCTTATCTTTCATTTAAACCTACAAGTTCCTCTTTAAATAATAAAATCTTCGAGATATTCAATTCCCCCAGTCTACCCTATCAAGGGCGGATCCAGGATTTTTTTCTGGGGGGGGGGCACAAGGGGCCGGATGGGCAAAAAAGTCAACAATAACTGTTATCATATCACATAAAAATAAAAAAATATACATAAAAATAGACCGTCGGGGGGGGGGGGGGCAAGTGCCACCGTGCCTCCCCCCTGGATCCGCTACTGTACCCTATACATGATATAATAAATCTGTTATTCTAGCAGTGACTTTTTTATTTTCTATTCGTACTAATAATTATAATTAAAAATAAAAATTTTGATCCATTTTCTCCAACTCGAAGTTACTCTAACTCGAACTTTTTTGGTGTCCCTTGAAATTCGAATTAGGAAAGTTTGACTAATTACCATGGGCGCCCATAGGGGGGGGGGGGCCAGTGGGGAGAATTTTTAATTAATTGATTAAAATTAAAGATTCATTTTTTTTCGCATAAAAAATGCTTAATTTTACTGTACAAAAATATACAGATATAAATACATCTAAATATACAGATATATATATACATCTAAATATTCCTAAAGTCGATCTAAGGGCATTTGACCTTGAAAAAACCAAAATTTTCGCCTGCGGCGGACTTTTTCAAAAAATTAATAGGAAACGATACACGATTAAATATACAATGACCCCTACTGAAAACATTTTATATGGGCGCCCATGCTAATTACAATAATCATCACAATCAAAGTACAAAAAAAGAAAACAGTCGATTGTCGATACATACTTATTAATGATAAGGATATATCGACAATTGACGAATATGATAAGTTATCATATTATTTACTTTAAACTCAAATCAGTAGTATTAAAAGTTTTTATATAAATAATTATAATTAATATTGTAAATAAGTGCGATCAAATTTAGTACTCAAAGATTAAAAAAAACAAGGCACCAAAAGGAAATTTAACAAAGATCTCAGACAAATAAATATCAATAAAAAAGGAACAAGATTTTTCGGACAGACTCGAACTGCAGTGAGGTTGATCCTAAAATCTAACCTAACCCTCGAACTACAGTGGAACCTTAAATAGCGGCTTTAAGCCCACTTAGCCGTCGCGATATCACGCGACACGACACTACACTCAGCTACACTTTTGCAAAGTCCACCCACTTAAGCGACGTTTCTTTGTTTACCTGTCGTGTAACTTCTATTAATTTGTTGTCAAAGTGTCGAGCTCGTCAGATGAAGTGATGAAGACGTATTATTTGTGTTATAATATTTAACTGTAGGTAAGCATAACAACCATGAACATAGAAGTAAGTTCTAATTTTATGTTCGTAATAACAACGGTATTGTGTAGGATTAAGTAATTTGGGTTTATCCCACTTTCCCACAACAAAAATGTTCTTCTTCTTCTAGTGCCATATCTTCTGTAGACGTAGGCGATCTTCCTGGCTATCAGGATTAGAACGGCAATTTCCCGCTCTGTAGTCTATCCGTGTTTGATTTACGATTTACATGTAATTAATACCCTAACGCTTGATCCTAGAAATGTGGGTGGTCAAGATTTGACAGCTGATCAAGTGTTGACAAACCAATTTTATGAAACTGGCTATAATTAGGTAGTTAAGTAACTAAATCCAAGTAACCAAACAATTTAAATTTGGAGATTTATAAACAGGACAGGATCAGAACTTGGGACCAAATCAAAGCATTTGTTCAAGTGAAAAAATTTTTAACCTCGTTAAGAAAAAGTTGTTTCCTATAACTATAACCTAAGCTCGACCGTTGGATCTCTCTTTTAACGATCCTTTCATTAAAAAAATCGTTTCCTAACATTCTAAAAAATATGTTCACATTCTGTACCCTGTACCATAGTTTTGTAGGTTTCCAAACGTAGGAATATTTATCAATGCTTTAAACTAAATGCACCTGGCACTGGAAATCAAGTGCCTTTATAAAGGAGTATAATTTCATCGATTTGAAAACATGTGGCCAAATATAAATTGTATATTGTTTCAAATGCTTGAAAAAATTCAGTAAGGTACATAGTAGCTTTAAAATAAATAATAAACAATCTTGAAAATTCAGCCAGGTAAGTATCAATTTTGGGTGCAAAAAGTAACTCCAGTTCGATGGACAGCTTATAGTGACCATGAGTAAAAATAAGGTGAGGGATTAACCTCACTGCAGTTCGAGAGCACCGGATTTTTCAAGGAAAGCAGCAGTAAATAATTTCTCACAACGGAGCCATAAGCCTCAAACCTGGACGCCGAAGAAAGAAAATTCAGAGACAGGGAAAAAGTTTAGTTAAACGAATTAGGTCACTCAAAATCTTATAAATAGGTGGGGTATTAATCACCACCAGAAAAACTTCATATCAGAAGTCAACCTCCCGAAAATCAAAGTGAAGTGGGAAAATATAGATAGACTTCTAGACCACAACTTCAAACCTCCCCTACGATTGCAATTATTGGCCAAACCAGGCCCCATGAAACCAGCTTGACGACCGAAGAATATATCATCAAACAAAACATGTCCTTCCGACATCTTTTTAAACTCTTTAGATTAAGTCCATCAGACATAATTTTATAGTGTTTTTGTGAGAATCCTCCTGTGGAAAGCGGTCGCTCTCGCCTTTTTTTTATTTTTGTGATTTTTTTTTACATTAACAACATCTTGAAGATCAGAATTTTCACAAGCAAGCACCTGCGGTACTTTCCCCTTCTCAAATTTATTTCAACTGCTCAAGTCAGGCTCAATGCCAATTACGGGTCAGAAATTCCCAATGAAATTTTTCCAATATCATGAGTCGAATGTAGATGAATGAGATAAACGAGCTTTGCTCGCATTTGCTCCATATATTATTATGAATAAAGTAAAGGAGATAATAAAGAGAGTGGTTTGTTGAGAGAACGGAACGGGGAGAAATCTTTTTGAAACCAAGTCGTAATTATCGTCAGAAATAAATTAAGTTCGTTCGTTTTTTTTTCAAGTGTATCAGTAGAAGTTTGTAAGTAGAAAACTTCATTAAAATTGTATAAACTATTAAAGGATGAATCTTAATTAATAAACTGGCCCATTCCCGAACGGGGGAGCTTCTTCAGTTTGTCTTTTTTGAGCTATATGTAGAACAATAATTTATTTATACGAGTATGGTACTATTTATTGCATATAGGCATCATTTATGAACTTTAAACTGTTCGTAGAATTCACACCATATCATATGGTGGAAACTTTAATACCATAACTAATCATGCATTATTAAATGATATTCTGCTATCATGAATCGATATCTTTTTATAAATTATGAGCTTTATCCATGCATGAGAGATTTAATCACAGAAAGACAAAAAGCAGATTGAGTAAACCAAAATGGTATAAATGAACAAAACATTTCCGAATCGCGTTCGCTTCAACTGTACATAGACACAGTCGAGAGGGAGGGGGGCCTCAAAATCTGAACAATCAAACTAAATTTTATATTTGGATACCCGCTTTTATTACTGAATTACATGTCTAAATTAGCACTCCCAAATATCAGAGTCTAACTCCGCCTAATGCCACTGGATCGCGTTTTTCTGTGGAATCCTTTGGTATATTCTTATTTAAAATTAAAATTCCATTTATTACGACTTGATTTAAAAATCTTGTCTATAGCCATAGGAATATTATATTTATATAACGTCCTGGTGTTTTTATTTGCAACCACTGGCTATTAATTTCCAATGTTTCAATAATTGTTCTTCTGGTTCATTCCAAAGCGTTATTAAAAGTTCCCATCCAGCAGCTGCTGTGGTTAAAATGTATTTATTTTCGGGATCTTGTAAAATTGTGTACGCTCCCATTACCAGGGATTGGCACATTCTAGCAGCAACACAAACCTAAAAGTTATATTATATTAAATTAAATTAATTGTTTCAGTTTATAACGATAACTACCTTCAGTAGTGAAACTTCTTCTTCCGTGGGAATGCGAATGGTAGAGTATCCTCCTAAAACATATCCACCAGCACTTAAATCTTTGGCTACAATAATCATGTATGTCATAACTATGGCCAATTCAAACAAGTAACAAGAACGGTGACTATCTCCAAAATCAAGCACCCCTGTGATGTGCCAATCATTGTTAACACGATCAACGATAATATTTTGCTCATTAAAATCACCATGAATGATGCCTGTTTCTAAATTCGATTTTATAGACAAAACGCGTTTTTGAAACTGATCTATCACTTCTTCAATCAACTTTCTTCTCTCTGTACTTTTTACTGCAAATAGAAATTCTAAAATTTTTGGGACGCTATCTAACGCCCAAAGAAAACTGCGAGAATCATACGCAGGATGATTAAATTTCTGAAAAGAAACAATTAGACAAAGTTAGTAGCTAGAATATTTAAATTTTATTACCTGCAATTTTAAATCAAAATTTGCTACAAATTTTCCAACTTCTACAAACAAATTTGAACTCAGTGGACAATCTAAAAGTACACTTCCTGTGACAAACTCTAACAGCCGAACTATATGCTCTCCTCCACTGTTTAACTTTTCCATGGAATAGTATTTTCCTTCCACATTTTTAATTGGTTTTGGACAATTTATATTTCTATTTCCTGTAGGACAAAAAATATGTAAGTTAAAATGTTTATAAATATGCCATATCTTACCTAAATAAAGCATTAGCGAATTTTGAGCGTCAATAAAAGACAACCCTTTTGAATCTAAAGAATTCATGATTTTCAAAACGTAGCCATTGGAGCAAATTTTGGGAACGTTCTCAGGTCGTTCACTTTCATCAACTAAAATTTTAAAATTTTTGTCGTCGTATCCATTTAACTCACTTATTGCAGAACATCGAAGACCGTAAAGTTTTTTAACTAAAATTTTACTCTCCTCGTTATCGATTATAGGTTTGATAATATTTCCAGGTTTTAAAACTAAATCACTATCACTCATTTTTAAATTTTATTCGCCAAGTTAGAAGATAATTATTTTAACAAATGGAAGTTACTACTTCTGCAAGATTTAATAAACCTCGAGTAAAAGTGATCATTCAGGACAATAATAATTTATATGTATGTATGTACCTACTCAGAATAATCAATAATTCGAAAAGTTTATGTCCTTAAAATTGAATACTGATAATTTAAATTGACTACATTTAATAATAAATTATATAAGATAATCTTATTATATACTATGTAGTAGGTACACTTAATGATAAGTTATCGTTAACAGTTTACTGGAAAAACAAACTTATTTGTTAATCTAAATGATGAACTAAGTTACAGAAGCTTACAAATACTAAAAAAATTAATAAAACAGTTTACAATCAAAATTTACTTTATATAAAAGGCATTTACATTTTAAATTTAACTTCTTTGTATTCATAATAATTGATTTTGACGAAGATGACACATCCTAATTGACACCAATAAAGCAATAATTTGTACGCCGATTAAGTGCGTTTATTTTATTTCCAACGCTAAAATTGCTTTTAGAATTGCGTACAGACTTCCTCAATTAAAACCAGTTATTTCTATTGTGATAGCAACTTATAAGTACTATTGAATTCCAATATTGGCTATTTTTCAATTATTATTAAATTTAACAGGTTATGGGTCCAGGAAGTAAAATTTACATAAAAATCGCAATAAAATGTGATTCATAGAATAGGAAACTAAAAATGTGAAAAGCTGAACAACGAAAATTAAATTAAAGCAATGGTTCCCGGTCGTTGAGATTTATGTTGGGCATAAAGCAGTATTTCTCAACCTTTTTCTGTTAAAACCTCCATTACCAAACAAAATTTGTATTGCGTCCCTTATATTTCATGTCGTTTTTAGTTCAATAAATGGGTTAAAATAGAAACAACATTTTCCTTACGCAAGACACAGTAGCAGTAAGCTCATACAATTTCTCGATCGTTTTAAAACTCTGGTAATTCACCAGGCCCGGACAGGTTTCTTGGGGACCCTCGGCTAGAAACTGAGAGAGGCCCCATTACTAAAAGCGGAGATTTTTGAAAATCACATTTTCAGCTATTTTGACACTTGATGGAAAGTATAGAAAAATACAAACCACTTTAACCCCAAGTATAAACCATTTTTTTGGCCTCCTCGGGGCCCCCTTGGGTTGGGCGCCCTTGGCGATCGCCGACTAGCCGACCTGGCCAGTCCGGGTCTGTGATTCACAATCCCCTCTCTCGATTTGCTGAAGTATCCAAAACCCGCTGGTAATAATTTTCAAATAAATTGATAACTTCTGCACAATATCCTGGCAGCTTGAAATGTAATTGTAGATAGGTAATGGTCAATAGTTGCAAAACTTCAAAAAGCGATATTCATATGAATGTCTAGTAAAAACCGTGAAAATTCCGGTTTTTCTATTATTTTTGATGGTGTTACAGGTGGAATTTTGAGATTTTTTTTTTAATTTGTAGGAATTCCAAAGCAAAAATGGAAATTTTCTGAAAGTGGTTGGCAAATTGGAAACAGGGTTAAATAAGTTTTTGAAAAATGGATCAATTCCTTTCCTGAAATTTAGTTGCCAAAAAATTCATAAAAATTGATTAATAGTTTTTACAACATTCTTTATTCGTCTGAATTTTTTTGACATTTTTCAAATATCTTTTAGTGCAAAAAAAATAAAGAAATATGAAAAAAACTGTTTTTTCCTTATCCTTTCACTGATCTCAGGAACTTCATTTATGACAAAATACATGAATAGATTGTAACGAAAAATATGTCATTTATGGGCAAACTTCAGGATTGTAGTGTGGCGTCCAACAATGAAAATAATTATAAAGATACTCTGGTCCCGGCCCCATGACCCGGACTTAATCTTTATCCTAAGTTAGTGATCCCAACAAATAATGATATAGCAGAAGTATCTTCGCAATATCAAGAAATTTTGATGTTTAATAATTTCCTTCGGCTTTTTGCAATTTTTTATTTGTGAATGTAATCGCTTTTTCATGTCCATCCCGTGCAATATGGCGACAATTTCTGTTCCACTGGCGTCCGTTGATAAAATAAAGGGTTCGTTAAAATTTGGGAAAATAAGTACGTCATCTGATTTTAAATCTTCCTACCTAACCTCGGTTAATGACATTTCAACCTTTCCTCTACCTAACATTAAGAATCTCTTAGATTGAAACTTTATTTCTGGACTTTTGACCACTTTTGGGATTTGATATCCGCTGTGGGTCATCGTAAAGTTGGTTAAAAATTGCATCAAAAAAGTCCACCCATACGGACGACGGACAACGCTCACACCAAGTTAAATAAAACCTTTTCAAAAGAAAACATAAAACAAATTTAAAAATTCAGCTCTAATTGGTAGACCACAAACAAAATTGAGTGACACACAGACGAACATACATGGGCATTTCTTGAAGTTTTATCTCTTTCAACTCAAGGGACCTATAAGGAAAGTAAAATCCGGAAAAAAATGTTTTCCCATAGTATTATTATAATACAGGGTGGCCCTTTGAAAACGAAATAGACGGGATTGTGGCCAGCAGAATTTTTTTTTTCAAGAAATGCAAAAACACGTCAATTTTATCATCGAGGGGGACAACTTTTGCGACCAATGTCACTCCCGTATTATTTCATCCCTTCGCGCTGTGATGACAACCCCTGAAATGTTAATAGGGATGATATGTCAAGTGACACCTCATTTGAAAGGTCTTGCTTCCTTGAATTCAGCGAAATCATTTTTTTGAAGTTTTATCAATTATTCAACAAAATAAAAATTGAAGCTGCAAAAATGCAAAATAAATTCGATATTTCAAAACATTTAAGAATAAAAAAGTGAAAAACGCTTGCACAGGTTGATTTTAATTTCAAGGGGGCTACTTTTACTGCTATTCATAAACATTGACAGTTCGGACAAAATCAACCTGACCAAGCATTTTTCACTTTATTATATTCTTAAATGTCTTGAAATATCGAATTTAATTCGCACTTTTACAGCTTCAATTTTGTTGTTGAATAATTGATAAAACTTCAAAAAAATTGTATCGCTGAATTCAGGGAAGCAAGACCTTTCAAATAAGGTATCACTTGCTATATCATCCCTATTAACATTTCAGCGGTTGTCATCACAGCGCGAAGGGATGCTAGTGATGAATGCGGAACGGAAAAATCCCGCGCCGGTCGGGATATTAATTTTGTCCCGCGCGGGACGTAATTTCTAATTCAGTCTGAGTCCAAATGTCCGGCACCCAAACGTCCTGGCGCCTAAACTTGGCGCCCAAAATAATGTATAAAATATATGTATAAATCAAACGTGAGACTGAGTTGGTATTCCGTCCCGCGCGGGACTAAATTGAAATCCCGTCCCGCGCGGGATTTTTCCGTCCCGCATTCATCTATAGATGAAACAATACGGGAGTGACATTGGTCGCAAAAGTTGTCCCCCTCGATGATAAAATTTACGTGTTTTTGCATTTCTTGAAAAAAAAATTCTGCTGGCCACAATCCCGTCTGTTTCGTTTTCAAAGGGCCACCCTACAGGTGGGCCACCCTACACTATACATAGTGTAACAACCGCGAATTAATAAAATTAATTTCCGTGTTATTAATTTAAGATCCAGTTCTACATATTACAACATTTCAATTAATAAAAAGTTGAAAAAGATTGAATTTTAACAAAAAAATAATTTAATTCCAGTCCACCCGGGACAATTTTAATTTGGAGACGAATGACAGAGGAATTTGCTGGCAAAATAAAAAATTTTGTAAATTTTATATCAAAACATAGCGCATAAAATAACGTTTTTAATTAATCAATTCGATATTGATTATCGATTTGATTTCACCTTCATTTTGACAAATAATTGATGAAACCAATGTATAATCTTTACAATGTAATGAAATGATAATGAGTAATATTGAAGCACTTGTGGTTGATAGCAAATATAAAAATGTAAACGCATGTCCGCTACTTAAAGAAATTCTTGGGAACAAAATCTTTATCTTATGACTATGAGCTAGAGAAAAATCAATTGGATATTTGGAATCGGAAAATTGTGTCGTCATAAGATGAAATTGTGAAAAGATAAAGTAGTCTGGGCATTCGATGAGAATTTTCTACAAGTAACGAAACGGGACTTATTAGGTTTGTTCGTTTGTATGAACTAACTTGCTCGGTTCAAGTTAGTGCAAATGAACTGTGTTCGTTTGGCTGCTCAGTTCATGACCGAACATGAAATTCTTGCTCGATCTCCATATGAGGAGTAGGCAGTGCAAGTTAGAACACTATCTAACTTTTGTGGTGGGAGTATTTTGATCTCGAAAGATAACCCAGTTCAAGTTAGTTCATACAAATGAACAAACCTAAAGATCTATTAATTATTATTATTTATTTGTCTTATGTGATTAGCACACACACCAATACACCACGGACCTCAAAATCCTTAATTAATACAATTATTGCTATTGCTAAAACAGTCTCAATTCATTTGCTTTATTGAGCCACCAGAGGGCAGCCGGAGGAATTCACACAGCGAATATGAGGTCTCACTTTTTTAACGGAAAAGCGTTGTTATCTCATTGGAAATATTCAAACAAAGACTTCGTTGGAAATGGTAAATTGAGGATAGAATTTTTGTTATACATATTGGTAGCAGAAGGAGGAAAGGGTGTCTGTGGTCTTGCATATGCTTGGGGAAAGTATTTGCTCATACCAAAGGGTATTTAGCTTGAGTTATTGATTCATTTTATCGATTGGTTTATTGATAATTTTGTCTGGGTTTATTTTATTAACTGATTGTAAATTTCTACTACCTACTTATTTGCTGACGTAAAGTAAAAGACCTTTTTTAACCCCTATTTTTGGTATTTTGACCGCCCGTGTGTTTGCACACTGTAGGAAGTGACGGATGAATTTAAATTTTTTTTTAAATTATAAGCCACTGCCTAAAAGTCCTATTTGTCTACAAGTAATTTCATAATTGTAGCAACAATCCACAAGCAGTCAATTAACTTCAATGTGTGTATATTTTTAAGAGTGGAATAATTATTAACATTTATTAAAACAAAAATTTTACAAAATTAGAATTACTATAATTTTTAAAATCAACAACTACATTAGAAATAAAAATTAATTTAGATACTTTTGTGCATAATTATTAGCTGCATCTAAACTTTGTTTCAACAAAGTATCCCAATCTTTTATATTAATTTTTTTACTGTTCATATTACACACCAACGATAAATCTTGCCCTTTATTGAATTGCGGCGAACTTTCAAAGATTGAAGATATGGTATTTGACAGCCACTTCTCAGCATCAAAATCCTTTGTTTTGAAGTCCTACAAAAGAAAATTAGAATACCAGCTTTTTACACGAAGTCACGAATTTTACCTTGGGAACACAGCAGCGAGCCTTTACAGTACTATCAGAATACGATATTACAATAACCGGAATATCTTGACACATTTTTGTTGCTTTCTGTAAGGGAACTGTGTCCAGCATAGCCGAGCATGCTAAATAATGTACAATGTATCTTTTATTGTTTTCCATTTCACTTTTATTAGACTCCAAAACATTTTGCATTTCCATTTCAACAAAATCACTACAAGTTAACTCAAAAGTAAAAAAAGTGATACTTGAATTAAAAACTTACTTCAAAACCTCCTTTGTTATATTTTTTACTTGTTTACTAATTTTATTAAGCAATTCAGAACATTCGTGTTTTACAACCACCGGTAATATTGATTCACTATCCATTTCGTATTTTAAATTTTGACGCAAAGTAGCAACCGCCATTTTCAAAACTTCAGGCTACGATTTAAAAATGTTATTTGAGTGAAATTTATACCTACAAGATTTCATACTTTATCGATATTGTCCTGGATACTTTTCTGTAAAGCAAAAATACTGTCCAACATATTACTTCCATTAATTTTGGCTAACTTTGCACGATCTCCTGTTACAGCATGTAATGATGTTGTACTTCTGCCTAAAGATTTAAATCCGATAATGCAAAAATCTTCGATATCAGAAGTATTTGACACATGAGTACCACAACAAGGCTCCCTTTAAAAGTAATTTAAGATTAATAATCCGCTAAAATGACCTTGCAATCCAATTTTGAATTTAATATATTCCGTTCTGTTTTTGTTTTTAAATTTAATTGATACTTACTTCGATTGAAACTCCCCTGGTCCTAAAATTTCTATCAATCTGATTCCTTGATTTGGATAATATTCGCCGGGAATTAGAGTAACATTGGTCGTATTTAGTAATTGTTGACTATCAATATTGGAGCACTTTACTTCGACCCCCGAATTTATTATGTTGCAAATTTGATTATCAATTTTTTTAATTTCTTCTATTGTAAGCTTAGCTCCAAATATACCTACATCCAAGTTCAAAAATTTTGAAGTCACTTTGCTTGATTTTTGGCAGGTAGCTTGTTTCACTAACTTCAACACTGAGTTTAGCAAATGTGTGGTGGTGTGGTTTTTCATTATACTCAAACGATGTGCTTGATCAATTTCTAAACTACAAGGTGTGCTTACATCCACTGTATTTTTACCATTTAAAACACCAAGGTGTAAAACGTAACCGTTCAAGTTTGCAGTGTCTTGGACATGAAAAATACCGTCGCCAAATTTTATTAAACCTTTATCACTAACTTGGCCACCCGATTCCGTGTAAAAATTACTTTTATCTAATACTACACTGCATTCCACGTCGGGTTTGATACTTTCAACTGCAACACCGTTACATATAACTTGCAGCAATTCAGCCTCCACGTTTTTAAAATTATATTTGCCACCGAGTTTACTATATTCGTATTTGTAATTGTCGTCGGTTAATTTCACCTTTCCGTTAACTAAATCTTCATAAATGTTACTTTCACTTAAAATACCCTGCCTTCTGCTTCGAATTTTAGCATTATTTAGTTCTTTACGAAAACCATCGACATCCAACTTAAAATCTAAAACGTCTGCAACTTTCACAATTGTGTTCTCATCTAAGCCATGGGTGTCATACAATTTAAAAGCAAAATTAGGCGTAATAACGTTCTCAGACAAACTTTTAATTTCCTTTAATGCGGCAATCAGACCAGGCATTTCAATTGCATCTAAGTTGGACAGCTTGGGCTGTTCAGCCAACAACTTTTCCCACTCACTAGATGATTGCTTACGTAATAATTTGTAAACTTCTTCTTCATAATCGATAATTTGGTGGATTTGTTTGATATTTGTCTCTAATTCGGAATAAACTGGCCCTAAATTTTCAACAATATAATTTGACAGTTCCTTTGGTAAACCTTTGTCTTTCTTGAACACAGTTTCGCTAATTAAAAATATCCTACGCATTATCCGTCGTAATTTCTGACTAAATAAGGTGAAATTTTGGTGTTAAACTGATTATCTATTATATAAGAAAACGTTACAACTTACTTTTGCTCGGGTATAACGCCGTCCCCTAGACATGTTACCATCATTCGAGCATGATCAGCTAGAATTCTGTAATTTGTATCTAATTCGTTCCAATCTAGTTCTCCAAATTTACCACCATAAGGAGGAACATTCTTACTTATCTAAAAAAAGTTTACTACACACTCTGAATGAAACAAAACCATAAACTAAGACTCACTTTTTGGATAGCATCAAATATATATGTAAAAATATCCGTATCGTAGTTACTAACTTTACCTTGTAAAACTGTCGTTAATCGTTCAAAACCCATTCCAGTATCTATGTGATTTTGTGGTAGCGGTTCTATACTCCCATCAGAATTTCTGAAAAAATTTCTGATAATAGCAAATCACTATATTTACAGCTATTTAAATATAAAAAATACATAACTTTTGTATCAGTATATGCACCAGAAGAAGGTAAGAAAGAAGAAACAAAAATGTTTTATGAACAACTCCAAAATGTGTTGGATAATATTGCGAAAAACGATTACCTTATAATTGGAGGAGACCTCAACGCCAGAATCGGTAGAACACCTATGCCAAAAGTTATTGGAAACCATAACGAAGATATACTAAACGAAAATGGGAAGAAATTAAGAGATTTCGCGTGTTATAACAATACAAAGGTGATGAATACCTTCTTTAAACATAAGCGAATACATAAATACACGTGGTCTGCTAGAGGACAAGTTTCCACAATTGATTACGTCTTGGCTAATGACAAAACCTCTGAAATTATCAGAGATGTTCGAGTATTTAGGAGTGCTGACGTAGGGACTGATCATTATTTACTAAGTGCAAGCATAAAAATAGAAGCAAAATGGCTAAAAAAGAAAAGTTATACTGACAACAGAGAACTATTTAAAATCTACCTATTGCAAGAAGATTCGATAAGAGAATTATACAAAAAAAGATTAGATGAACACAATAAAAACATGCAGTCAAGTGACGACATAGAGCAGGAATGGGAAAACCTCAAGAACATTATTAAAAATGCTACTTTTGAAGCCCTTGGACGTCAGAAAAAATCAAAAATGAAAGGACCAAACATATGGAATGATGAACTTGAAGAAGCCGTCAAAGAGAAAAAGAAAGCTTACCTTAAACTATTAACAAATAGCACACAAGAAAACAAAAACGATTACAAGAGAAGAAACAAGGAAGTTAAGCAAATATATAAAGAACTGAAACAAAATAAATGGGATGGTTTTATTAGTAAAATTGAGAATTACGTACACGGACGACAAAATATAGCATATAAAATAATGAAACACTTAAATAAAAAAGAAAAAGATAACGCTTCTATTACAACTATAAAGAACGAAGAATGGCTAAAATACTACCAGACATTATGGGAAAATAATAACGAAGAGCCTGTAATAATAGAAGAGCCAAATGCAGAGGTAGATAGAATAGAGATCGAAGAATTAAATAGAGCACTTGACGAAATCAAGAATCGTAAAGCAACAGGAACTGATGAAATAAATGCCGAACTACTTAAATATTCCTCTGAAACAATAAAACTAAGACTCCTCAGATTCATCAACAATTGTTGGAAACAAATAAAAACGCCGCAAGAATGGAAGATTGCTAAGATAACACCAATATTCAAGAAGGGATATAGGATGGTATGTGAAAATTATAGAGGAATAAGCTTGCTCAATACAACATATAAATTATACTCAAAAATAATTAACAACAGACTAAAAACTATTACAGAAGAAACACTAACAGAAGAGCAAACAGGTTTTAGAAGAGGCAGGTCATGCATAGATAATATATTCGCCCTAAAACAAATAATAGAGAAGCACCGAGAATATAATCGCGAAACCCATATAGTTTACATAGACCTCATCAAAGCATTCGACAAAGTAATTCGAAGTAAAATATGGAAAATTTTAGAAAAGAGAGGAATACCGCGACGCTTAATAGATGTGATAAAAGAAATGTATATGAATACCCAGATATGCATAGCAGGAGACGAAAATGACGTAAAAATAATAAATACAGGTGTAAGACAGGGCTGCAGCATGTCGCCGACATTATTTAATATATATAAATTGACGACGCTATACGCATCTGGAGAGAACTTATACCACATTATACTACAAATATGAACACCAGAGACTTCACATTTACTATGCTTTTAGCGGATGACCAAGCTATAATTGCAAACAAGGAAGATTCACTGCAGTATGCTCTATACAAATTAAGTCAAATTCTAAATGATTATAATATGAGCATTTCAACATCTAAAACAAAAGTCATGGCTTTTAGAGGACAGGAACAGATAAGATCCAAGTTAATACTAAATGACCAAACCATAGAGCAAGTGAGAAGTTTCAATTACTTTGGCTGTACAATCTCTCTATACGAAGATACGGACATACAAAAGAAAATTGAGAAATTCAATTACATAAATGGAACTATCCAGAGAACGTTCAAGAACAGAGATAGCCAGAGTACGGCTCTAAAGTTTTATAAAACTATATCAATGCCAGTAGTTACATACGGAAGCGAAACGTGGACTTTAACTAAAGGAGAAGAAAAGCGCTTACAAAGCGCAGAAATGAGGTTCCTGAGAGGAGTTGCGGGATATAAGAGAATCGATAGAAAACGAAACGTAGATATCCGCAACGAACTCGACATATTCAGCCTTAATGACCGCATACGAGACTACAGGAATATTTGGAAACAACATCTACACAGGATGGACCACGACCGTATACCTAGACAAATATATCTATATAAACCCCGAGGCAAGAGGAATGTGGGCCGACCCAAGAAAAGATGGGATGACCAAGAGTGACGTAACGGACAATAGTCTAAAACGTGCAGATGATGATGATACAGCTATTTAGGCCAATCAAATTAGAATTTTAAATAAATTGAGGAGCGTTCATGCAATCGCCCCCTCCTTGGAAAAATTAAGCATTATATTATAACTAGGCGGTTCAGCGGCCTTATGTGGTTCGATATGGTTGTTCGGCCTTCGGCCTCACGGGGTAGAGAGACATTGGGAATCTCGTTAATCAGTTCAAGTGCGTCACCACCAATTAGATGGTAATAAATCCCTTCTGGATAGGATTTTCAGAAAACCCTTTCTTATTGCTCACCTACATCACATAAGGAACCCGTGTGCAAAATTCCATACTTCTAGACCCACCGGTTTAGGCTGTGCGTTGTCTGTCAGTCAGTTTTAGTTTTTTGTTTTGTTTTTGGATGGATATAAAACATAAAAACTAAAATTACTGGAAAAAAGTATAGAGGGGTTATTAATTTATGTATTTTTCTTTTCAATCTTTGGAAAAATTACAAGATCCGCCCCTGACTCAGACACCGAATAAAATTGCAATAATTTCCTTGTAATTCACGGAAAACATAAAAAAGTTTAAAAAAATATAATTACAAATAGAAATGTTAACGTTTTAATAATTTGATACTGACGCGAAATAACTCTGGCTCTGGCAGTTATACAATGTTGTTCTTTATTGAATTCCTAGAATCACGTATGATTCATTTATTATTAGTTTTATCTGTTGATTCTGTGCAGTTACTTTTCATCTGATGTGTTAAATAGTCGTTTTTAAACCTACACTTTTAAATTAACAAGTAATATTGCATGGTATGTAAATTAACAATCACAGTTTACAAAATTTGTACGTTAGAATTTCATATATTTTTAGATGTTTTCAACAACCGCATTAAATAATTTTACGCCTTCAGAATGGTCCACCGCTGATTACGAATATAATAACGGACATACTCTTGTAACCGTTAATAATTATTCCTCAGAGTATCAAAAATATTCTTTAAAAATGATTGGAAGTTTTAATGGTGGGATTCAGAGGATTGAGCGTGTAGAAAATCCTTTTCTATATGGTCAATTTTTGCTTAAACAGGAAGAATATAAAAGCCGTAACATAACATTTTCTGTTAAGGAATTGTTTCATGATACAGCTCAAGGGAATATTAAGCCGATTGTCACAAATAATTTTGATTGGCGATTAACAAAGCGTGCTAAGTTTGGATGTGGTGTAAGCTTTTCACCATCGACTTCTTATGCAAACAAGCAAAGCTCTTTTAACAATGGAACTAATCGAGCAATGATTGTTGCCGATGTTGTGGTAGGAAAGATGGAAGCAGGTGTGGAAAAACAAACTTTGCCACGGAGTGGTGATACTACAACTGGTAATCAGCTTAATGTGTATGTTAAATATTTCGATTACGAATTTTATCCAAAATATGTTGTTTATTATAAGAATATATCTCAAGGTCGTACAGCACAGAAGTACCGTAGGTACGGTCCTACTTACGACGTCTATGATGATTTTGATGACTATTTCGGTGCCTCCTCAAGTTATGATTACGACTATGATTCTAACTAAATTTTGAACAATATTATAATGCAACTTTATAATGTATAATTATTATGATTGCATTTATGTATTGTAAAATTTTTTTTAATTTACTTACTTTTTGTTAAAAATAACAAAGCAATCATTCTTTAACTAATAAGAGTTCATTACTTTAATTTAAATAATTCTTTTACATAATAGTTTATACGTTTGGACGATCATGTTCGATAGAAAAAATCTGTTCAACATCGAAGAGTTTTTTTATAAATTTTCACAAAATTTGTATTTATATGCTATATTATGCTTTTTATTCTATCCTTATCAGTAGTTAATAGTTTTTAATATTCAACCAATTATTATTAAATGCAATTAATAGCTTATAAATTTGTTTTTATTATTAAGATACCTTTACAATAGTAAGTGAGTAATAAACGGTGAATCGCAAAATAACTTGAGCACTTAATAAAATTTCAATTATTTTCATGTAATTTAATTATTAAAAAAGAAAAGTACGTTAACCTTGGCTGCGTATTAAAAAATATCCAAGCTAAAGGATGATAGTATTGTAAATTGGCGCTAAAATTTGCCAAAAACTGAAAAATACATAAACTGGAATTTAGGCCCACACAAATCCTCAACCGGAATATTTGAAATTGTGAATCTCTGAGGCAGTCCATTCATTAAAAAAATCTCTCTAGGCCCACGGAACTCCTCAATCGAAATTTTTAAATATGTGAATTAGCACGGCGTTGGAATGAACTTACAGCCGCGGTCCTTAGCCATGCCCTGTAGCTTCAAGAATGCGTCAATAAGGTCAAAATTTGCGGAGAAATCGATATTGGTAATTCATCCGCTACTTTGTAACGAATTTTTGCATTTGTTACAGGTAATGTGGTTGGGAGCAGTGGGGCCAGGGCGCCGCCCAGTACTTTTCAATAAAAAGCTATCAGATCAGCGGATTTAGAGATTTTTTCGAAAATTACTCCTGTATATCCCAAACTTTTAATAAATTTGATACAATAGTTTTCTTCTTAAAAATTCCACAAAATGGTCCTCATTTTCAGGTGCTCATAGTGGGTTCCCTCTTAAAGTATCCTTACTCTGTTTAAGAATGTCTTTTATAACGACTTCAATAGTGGCTTTAAGTCCCCTGCCTCTGATGTTTGTGGTACTAGTCTTAATTTAAAAAATGCAAACTGGTGACGAAAATTTTAAGGCAATGTCAGACCTACCTACAGAATGCACAAACTCAGAGCTAATGAATTTTATAAATTGACAAAAGAGACACTACCTAAAAGCATGTAATTTGCTTTTGATTTACATCAAGTGCGTCCCTTGCCAAAAACTCCAATACAAGATGATTTTTATCTCAGGAAAATTAGCTTCTATGTATTTTGTTCTGTACATATGGATAGCAAGCACCCTATGTTTTATACATGGGTCTAATCTTAAGCAAAAAGAGGATCAACCAATGTGGGGTCGGCTTTGTTATGCCCTTTACGTTCTCTTGACCTGGCATGATTATGAAACGGTTCGATTGTCCTTTGAAGGGTGTAGAGGCCAGAACAAGAATTCTTATAAAATATATAATTTGGTTTGTTGGCTAAAAGAATCTCCTTCTATTAAAAATATAATAATACACTTTCCAGTCAGAAGTCATAGCTACCTTCCAGCAGACAGCTTTTGAGAAGGTGGACAAGGTGTTAAACAAGAAAAGCATCATTATAAGTAAAGAAAATTAAAATTTATTCTGATGTTGGAAAGGTGAAGGTTTTGGGTGAGGATTGGCGTTTATATAACATTAAAAATTCAGCAAGAAGAAATTTATTCAAACCTCCTCAGTATAAAGAATTTTAAACGCACTGAATTAAAAAAGTTCTGAATTTTACAGATTTTAAGTTCAAAAGAGGCAGGAAAGAAAGCAATTTCAAGTTAAAGATTCAACCTCTTGGCAATGAGATTATGAGAAAAAAAAGAAAATGTGAACACTGCTGGAAAATCAATAAAGTAATGTCGAATAAAATATTAAATGGGAAGAAACCTGATATTTCCGCCACAATCAAGTAAAATTGAACATGTCCAAAACAAATACAGTCAAAACTCTCTAAATCGACCTCTCTTTAATTCGAAACATTCTCTAAATCAAATTATTTATTGGCACGTCCAACTAACTTACAATGCAATTCTTACTCTCTAATTCAAACTTCCCCGAATTCGAGCAAATTTTAATACATTATGAGAATTCGATTTAGAGTTTTGACTGTATAGCCAAATTTAAATTTTTTCTTCAAATATTTTTATCCTTATTAATGAATCTTAAATGTGTGTTGTTATCTGTTATATTATAATAAATATGAAATTAACAATATCAAAAACTTAGAGGTCTTAAAAAACTGAAAAACAACAAATGACTTCACAGAGACTTTGCATTCAAAATACTGCGACAATGGAAAGAAATTTCAACAAATTTTATAAGAACAAATTTGTGGATAAATAAATTTCATACAAAAAAGTCCGTTACGGCATATATCCGACTTTAATGGTTTAAGTGTTAGAGTTGTCCAAAGTCAAAGGCTATTAAAATTTATTTTAACTACTTTTCCTGGTGGAGTTTTAAGTAGTAAAATTCAATATTTTACCAAAAATTAATAATTTTATGTTGTTCATCTTTGATTGGCCTATATTTTTATAAACAATTTTCATAATAAAACAATAAAATTTAACTTTACCTGTTGTATTGTATGCAAACAATGTTCCACAATTCGGGCAGATCCGGTAAACCTTTATTAACAAATAGCGATCTGTTTGTGAGACCTAATAAATCAACATGTATTTCAGTACAAGGACCACAAGGTCCTGTGGAACCCATTTCCCAAAAGTTTTCATTTGCTCCAAATGGTAAAATTCTTTCCTCTTTTATGCTACAATAAATACATCTTTAAAACTGTTTTCAAAACATTACTATTCGAATTTTACCCGATACTTCTCCAAATATCTTTACATTCCAAATCTGGTTCAAGACCTAAAACGTTGTCCCCACCGAAATATGTCACATATAAGACTTCTTTATTTATTTTATATTTATCCGTTAGTAAATTCCATGCCATTTCGCAAGCTTCTTTCTAAAAATAAAATTGAAAAGGTTACAGCTAGAGTTTCTTTTATATCACGCGTATTCTTACCTTAAAATAATCACCAAACGACCAATTGCCTAACATTTCAAAAAATGTGTGATGATAACTGTCCAATCCAACTGCATTTAAATCGTTGTGTTTACCACCGACTCGAATGCATTTCTGTGAATTTGCCACTTTACGATACTGTGGTATTTGAGTGCCCAAAAAGACGCCCTTAAACTAAGAAAAAATAAAATTACCTGCAAGGTAAGAAAGCCCTAAAAATAGTACTTGATTCATTCCGGCATTAACGAAAGCAACTGAAGGATCACAATACGGTATAACAGGGCTAGAACGCACAAAATCATGACTGAGATCTTTTATAAAGTAATCCAAAAAACGTTGTCTAATAGCTTTTGATGTTATGTCTTTATCCAAATACTTGCTAATATTTCGTTGAGAAATTTTAACAACACTTTTATTTAACATGAAAGATGTACATTTCATTATTCGCACCATCGTCAGTACGGAATTTAAGTATTATTTTTTTTTATATCATTCAAAATTTGGATATACGAAATTAATTTATATATAATCATAACCTAAAACTAAAACCTACTAAAACTGTACAAATTCAGTAGTTCGATTGCCATCACCTGAATAGCGATCGTTTGAACTACTTTTGGGTTTTGGATAGTTCATCTAATCCATACAAGATGAAGTTGTAGACTGAATTTTTTCTTTAGCGGTTGGGATTGGTTAATAGGTTAATACCACGGAGTTAATACGCAGAGACGTATATTCATTATTTCGGTTAATAAAATTCCACCAATTTGTCAATTGGTGCCAATTTGTCAATTGGTGGAATTAGGTGTCACGGGTAGAGAAGGGGTGTCTCCCTCCACATTTTCTGCGCAAGCCCAAGTCACGTGCCAAACACTAAAGAAAAATTTACCTCTACATGTTATTAGTCTATTGTATTTGTTCATAACCTCCAAAACCAAAAAAATAGAACAATTTGTGGTGCTTTAAAGATTAAACCACGATTAAACCATAACTTACCATTAGAATTATTTCTCCATAAATTAACCTCAAATTATAATTTATTCTGTCCAAAAATGGTTAATGAGGATAAGAAAAATACGCAAGAGTTTAAATTGGAACCGGATTCGGAATTAAGATTTGAGGTAGAATCAAAAGGTGAAAAAGTGAATCTGACATTAAAAGCGGGGTTTGCAGAAGTATTTGGTACCGAACTGGTAAAAGGTAAATCATATGATTTTTCCTCGGGCGCAAAAATTGCTGTATACACATGGAAAGGATGCACACTCGAAGTGACAGGAAAAACAGATGTCATTTATGTGGCTCCTGAGACACCAATGGTTTTTTATTGTAACTGTCACGGAGCCTTAGAAGATATGAGATCCAGGGCTGAAAAGAATCAAACAAGAGGTCCCATTACAATGATTGTGGGTCCTTGTGATGTGGGTAAATCGACACTTTCCAGAATACTTTTAAATTATGCCGTTCGCATGGGAAAGCGACCTCTGTTTGTTGACCTCGATGTGGGACAAGGGCAGATTTCTATACCGGGAACTATAGGCGCGCTACTTATCGAAAGACCTGCATCCTTGGACGATGGCTTTTCACAAGAGGCTCCTATGGTCTATCATTTTGGGCATAAATCTCCCGGAGAAAATATCACGTTGTATAACTTATTATCTCAGGAATTGGCCAATAGTGTTAAAGAGAGACTCGAAACAAACAAGAAAGTTAAAATGTCGGGTGTTATTATTAACACTTGTGGGTGGATTAAAGGTGATGGTTATAGACATTTGATTAAAGCTGTGAAAGCGTTTGAAGTCGATGTAATTTTGGTGTTGGATAGCGAAAGATTGTACAATGAGTTGGTTCGAGATGTCCCACGTGATGTGAAAGTTGTTTTTACACCTAAAAGTGGTGGAGTAAGTATTATTTTCTGTTTGTATAGTAGGTATGTTTCAAAATTTAATAGATTTTCAATTTTTTGCATTATACAAAATTTTTGTATTATGGCAATACAAACATTTTATTGCCATAGTCCAGTCAAATAAGCATAAAAACAAGGTAAACCTCGGAATGAAAGATAATAAGCTGAAAATTGGCATAAGTTTTTGTTTTGACTTTTTATAAGTTGGCTCAAAAGTCTCATAGAATCTCGTGTCCGCGTCTTAAGATATTGATGGTCAAAGATGACAAAAACCGGTTTTTTGTATACAGTGTGTTCACGGAAAATGGTAACAGTGAATAATTTTTATATGCTACTAGATACAAAAAAAAGTTTAAATAGTTTTTTATTCAACTGTTAATTTACTATCGGAAACTGCTGATGTATATTTTTTTATACTTCAAATTCAACCGGAAGTGAACATTAAATTTTTATTTCAAATGGCAACATGTCTTTTTTTTAACATTTTCGTAATCTGCAATTTTTTTTTTATAAATAGATATAAAATTTGTATAAGGTTACATAAGAAAATATTCGAGAAAATTCAAGATTGAAACAGACAATAATAATTTATTAATTATTTACACACAGGTATGTAGAGTGCTATGAACTTTTTTGGTAACTTTTTTCTATGGGGTCATTTAAAAACAATTGTTTACACAAATCCGCCATTAAATTTAAAAGATTTCTAAAACAAAAAATTAATTTAGCATGCGATCAAATATCACTAAATCAACAAAAAAAAGCATCTAATGATGAACTTCTGCGTATATTAGAATCATGTCTTGAACAAAACGGTGGAAATTTTGAAAAATTTATCTGATAATGACAGTTGTGATTTCTGTAACGTGATTTTTTATTTTTCATAGCACTCTACCTCTACATACTTTATGTGTAGATAATTAATAAATTATTATTGATTGTTTAAATCTTGTATTTTCTTGAATATTTTCTTATGTAACCTTATGAAAATTTTATGCATATTTATAAAGAAAAAATTGCAGATTGCGAAAATGTTAAAAAAAAGACATGTTGCCATTTGAAAAAAAAATGTTATGTTCACTTCCGGTTGAATTTGAAGTATAAAAAAATAGACCTCAGCAGTTTCCGATAGTAAATTTTCAGTTGAATAAAAAACTATTTAAACTTTATTTTTGTATCTAGTAGCATATAAAAATTATTCACTGTTACCATTTTCCGTGAACACACTGTATGGCGTGTTTCCCTTGCTCTAAATGACATTTTGAGTTATAAGGAAAGTTGTAGAGAATACAATTCTCTACAAATTTGGTCGCAATATTTTATACAATTAACGGTTCTTGAGATAGAGCGAGGTTTATAAATTAGAAGAAACATTAATTATTTACTATTTAATAAATGATATTTATTGATATTATTCATAAATAAGACATCAATTTAATAATATTCAGTTAATTTATACTTATTAAGGGCTTACGCGCAGTCAGGATTTTCAAAAAATCATTTCACAGAATAATCTTGAAGTATTGTACTTTATAAGGAAATTAAAAACAAAAAAATCATTTTTTGAAAATCCTGACTGCGCGTAAGCCCTTAATATAAATTAACTAAATATTATTAAATTGATGTCTTATTTATGAATAATATCAATAAATATCATTTATTAAATAGTAAATAACTAAGGTTTCTTTTAAAGAAACCTTATTATGTACTATTTGATTCCACATTCCTAGCTTTACCTTTAATATGTATGGTTAAGAGCTGCTCATTCTTCGCGCCCTATCTCAAGAACCGTTAATTGTATAAAATATTGCGTAAGACCAAATTTGTTGAGAATTTCATTCTCTACAACTTTCCTAATAGCTCAAAATGTCATTTAGAGCAAGGGAAACACGCTATATACAAAAAACCGGTTTTTGTCATCTTTGACCATCAATATCTTAAGACGCGGACACGAGATTCTATGAGACTTTTGAGCCAACTTATAAAAAGTCAAAACAAAGACTTATGCAAATTTTCAGCTTATTATCTTTCATTCCGAGGTTAAATGCTTATTTGCCTGGACTACCAGTGATTATGTTGCAATTTGATCTGGTTGTGTAGGTCCGTCAGATGTTTATATCCCAACAGGACGGGACTGAAGAAAGAAGTCCTTTTCTTTAAGCACTAGATTAGATTACTCTTAAGGTGGCGATCTAGCCTGATCTAGCCCATATTATTGCAATGTTAATTGTGGCGTTTTTAATGTTTTTACGGAATCTGAACTAAAGTTCTGGTTTAATATTACCGATTTTTACAGGAAATTATCTTCTAGTAGCTAGGATTAGAAGAAATATGTCGGAATTTAAATTTTTACATACAAAAACGGGAGCGCTTGAGCAGACGTTAATATGTAATTAAATTTTGAAATTGAAGTTTTAAAATAAAGATAACAGTCCATAGAACATTTTGTATATATCAGAATTTAGATTTTTGCTCGAAATATATAGAAAAATCGTGTGTATAAGTGATTTCTAAATTGCAATTTTTAACATGCCGCATATCAGTTAATTTAAATAATTGAGCATTTAAATTTAGCTTACAATGTAGATCAATCTTTCTACTTTATTTTACATATACATCATTTTTTTGTAAGTGCAATAGTTTTTGCTGCTTAAGCGCTGCCGTTTGACACTAAAAACGCCACAATTAACATTGCAATAATATGGGCTAGATCGCCACCTTAAATAGAAATAACATATTCCAAGCGCTTCAATTTAGTTCAAATTAGCGAATTTTTGTCAAATAAAATTTGATCAAATACAACGCAGCGTCATAGAGATAGGCAGAAGGGTTAAAGCTGATCTTTGAACGGCCTCTTAGAGTTAACTATAAGGGTGGCCGTGAGTACTGGTTTATTTGATTTACAATTGATGCTTTCTGAATTAAAACTGGAAATGTTGTTGACTGGAGAAATTGATGTTTATTCAATTTTGCAGAAAATTTATTTTCCTCTCAAGCTTGTTCCCCCTTTCGTTGCATTTTTATTATTTATCATAAAATTACTTTTCAACAGGTGGTTGAACGATCCCAAAGCGTCAGATCAGAAGCAAGAGATCAAAGAATTCGCGAATACTTCTATGGAACAATCAAGAATTCCCTCTACCCTCATCCCTTTGATGTAAAATGGTCAGACGTAAAAATTGTTAAAATTGGCGCTCCCGCGTTACCGGACTCTTGTTTACCTCTGGGTATGAAAGCAGAAGATCACTTGACAAAAGTTGTACCTTTAACACCAAATAATGGAATGCTACATCATCTGTTTGCGGTTAGTTTTGCAAAAGATGACGACACTGTACTTTTATCAAATATCGCAGGATTTGTTTGCATGTAAGTACCAATACAATTTCTTTTTACCACCAACAAAACGAAGTAAATATTTCTATGACTTTTGGTCATAGGATTTTGATATTTAAAATCATATTTAAATATTTCTGTTTTTTATTTGATAACTTCGACCCTTCATATTGTAAAAAAAATGTACCACACTAACCTGGCAAGTTATTTTAAAAAATTGCTCATTTAGTGTAGTTTGCAAAATGGTTTAAAATTTACTACAATTTTGAATTTTTCTTTAGAAAAAAAGGTATAGCTATTTTACTGCAAAAGGTGCTCGTTGTGAAATTATTACTATAATTAACAATTCTTGAACATTTTAACGGAAAGAGAATTTTCTGAAGGTCATGATATAATTTTTAATCGGTTTTGATAACGGATTAAAATTTTGATTATGTTAATTAGCGATTTTATATCAAAAACGCACAATTAATTAAAATATGTCCTGACACAGAATAGCAATCTTAAATATTCTGCATTAAAATTATTTAAATTTCAAGTAGGTATTGTAAGTGCTGTAAATGAAGTTTCGTTTTGACCATAATTTGAATGATTTCAAAAGACGTCATTTATAATGAAACTGTGAATCTAGGTAACTGTGGCACCTGTTGAAAAAGTTCTTGCTCTAATGATAGATCGGACCCTTAATACAGTAGTAATTCTTATAAGAAATTATTAATTTATGATTTTTCTGTTTTAGAACCAATATGGATATAGAGAGGCAAACTATGACTTTACTGGCACCCCAACCTAGACCGTTACCTAACTTCGTCTTAATTTATTCTGAAATACAATTTATGGACAATCATTAAGTTAACAATGATTTTATTAAGTGTAAATTATAAATTTGGCTTTATTATATTTATAAATTTATAAACGTTTATTGCTTTTATTAATCTTTTATCTCATACAGAGTATTCACTTTGTATTTGTGCTTTAACAAAGCCATGAACTTTTTGATGTTTTTTCATGGAACTTGAGTCATAAAACCCTTTATCACAAAACATACATTTATATGGCGTTTCTCCAGTATGCACACGCCTATGAACAGTTAAATTGCAACTTAAAGAAAAACTTTTCCCACAAACGTCACAAGTATATGGTCTTTCACCCGTATGCACCCTGAGATGTTGCCTTAGGTGAACACTTTGCACAAATCTTTTGTGGCAATAACTGCAAGAGTACGGTCTTTCCCCAGTGTGAATCAAAACATGTTTGGCTAAACTGCTTTTGTAACAAAATCGTTTGTTGCAAATTGCACAAGCATACTGCAAACTACCCGAATGCATGGACAAATGTGTTTTTAAATTTCCTGTGGTCGAAAACGTTTTGCCACACAAGTTACACAAACATATATTTTTGACATCCTCCTCACTCTTTCGCTGCTTTGGTTTGTTTAACAAGTGACTCTTCAGGTGCAAACTAAACATTTTAGATGTAACATAAGTTTTAGGACAATGCGGGCACTTCATTGTTTTACCATCACATTCATGATTCCTCATGTGCATGGTAAAATCCCTTAGACGGAAAAAATTTTTACCACAAATTTTACAGTTGTGCGGTCTATCCCCTGAATGAATTCTCATGTGTTCTTCTTTGGTTATCAAGCGCGTGAAACCTAAAATTAGAAAAATTAAAGCCGTTTTTGTATGAGTTGTAGTGCGGTATGTTACGTTTTCCGCAAATTTCACACAAAAAAGGTTTTTCTCCAGTATGAATTCTTTTGTGCCGCTCCAAATTTTGGACGATATTAAATTTTTTTTCGCATATATCACATTCGTAAGGTCTTTCATTTGTGTGAATTCTTTCGTGTACTTTCAGCTTCGCCGTTTCTTTAAATTTTTTACCGCAGTTCTTACAGGAATATTTTAACGGTTTACATTTGTAACTTTTTCTGTTATGTTCGTTAAAATCTACTAGAGAATCGTAAGATTTTTTGCATCTAGAACATTTGTATGGAAGTCTAACAAGTTCAGGTGAATTTGAATCAAATTTTGGTATACTTTCACTTTGATTTTCTTTAACGTTATTGCTATTGAGGTAATTTTCTTCTACTTCCTGGCATAACTCAATGATTATATTATCAATTTCAAATTTTTCTTCGTTATTATCATAGTCTTCAGTTAGAATTTCATACTTGACCAAGGTATTGTCAACTTCTTCATTCAACTCGACTGGACTACCTTTTTCTGTTATATTTTTATCTAAATTTCTTACTTCTGGATTATTGCAATTTTTGTCTTGAATTTCACGATTTTCTTCTGAATTCTGGTTTTGTAAAACTGCAAGACTTTTATGGTCTGCGACATCTGGACTTATTTCTTCATGTTTTTCATCAAGAAAAGAATGTAATAAATCGTCAATTTTTTGACACTTGCGAATAAATTCATAACTCGTTATCAACTTTTCAATGCAGCGAACACATATATGTTGAGGCAAATTGTCATCCGCCTTGATCTAAATAAAATTGAGAGTTTAATAATTAGAATAAAGTAACAATAAATTATATTACTGGTACGAAAATTACCTGCAAAGAAGTTAACTGAATACAAATATTGGACATTGATAAGCCATCAAAACATAATTTAAACAAAGGTTGAACATTATTTTCTGTCAAACACAAACGACATGAACAACTTAAATTGCTTTTAGTTAATTTAATAGTTTCAATATTTGTGTTAAAAATTTGTAATTCTTCCATGATTTCTGTTATCTTAACCTTTACAAAATGTTGATAATTCCAGCGGGGATTTATTTGAACTAAAATCTGTCAGATATGCCAATCGCTCTATTGCCAACATAAATCACTGAAACACATCAGCCATAGTAAAAATAATAATACAGTATGGACAGTCAAGCATTTTTGCCGTTCCAAATTTTTATACGCATGTCTGAAAATAGTTTGAGTATGTATAGGTGTTCACAGATGTCGCAGTCTATTTCAATTGTATTTGGTGCTCTTTCGAAGAGAGTTTGTTGTAATAACATAATGTATGGTGGGGAGACTAACAAGTTAACTAATAAAGCCAGTCTTAAACAAGTACTCGTCTTTAAATCATGGTGTCAGGTTAGAGGTCAGATGCGGTAAAAACAGATAATAAAATTTTACTAAGTGTTTATTTTATTCAAAAAACTGATAATAATAATTAACTCAAGTGTTAATGTTATTCAAAGACAATAAATTATAATTTTAAGTGTTAATTATAATCAAAGACAATAAATTAGTTACTTAAGTGTTTAAACTAAAGAAAATTCAGAATGGAAGCGTCCATGAAACCGCCAAAAGGACTCACGACAGGAGAAACGACGAACTGGACAAAATTTATCCAACAGTTTCAGTTGTACCTGAAAGCGATAGATATGGAAAAGAAAACAGATGCAAGAAAGATTGCCATATTCCTAAACGTCGCAGGAGAAGAAGCGATTGACATATTCAACACGCTTAAATTAACAGAAGACGAAAAAGGAAAATACGATGAAGTCGTAAAAGCTTTTGAAGCCTACTGTAAACCTAGGAAAAATGTAATTACGGAAAGTTTCAAATTCTACTCAAGGTCGCAATTGCCAGAAGAAAGATTTGATCATTTTCTTACCGAAATAACAATACAAGCGAGGCTATGTGAGTTCGGGAATCAAAAAGAAAAGAGGTTCAAGTAAAGACACAAAATTATTATAATAAGAATGCAAAAAAGAGAGAAGGTTTTGAAAAGGGAGAAAATGTAACAATTCAGAATCTTCCTGATAAAACGTGGTCACCAGGAAAAATCATAGAAGTGAGTAACACTCCAAGGTCCTATACAGTTAAAAATAGTTCGGGCAATATAATTAGGCGAAATAGCCATCATTTAAGAAAATCAAATAATGAGTTTACCGAGAAACTACCGGACCTAGATTTAAATTTAGATTCAGAAAACAATGACCAAATAGTGAGGCCTTCTATGATTGATCCAGGTTCGCAAATAGATCCTAGAGAAGAGGTACAACCTCAAAGACAACCTGAGATTGTAAAAACCAGGTTGGGAAGGACTATTAAAAGACCTGAATATTTAAAAGATTATGTTAAATAAATTGTTCTTTAGAATTAAGATTTTCACTGTTTAATTGTTCTTTAGATTTAAGATTTACAATATGTAAACCCTAATGTAACAAAAAGGGGAGATGTTGTAATAACATAATGTATGGTGGGGAGACTAACAAGTTAACTAATAAAGCCAGTCTTAAACAAGTAATCGTCTTTAAATCAGAGTTCACAGATGGCGCAGTCGGTCGCACCACATGTGACACGACAATTATTCACAAAACGTCAAACTTATAGGTTAGAATTCATAAATAACAAACATAGATGTTTATATAGAAGGCTAGATAACTAACTCGTACACAGAAGTGAAGCCTGGTCCGCCATTTGTCAGGTTGGCAAGGAATGTAAGAAAATGCTTGTTACAGTGTTTGTTTTGTGTGAGTTTATAGGATTATAGATAAATTATTTATGCCAAAAGGCATTAAATTAAATAAATTAGTATAAATTAGTATTATTTGCAAATAAATAAAATCTAACCTAAAACAATAAAATATTTTAAATTGTTTTATTGCTGTTATTCTGTATTATTTAATAAATAAATAAATTTAATATTAAATTCCTGCTTGAATACTATAAATTTACTCATGTTACAACAAGTTACGTACGAAATTATTATGGTTTTGCCAACCCAACAAATGGCCGCCAGGCTTCACTTCTATAACATTGAATGTATTAGGAGTCGCTAGCTAGCTAGCTTGGCTGGCTTTGCGGAGCAGGTCCGGGCGAAGCCCGGCTTTCTCCTTCGTCTGGCAGTACGCTTGTGGGGAAATTTTACGCAGGGAGGGACTTCGAACCCGGGGTTGGCGTTGAGCCAGAGCGTGAGAATATTAGGAGTCGCGTATCTAGCCTTCTATATAAACATCTATGATAACAAAAGATAGCCCCCTAGGGTGCTACAGATGAACTCAAACTATTTCAGATTTTTTGGAACACCAAAGAACAAGCAAACAGTAAAAGTCGCTACGTGCGCGCCTGCGCAGTTACTCACGTCGAATGTGCGCACGCGCAAAAATTCCCGGCAAATGTGAAGCGTATTTAAATGTCAAGTGCGCGCATACGCCATACTCAAGTCGAATGTGCGCCGAATGTGTGTAAAAATTAAAATTTTAGTTTTATAAACAGGACCGGATTAGAGTATGGGGCCCAAATCTAAAACTTTATTTAACTCTTAACGGTCCTGTCATTAAAAAGCTTTTCCTAACATTAATCCAAACTCGACCGGTGGATCTCTCTTTTAACGGTTCCCCCATTAAAAAAAATCGATTCCTAACACTGACCTAAGCCCGTCTGGTGGATCTCTCTTTTAAGAGTCCCCTCATTAAAAGAATGGTTTCCTAACACTAACCTAAACTTGATCGATGGATCTCTCTTTTTAACGGTCTCCCCATTAAAATAAAAATCGATTCCTAACACTAACCTAAGACGGACCGGATCGGTGGATCTGTTTTAAGGGTCCCCTCATTTAAACAAAATCGTTTCCAAACACTAACCTAACCTCAACCGATGGATCTCGTTTTTCATGGTCTCCTCAATAAAAAAATGTTGTTTCCTAACACTAACCTAAGGTCCACCGGTGGATCTCACTTTTAACGGTCCCCCCCCATTAAAAAAAATCGATTCCTAACACTGACCTAAGCCCGTCTGGTGGATCTCTCTTTTAAGGGTCAGTTGTATAAAAGAGGGTTAACTCGGGGATCAGCTGATCCTGGTTCAAGAGCTGACCCAGGATCGCCGCAAGGTAGATAGATTACAAATAAACCTATCAAGTAAATTTTTTTTATAAAATAAACCTATCAAGTAAATTTATCTACCTTACGTTGATCCTGGGTCAGCTCTTGAACCAGGATCAGCTGATCCCTGAGTTAACCCTCTTTTATACAACTGGCCCTAAGAGTCCCCTCATTAAAAGAATGGTTTCCTAACACTAACCGAAACTTGATCGATGGATCTCTCTTTTTAACGGTCTCCCCATTAAAATAAAAATCGATTCCTAACACTAACCGGACCGGTGGTAACTGCGAGTAACTAGTAACTGCGCACGCGCGCACGTAGCGACTTTTACTGTATGCACAAAGAACAAAGGGCCGACCAGGGACTGTCCATACTGTATTATTTCTTTTACTATACATCAGCTACAACCACACCATAGTAAAAGACCACACCGCGGATATTATTATTATTATCTCTTCTTGAAATCATCTTACAATTAAATAAAATTTCAAAATATAATATTATTATTTCAATAAGTTTTTTACAGCGTGCGCCGTTTCTCGCAGCCAATGCGCCATTTTCTCCTGTCATGGTCGTCTTCTAGTACCAGCGCCGTCTACTCTGCATGGCTTCTCCTACACCTTGTGCCCACGTTCTTCGGGGTCGTCCACTTAAAAATATAATTAATTCAAAAAATAAATTACATCATTTTTAAAACAAGTTTGAAAAAAAATGAGTGGGTTCAGGAACCGAACTCATGATCTACGGTTTAGTAGGCAAAGTCACTAAACATTAGCCCACGAGAACTTATTCCTAGAACGAGCACAAAGTGAGATGAGAGGGCGTAGACAAAATCCGGCGCAGTAGACATCGCGTGACACCCAATTCCACCAATTGACACCAACATAAACACGATTGTACGAGTTTTGGTTTCTACGCACTAGCTCCACCCTCTCATCTTTCTTTGCGCCTGCTCTACCAATTGTTGCTAACATTAAGGCGCCTCTCTTGGCTTAAAATGCTAAAAATTCAAGTCACGATTGTGCTGCTAATAATAAATATTTTTAAAATATTCAAGAAATAGTTTTATACTTTACCATTTTAATTCTCTTTTAAACATTTAAAAATATTTATTATTATAACAGCACAATCTTGACTTGTTCAAATCATGCATTTTAAGCTAGTAGAGGCGCCTAACACAGTTAAAGCTTTCAAAATTCATAATTTTTGAAGGTGTTGCAGGCTGAATTTTGAGATCTTTTTTTTAATTTGTAAGAATTCCAAAGCAGAATTATGCTACATTTTCTTAAAGTAGTACGAAAATTCTAACGTGATTAAATAATTTTTTTTTAAGTTGATCAATTCTTATTTTGTTGAATTTAATTGCAAAGGAGGCCAAACAATTATTTTCATGTTTCTTAGGACATTTATAATTTTTCTGAATTTTTTGAGATTTTTCGGAAATGTGAAGTAATGTGAAAAAAACCTTGTTTTATTCTAAAGTCAACAGGAAATAAATTGAAAGGCTGAAATTTTGCACAAAATTGTCTTTTTGCATAACAAACTTTGTAAAAATATATAATTAGTTATGTTTGGGTCTTTAAAAATATTTTTAAATATTTACTTTACTTCAATGTGTTTGTATTATTTTTGTATCAATGTAGGTATTTCAACTGATAATAAACTTATAGTTTTTTAAAATATTTCCCATGTGAACGAATTTTTATAATAATGATAGGAACTATGGTTTAATGAGTGCAAAAGAGTATGATATAGTTTCATGTTATCTCTATTAGGCATTACGTCTTTAATTTTGAATTAAAAAAGATCAGGGCCGGTGTACCCGAGATTTTTTACCCCCTTAAATTTTACCCCCCGGGGGTCAAATTTCCCTAGCGACATTTTACCCCCCGGTAAAAATTCCCTAGAGATATTTTACCCTCAGTGAAAAAAAATAAAGTCAAATTTCCCTAGTGAATTTTTACCGGGGGGTAAAAATAAGTTCAAAATATTCTCAGTGAATTTTTACCCTATAACAAATATTGTTACATAATCATTCAAATCATTTTGAAGTCGTAGTTGCCGTGAAAAAAATGTAATAATTTATTTATTTTTCATACAATTATACAAATTTTTAATACATTTTTTACTAAACTATTCAATTTAATTATTACTAAATTTCTTCAAAACTCCATGGAGGATATTTTAGTATATACTAACTGCTCTCTGAAAACGAAACTTTAAACGAAAAACAAACAAATGCAAAAATTTGCTATATAGTGTAGTCAAAATGGCTGTGGAGCGTCGGAATCGGAGCGGAGGCACGGAAGAATCGACTTTTATTTAAAGAGAGGATCATTATTAAAAGGTAGATCCCGGTTGAGGCTAAGTTAGTGTTAGGAAACGACTTTTTTTTAAAGAAAAGGTCATTAAAAGGTAGATCCACCGGTCGAGGCTAGGTTAGTGGTAGAAATCGACTTTTATTTAAAGAGAGGGTCATTATTGACAACACATCCACCTACGACAGAGTTGAAAAAAAGCGAGATTCACCCCTTGCTAATAGCACAATTTGCCGAGTTGGATCACCCTCGGGGGATGTTTTCAATTAGTCTAATGTTGCCAAAATGGCTCTGGAGCGCTGCAAAGCGGAGCGTAGCGCGGCGCGGAAGAGTCAATTTTGGCAACACATCCACCTACAACAGAGTTGAAAAAAAAGCGAGATTCACCCCTTGCTAATAGCACAATTTGCCGAGTTGGATCACCCCTGGGGGATGTTTTTAATGAGTTTAGTGAAAATGTTAGCAATTTGTTGTATTGATGATGAGATTATGGGATTATTCCTTGGTTGGTATTTAACGTAATGAAATTAATTATTATTATGTTTATATAAACAAAATGACTGTAATCATAAAACATAAGAAGATAAAAATTACAGATAAAATGGACGAAAATGGAAGAAACTTTAACGAAATTTAAATAACAAATGCAAAAATTTGCTATAGGGTAAAAATCAGTGTTGCCAGCACTTAAATTTACGCCGTGTCTGGATGACACACGATTGTCTCGCGACAGTAATAACCTGGCTTTGACTGTGGCGCCATCTGTGGTGCGGTGATGTAACTGTTAGAAAATTTTACTTCACAGTGAGGTTATGCGAAGTTGTGTCATGTTTCCAAGCATGCGCATTTGGTGCTGTTTTGTACTTAGGAATACCAAATTTAATTTTGACATATGTCAAATTTCGTTAAAGTACATATTTTATTATTTAAATTTTTTCCTTGTACAATAATAAATCATAAACAGTAATACTACTATTTGTTTATTAGTTTCAGTGTGAAATTTGTGATTACAAATGTGTACATAATAATAATTAAAAAAAAATTATTTTAAAACTCATACAGGCGAAAAACCGTTGAAGTATATAATTTGCACATATTTAAAAATAAATGTGCACATAAGAGAATCTAAAAACCCATACATTATAATACTCATATACAACAGTTTTACTTATTTTACCTTAATATTAATAGTAATTAAACATTGAATAATTTCATTTTAAGGTTATAATATATTGAATTTAAGATAATTATTAATATTGAATGTGTTTTTTAACATCATTATTTTTTTAAATAATTTATTCAATAACTTAAATAGTAATAGCAGTAGAGTAAATAACATGACTAGAATATTGTTAACGTAAAGTAATGGTATTTCATGTAGTAAGTTCATTACAGAAATTTTACATCTGTCAAAATTAAATTTGGTATTCCTAAGTACAAAACAGCACCAAATGCGCATGCTTGGAAACATAACACAACTTCGCATAACCTCACTGTGAAGTAAAATTTTCTAAGAGTTACATCACCGCACCACAGATGGCGCCACAGTCACAGCCAGGTTATTACTGTCGCGAGACAATCGTGATGACACGGCGATCCCGCCAGAAATCCGCCAGAAATTCCATTTTTAATAATTTAAGATTAGCGTATTAGATGTTTTAAAATAAAATTACACAATTTTTTATTATTTTATTAAAAAAAAAAAATGTATATTACAAAACACTTATAAATCTAAAAACAAGTCATCGACATCGTCGTAGTCTTCGAGCTTGTAAGTTTCTTTGTAATAAGTACCAACATAAACTGAAGTCAGAATAATACTTATAACTTAACTTAAACAGAATAAACTTCAGATTGAAGTCTGAACATAACCCATGCCATTTATAGAGCGGTAAGATTGTGTACTAATTTGAAGGCGGTGAAATTTTAAATTTAAAAGGAAAAAAAAATTTTAAATTGACTTTCGGCAGTTTTTAAAAACCGTCAGATTTCCAGTCAGATATTCTTTATTGAAGCTAAAATTTCCGCTAGCCGCTAGATGGAAATTTTTCCCGCTAAAGCAACTTCAAACAAGTCAGATCTAGCGGGAAAACCGCTAGATTGGCAACACTGGTAAAAATTCACTGAGAATATTTTGAAATTATTTTTACCCCCCGGTAAAAATTCACTAGGGAAATTTGACCCCTTTATTTTTTTTTACTGAGGGTAAAATTTCTCTAGTGATATTTTACCCCCCCGTAAAATTTCTCTAGGGAATTTTTACCGGGTGGTAAAATATCACTAGGGAAATTTGACCGGGGGGTAAAATATCACGGGGGTAAAGATCCCCGGTTACACCGGACTTCAGAAATATAAATTGATTATTAAATTTTAAAAATCCTCATGAATTATTTTTATATTGTATTAAAATTTAAATACGCGAAAAGAAAAAATATATTTCTAATTGAAGTTACCCGGGGGGGGGGGGGGATTGCTACATTTACTTTAATTGTTAAAATTAGACTAATGGGCCGTTTTGTACCTAAATATTCGTATTGTATTCTCGTTTAAGCTGGACTTGTTTATTACAGGAATTTTTACAGATCATTAACTTAAATAAAAATAAATCTTGATCACATTATTTTGATAGTATAACGTTGCTATAGTATAACAATGGGTAATTTACTACATTATTGTTGTTTGCAACGGATATAGAAGTTTTTATATTTTAAGTTAACCTTAGCGTAATACTTTTCTGTTATAAAATATTTAATATTAGCGAAAATTTTGACCAATACACTTGGAACTATTGCCAAAATTTCTTCATTGCCAAGATCACAATGAAAAATTTAACTTGGCTACTTCTAATCGCATTATTAATTTACGATAGCTTCTGTAATGATAGCATTTTGTCTAAGTAAGTTTTTATTTTTTTCTTTTGCTAATTATTGGAAAACATTACCGTATTATATGAAAATTTATACTCTAATGTATATTATTATCAATCAAACAGTAATTTCTCCAATTATAATTTCAAATCATTTGCATTGGACTTAAATTTAATTTAGATGTCGTCATCGGAATATTTTATTGTTCTAATTGATTTAATTTCGATTTCCTAATTTACCTAAGTGGCGTATTTTATATTTTATAATTCAATGTCGCTAATAATTTTAATTTAATTTTTTGAACAATCAAAACTAATTTAAGATTTTTGCATCTTACATGTTCAACCGTGCTCTTTCTTAAAGTCAATACAAATTTTGAAACTTTATTTTATTAATTTTTATTTGCCAATTTTTAATTCATTCATTCTCAAACTACCTGCCTTTTTATGATACTAACATTTACGCTAATTAAAAATTAATACCTATGTACCTATTAATATGATTTTTCTCATAAATATTTTGTCTAAAGTTTCTCAAAAATTACCTTAATATTTAATAAACTGTGTTTCAGTTACATCAACATAGCTACAAGATTAAAGATTATCGAATGGAATTACAAAGTTACAGTAAAAAGTACTTCAATTTCTTCCATCTTAAAACATTTAAGTATATAATCGCACTACTCCGGTGGTAAATGCTTCATTTAATATGAAAATTACTGTGCAAGATAAACTCGAGGTAATATAGGCCTTTAATTTTTTCACAATTATGCCGTATCCGTATTCCAAAATGATGAGTAGAAAATTATAGCTGCGCTGGAATTACACAATATTTTTGCCAAATTAATAATATAAATAATCGCAATAATATAATCAACGAACATTTGATGTGAAGCATTGTGAATATAATTCAAAATAATATACAGGGTGTCCCCGCACTCACTTTACATAACTTAGGTGGTGATAGAAGACACTTTTCTAAGAACAATATTTAACAAAAATTTTTTTCTAAATTCAAACCCTCGAGAGTTAGGCCTCTTTAAAGCATTTTTTTTAATTTCCACCTGCACGTGGCCATAGCCCCAAAAATATTGATTTTTCAGTAAAAGTGGCATAGAGCTTTTTTAAAGAGCGTGAAATAATCTACAAACTAGATTTAAACCACTTATTGTCTAAAATCAACGACTCTCGAGTTATGAATTAAAGTAAATTAAAAAATGTCGAAAAATTTGAGCTTTTTCTTTTTTTGATTTTTTCAAAACACTGTAACTTTTAAACGAAAGATTTTACAAAAAATCTGACGCCCCATTCCGGATAGGAAATTTAATGGACTACAACTTTTGTTTAGTAAAAATTTACTAAACCAACCCATTTTACAGAAAATAATAAACAAGGTAGCTATAAAACAAAAAATTAAATTCGCAAAATTTTTATTTTTTTTGAAAAATTATTTTATTAATTAATTTTAAACTATTAGATTATTTAAGTAAATGTTGAAAATGACCACCCTCATTTTCAATATACAATCGTGATCATTTTAAAAGATGTTTTATAGTATTATTTATAACACTTCCTTTTTTGTTAAGAGCCACTATACCAGGGGTGGTCAACAAGGTCGAAGGGTCGACCGGTCGATTACGAGGCCAATTTTGGTCGATCGCTGAGTGTGAAAAAGTGTCAAAAAATCGAATTTCTGCAATTAAAAGTGTCGAAAAATCGACTTTTTTCGACAAACATCTTTTAAAACGATCTCGACTGTGTATTGAAAATGAGGGTGGTCATTTTCAACATTTACTTAAATAATCTAATAGTTTAAAATTAATTAATAAAATAATTTTTCAAAAAAAATAAAAAATTTTTAATTTAATTTTTTGTTTTGTTGTTTATTATTTTCTAATTTTCTGTGAAATGGATTGGTTTCTCAAAAATTTTTACTAGACAAAAGTTGTAGTCCATTAAATTTCCTATCCGGAATGGGGCGTCAGATCTTTTGTAAAATCTTTCGTTTAAAAGTTACAGGGTTTTGAAAAAAACCAAAAAATGAAAAAGCTCAAATTTTTCGACAATTTTTAATTTACTTTAATTCATAACTCGAGAGCCGTTGATTTTAGACAACAAAAGGTTTAAATCTAATTTGTAGATTATTTCACGCTCTTTAAAAAAGCTCTATACCACTTTTACTGAAAAATCAATATTTTCGGGGCTATGGCCACGTGAAGGTGAAAATTTAAAAAAATGCTTTAAAGAGGCCTAACTCTCGAGGAGTGCGGGGACACCCTGTATATTTTGAATTATAATCGCAATAATATAAATTCCCTCAGAATATTCCTGACTGCGCCACTTCAATATTATTAAACTGCTTTTAAATAGCCACTAAGGGCCAGTTGTATAAAAGAGGGTTAACTCGGGGATCAGCTGATCCTGGTTCAAGAGCTGACCCAGGATCAACGTAAGGTAGATAAATTTACTTGATAGGTTTATTTTATAAAAAAAATTTACTTGATAGGTTTATTTGTAATCTATCTACCTTGCGGCGATCCTGGGTCAGCTCTTGAACCAGGATCAGCTGATCCCCGAGTTAACCTTCTTTTATACAACTGGCCCTAAGCAGCTTTAATTTTCAGTCATTGACATAGGCACAACTAGGGGGGCTGGGGGGCTAAGCCCCCCAAAATTAAAGTTACCCCCCCAAAATATCCCAATTTTTCGTTATTTTTACTCCCTCCTTAAAAAAATTGTTCGAAAATATTTTTTAGCCCCCCCCCAAACTTTTGACCCTAGTTGCGGCAATGACTCATTGATGATCCCATTTCGTAATGATGCCCATTGATGATATATATTTTTAGGTAGTCGTACAAGTTTACAAGTTTCTAAGCAATGAGTACAGACGCTTTCCAATACGTCTGCAACTTAATTTTAAAAAATGTTTTGAACAAAACGCAATAGGTTTCCAAAGTATTAAGATCTGTGGTAACTTCACAAGTGCTTATTTCGAAAAGGTTTTGCAAATTATTTCTTACAAATAAATAGAATCTTATGTTTTCCATTTTTAGGATGTTACATATCACGCTTGCAATTTTGCTATAGATGAAACTCACTTTCCTCCACTTATTCCCGATGGTAAATTTAGACTAAATTTAAAACTGACGTATTTAAATGAAGAAATATGTCTCTTATATGTTTTTGGTGAAATATATACTCCAATTGTATATCCACATAAATAAATATTTCATAAAAATTAATGGAGGATACGGCTAGAAACGTGTCCAACGTTGACAGTGTTTATTAAAATTGTGCTTTTATTTTATCTTTTAGTAATTTAATATTTTTATTAAGCTTTCAAACGTTAATATGTTCTTCCTCAGAATTAATTATTTATTTATTAATTATTAAATATTTCGTAATATTAATTATTTCCGACGAAGAATAAGAATAATAACGTTTGAAAGCTTAATAAAAATATTAAATAATTTAATTATTTTATCCTATAACTCTATACATTTTTAAATATTTTATTTGTATAATATCACGAGTTAAAAACTTAACAATTTAATTATTTTATTTTGTGTTACACGTATCTAAGAATGTTTCAAATATTTATCAATAAAGGATGTTTTGTCAATATTATGAAAAAAGATGCATTTATTTTTCCAAGTGAACATATTCAAGGTACCTACTCAATTTTTTATACCTAATTTTTTGACAATCAATCCGAAATTATTCATGGTTCTTCGAGCAATATAAAGCAGGGGTCGGCAACCCGCGGCCCCCGAAGGGTCTTGGTGCGGCCCGCGACTCTAAAATAAATTACCTTTTTTTTTTTTTAAAAAAAAGGTCTTTTCGGTGGATTTTCCAAGAAGTGCGGCCCGCACTAATTTGTCCCCAAATATTTGTCCCCCGTACAACAAAAGGTTGCCGACCCCTGATATACAGCACCAGTGACACCAAATACTATAGAATATAGTAATAATACTTTCTATAGTATTTGGTGACACCAATCAAGGTTCTTCAGGGACCATCAGCGACGAGCAATCCAATTATTATACATGGTCCAAATGTAGCAGCAGTGGTTCAAGTAAAAAATGCGTTAGCGTCACAGAAGAACTTTGCAAACACAAAAATTAAATAAATAATCGTTTAAATGAGGGGGCAAGGTAATCCGCGGTCTGCGGACTCTAAAACAAATGAGTTTTTTTAAAGCTCTTTTTATTGGATTTGACAAGAAGTGCAGCCCGCACTAATCTCCACGTAAAATATTTGGCCTTCTTACAACAAAGTGTTGCCGATCCCAGGTTTAAATCATCCAATGCTTCCATACCAAGCACTCTCGACTTCTTTAGCAGGATCACCAGAAAAAAAAACATCGCGAAAGTTGTATGTCGGAAGCTCGTAGGAAAAAAGTAGTTGGGAAAAATTCACGACTATCTTTCGATAATAGCCGGTCTTATTTTTTTGTAATAAAGGACAATCTTATCCGAAGTCTAACAAAAAATTATCAAATGAAAAAGAAGTTAAGTGCGTTCGTTACGCACTTTCCCGAATGTTTTTTTCGACGAAAATTAAAAAATTTCAAAATCAACAATTTTTACCATATTTTTCATTCGTGGTGCATGTCTCCAAGTAAATTTCTTGCTTTTCGATAGAGGTTTATTTGGCTATTCGAACCTTTCGATGACAGAAATCCGTGTGTCTCCATTGCCCCATACTCTTCATGAGCATAGAAACTACAAAACATAGTGGTAAATTATTTAAAACAATTATAGTATTCGTACCTCTATCTTCCAGTATCCAAAATTTTCCACAGCGTAATTGCATCCACAATTCATTCACAATATGAATGAAGAGATTGAAGACAACAACAACGCAAGCATCAAAGCCACTCATCACGAAGCCTAGCGAGCACAATTCAATTTTGAGGCCCCAGGCGTTTAATATTCGGAAATTTGCCACTGCTCACATCAGTAATCTGAGTTGTTATGAGTTCTTGTATTTATTTCGGTCAGTGGTCGAAGTGGAAAGTAATTACTGGGGGTATGGGTATTCAGGGACGTACCTACGGGGGGGGAGCCCCCCACAATAATTTTGGAAATTGGAAAAAAGTTGGCAAAATCACTAAAAATTTGATCAAAATACTTAAAATTTGGTCAAGTTGGCAAAAGCCGCTAAACCTATAATAGGAAAAATAGACAATTACAAAGAGTTGGCAATTTTGAATTAATTAAGTTGGCAAATCCCCCCCCCCAAAAAAAAAGTTGACTGGGCCCAGTATAATTAATAATTATTTACTACGCTACTTAACCCGTAACTACTACTAGTTCATTGAATAACATGGTAATTTGGGTCCTGAGGACCCGATAGTAGTAGTTACGGGTTAAATGTGTTTCCCAATCGCTTCATATTCCGAATTATGATTTATTTGTTGCCTTTTTAGACATCTGGTGTAATCCGCATCCCGTCTTCCTGATGTAATGATGTAATAAACAGCATAATAATTAAATTAATCATACCGTAGCATAAAAATAAGTTGAGGTACGTAAAAGTACGCGTCTCGTGATGCTAAATAAGATAGGGTACGTTTCTGCAATTTGAAAAAAGTGGGGGTATGCTTTTTGGACCCCAAAGACTATAAATTAAATTAGAGAAGAATGCGGAACCACCTTTTCTTGTCCAGTCCCGTCCCAAGAGTCCTGCACGTCCTGTGGGTCCCATAATGTTGTAATGCAATAAGTGAAACAAAACGCTTTGAAAAAATTACCTTCTTTTTTAACCCTATTTCATAATTAAACTTGTTGAAATCCCTTGCCTCCGAGCAACATGCATTGCCCGGTTGATTGCGTCTAAAGATACTATCAAAATTAGTGCGAAAAGACGTAACTGGTATAGGCACTGTAACCTGGTAGCCAACAGTTGCTCGCAAAAATGCGTCACAAAGTTCTCAAATTTGAGGCTGAAACAGCTGAAGCTGAACACGAATTATTTTTGACGTTTAAAGTGAAGACAACCGCTTTCTAGATTAATCTTAACTTTATTGGGATTTGAGGTGGACACAAATTAAAAATTCATTCGCGCCCTATATATTACCGTCCACTGGGGTAAATTACTGGTACTGCGTGAAGTTCATAATTCGCTGCGGGAATAAAAATTACAAAATTGTCAAAAAAATCAAAGTTCTTTTATTACTTGAATATTTTTAAATTAACAGTTTCAAATTTACTATTTTGCGACATCAAATCATGCACTAAAATATTTCAATTAACTAAATTTAAGTCGTCAAGAAAATAATACCTCTTATTTATTTTTTATTATCGAATTTAATGACGTTTAAGGACACGTAAGTGATAAGAAAAATGTTTTTAGTGAAAAAATAATACTTGAGTGAAAAATAGCCACAAGAAATATCAACATGCGCCACAAAATATTATTTCTTCTGTTTGCAATTTTGTATTGTGTTTTAATTGACGGTGCACTTGAAGGACCACCATCTAAAGAGAAAACCGACGACGATGATAACGAAGAAAGTACCGAAGAATTTATTGCCAGTATTAAAGATGAAGATGGAAGTAGTGCTTTAAAAATCGTCTCTGCTCCCGATTTATCCAAAGAACAAGATCGGAAAAGAGGTACGGTTAACCAATTTCCTTTTGTATAATATTACCTTTCCATCTGTGTTAACCTATATTTTATATTTGTCAATTTGTATTTAAAATGTGAAGGTACTGCAAGTGATGAAGAACAAATCGATGCCGCAGACCTTTTGATCCTAAAGCAAGCCAAATGGTTACAAAAGATGGTTCAAGAAATTGATGGTTTGAAGTATACAATAGTAACCGAAAGTCAAGAGATGGATGTAGGCTCAAATGAAGAAGAGGAAATTCCACCGTTACCTGTTAGTGCTCTCCAGGTTCCTAAACTTACACCCGAAGAACAAGAAGGAAAGCATATTTACGAAAACGCAATGACATTGTTAAATAGAACAAAACCAAACAAAAAAGAAGCGTATTCCTTACTTTTGGCGGCAGCGCAGAAGGGTAACGTAGACGCCAAAGCCATGGTTGCATGGGCCTCATTATTTGGAAATCCTCTAAGTCAAGATGTTGATAATGCAAAAAGCATCTTTACAGAGTTATCAGAAAAAGGACATCCCGAAGGTCATATGGGTTTAGGTACATTAAATTATCACTCTTGTGTATTAGATAGTACTGTAGGACTTTTTAGGGTTTCTGCATGCAATCGGATTGGGCGTTAATGTCAGTCAAGCAAAAGCCCTTGTTTATTATACATTTGCAGCTTTTGATGGTAACACTTGGGCGCAAATGGCGTTGGGTTATCGCTATTGGGCAGGTGTTACGGTTCCTCCCAGTTGTGAAAAATCACTCGATTATTACAGACTAGTTGCCGATAAAGGTTCGTTTTCCTATGTTGCTGAAGTTCGTAACAATTTCTGATAATTTCCATTTTTGTTACAACTTGAGCGATATTGTTTCTTTTTTACTTCTTAAAAACTCATTCATATTTTCAACCAGTTGCCCAAGGTGTTACATTCGGAGGTGGAACTGCAGTTCAAAGGGTCCGATTATTGGATGAGTTAGAAAATGGTTACACATCCGGAATTCTGGACAACGATCTTATCGAATATTATCAACTTTTAGCAGAGAAAGGTGACATACAAGCCCAAGTAAGTGGAAATTTTAACAAAAATTGCCAGATAACCAAAATTTTGTTTGTTTCAGGTAGGTCTAGGGCAGTTACACTATCAAGGTGGTAGAGGAGTTGATTTGGATTACCAGAAAGCAATGCACTATTTTACTCAAGCAGCTAATTCAGGAAATGCAGTTGCTATGGCTTATTTAGGAAAAGTAAATTGTTTGCAAATTGTTTGCAAACGATTCTAAAATTTTATTTTTAGATTTATTTAGATGGAAGTGATGATGTGGAACAAAATAACGATACAGCTTTTAGGTATTTCAAAAAAGCGTCCGAGTTAAACAATCCCGTTGGACAAAGTGGTATGGGACTTATGTATTTATACGGCAGAGGTGTCGAAAAGGATTACTCAAAAGCTCGCACATATTTTATACAAGCTGCAGATCAAGGATGGGTGGATGGACAACTTCAATTAGGAAACATGTATTTTAGTGAGTTCTTTGTTTTCATTACAGGACGCTTTAATTTACCTGTTACATATTTTTAGATGGTTTAGGGGTGAAAAAGGATTACAAAGCGGCCAATAAATATTTTTCTTTAGCGTCACAATCAGGTCATGTTTTGGCTTATTATAATTTAGGACAGATGCATGCTCAAGGTACGGGTATGATGCGGTCTTGTCCAACCGCAGTTGAGTTTTTTAAAAACGTAGCGGAACGTGGAAAGTGGGGCGAATTATTGATGCAGGTACATATTTGACACTTTGTTTTGAAACCGGCAGAATTATGAATTTTTTTGTAGGCTCACAGCGACTACAGAAACGGGAGATACGATGAATCTTTCATACAATATGCTCTTTTATCTGAATTGGGTTATGAAGTGGCACAAAGTAATTCGGCATTTTTACTCGATCGTGATGAAGTCCCCATGCTTAACATTCAGGAGGGTCTGGTTCGAGCACTTCTTTACTGGGGACGAGCAGCTGCACAAGGATATTCTGCAGCACAAGTAAATACTTTAGCTTTTTATGGTTCACATTTTCTAATGTTAAATTTAGGTAAAGTTAGGAGATTATTATTATTATGGACTGGGAACATCAATCGATTATGAAACTGCTGCATCTCATTACTTATTGGCATCTGACCAACAACACAACGCTCAAGCCATGTTTAATTTAGGATACATGCACGAACAAGGCTTAGGGATGGTGAAAGATATGCATCTAGCAAAACGTTGTTACGATCGTGCAGCAGAAACGAGTACCGATGCTAAAGTTCCTGTTACACTTGCTCTTTTTAAATTAAATGTGATGCTAAATGTGCAGAGCCTCAGGGAGGTAAAAATTTTCATTTCTTTTTTTTGAAAGGTATTAACTGTTTACATTTTTTAGAGTCCTCTGTATCCATTATTTACCTTCATGGAATCGATTCAATTAAATTGGGATTTGTACGCGATTACAACTTTACTTGGACTCTTAATTGCAATTGCCTATTTGAGAAGGCCTGGAGGTCTGCTACAACCACAACAGCAGCAACAGCAGCAGCAGCGGAATCTCCAACAGCAGCAGCATCTACTACAACAACAACAGCAGCAGCAGCAACCACAGGAACAACAACAGCAGCAACAACAAGAAGAGCAACAACAGCAGCAGCAAGAAGCTCCGTAAGAATGATCGTTTCACAAATTCAAAGAACTTCGTAATTGTAAGCAAATAGTGTAAATAAGTGTTATTGAGTAGCTTTAAATATACGAAATTTTACATTAGGTTTGATTTTAATCTTTACACTAACCAAATTTGTTATCTGTTAGGGAGTAAATAATTTCAGCATATTCATTATGGTAGCATCAGTGAAGCTACAGCAGTGATATGTTCACTGGTAGAGTACAGAGTAGAAATTCTGACTTCAAATCGCAGGCTTTACAAAATTTCTTAGCTCAGCCTTCTGGTGAACATCCCAGGGTTGCCACAGATACACTTTTATTCACTCTTTTGGAAATACATACACTTTTTATTACAATTTCATTTACAAAAATATAATTTTTTGATAAATTTAAAAATTCAATAAATAAAATTTTAAACATTGTCGACGCATGTTGCTTGGAGCAAATGTAGGCGAGGGAATCAACAAGTTAAATTATGAAATAGGGTTAAAAAAAAGGTCATTTTATGTCAAAATTATAAGGTTTTAAAAAAAGGTCATGAAATCAGAAAAAGCACTTTAACCCTGATCCAAAGATATTATATTTATTAAGGAAAACTCAACGAAATTTGAAAGATTACATTAAAATGAAGCGATTCAGTAGTGGATGAATCACCAATATCAATTAGTTTAGCTGCTAATCGATTTTAAAGTTTCAAATTTTACACGAAAAGCGACTAATGACTGCATTCTGTTACCAGTACATGCAAAGTTAGAGTTATGTTACTGAAAGAAAAAAAGGCGGAGCTAATGTGCAAAAAGAAAATTAGTTCGTTCAACTTTATGTTGGTGTTAATTGGTGGAATTTGGTGTCACGTGTCATCTACTGCGCCGGATTTTGGCTACGCCTTTTTTTCATTTTGTAACGTAACTACTTGGGCTAGAGGCTGGGCGTGGCGTAAGATCGACAGAGCAGTACCATGGTAGCGTTAACATCGAGCTAAAATCACTGTTATGGGGTATTTTTGGCTTAAATTTACCGAAAAGAAAGAGAGATTCATCCCCTTCCCACTAGCACACTTTGGCGAGTTGAACGGACCTAGGGAATATTTTTAATTTGTATAACGTCAAAACAAGGAACGGAAGGTCAGTTTTTTATAAAACAACCACCTATCATCTCGGATCCAACGTCGGCGTCGTCGTTAAATAGATTTGCAACATTAACTATGAATTTTACATGTTCTACTAGCATAATAATGATATTATAATAGTGAAAATTGAAAAGTCTAAAAAAGAAGAACTGAAAATTGAAACAAGAACTTCTTGAAATATTAAAATTAATAATAATAATAATTGGTTAGAAAGAATCGATTTTAAATGATGATCAAATTAGTAGAGGTGGGGAACTAATGATAACAAACTTTTTTAGTAATAAAGCAAACTTTTCTGATCGTTAAGTTATATTTATGTTAATTTATATTAAGGCCCCGATTTATCATTTGGACGACAACTTTTAATCATTTTAAAAGGGGGGGGGGCAAAAAAATTGTTTTAAACTTTGTAAATATATTATTGTTAAACTTGTGGATACTACAAAAATAGAAAAAAGAATCCTATTTCTAAAGTGGAATCTGTGAATACCGATTAATTAGTGAAAAGATTCTAATAGCAAAGGGGTGATTTTTGCGGAGGATCATCAATTTGAAACTTGGTAAATATAATATGTGTTAAATTTGTAAACACTGCCAAAATAGTGAAAAAATACTAAAAAAAAAAGGGAGTAGCTTTGAGGGAGGAAATAATAAAAATTTTAAAACTGTAAATTTATTACCATTAAACCTCCAAACACTACTAAAATAGTGAAAACATTTATGCGCTAAGGCAACAACTTGCAAACTGAGAGGCGCTGACAGGTGAAAAGCGATGGCCAAAATTCTGTTGTTAAAAAAAGTTTATTTTATGAAATACAGGATGGAGGCGTTAAAATTAGACTTTTTAAAGGGGGGCGTATTAACAGCGTTTTAGATACCATTGCTCTAAATCAATAATGTTATAATTGCAATACCATCAATTATTATTTCTTGTAATATTCTTCTTCTTTATCAGCCAGAGCCGTTTTGACAAGAAAACTAAATCCTATTCGGATTCATCTCATAAATAAATTTGCAATATTAACCATAAATTTTACATTTTTTACTAGCAGGGGCTACTGGTTAATATTACAAATTTATTTATCGATGATAGAGCCGAATAGGATTTAGTACTTTTCAAAGCTTACTCTTCCGCTCTAGAGCCGTTTTGACAACACTACACCAATTAAAAATATCCCTAGGGCCGTCCAACTCGGCAAAGTGTGCTACTGGAAAGGGGATATGGATCTCTTTTTTTTGCTGTGAATTAGTAATCACGACCCCGGTTGCGAGAGGGTAAGGAATGTTAATATGCGTACCATAGATGAGAGAGTAGTAATTACCTCTTTCATCTATGATGCGTACTGTTACCTCCAAAGCCCATTATTAGCAAATGGGGAATATGGTTAACAGCTGTTATATATTATCGTATACAGAAGATATACGACAATTATTTAAAAAATTCATGTGTAATTTGTCTGATTCAGCTGCAGTAGCAATTAATGATTGTCAAGACTCAAGAACTAAAAAATGACAAATTATGACAAAATTTGGAATTTTTGAAAAAATACCTGGTAGTATGAAGGTGAATGTATTCAAAATCTTGAAAGCAAGAATCCTCTACTGCTGATTCTGTAGGACTTCCTTGTAAAAATGAAGGTTTTCAAGGAGAAACGACCGACAATATTACTATCTCATCAGCAAATGTATTTAAATATGCGCTGATAACGTCAGAATTTAGAAAAGTATTTGATTATACTATTTTTCTTGTAACAACCATACTTCTGATTAATTATATTTTGTGTATGGCATTCATTTATTAAGAATAGTACATTAATTTAGTTTTGGTAGAATTTTTCTTTTGTCTTCAGAATTTTTTTTTTTTAATTAAAAATTAATATTTCTTATGTAGCTTTTTTAACTGCTTATATAAGATTTTATTGTGCTTTTTTCTTTCAATTTTTAGTGCGTATTATAAGCGCTTATTTTCTAAAAATAAATGCATATGAATTATCACTCTACCGATTACTTTGGAATATCTTGAATCCACCCTCGCGTCATGCAATGCCTGAAGAAATGCCCATTTTTCTATGGAGTCAAATGCTTTACTATAATCGACAAAAGCTAAGTGCATGGGCACATTATATTCTGTGCATTTTTCTATTAGTAGCCACAGTATCTGTAGGTGGTCACTGGTCAGTAGTGTTAAATTTGCAATATTCACCCCTTCTCAATAACTAAGAAAAAGGGATTGAGTGTTCCACTTCTTCCACATTACAAAATTTAATGCTCTCTAAATGTCAGTAACCCAGACAGTCATCCTGAGTTAACAACTTTGTCTTTCAAAATTTAAATATTACCTCTGATGCTATTTAAGTATTTAAAATTTATAAATAATTGCTAACTCTATTTATATCCTACAATCAACTCATTAAAAATAAGCATCTTACTTACATTAGTAAATTAATTTATTTCAAAACTCGACAATTCTATAAAATATCAAATAAAGAGCAGTACAAAAGTTAAGCGTAATAATTGAGATTTGCCTTCTTTTTTGCTTGTACTTCCATAATAGCATCCATATAATCCTCATGTATTACAACAGTTGCGTTACGTCTTAACGCAATCATACCGGCTTCTACACACACAGCTTTGCATTGTGCTCCATTAAAGTCGTCGGTAGTTCTAGCCAATTCTTCATAATTAACATCAGGACTGACTGTCATTTTACGAGAATGAATTTGCATAATGCGAGCACGAGCCTCTTCATTGGGATGTGGAAATTCTATTTTACGATCCAATCGACCTATTTACAACAAAATTTAATCAAAAATGTAAAATAAAAACCTACAAATGCTCACCAGAACGTAACAAAGCAGGATCTAAAATGTCGACCCTATTTGTAGCTGCAATAACTTTAATGTTTGAAGTTGAACTGAAACCATCCAACTGATTGAGTAATTCCAACATAGTTCTTTGCACTTCTCGATCCCCAGCCTTTTCAGAGTCGAATCTCTTCGTACCGATAGCATCCAACTCATCGATAAATATAATTGCCGGAGACTTTTCTTTCGCTAGGGCAAACGCATCTCGTACTAATTTGGCACCGTCACCAATAAACATTTGTACCAATTGAGGACCGGCCAATTTTAAAAACGTTGACTTGGTTTGTGCAGCACAAGCCCTTGCCAGTAAAGTTTTCCCAGTTCCAGGTGGTCCGTAAAGTAAAACGCCTACAAAAGAAAACAATTAAATCTCAAAACCTGCACAAATTAAATTATGAATTGATCTCACCTTTAGGTGGATGAATACCAAGATTTTCAAATTTCTCTTTGTGAGTCATCGGCAAAACAACGGCTTCGATGAGTTCTTGAATTTGTTTATCTAAACCTCCAATATCGGAATACTGTTCGGTGGGTCTCTCGTCCACTTCCATAGCCTTAACGCGAGCGTCATATTCGGCGGGCAAAGTTTCCAAAATTAAATAGGAATCTTTGTTTACACCGACTAAATCGCCAGGTTTTAACTTTTCTTCGTCCACCAAACCAATGACTGGCAAAAAGTAAGTTTGTCGAGTGGAAGTTTTCACTACTGCACATTTACCCTTGCGCTGAGCATCTAAATCTACCACAGCACCGTCTTCTTCTTCCTCTTGAGGATCAATGTCAAGCAATTCGATGACGTTCGATACCAAGTAAGGCAGCGTCTTGTTTACTTTGATTTTTTCTGTGTTTTCTTTAATCTTTTCGTTTTGCGCTTGCAATTCGTGACTTATTCTCATGACTTCGCTTTTCATAATTTTTATTTCGTTATCTAGTAAACGCATACGACTTACGATCTCGTCTGTGGGCATTCTTAACACCTCTTCACCCAAAGCTTCCTCTCCATCGTCCCAAATGGCTTTATCTTCCAATGTAGTCATGATTAGTTAACTTTCTATTTAAATTTATAATTTATTAAAACTTTTTCATTACCGGTTACAAACACTTTTTATGATGAATGGATGTCGAAAGTCAAATTTGAAATAGCGAGTCATCTCACAGTTTTTTTTTTCGTCAAGCGTTGGCTGCACTGGTATTCAAATACGAGGAGAGCACAAATATTATTTACAGTGAGGCGACATACAAAAGTCTTCCACTGCCAATTTCTAGAAAAGAGATCATGCGGAGCGTAGGGAATGACGCGCATTATTGAATTAACGAAATTCCCCACCCCAACGGGAATCTCGTTCATAGTTAAAATCAAAATTTCCTCTCTAGAAATTACATGTATAATGGAAAATCGATCAAATTGGTGGGAACTAGGAATCACCTGATAGATTCCCGTAAGTACATAAATTATCCTCAGTCAAAAAAATTAGTAATTTTTAGAAATTTTTTCACCAACTCGTATATTATTTTTAGTTGACCTTTATTTCGCTGTCAACTGTCAAATTCAAATTGATTGTCACTCGACTATTTTGATTTAACAGAAGGTAAATAATAGTTTGCTTATTTATAAATAACCAAAGAGAGAATAATTAACATTTATTATACATTTTTAGATCGCAAAAAAATAAAATGGCACTTTCCTTAATAGCACGAAGTATCAATAGACCTCTGGGTAACATAATTATTACGGAGAAACGAACTTGTAAATGATTATATAACATTTTAGGTTATTCCTGTTTTCTTAGGAACAGCACAATTGCTTTCAGAAACACAAATGTGACTTTGTTATCGAACAAGGCTACTTTTACTGCCTTACAAAAAATTACACCAATTCAAGATCAAAATAAGAATGTGATTTTAATGAAACCTTTAACGAGAAACATGGCTGGTTCGGGCGATTTTCGTTTAATGTGGACTGTTGAGAGAATATTTGCAGTTGCATTGCTTGGCTTGTTACCTCTTACGATTGCATTTCCAAATGCACTTTTCGACAATGTTGCTTCCATCATGGTGGTTGTACATTTTCATTGGTAATTTTGTACTAAAATTAGGAGAAACTTTTCAAATTTTATTTTGATTGTAGGGGTTTAGAAGCTATGGCTTCGGATTATCTTAGACCTATTGTGGTTGGAGAGGCACTCTCCAAAGCATCTTTAATTGCGGTTTATATCATTTCTGCAGTTACTCTTGGTGGCTTGTTATATTTCAACTACACCGATATTGGAGTTGGAAAAACAATCAGGAAATTCTGGGCAGTTGGTAATAAAAAGCATAATTAAAAAAAATATGTAATATTTACATAGATTGAGGTATTATTTTTGTTTTATTAATAATAAAATATATAAAATTCTGCAGTGTTTATTGCTTAACTTTGTGATTATTGTAAAATATCTTAAATTAGTTACTTATAATAAATTAATATTGCAAATCTCCATTTACTTCGTGTAAAGAATTATGAAAAATCCTTAAAGCGTTCCATTGTTTTGTGTGTAGCAAAATGTGGGGCCTTTTGCTTCGCATGTGTTTTACAGCTTCTTCGGGATCCCAACCATATCTCTGAAATTAAATCTTCGGTTATTATCTGTATTAAAGTTTAATGGGAGACAATTTAACTATTAGTAAAAAATAATTCACCACTTATGACCAATTCTTCTAAAATTGACCAAAAATATTATCTAATAATAAAAATAATTATTTTCAAATTTTAAGTTCAAATGCTGCTGAAACATCGATAAAGAAAAGATAGTACAAATTGGTACTTAAGCTGAACACAAAAAAGGCTTAGCATGGCTTCAAATTGATGGAATAAGTAAAAGTAAAACCTTTTAATAACAAACATTCAACGTAATAAAAATAGAAAATACAATAGCCACACTTACAAGCAGAGCTGTTCAAAGTACTTTGTGAAAATAATTCAATTACCAAGTACTGTGTTAATGCCGAAAGTACTTGAAGTATCAAGTATTTCACTAACTAGGAGAGCCTTATTCCTACTCATCATCACCGATTTCGTCCAGATTCACAGCATTATGTAGGGCTTGACTAGAAATGAAAGTGGCGCAAAATGGCTAAGCGTTTGGAAAGTAAGTGTCCCCGTGCGGACTTTTTTTGGGCTTCTTTTCAATCTTTACGATGAATATGCATTGTTTCAGTTCATTTGTGGCGTAAGTGTCGTAAAAATTGAAAAGAAGCCAAAAAAAATAAAAAGATCCTGCACGAGGATGTTTATTTGGGACTATGTAAATTCCCCTAACTAGGGGGTGTGGGAGTGAGACAAAATTTAGGACGTATTTTATGAACGACATCTTAGGTTATTTGTCGAACTTTGTTCTTTCTTTAGCATAATTTTGTGGTCAATATGTAATCTAATTTTAAGTTCGACAAAAACTTACGGTTTCGTCTATAAAAGACATCCAAAATATTGTCCTACTCCCTCCCCTCCTAATTAGGGGAGTTTACATCGTCTCAGAATTATAGAGCAGGTAAAATGACATTCACATACCTGGGCGTTGAAATGTCTACATATGGAGACTTGGTAAGACAAGTATTTAGTCAAATTACCAAAGTGGTGACAGTAGCAGGATACCTGAGAAATGTAAAATCGACAAATCTATTTCTCAACACTGAAGACAAAGTGCGAATTTATAAAACCTGTGTTTGACCTGTGATGACATACGCAATCGAAATTCGTGCCGATAACACCAGAACTAAGGCACTAGTTAGAACGGCTGATATGAGGGTACTGAGGGCCATAGCCGGCAAGACGCTCAGAAATCGCGTAAGACACAGCGCCATAAGAGAGACTTGCCAAGTTCAAGATATTGTGAGATGGGTCAGACAACGTAGAAGAGAGTGGAACACCCATGTTAGAAGAATGGGCTTGAATCATATTTTAGGGTGCCTGGGAACCCCGGGAAAATCTTGACAGTTTTTTTTATAAAACTATATTATAAAACTGATGGTGGCAGCTTCGTCAAGGAAAATCCAACCCCTGGCTTCAGGTTCATAACTTTGGAGAGAATACCATTTTAAAATCAAACCCTCAAGTACTGGATCGATAGAATGGTGTCAGTGTTGTGATAAAAGACAAAATTAAAAATCACCTTTAAATTTGGACATTTTTAGAACCCTGGACTGTAAAAAAGGTCATAGGGTAAATAATTCGTATATTTCAAAATTATGTTAGTGGTCCCCGAAATTCTAATTGCGAATTTAGCGGTCAGCAACATGACCATAGGAGTTCTACTTCTAATATAAGCAGTAGGTGTAGAACTCTTTTGCTAAATGACTCTTTAGGCCAGTCATTGGGGACTTAAAAAGTGAAAAGTTAGACAAAAATTGCAAAAGTTTTTATATTTTGGGACAACATTGTGGCAGGTCAAAAAATTATTAATCCGATTTTTGCACCCTTTTTTGTTCCCCGGAACATTGTGAAATTGTAAAAAGAAGAGTGTAAATTTGCAATAACTCTATGAAAAATATTCCGAAATTTATGCAAATCTTGGAGAACAGTTTAATAATTATTAGACCTCTTCTAGAAAGTTTGCACCCTGCTACGATGACCGGAACATTGCAAATAGTTGTGATTATTAATTTGCATACAGGGTTGTATTAAGGAATTATTTGCATGACTTTTGCAATTTTTTTCGACAGGATACACCAAAAAAAATTAATAAGCTACTGTTTGCAATGTTTCAGTCATTGTATCAGGGTGCAAACTTTATTGAAGATGTGTTTTAATTATTAAAATGTTCTTCAAGGTTTGTATAAATTTTGGAATTTCGTTTTTTTTAATTTAACAATGTTCCGGGGGGCAGAAAAGGGTGCAAATTCGGATTTATTATTTTTTTACCTCCTTCAATGTTGTCTCAAAATTTGAAAACTTTTGCAATTTTTTATACCTTTTTTGCTACAATGACTGGCCTACTTAAAGTAAAGACAATTGTAACAAAACTGTAGATCGAACCACGATCTAGAAATCGAACTTAAAACAAAGTTTCCTTGCAAAATCACTTAATTTGCAAAATTTATAAAGGAAAGTATATAATATGGGGGTCTTTGCCCCCAAACTATACCCTACGTCAGGGGTGTCAAACTGGCGGGCGGCCCGCCGCGTATATTTATGCGGCCCGAATGCCCGAATAAATTTTTAAATAAAAAAAATTTTTAATTTAAAACTAAAATAAAAAAGTATTGCAGATGAATTTAATAAGCGCTTCGAAGATTTTAAGAAGGAACATAAAGCTGCTCTCTTTTTATGGGAATTCTTTTTTTCGAAATTGAAGAAGCTCCTGTTTCCTTACAAATGGAACTGATTGATCTGCAGAACGACTCTATGTTAAAAGTAAAATACAGAGAAGTTGGAATTCCAAAAGTTTATTCGTACTTGGGACAAAGTACCCTGAGATTAAGAAGTTTGCCGCACAAATTATATGCTATTTCGGGAGCACATATTTATGTGAACAATTGTGTTCTTGCATGAAACTGAATAAAACGGGGCACAGATCAAGACTGACAGATATAAACTTCTCTTCCATAATGAAAGTTGTAACTTCCCAGTCAAGCTTCAGTAAGCAAACGGTGTCAAGCTTCTGGGAAGAAAAGGGAAGACCAATAGCCAGTGTTTATTATTTGTATACCTTGTAATTTAAATAAATTTTTACAAAAAAAAAGGTAAATTTTTATAAATATGAACAAAATAAAACTTGAGAGATGGACCTAAAAAAAAAGGTCATTCGGTGTGCGGCCCGCCAAATTTTTGCTTGTAGGAAAATGGCCCGTGGCCGAAATGAGTTTGACACCCCTGCCCTACGTATTAGTAAAGTTCAGAAATTTAAGATCAAGATGATCCCCAAGAACATTTACATAGTTTAATAGTACTACATAAATACTTCATAAAAAATGTAAATTTTTAGATATATCTAAGTATACAAAAATTTATTACCATCATGAGATAACATCCCACTAAAGTTGCACTTCTCGTTCTTCCTGCTTTGCAATGAACATAAACCGATGGTTTAGGTTTGTCATCGGCTTGATTTATGTGCATGACGTATTTGTTTATAAATTCAACCCCAGTCTGCAATTTAACTTGGCAGGGTGCCTGAAATATATCTGTGGTCGATAATTGCAAAAATTCTACACCTACGTTCTTCCATTTCTACAAATTATTAACTTATTTGTCAAAAGTTTCTATTATGTAAATTAAAACTAAAAAACTCACATTTTTATCATTGGCCAGCCACAATTCGTAACTTTCGTTCATAGAAATTACGGCTTTGATATTTTCTTCTTCAATTAGCTAAAATTTAAAAAAGGCGCCCTTTTTAGAAACAACCCCCGCCATTTAGTCGCAAATTTAAAAATTTCTAATGCGAAAAATTTCAACTCTTACCTTTTTTGTAAGATTTGGAAAAGGTAATGCACCTAAAACGACAGTATCGTCGATTCTGTTGTACCATTGACGCGAAGTAACTTTTTCCATCATTACATTATAAACTAATGAAGGGTAAAATGATACTCTGGCAAACATATTGTATGCAATCTAAAAAGATTTTTTTATAAAAAGTTTAAAATTTTCTGGAATCAAGTTTATGCGTCAAGTGAAGTAATTTTACTGTTCAATAAGCGATTATATTTTAGAAAGTTTTAAATGGTGGGCTTAATTTATTAATTTACATGCTTTCCCCCATTCATATCACCATCCTTTTTTATTACTTCTTGTTTGTTGTTTTTTAATAATACAACATTTTTTATTTCACTTTCTTCGCGATTGATTGAATCATTTTTATTATCAGAATTTTTTTTTTTATAAAATCTTAACCCCGAAATATGAATTTTATTTTAATAATTAAGAATTAATATGGTAAGTGTTTGTTTACCTGCGACATTTTCGGCTTTTAAATTGTAATTCAAAATTGATATTAAATTATGTAAGATTTAAATTTACACCACGTTTCAAGACTTTTCGAGCAACAAAAATACACTGTGTAATTTGAAAATTCTAACCATCAAATTTAATTTTTATCTCCGTTTTTTTTTGTACATATTAAAGTGTTTTTGTGACTTTTGGTAAATAAATATAGCAAATGTTCGGAAAATTTGTTTTTATTTGAGAACATATTCAGGCACGTTTTATTTTTAATTAAACCAGAAATACATTTTTTGAAATGGTATTCAGTAGTTCAACTATAATTTAGTTCAGCTGGTTCCATCATAGTAGTTCAACTACAGCAAAGCGGGTATGTTTGAACTATTTTTGAAAACCTTACTTTAAATCTTGATTTAAACAATAACGAAAATTAATGATGAAAAATGTAAGGAAATTTTTAATCAATATTTTATATTCTTCAGCAGACTGAAGAATTAAAAAAATTTGGATGGATGGACAAAAAAGAACAGTAGAAGAGCCAGAAAAAAATATTCAAAGAACATCAATAAAGTTAAGAATTTAACAAATTAACTCAATTTTATTATAATAGATATAAAAAAGAACCGTAACAGATCAATTATAAAATCATTAAAATTCTTAAATAATATCTTCATCCAACATTATTTTTCCTAAATTACCAGTCCTAAAAGTCTTGAGCATATATTTAGCGGCCCAATCAAAATCAGGTTTTAAAACATAATCATTATTGGTGTTCCTTATTTTAAGGTATTTCTTTTCCTTGACTGCAATTTCGGCCAAAACTAATGCGATATTATCGTTAGGTCCTTCCAAATTAAATACCTCCACATAATTATGCAAATGGTGTTTATTTAGCCAGTAAAGTAAATAATCGGCTATTACAGTTTCACCAACCATGTTATCTTGAATTGTAGCACATAAAGCCAATTTTAAACCTATTTCTACGTTAGATATCGTAGGCGTTAAAATACCTGGAGTGTCTAACATATAAAACAGGGGCTTTTCACTAATTTTTATTCTGCACATAACACTTTTTGTCATGCCAGGTTTGGCTCCAACAGGAGTAGCTTTCGCCTTGTTTAAACCACGATTTCTTAATGTGTTAATTAGAGAAGATTTACCTACGTTGGGTACACCGATTACCATCGCACAGTAATTAAATTCATCAGTTCTATTGTAACGATTCGAATTTTTTATAAGCGTTTTTGCCAGGGGAAATATATTTCCAACACCTTTACACATATGGTCCTTACAGTTAGTAAAAATTAGATTCGAGCAATAATCTTTTAAACTGTCTTGTATTTTGGGTATTGCACTTGGTTCGATCAAATCACTTTTATTTAATACTAATATGTGAGGTTTAATTCCACTTATTTTATATTTAAATTCTTGATTTCTACCAGATAATGGTATTCTTGCATCGTGAACCTCGATTATACAGTCCACCGTTCGTAGCTTCTGCTGCATTTGCTTTAATCCTTTTGCCATGTGTCCAGGAAACCATTGGATCGATTCTTTTGTTATACCTTTGAATACACTTCTGAACGCATTTTCCGACACTCTTTGAGCCATCTTTGAACAAACAAATCAAAAATAAAATTTATAAACGAAATGTTTGGTTAAATATAGTTTGACAGTTCGTGCTGGTTTGTGCATAAGGTTAAATGATTCTACAGAGTATTACAAAATAAATGCACCTATTTTGGGAGAATTATTTTTACTAGCAAAATAATAATATAATTAATTGAAATTTAAAAATTATCGAGTTAATTACAATTTTTTTTTTTAGATTTTAGCTATGTTTGCAGCTTCCATCAGAAAAATTAAACTACCTCGACAATTTTTAAATTTCAATTTAGCTTCATGAGTTAAAAACTATAATGTTTTATTTTATGCTATGCATATTTTGGATTTGCAGCTAAAGAAGATGTCGTCTTCAGTATATTTAATTTTTAATAATTGCTTAAGAATACAGAAATCAACAATAAAATTTTAAGTTTTATTAATCTTTTAAAACAAAAAAGAAGAAAATAATAATTGGACAGCTGAACGAGGTTTAACCGAGGTTGGTACAATAACGTGTAAGACATTAGGCTCTGTACCTTACCAGCTGGAAGGGGGGGGGGTTTGGAGAACAGCTCGAAATTTGAAGGGAAAGAATTTATTGCAGATAATAAACTTTTTGCCTCATATTCTAGAAGGTTCAAAACATCTATTAAGAAGCCATTAAAAAAATGATTTTTCAAAAAACAATTGGTAGAATTCTTATACACTACACTGTATATAAATGTTTAGGTGTCAGTTCAGTTGTGATTGACGCCATTTTAGCTTGTTTTGACTGATATTTTAACATCTCTGATTTTGACCGATCCTTTTATTAAAATTAACTTTAATATGGTAAGTACTGTGGTTTTTCGAACGTACCCAATTAATCTGTATCGTTTTACATATTCTAGAGTAGACGAGATGCAAATACTACCAAAGTATTTGTTGGTAGTTTACCTGAGGGCGTAACAACAGAAGATTTGAGAGAATTGTTTGCCCCTTATGGTAAAATAGTAGAATGCGATATCGGAAACAGATGCGGCTTTCTTCATTTGGAGGATAAGGAACTTGCATTGAAATCGATAGAAGAATTAAATAATACCACACTTAAAGGCGGTAAGATTACTGTGGAGCAAGGTCGCGTGAAACCTCCTCGCCGGATAAGAGAAGGTTCGGGGATTAGACCAAAGAGGGAACGTGGGGGTCCTTATGATCGTAATAACGTCGACTTGAGAGGGCCTCCGAGAAATAAAATGGGTGGTTATAATGATGGAGGATATGATGATAGAGGGTATGGAGAACGAGGATTTGGTGATCGGGGATACGATGATAGAGGGTATGGTGATAGAGGATACGGTGGGGGCTTTGCTGACCGAGGAGGCTATGGGGATCGAGGATATGGTGGTAGAGGTGGAGGTGATGAGCTTTATAGCCGTGATCGGTATGGAGAGTTTGATCGTAGTCAGCAACCTAGAGGCTACGGCGTTGGTTATGATAATGTTGATGATAGAAGATTAAGAGGCTATGGAAATGAACCCAGAGGTTATCCAGGTTATGGTAATGTTTTTAAAATATTTTTGTGTTTAATGATACTTAAACATTTTTTAACAGAAAGAGCAACATATGATGATAGACGTGTCCCACCAGGGAGTGACTACGATGGTGGTAGACCCATACCAGGAGAACGAAGATCTTTACTTGCATCTGCCAACAATATGTTTAGTCGACGAGAATCCTTATTAAAACCAGTGTAAATATCTGTTTTTGTTGTCGAAACATAAATTCTATTTTCTATTGTTTTTAGACCATCACCATCTCCAAGTGGTGGATATGGTGATAGAAATTCGTATGGAGGTTCTGGATACGATGGTGGTAATGCTTCATATAATAGCGGAGGCAATTATGGTACTCAGAATGATAGTGGATATGGAAATACTTCTGTTGGTTACAATAGTGCATCTAATGGGGCTGGTTACGGATCATCTGCCTATGGTTCTTCTGGTCCGGCTGTAGGAGGTGGCTACAATTCTGGTCCTACAGGGGGAAGCAATTATGGTTCGTCTGGACCTGCTGGTGGTGGCGGTTATGGTTCACCTGCTCCTATTGGAGGCAATTCATATGGTGGTGGATATAACACTTCTGGTGATGGTTATGGTGACTCTTACAACAGTAGACCGGGTGGCAATTATGAATCATCTTATTCTGCACCTCAACAAAAGGGGTAAGAAAATATTATATATGACTATTAATGTTTAAAATTTGTTATTTTCAAAAGTTAATAAAATATAAATGCGGAAAGCGGATCACATTTGTGAAGAACTAAACATTACAATTTTAAATTAACACGTTAACCGTTGCAATTCAAAATAGGCAATTGTCTACGAGGCCACATCTTGTTTCTTTTTACTCTTGTATAAAATTATATTTCTTCATATAAAAAACACAATGCAATTAAAAAATTTAATTAATTTCCTTCTGTGCATGACATTTAGACACAGAAGGAAATAATTGTTATAATATGCATATAATATAATATTTGGAGTGTTCAGATTGGCTTTAATTATGCGGACGGATATGTAGCCAAATCATAAGACTTCTCCATATACTGCATAATACATGTAGCGTAAATCAAAAGACCAAGTTGCTCTTATGTGAGTTTTGAATATTTTCAATAAAACCTACACAGTTTTTGAGAAGTTTTGGAAATCGAGGATCAGAGGCGTAACTAGGAATAGGGTGAAATGCCCAACATACAAATAAAATCCTAAGTTTTAAAATTTATATATTTTTAATCAAATTTTGATTTATCTAAAAACTAAAGAATATTTTTTAAGCAATTTCATGTTGTTGCAGACTTTGCACTGTTTGTTCTTCCAGATAAATCATTTTCTTTTTGTAGTACTCGACTTTTATGGGATTTAAAAGAGTGTATGTGCCCCGTAAACCAAGCACAGTTTTTAAATGTTTAATACAGGATCTTGTATGTTAATGATGGCTAGTGCTCCGCCAGTTCCCTTCGAGTACATTTGGTTAGTGACAAATATTTTGGCTTTCTTTTTAAGATTTTCATAATTTTGCCTCAAACTTGCTTGGGATTATGCAATTAAAAGCTTTGTTTGTTTCACTTGTGTTACTACAATTTCATTTACAAAATTAATTTTTTGGTAAATTAAAAATTCAATGAATAGAATGTTAAAATTGTTAGCGCATGTTGCTCGGAGCAAATGTGGGCGAGAGAATCGACAAGTTAAATACGGAATAGGGTTAAAAATAAAATTATGGTCGATTTGTGCACACTCACTTATCACTTAACACTTACGAGCGCGCTGCAAATTTTGATGCAAAAACATGTTTCAATAGATGGCGTACCCTAAAATATTAATCTTTTATAGTTATCTTTTCACCAAAACAGAATTCTAATAATTTATAAAAGTCATATGAATAAACGATAACTAAGCTAGGCAATAAGGAAGTTTGAGCTTCCAATGTTGAATATTTACAAGTATATACCAAAAAGATATGCACATGTGAAAATATCGAATATATTTAAAAATATTTATCTTTGAAAGCTCAAACTTCCTTATTGCCTAGCTTAGTTATCGTTTATACATATGACTTTCATAAATTATTAGAATTCTGTTTTGGTGAAAAGATAACTATAAAAGATTAATATTTTAGGGCACGCCATCTGTCGAAACATGTTTTTGCATCAAAATTTGCAGCGCGCTCTTAAGAGGAGCCTAATAGAGATAGCATGAAACTATATGGCACTCATGGCGCAAGATGGGCGAACCAACCCTTGTTGGTGGCGAAGATTTTTCCTAAACCATAAAAAATTTTCAGGTTTTCTTTTGGTTTTTGGAATCTACATAGTTACCATTTGGCGGTAAAGAAAATTGAAGCTATTTCGTTGAATACTTTTAATTAGGGTGGTTTTTATATCGCTATATATTTTAAAGTATTCAACGAAATAGGTTCAATTTTCTTTACCGCCAAATGGTAACTATGTAGATTCCAAAAACCAAAAGAAAATCTGAAAATTTTTTATGGTTTAGGAAAAATTTTCGCCACCAACAAGGGTTGGTTCGCCCATCTTGCGCCATGAGTGCGAGAGAGTGCGATATAGTTTCATGCTATCTCTATTAGGCCCCTCTTAAGAAGATTAACCAATAGAATTATGTATAGCAATTTATCTTACCCGTTATTTATCTTATTATTGGTTAATTCTTTTAAGTGTTAAGTGAGTGAGCATAATGGTCGAATTATGCCTACAATCGGTCTGTTGTGCATATAAATCCGCTCTCTAATAATAACAAATTAAGATGTTCAAGCAACAAACACAGGAAAATAGTTTATTTAAAACTAGAATTTTCAAATCGTTCTTAGGGATATGTGAAAAAATTTGTAAATAAAAATTCAACCTAATTTTAATTACATTTATCCGTTAGCGCTTAGCTCTTATCACGTTGAGTAAACGCTAGTCCAGTATTCTTATGGTCCACTTACTATGGTTGAACTTACTTATTCACTATCTCTTATCGCAGGGGTGTCAAACTCATTTCGCCCGCAGACCATTTTCCGACAAGCAAAATTTCAAGCAAAAATCTCGCTCTATAAACCCACCATAAGAGTAGTTTTAAAATCATTATAAAATGCAAAATTATAAAGAACACTTAAGTCTTTACACTAAAAGAACTTTCAGTAGACATTAACGCTTTTATTATGAAATCGGCCCCTAGTGTAATATAAGATTGATGCTAAAACTCTTATTTAACTAATACCAATATAAAAAAAGCAATAACAAATTATCTTACGGCAAAATTGTACGTACGTATATTGGAAATGTTTGAAAATATTTTGGAAAGGTATACGCCCCTTTGGACGTCACACTTACGTTGTCTCTCTCTTCAGTCCATAACCCTTCTGCAGGGTGTGGCGAACCTTTTAACAAAGGCTTTTCATAGCAGATTACACCCCGGTGGTTTGCCATTGCCTGCCATGGGGAGACGGCCACAATAATGATTCTTACTTCGCCTGGAGTCGAACCGGGTTCTCTGTGTTAGCAGTCTATGCGCTTAATCGCTATGCTAACGATCGTCTTTATCGTCTATGTATAACAAATCTATTAATTTATTCTATTACCCCTGGCAGGCAGGAGTGTAATCGGTCCAAATCAATTCTGTTTGTTTAAATAAATTAGTATTAATTTTGTAGAACACCTGTAAATCTGTGCATGGCGTGAATAAGTTGTTATGTACTGGCAATATAGTGGGGGACTTCACATCTTATTCACGCCTTGCATAAGTTGTCCAGTCCCTTATTATATCTCCAGTATAGAACGACTTATTCGCGGAAATAATATTTGAGTTATATACGAAAATAAAAATTTTTAAAGAGTTCAAAATCTACCTGTGGCCACAAGTACAAATTTATCTAGTTACGCCTCTGGGAAAAATTATAATTTACCTATACAGATTAGCTGTGGTTTACTGCAATATTCAAACTCCTTACGAAAAGAAATACGTCAAAATTGAATCGTTCTGCCTACAAGTTTCAAATTGAGATTTGTGATCTTGGGAGTTCGCTCGCTATCTATCAACGTTTAGCAATATTAATTTTGAATTTTTTGAGTAAAATTGCAGTAACTAAGGTAAGAAGCGCCAAAACGATCAATTTACGAATTGCGGTATTACAGTTCTTTATTGCAAATAAGTTCTAAGCATAATTTTATTTTCTTATTATTTACACGCATTAATTTTTATTTATAGTTTTGCAAGCAGTGGTGGTGGTTCTGGTCCACGTTCTGCGGGCGCGGGACGCAGATATTAAGATAATCGGTGCGTTTTGAAGTAATTTATGATTTGTGATCATCATTAATTGCGCCGATGCGTTTCAATCCATGCGCCAATGCATTCATCCCTGCGTCAATGCATTTCAACGTATGCGTCTACCTCCATTTGCGTCCAGGCCTTTCCACATTTCAACGTGTGCGTCAAAGCGTTTCCACATATGCGCCCAATGCATTCTCTGCGCCAATGCAACTCATAATACTTCAAAAATGCGCCTCAAATCAACTTGGACTTATCATTTTAAACAATTATGATTATTTTATGAATTTTTGGGGATAATTCACGGCAATCCTTGATTACAATATTAATTATTTGATGTGGTTATCAGTTTTTATTAGTGATAGATTTGCTAGATTTATTTTATCAGAACTATGATTTAGATTAATTTTGTGTTATGTATTTACCATATATTGTCACAAATAAAAATTTTAAATAACGCTTGCACTTTGCAATTCTTTTTGTAAAAAAATTAACAGGATAATGAAAATTGCTCACTCATTTGTAAGTAGTACATAAGATTAGGAAATTTGGATTAGTTTTAATTACTTTTTAAAATTAATATACTACAAGGTTTCCAGGTAAGATTGCAATAATTAATTTAAGAGTGCCCTTTGATTAAAACATAATTGATATCAAATTCTTGTTTTATAAAAAATACTTATTAAGAAATTGATGCAATTTAAATGGATCCGCGTTTTGCTACTATTTACCTGCATAAAATAGTTCTAAGAAATGGATTGGAAAAAATCTGCCGATGGGGTACTTGTACAAAAAATGTTTTTGAGAAAATTTGAATCTTAGGATGTCTTTTAATAATATTTAATCTAGGAGTGAAACTTAAGCGACTACGAAATTTGAATTCCCTGGTCGCCTGTTGGGCCAAATAAAATGAAAATAATAAATAAATGATATTTAACAAACAAAAAAACAAAAAAAAAAAATAGGAATTTACTAAAGCATTACAAAATACAAAGTAACTTTAAAATAGCTGATCTGATCTTTATTGAATCACTGCTGTTCTTTTTACGACCTGTTAAAAAGGGAGGGACGTACATTTTCTTAGAAGACTGCAAAATTAATGACGATTCTCGGTAGCGGGCTTGCTTTTTTGGGAATTTATATCTCTCCCAGGATAAGATGGACTTACTTAGAACAAGAAGTTTTGTTTTGGATATGATTGTTTTCATATTAGAATACTTCCTTTCTTGTATAAGAATAATGAACGAGCAGGGGCGATCTAAAAAATGAAGTCCAAATGCGGACTCTATAAATAGAATTTTGGCATTTTCAGATTTTTCTGGTACACTATTGCTTGCTGAATATCACTACAAAATTTGAAGTATTCAGGTGGTCTGGAAGTGGGTAAACATTTTTTGGACATTAATACAAATTTTGTAAACAAAGTTAAAATGTTATAAAACTAAAGTGATGCGTTCAGGATGTAGTAAGTACAAGTAGGAAATGAGACGTTTATTTTATTAACTGCAAAAGTAATATAACTAATCGACATCCTAAGCAAAGCAAGCTAATGAGAAATGTGGACGCGCCTGATTCCAAACCCAATATCGTTTAAACATTTCATGCGCTTATTCAAGAATAATGTAATAGCAGGTGAGATAATTTTCACTACTATATTATAAAAATAAGTACTCATATCATCAGGAAAGTGTAATGCTCGTCTAAAATGCGTATATGCGGCACTTGATCATTTTATTTAGAGGCGTATTTGCGTTGGAAACTGCGGAACTTTTACAATTCCATTTTTATGTAGCATAATAACAGTTAAATGTTGTTTAATCTCAAATGTAATTTTAATTGCATTTTCCATTTTTAGAAGCGATTGGGTATGGTAAATCACTTTTCAATAAGGAATATTGATCGACTTAATGGAAGAAGAAACTGTTGTTGGAAGAAAATAATTGAGAAGTTTATAGTGATTTGAATGATTATATGACTGTACGGATGATAAATGTCTTTTTTAATAATTGGTAAGTTACTTAAATTTTTGCTTACAATTTAAATTTTAGTAGTTAAGGTGCTCAACATGACATACAAACTCAAAAATAATTTACAATAGTGACTTATTTCCAGCACTTTGAAAATTATTTGTTGCTAGCCTTCTTTGGTTGAGGAGCAGTCACACTTCCCCTGATTTAAGACTGAATGACCAAAAAAGCTAGGAGCTAGCGTTGGGTAGAAACAACAAACACGCGATCTGAGTCAATACTGATTTTATTTACGCATTTACATGCATATATATTGACGTAAAATTGAGCCGACCGATAATTTCTGAAAACGGAATCTTTTCAAAATAATAAATCTCCAGTCCGGGCTACCAATTTCGCCCCCAGCTGCTCAGCCAAAAATATTTTACAGTCACTTCTAAAAAGAAATCAACACCAACTACTAAATTAATCAACTTTTATTTATAAAAAAAAACAATCTCTTTATAACTAAATCGCCAAAAAGCAAAACGCAACCACCCAACTCGGTGGTCGGTGCGCCAACAACTTCTCCTTCCAGCCCCCCGCCGGATTCGCCGAGACCCCTAGTGGCCGCTCGAAACATACAAAACTCAAATTTTAAGATACAAAAATTAATGCTCCTTCAATAATCAAAATTTTTGCTTCTTCATTCAAAAAAATACGACAATATATAATTTATATATAAATTGGTTAGTTGTTAATTCGTGATAATAAATTAATTGATATATTTTAATAATTCTACGAATTAATGGAAATTAATTTAAAAAAAAGTAATGCACATTTAAAATCTATATTATTAAAAATATATAAATAAAATTGTAAAAATATATAGGTACATACACGATCTAGTAAACAAGGTCTGTGGTTCCGGCTATGTTTTCACTCGTTTTCCGTGACCGTTCGATTCGGGTCGGTTTTCTACTTATAAGCACGATCTAGCTTATAAACAAACAAGATGGTCGCCACTTGTAGAAAACTGAGAAAACCGACCCAAATCGAACGGTCACGGAAAACGAGTGAAAACATAGCCGGAACCACAGACCTTGTTTTCTAGATCGTGGGTACATACATTATTACCTATTGAAATACATTGAACAAAAATAGTTCTTAAAATAAATTTCCCGTTTTATTAACATATTCCAATAATTTTCAATTCTTTTTAGGCAATCGTCTACGTTGTAGGAATTCGTTGTCCAGCTGAAGGACCATCATATACCCCCATTACATCTCGGCCTTCCGCTTCTAGTTCTTCATCTTCATACATGTACGATTGACGTGCAAGACGTTCTAACTCCCTACGAATAGCATCCTCTTCTGCACGTATAACTATATTTATGACTGCTGCACGAGCCTCCTCTTCAATCATTTGATGCTATGTGTAAAATAGTGGTTAGGTTTTAATAAATGAAATATAAATTTAGTATTCTTTAATTTACCAATTTCTCCCTCTCCAGTCTGTCTCTTTCTTCTATCAGGTCTTGGAGCTCTTGCTTTCTCTTAATATCCACCTCTTGATTGTAGCGGTACTTGAACAACCAGTGCCCCAAGTAATGAATTGGATCCCGTGGTTGTTTAGCTGTTATTTCGGCTAATGCTAAAGTTAGAGGTTTACCTAGAGCTCTCTTTAGATATTCGACGTCTTCTGATGACATCTCACTTTCTGATGTTCCTTCTACAAGTTTCAAAATTATAGTTACCTACAAACCTGAAAGATATTTGTAACAAAAGCACACACCTGAAGTTGATTCGGATGTTAATGAAGTCATACTATCGGGAGTTTTCGGTTGCTTGACGCCTTCATCGCCTTTTAGGCGAGGCATATTTAATCCTTCTAATAATCCAAGACATGATGCTTCTGATTGCGTTATACGTAAACCAGATGCGGTTAAAAAGTTTCCTGATTTTGTTACACGAAGACCTCTGGATTGAAGTATATCTACAATTTTTTTATAATATTTAAACATGTGTAACTTAATGAAACTTTGTACACCAATAATTAATTATAAAATAAACAAATAAAGATGGAATTTGTCTTTATTTTGTAAATAATAGTAAATCCAATTTGTTAATCTTTTTTAAAAGGTACCTGCAAGTCTTTCCTCTGAATTAATATGTTTCCAACCTTGACTTTGCAATAACTTAAGAGTTTCCGTATCTTTTCCGAACAACCTGTCCAATTCTTCCATTCTTCTGGTGATTTCATCTACGAAAGATGGAGAAGCATCAATTTTTTGTTGTTCTAGATCAGCATAGATTTTATCATGTTGATTCTTTAAGGAACTCAATACTGTATCCATGTGTTCAACTTTCATTGCAGTTTCTCTTTGCAATTCCTAAAAAATAACATTTCAACAATATTTTGAGTTACCCCTGCCTACAAGTCCATAAGATATTTCCAGGAGTGATGATTCAAAATTTTAAAAATAAATATTATATTTTTCCAAGAATTAATTATTAAATTATTGTCTGTTATCAGTAGAGTCCGGATTTGTAGCTATTATGCTTTTTCTGAAAATTCGAAGCAGCTGAAAATTTTTAGAAAAATTTTGTGTTTTAACTTAAAAGAAGTCATTTGGTATCAAGTTTTATATGCTTTTTTTTTGACTTTTTATTCTTTTCGTGCTTTTTTTTTGACTTTTTATGCTTTTTCGTGCTTTTTTTTGACTTTTTGTGCTTTTCGTGCTTTTTTATACTTCATTAATGCTTATTTTACAAAATATTTTAAAGTTTGATCTTTTAAAATTTTTTGCAACACCTGCAAGGTTTATTACTAGATTATTACTTCCTGGTATTTTAGAAAATTAGAAAATTCGGATAGCAAATCTATAAAAAATTGCCAAAATGTATTAAAGAATCCAGAACTTAAAGGAAATTTAGCGTTTATTAAATGACACTGTAACTATGTTACTGATATTATAAAATCTGTGGAAAAGCAGCAAATGCCTTTGGCTGAATCCTGGGATTTAGTAGAAAAATTTAAAAACGCTACCACTAGCATCATAGGACATGTTGGAGACAATATAAAAAAGAAATTGAATGATGTGTTAGAGAAAAATGAAGGATTAAAAATCTTAAATAATATAGCTAAAACAATAGCTGGAGAAACTATTGAAAATTTTGAAATGGAACCTTCACTTGTAGCAAAATTCAAATTTGCACCTATTACTAGTGTAGATGTCGAAAGAAGTTTTTCTGGGATGAATTTTACTACAGAAAATTTGGAAAAATTCTTAACTGTTAATTGTTTCAAAAATTAAATTAATACTTTTGTTTATGCTTTTTTTAAATAAAATTTGTGCTTTTTTTGACAAAGTTGATGCTTTTTTTAGTATTATTTGGTGCTTCTTTAAGCACTTTTTTCCCCATTTTTTATCCGGACTCTAGTTATCAGTAATAAATAAAAGGTTTGTTCCAACCAGCTAAGAAACCGTTTCTCGACTGATTGGAACAAACCTAAAAAGAATTAAAACAATAAATTGTTGATTTCCACCAATTTTAATCTAAGGCTAGGCCCTTGGGAATTAAAAATGTTGATGATAAATTTATTGCGGCACTTACCGTACGTTGTCCTTCTAAGCTAGCCATTACAGATTCGTGCATATTTTTACAATCTGCAAGCCTTTTTTCAATTTCGGCCAATTCGATAGCATCTTCATTTGATGGTTGTTCACTTTTGTTCAGTATGCTTTCTTTGAAACGAATTGTTGTTTCCATTTCTTGTCTGAACTCATACTGCGTTTCAAATATTTTATAGGTCAGAACATTGATGAGTAAATCAAGCCTTTCTATAGACGACAGCCTTTTTCTCATCGACGCCTTACGATTATGTAAATCATTGATTGCAGTATCGTGCTCAGCTTGAATACGACTAATTTCACTGTGTACAAGATCAAAAGTTAACAGGTAGGTATTACTAAGGTGGTTTTAATTGGACCCTCAAATGACTTGTATTTTAATATAAGAACACAACCAATCTCTTCATATTTCAGTAATAAAATTAATACAAGTAATAAAATGTTTAATAATTTGCTTTCAATTCGATTATTTAAAAATAAAATCACTGTGTTTGTTATTTATCACGAAACCCAAGGAAAACGGTGCGACAAGTTGCCAAATTACTAAACCTTGGTAAAAACACAATGTGTTTTTACAAAACAAAAAGTACTACATCTACCTCCTCCAGTTCTCTGACCCTAATCCCATAGAAAATCTGTGGGATGAATTGGACAGAAGGATAAGAAAAACTTCCGTGAGCAAGAGTTAATTCGTCGTTTGCAAAAAGAATGGGCTCATATTGAAAAAGAATATTTACAGAAATTCATCAGTGACATCAGGCCCGAACTGAGATTTTTGACACTTTGAAGGTATATAAAATATAGAAACTATTTTTACCCCAAGTATAAACCACTTTTTGTTGCGCCGACCTAGCCAGTCCGGGCCTGAGTAACATGCCCAAACATTTGAGTTAGTTTAACAGAAGTAAAGGGTATCCCACAGAATATAATAAAGAAGAACATTAATATCATACACATAATAAATATGCTGTAAAAAGATGAATGGTAAAAATATTTTTTGTTTTATTTTTATTGAGCTCAACAAATCGCCCATAATTTATGCCTCTAGACCAGAATACCCCCTTAAGGAATACAGCCGTTTTCTATTAAAATAATGGAATTACAAGGAATTTAAAGCAATTTTATTACTTGCCCGGGTTTATTCGAGTCGCAAATAAAATTTTTCAAAATCAATTTTCTCGAAATTAGCTGAAAAGTGCCCTTTACAATTTGCACTTATTGAAGTCCTAATTATGGCCGACATGTATAAAGCTTGAATTACATTATACTTTTTTCGTCTAGATTCTCGTTCGATTTTGTTTTGAGTTTTTATTTCATTTGCTATATTTTTTTATAGGAGTAGGCAGTGCAAGTTAGAACACTATCTAACTTTTGTGGTGGGAGTATTTTGATCTCGAAAGATAACCCAGTTCAAGTTAGTTCATACAAATGAACAAACCTTTTGTACTACTACAGACAATACTACGAAACTTGCGTAACGAAAAAAAAACAACTTATTTTCTCATTGGTAAACGTACCTCTGTTTAGCGCTGATGGGTTCTATATCCATCTCTATCTCCATTTTGGTTTTACAAAATTGTAATAAAATTTAAAAAAAACAGTTAATTTCACATAAAATTTCGATAAAGTAGTAATGAACACAACTTGAAAAACATTTCAATCAAACAAACAACTGTTTTTTGTTTTAAAATTACAATCATGGAAAGCTAAGCATCAAATGAACTGCTTGATCAACGAAATAATATTTGCAAAACTTGAATTTGGTAAAAAGAAGTTGTAATAACTAACCGATCTATTTCATTGATAATTGTATCGAGGTCGCTGGCCGATAATTTTCTATCGCCGCCCTCAATTTTTAATTTACTCCCAACTTTGGAGAAAGAGGCATTTGGATCGGCTGCTCGACGTATTTCTCGTTTTTTATCTTCCAAAATTCCAATTGATTCTTCTGTTAATTTGGCTAATGTTTTTATTTGTTCTTCAAGGTCTTCGAGGTCTCGAAAAACTTGGCGCTGAACGTCTCCTTCGGCGCTAACTAACATTGTTCTAGTTTTATAATAAAATTAATTGTATTCAATTAATATAAGTATAAAAAATTGATTACACCCTTTGTAAAAAGTATAAATAAATGTCACTTTATGACTATATTAAAATTGTAGAAATTTGCGTTTCCATGGTACATTTATTTGTATTATTAGAATAATTCTGTATATGGAAAGATTTGTGCAGCTGAATTACATGTACTCTCATGTACTACAAATTCTGTCAGGTTGAAGATAATTTTCAAAGGGCAATCAAAATTCAAAGTATTTCTTGAGAAGATGACTCCTATACAGGGTGTCCCCGCACTCACTTTACATAACTTAGGTGGTGATAGAGGACACTTTTCTAAGAACAATATTTAACAAATATCTATTTCTAAATTCAAACCCTCGAGAGTTAGGCCTCTTTAAAGCATTTTTTGTAATTTCCATCTTGACGTGGCCATGGCTCCGAAAATAATGATTTTTCAGTAAAAATGGTTTAGTGCTTTTTTAAAGAGCGTGAAATAATCTACAAACTAGATTTACACCTTTTATTGTCTAAAATCAACGGCTTTCGAGTTATGAATTAAAGTAAGCTAAAAAATGTCGAAAAATTTGAGCTTAATTTTTTTTTTTCAAAACCCTGTATCTTTTAAACGAAACATTTTACAAAAAATCTGACGCCCCATTCCGGATAGGAAACTTAACGGACTACAACTTTTGTCCAGTAAAAATTTTTGAGAAACCAATCCATTCCACAGAAAATCAGAAAATAACTAACAAGGCAGCTACAAAACATCAAATTAAATTCACAAAATTTTTATTTTTTTTGAAAAATTATTTTATTTATTAATTTTAAACTATTAGATTATTTAAGTAAATGTTGAAAATTACCACCCTCATTTTCAATACACTGTCGTGCTCGTTTTAAAATATGCTTTATAGTATTATTTATAAAATTTCCTTTTTTTAACCCCCGACCCAAAAAGAGGGGAGTTATAAGTTTAACGTGTGTGTGTGTGCGCTCTTTGTTTGAGGACACGTATCTCCCAAACGGATTCACCAATTTGGCTAATTTTTTTTTTAAAATGTTCTCCATAGTCCAAGGATGGTTCTTACGGAGAGAAAAATTAAAAAAGTTGGCCGGAAAATTAGAAAAGAAAGAATATAATTTTTTATACCCCACATAAACGAGGAATTCCCAGTAAGCCGCATCTAGTGCGCATGCACTACATTCATTATTTGACATTTACATTTAAAATTTAAAGTTCAAACCATTATTTTATATACAGGGTGGAGTAAAAATTAATATATTATATTGAACATCGAAAAATAAAAATTATTTACATAATAGGTGGGAGTAATATATAAACTTTAAAAAGCACTAAATAAAAATTAAATTACAAATTTAAAAAACCCCCAACCCAAAAAAACTCTAAAATTAAACCTCTAAAAAGTAAAATAATAATTAAATCGATCTAACCGTCGCGTCGTCGTGTCGGGGGCCGTTAAGCAAATATTAACAATATCAAATCGTTCTGTGTAAATCCCGTCGGTCCCCCGACACGACGGTTAGATCGATTTAATTATTATTTTACTTTTTAGAGGTTTAATTTTAGAGTTTTTTTGGGTTGGGGGTTTTTTAAAATTTGTAATGTTAAGAGCCATTATAGCAGGGGTGGTCAACAAGGTCGAGGGATTGACCTGTTGATCACGAGGCCAACTTTGGTCAATCGCTGAGTGTGAAAAGTGTCAAAAATTCGAATTTCTGCGATTAAAGTGTCGAAAAATCGACTTTTTTCGACAAACATCTTTTAAAACAATCACAACTGTGTATTGTATTTTCAACAATTACTTTATTAATGTAATAATTTAAAATTAATTAATAAAATAATTTTTCAAAAAAAAATAAAAATTTTGTGAATTTAATTTTATGTTTTGTAGCTGCCTTGTTAGTTATTTTCTGATTTTCTGCGAAATGGATTGGTTTTTCAAAAATTTGTACTAAACAAAAGTTGTAGTCCGTTAAATTTCCTATCCAGAATGGGGCGTCAGATTTTTTGTAAAATGTTTTGTTTAAAAGATAACAGGGTTTTGAAAAAAAAACAAAAAAAAATAAAGCTCAAATTTTTCGACATTTTCTAACATACTTTAATTCATAACTCGAAAGCCGTTGATTTTAGGGAATAAAAGGTGTAAATCTAGTTTGTAGATTATTTCACGCTCTTTAAAAAAGTAGGACACTATTTCTACTGAAAAATCAATATTTTCGGGGCTATGGCCACGTGAAGGTGGAAATTTAAAAAAATGCTTTAAAGAGGCCTAACTTTCGAGGGTTTGAATTTAGAAAAAAATTTTGTTAAATATTGTTCTTAGAAATGTGTCCTCTATCACCACCTAAGTTATGTAAAGTGAGTGCGGGGACACCTTGTATAGAGGAAACTGTTACCACAATGCAATGTGGTAATATCACATGACACCAGTCAATAATGTATTGGCAATCGAGATCCCAATTTTTTTGGTGATTCTAGGAGCCAAAGAAATTATCACTTTCTCGGCGTTTAGTAATGCACCTTAGTTTTTGAGTTATGAATTTTTGAAAATAGACATGGTGGTTTAAGCCTTTAATTCACCAGAATCCTAAGTTAGCGCTCAGGAACTATTTTTCTATAAAACTTGGAAGCTTTTGTATTTAAAATATAGCAAATTCGTTGAGATAATACTATTCCATGAACAATATTCTCGGTATTAAGCTTTTTTGGGTACCTAATTGTAATTTATATAAAAAAAATCGGAATTATTGTTGGATTATTTTTCAATGTGGGTGTTTTTTTGCGATACTCAATGCTTGACCCGGATGAAAAGAAATAAATATATGAAAGTACAAGTAGAAATAGACGTGCGGAATGCCTTTAACAGTGTCGGATGAAGGCACATTCTCAAGGTAATGCGAGAAAGAAGCATAGATCCGCACGTCTATAATATTATTGCCAACTTTCTGGAGAACCGAAAGTTAAGGCTAGATAGAGGAGGAGGTTTGAACGACATGGAAGTATCAAGCGCGGTGGCAGTGGGAAAATGTGCTACACTTAGCAGTACCTACTGCTGTAGGTTTGTAAAACTGATTTAAAATTAGAATTTTATGATTCCAGCGCCTCTACAGGATTTTGTCGGCAATTCCATGATTTCTTGTAATAACAACCAATAGCAATACCAGTTATGTCAATTTTCAAAACTTTATAACTCAAAAACTAAGGGGCAATAGACTGAACGATGAAAAAGTGAAAATATTTTTGGCTCCTAGAATCACAAAAAAAAAATTGAGAACTTGATTGCTGATATACTGACTTTGGTGTCCCCTGGTGAGCGCTGTTAAACAATGCAGCAGCTTTCTATGGAGAAACTAGGAAGAAATGTTGTAGTAATAAGAAAAACGTTGAAAATGGAACATTTAAAACAAATTGATTCCTAAAAAATTAATTTTATTAATCATTTTAGAAATACTGATGATAACAAGTCAAATTTTATACATAATAAATATAACAGATTAAAAATATTTGTAATAAAATTAATAACAAGATAATAAAAACATACCTAGTGCATATGATTATTTGAATTTTGGAACTTTGCAGTTCATTTTTAAACTAAATACTGATTGTATCACCTAAAACCCGTACGGTAGGTATCATAACGGTCAGTTTTCATATACATTTTAGCATATTACTTCTTTTCTCGTATCACAGTAAACATGAAAAGATATTAAATACCCTGCAAATTTTTTTTAATAAATAAAATTGGTCTTTCAACTTAATTTGCTGACCAAGTCTAGCCAAGTTAGCAAATGTATGGATACTGAATAAGTTGGTCATTAAAACAAAAGTATATCGACTTACTATGTTCTTCCTTTGCATGCATTTTGCTGGTTTTTAAAAATAAAAATATGCAAACCTGGTCGAGCATGGTCATTTAGATTCTTCAATTGCTTTTCTGTTATCAATTTTTATTAAATGAAATTTATCCATCTTAAAGAGTGAGGATAAAAATTTGGTCAAGTTTTTTTATGTAAAAATATTGGGTAACTTCTTTCCCTTAATAAAACACAAGTGAGCTTATTAGAAAAATTTAAATAATCATATCACTGTCTTACTTGGTTAATGTTTTAATAATTATTATGAGTCAGTCATACGAAAATTGATTATGAAGGTTACGATATTTTAAATTACCAATTGACTTAATTTAAAAATAATTTTATTTTATTTATTTGCTAAAACCTTGTAAAGTTGCACAATTGATTAGACACACCGTTATGAAATTTTTGAACTACCTAATAGATTTTTTAGACTTGACAGCATACAATCTACCATAAATTAAAAATTCTAAAACCTTGGTACCACCTTAAATCAACCCCTCGGTTAAAACTTTATTAATTAGTTAACTATTGGTGCATTTATAACAACAATAAAAATAATTAATGCAAATTAGATGAAAATTGTTTACTTTAAAAATATATATGCACCTTACCGACTAGCAGAAATATAACTATACATATATACATCTTATATATTTTATGCTTTGCGATGCTTTCATTTTTTCGTAAAACTAACTATTCTGTGATCGGCTTCTCCCCACGTCTTATGCACTTGTGTATTGCATTCTGCACAGTACAAATCGTTACAATCTAAGCAGCGATATCGTGCATCCTGATTGCATAAAACACACCAAGGCAGTTCAGGTGAAGATCGATCCATTTCGTCGCCCGTGTCCATAGATTGAGGTGCAGAATGTTGTTCCCCTAATACTTTATTCGATTTTTCTTCCAATGCAACTTCATCCATTATCTAAATTACGTACATTAATAATCAACAAACTCTGTAAGTCACAAAAGTTTACCTTTTTCGTAATTTTGTCCATTTCGTCCTCGGATCCAGAAGAATCGTGCAAATTACTTAAGTAGGGTCCTTCGTTAGGCCTAGCACCTTGCTCCCTCAGCGTAGCCAACCTAGCAACTATACCTTCTTCGGGGTTATGGGCCAATTCGATATCTCTCTCCGTTACAAACTGTTCAAGCAAAGAATCGGTCTTCTCTTGATCCGATCGGTGATCAAAAGTAAAAATCTGTAAACCAAACGTTATGTGTAAAATTATGGGTCACGTGGGGGTAATTGTAAACAGTGCTGCGACGTATTAGATATTCAAAATAAAACGATTTCGCGCGCTGAGCCATCTGACGCATTACGGCAGGTAACATAGTGAAATAGTATAGTCTCACAAAGCAGTTTCCACTGTTGTTGAAAACAGTGTTGCAAGAGCTGGAACCTACAATGGCCAGTATTTTAAAGGCAGGATTAAAAAAAGCTGGGATATGTCCCCTAGACTGGCAGGTACTACTCAATCATCTTCCAAAGGGGGAAAGAAACATGAACCTTGATTTAGTAACAGATTAAGGCACTAAAACGAGAAAACTGCAAGGCTCTGCGGGAAAAATAATTTGTGCCGCTGATGTTATTGAATCAGAAGATGATAAAATGTCAAAATAATCAAAGAAGAAGAATGCAGAAAGAAAGAAAAAATTGTAGTGCTTTTTTTACTTTGACTGACAGGGGAACGAAGTCGTAGAAAATGTTATTAACCCCCCACTACTAAAATAGGACTAAAAAAATAGTCATTCATATTTTTTATATAAAAACTAGCGGGATACCCGGCTTCGCCCGAGTCACTAAAATATAATACTTTGCTTTTGTCTGAAGTACTTCGTATTATTTGTAAGTCAAACTCATCGCGCAATCTACCGGTGGAAAATTGTGTTTTGTCCATAATGTATAATATAATCGGCGACATTTTAAAATATGATTTTCCATATTCTCTCGAATCATTAACCTGTACGCATAACAATTCACACAACTAATTTTTGTGTTTGTTTCTGCACCAGTTGTTGGATTTGTCATTTATAATTGAAAATGGTAGCCATCCTCTCCTTGCTAAAACATAATTGGATATTGAAGTGCATCATAAGAACGATGTGTTTCGCAAACACGTTTTAATTGTTCGTTTCGGCGATGCAAAATGATATCTCTTGATTCGAACTCCTCCTCCTCAGTCCATAACCTTTCTGCAGGGTGTAGTGAGCCTTTTTTAACAAAGGCTTTTCATGGCAGATTACACCCCGGTGGTTTGCCATTGCCTGCCGAGGGGAGACGGCCAGATTTTTACTTCGCCCGGAGTCGAACCGGGTTCTCTGTGTTAGCAGTCTATGCGTTTAATCGCTATTCGAACTGATCACCAACAATAACAATTGCGACTTCGTTAATAGTTGGTGCATTGAAACGCCTTGCATGCTCGCCCACTGGTGTCTTGTCAGCTCTAATTACAATTGTGTGATTATCTGATGGCATTTGGTCTATTGCAGTCTTAAATAATTTTACCAATTCATTATGTTCAGCGGGTATTGACTTCATCATTGGAATTTCCAAGAAAATATATCTGTAGAAATTTGTGTTGTTCTGCTGGAATGGGCAATAATGAACCTGCATTGTGATATATTTGACCTTGCACTTTGAATGTTGGCATGAAATGATCAGTTATTATGTTGTCTGCAACGAATGAAGTCATTTGGAAGCAAAAATGTTGTACTTTCGAATATTTGCAAGAAAATGTTTTGATTGTGGCGTCGGCGTCGTTCCAGCAAGGACGTGTCCAGCCAACTCTTTTTTTTTGGGGGGGGGGGGGGAATTTGCCAATTTAATTTAAATTAAAAATTATCATTATAATCCTATTATAATAGGAGAAGAATAATAGAAGAAGCCGCTAAACCTATAATTATAGGTTTAGCGGCTTTTGCCAACTTGACCAAATTTTGAGTGAATTGACCAAATTTTGAGTGATTTTGGCAACTTTTTTCCAATTTCCTAAATTATTGGGGGGGGGGGGGCGCGGGCGTCTCTGTGTTCCAGATACTAACGTTAATAATGGTTCCGGTGGCTGATTAAGTTCTGGCAATTTATCCTTCCCATTAGGGCAACATAACTCTGGTGCTTCGTTTTTGTATTTATATGCTTTGCAATGTTCACATATTTTATCCATATTACCAATGTCAATATCTCGACGTGAATTGTAATTAGTTATTGGATCATAATGAATTGCAAGGCGTAGAAATATTATGCGATTGGTATTACGTAATCATGCTCTTGATTGTAGATTTATATCACGCTGTATGTCATTTTGTGCTGTTGTTGGCTTAAATTTGCACGCTGGAGAGTATATTATATTCTCAAAGGTTTATGGCCGGTTTCAGCAACCTTAACTTAAATTTAATCTCAGATTAAATTAACCCATGTTAAATATGAACCAATGGAAAACGACTAAAAGTGATAAAACCGATTTCTATTGGTTCATATTTAACCAGGGTTAATTTAATCTGAGATTAAATTTAAGTTAAGGTTGCTGAAACCGGCCATTAAACTTTAAGAATGTGCAAAAAACAAAGAATTGATTTTTTTTTTCATTCTAAACCAGAAGACGGCCTTAAATTAAAGAATTAAAAGTATTAAAAATTAAATTTTACTTTTTTTTAAATCTTACAATTGCGGCTTAATTTTTAATCCAGCTTATTGGCCAACTTAAATTAAAAGATTAAAGGATTAAATGTTTTAAAAATTAAATTATTTTTTTATTAATTAATATAAATATTACTTCTAATGTTATAGAAACACTCCTCACGGCCCATAGAACACACACAAAAATTTTGGTTAACTTTCATCCAGTAGTTTCCGAGTTTATCGCTTATATACAAACACGTCTCTTTTATATATATAGAGATAGAGATGGCTTCACATTTCTAAAAAAAGGTCATTCATATTTTTTCTATTTCCACTGCCCCCGACCACATCTGAACGCCTCCAAAATTCTTTCATGCCCACTATCGCCCCCCTAGAACTAGAAATCGCCCACAGGGGGGCGATCGCTCACTTTGAGAACTGCTACTCTAGTGCATGGGAGTTGAGCTAGGCGTCGTTTATTTGTGCCGTGTTTCAGATTCCACGTTAACTACTTAATACCCACATTAATAGTGAGGGGCACCATTAAACAAGGCAATATGCACATTAATTACACCTACAGTACATTAACTAAGAACAAGGGCAGGTAACCGTTTTATTTTTGGGGCTAATATTTAACAAACGTGTAAATCCCATTAATAGTGACTCACACAAAAGAATGCACCTCTATAATTGCGTGGGTAGATATATCAATCTTTAAATACAAAACTACTTACGGCTTTACTTGGACCTTCAACATATTCGTTTTCACCTTTAAGACTGCACAATCTTTTTCTAATTTCGTCTTCAGTGGGTGGTGTGCCTTTATTTTTATCATCTTTCAATTTTTCCAACCGATCTAATAATTGCTGGTCTGCAGGAGATAGGCCGCTACGTAGGCTTTCCAAATGTTTGTTGTGCTTATACATCGTAATAGGTGGAGCTGCCGGATTTTCCAGGGCTTCCAATCGTCTACAAAACGAGCTAACATAGTAAAAGTGTTACAAGCGATGATTAGTAAAAGTTACCTTAGGTAAATATCAGGTGGTGGTCTATATATCGGTTTACCACTAACGCCCGAACTCAAGTGGATGTAGCAAGTTTTACAAACTGGAAGTTCTGTGTTACTCTTGTTAGGTATCGCGCATTTCTGCTTTAAACATTTATTGCAAAACGACATGCCGCAATTCGAACAGCCCAACTAGAAAAATGTAAACATTGTTTTGTTCAAGGTGAAAGGGTAACAAAACTTACCTCTTTGTGGAAGAAATTAAACTTGGTGTTGCAATGATTGCACGACATTTTGATGGCATTTAAATAGTAAAACGATAATAACAAATTTTGCGTTGGTTGAATAAAATAAAGGTGTGGATTGATTTGCTAGTTTACAACACAAAAAATGATGGTAACATTTGGCATTTCCACGTTCAGGCTTGACAGCTGTCAAACAGAATTGAGGTTAGTTTTTTGAAAATGGATAATTTGGATGTAAATAAAGTATTCGAATTTCTTGATTTGGTGACAACTTTGAAGCATGTCGAAAGGAAAGGTTGGGTGGATAGGTCGGTTAAACAACCTGAGAGTGTAGCAGATCACATGTATGCTATGGCGATGATGACGTTTTTGTTGGGTGACGATTCGAAGCTGGACCGTTTGCGGTGTATGCAGATGGCTCTTGTTCATGATTTAGCCGAAAGTATCGTAGGGGATATAACTCCTCAAGATGGAGTTCCTGAAGATGTAAAACATAAGTTGGAAGATTCTGCTATGCAGAAGATTACTTCACTTTTGGGTGACAAATGTGGAAGTTTAGTGTACGATTTATTTAGGGAATACGAATTGAGGGAAACTCCCGAAGCAAAATTTGTAAAAGACTTGGATCGATTTGATATGATCTTTACTGCATTTAAATATGAAAATAAAGAAGGAAGATCAATGCAAGATTTTTTTAATTCAACACATGGAAAATTTGAAAATGAATTTATTCGAAAACTTGTAACTTTGCTAGAAACCAAACGTAATCTAAAAACTTAGAATTAGTGTATTTTTTATAATAATACATTTTCTATGTTTGCAATTCTTTTTTAATAATATTAATTGTGTCAAATTGTCTTGGAAGTATTTTGAATGGTTTTTAATGTAGTCAGGTACACACAGGGGGGGGGGGGGCACTCCAATGTCTTACATGAGCTTGCAACAACCAAATAATTTCAAGTATCTATAATGGCCACACAAGCTTTTGCAATTTTGGATTTATAGAAAAAACCTTTTTGTGTTCTTGGTATTAGCGAAATAAAACATTTTTATGGAAAACGTATATATTGACAATTAAAGTATTTTTGTTTGTATACAAAATAGAATTGAAAAAATCTCTTGAGATGCAGTCAGATTGGTATAATACCTATTAATAATATTTTCGTTGCAAAGATTTAAAAAAAATATATCTTTGTAAAATTTTCAAATCACAAACGTAAAATTTATCATCCTAATTTCTAATTTTATGTAAATAACAATAACAAAAGGTAACTTTTGATATAAGGGCATAATATAATAAGTAGTTTAGATAAAATCCACATGTAAACATATGAAGTGGATTAATCACATTAAATGCCTTTGCGTATAAAATTACATAATTAATGTACAATCAATTAAATATATAACAAGATTAAGTACTATGTACATCGGATTCAATAAAAAATACATTAAAATCATCAAACTAAATTTACGTTTGTATCAAAATAAATTAATTGTCCCCATTTTGTTTTCGAGGTTTTATAAAAAATAAAATGCGGAACAATGCTTTATATAATCTTGGTAAGTCTTCAACATTTCAAACTATAAATCATGTATCTTTGCCGGGATGTAACGGAATTACATATTTTGCACCAAATGGTGGTTTATATTTAATACCAACTTGGGCAAAGATCTGCTGAGGAAATCCGAGATTACATAAATACACTTTTCCATGTCCGGGTGTATATGCAAGTGGTAAAACCGAAGCTAGGGTAAATTTTGTCCCAATGCTAGGGACATCAGGTGTTGGTGGATCTAAAGCCAACACGGGAGCTTTGTTACTATTTGCCCATTTAATTACGTCTTTGTTAACTTTTGCTCTTTCACAAAACGATGAAATAATAAAATCTACAGTTGGGGACAGTTTAGTCGTAGATTCTACAATTTTACCCTGTGTGAGCTTGTAAAGTGATAATTCGTTTTGACTTTCTACTGAATTTGTTGAAGCTATGTGCACTACAGTTTTTACACCATGAGATGCTAGTTGTCTCGCCGTATTTATTCCTAACGCTCCATGCCTGTAATAACAATTTTAAATAATCAAGAAATTATAAAATGATAAATCTTACTTGTCGGATCCACATATAACAACTACGGTCGGAAACTGATGACTATTGTGAGGATTAAGTCTCCGAGCTCCACCTAATAACTGGAGCGTCATGTCGGTTGCTGCACGACCAAACATTTCGACATGTCTCTCCCATGTTAAACCTAAACTACCTGCATGAGCAAATATTTGATTTCGTAACGACGGATTTAAACTAGGAATTATTAAACCATCGTCAGTAAAATATTCATCTTCTTGTTGAGGAATTGAGATCTGTCTTGTACTTGTAGGTAAACTACTAATCACGTTTTCGTCGTGTCTGCAAGCAAAAGCATCGATTATAACGGCGATTTCCAAACTGGGAGGCGCGGACTGGTTCAAAGGGAGGCGCGAAATTTTGTTTTTGAAAAAAAGGTTATTATTTTATTAATAACTACTATCGGAGTAAAAAGTTCTGACCCCTGAATTTGAAGTCTTATATTTCAAAAAGTAATTGATGGAATTTTATGCACTAAGAAGATACAGATAAAGAATTTAATTTTGTATAACATAATAAAATTTCAAAGTGATAGGCTTTATAGTGTGGGTTTTTGGCATGCAGATATTTAAAAAGAGGCACAATTTATGCAACAATTAGCACAACGACAACTTTACAATTTTTTTCTCGTAAAGTATTTTCTCAAATTTAATGAAATTTGGACTGTAGATACCTACATCTTTTTTCTCTTGTGGGAGACGAAGACGAAAGACGAAGATAGCAACCCAAAAAGGACAAACCTCCTTCTAAAGTATAGGTCACTTATTGGTGAAGTCATAAGTAAGTGGGGTTGTTTTGCATCTTGAGGGATGCAAAAAGAAGAACAAGAAGTTAGTCTTAAGAGGGGCATTTAAATTTTGATGCGAAAACATGTTTCAAAAGATGGCGCGCCCTAAAATATTCTAAGAATCTAAGGGCCAGTTGTATAAAAGAGGGTTAACTCGGGGATCAGCTGATCCTGGTTCAAGAGCTGACCCAGGATCAGCGTAAGGCAGATAAATTTACTTGATAGGTTTATTTTATAAAAAAAATTTACTTGATAGGTTTATTTGTAATCTATCTACCTTACGGCGATCCTGGGTCAACTCTTGAACCAGGATCAGCTGATCCCCGAGTTAACCCTCTTTTATACAACTGGCCCTAAGAATCTTTTCACCAATACAGAATTCTAATAATTGATAAAAGTCATATGAATAAACGATAACTAATTTAGGGAATGAGAAAGTTTGAGCTTTCAAAGTTAAATATTTTTAAAAATATTCAATATTTTCAAATATGAATATCTTTTTGAAATATACTTGTAAATATTCAACATTGGAAGCTCAAACTTCCGCATTCCCTAAATTAGTTATCGTTTATTCATATGACTTTTATAAATTATTAGAATTCTGTATTGGTGAAAAGATTCTTAGATTCTTAGAATATTTTAGGGCGCGCCATCTTTTGAAACATGTTTTTGCATCAAAATTTAAATGCCCCTCTTAAGAGTGTTGACCTAGCGTACGATTTGCTGAGGTTAGCGATTAACGATTTTACCAATTACGATTGTAACGAGACCTGTATATTCATTCTTAATTTTAAGTGTTCATATTAGTGTAAATAAATATCTAAAATACATCCGAAGTTATTATTATTATAAGTAGAATAAACACCTTTTACACTCTATTATAACGAATATTTTTAAAGTAATTGAACATATCAATCGAAAACTATGGTAAATTATTATTTTTCAATTAAATAAGCAAAATTTTCAATTATACTCCAAATTAAGAGTTTCAAAATATTAAAGTGCTACAGAATTAAATGTATACGGAGGGAAGCGACGAAAGGGAACAAAATGTGTATGCTCTAATGAGCATACTAATTAAAATCATACAAAATAATTGGCTATATTTAAAGGTTTGTTGATGTTCAGGTTATATTAATTATGAAAATTGAAACTCATTGGTACAAGAATGGTCAAGGTTGTTAGGTATAAGAGTTAAAAATCAAAAAGAACCGACCTTCAAAAGTCCATGAGGAATTTCTTGTTAAATAGCAACATTTTATATAATAATTATATAGAATGACGGTATTTAAAAAAAAAAGTCGCCTGCGTCGCTAATGAACGGGATCTCTCCCCTCCCGTATGCCGGAGATTGAAAATCATTGCTGTAGGGTGTAGGGGTAGTGCACATATTTAGGGGGGGGGGCTCAAAAATGCTGCTCATATCATTGTACGTAAAAATATGTTCCTCGGAGCAAATGTAAACTTGGAATTCAATAAGTTTAGTTAATTAAGACATAGGGTTAAAAAAAGTCATTCATAAAATTTAGTGATCAAAAGGAACAATTAAAAATTTAGTGGTCCGAGAAATTTAAATTGCTAATTTAGTGGTCCGCAATACCTAAAAGGTTGCCGACCGCTGCTATAGAGGACAGATTTGGAGGACATATAGGTTATTATTTATAGTTATTCAGAGCTAAACTAAATACCGGAACGATTTTATTGATACAATTTCGAATTGCTCTATCTTATTATAGAGGACATATTTGGAGGACCTATAGGTTATTATTTGTAATTACTAATAGTTAAATTAAATACCGGAACGATTTTATTGATACAATTTCGTATATAACAGACTGCTTTATGGATATAATTTTGGTTTAAGTTATTTAAAACTGTTGTTTCAGTTTGAAAACAATACAAATTGTTTATAATGAAAAAGTATTTTCTATTAATTATATTGGCGTATGCCGTTCAATATATCATTGGTGATAATTTCTTATCCAAGGTACCACAAAATATTTTTAAAGACACTATAATATAACAATTATTCAACATTTTAGTTTCATCAAAATGATTACAAAATGAAAGATATTCGAATGCAACTGACAAGCTTTGACAAAAGCTTCTATAATTTTTATGAAATCAAAGCATTTAAATACAATCGGACTACTACTGCCCACAATATGACTTGGAACTACAAAGTAGACGTAAAAGATAAAATAGAAGTAAATTAACTTTTTTTGGAACTACTGAAATAATTGAGATTCGTAAAAAAATATATTTTTTCAGTTGGTTATTCAGGCTTACAAGTTTTTAAGTAATGAGTATCGAGACTTTTCAATTCGATTCCAGGTTAATTTACAAAAATGTTTTAAAGCAAATATTGCCGGAATAGTGGCAGCTACAAGATGTGGTAATTTTACAAACTGCATCTTTCGTAAGGTTTTGAATATCCATTACCTTTACATTCTACAACCATAGTTAACGCAATTACATTTTTAGGACGTTACTTACCACATATGCAATTTTGTTGTTGATGAAAGTCAATTTCCTCCACTTATTCCTACTGGTAAATACAGAATCTCAGGTGTGCTTCTATATTTTAATCGTGAAATATCAACTTTCGATCTTTACACAGAAGTATATAGACCAATACCCTATCCTAAGAAATAAAAGCCATAAAATGTTCCATTTTTAAATGAGCAAATTGAAGAAAAACTATTTTTTTTTGTTTAAATTGGTGTTTATTAATTAATGATTAATTATTAATGGGGAGTGGTTTATTAAAAAGTACGTTTTGATTTTGTCTTTAGTTAAGTAGTTAAAATTATATGAAATTTGAAAATTAAAATAAAAGGTGATAAAATGAGTTAGTTTTTATTAATTCTCAACTGTAATTTTAAAATTACTAATAATGTAATAATAATCCATATTTCCTTTATGGTGTCGTTTATTCTCGTCTGTAAATATTTTAAATATATTAAGCGCCGTGCAGACCTATCGTTTTATCCACAGTTTTCGTGTCAGTTCAAGCTAGAAAACATCAACGTTTTATCTGAAACGATCAGAACTGACGAGTAAAATCTAGACATTTTGCCTGAACTGACACGAAAATTGTCGACAAAACGTTCGGCCTGGACCACGCTTTAAGGGTATTCACACTCCCTTGTATATTTCGTTGTATTTATACACCGTTGCATTTATCCTAGCAACGTCTAGTAATACACAACTTTACTAGGCGTTACTGCGATAAATACTATGCTATGGTGTATAAATACAACGAAATATACAAGGGAGTGTGAATACCGGCATTAATTTTACTTTTTTAGTTAATTAAGTTTTAAATATTGAGCAAAAGTCGGAACTTCCCTTCAATTTAAAAATTGTTTTTATATCAACTGTTTAGTTAAACGTTTGATGGTTATTGGTTATAATTAGAGTCCGGATAAAAAAGCATAAAAAATGAGAAAAAAAGTGCTTAAAAAAGCACCAAATAATACTAAAAAAAGCATCAACTTTGTCAAAAAAAGCACAAATTTTATTTAAAAAAAGCATAAACAAAAGTACCTATTAATTTAATTTTTGAAACAATTAAGAATTTTTCCAAATATTCTTTAGTAAAATTCATCCTTCTGTCACTTAATAGATTTTTGTAAGCAGAAAAATTTCTTTCGACATCTACTAGTTAATAGGTGCAAATTTGAATTTTGCTACAAGTGGGGTTCCATTTCAAAATCTTCAATAGTTTCTCCAGCTATTTATTGTTTTAGCTATATTATTTAAGATTTTTAATCCTTCATTTTTCTCTAACACATCTTTCAATTTCTTTTTTATGTTGTCGCATTTGCTGCTTTTCGAAAGATTTTATAACATCAGTAACAAAGTTACAGAGGCATTTAATAAACGCTAAATTTGCTTTAATTTCTGGATTCTTTAATACATTTTGGCAATCTTTTATAGATTTCTATCCGAATTTTCTAATTCATAAGCAACATTTTAAAAATTTTCAAAATTTTCTGCATTTTAAAAGAGAAAGATGCATTTAAAAGATCAAACTTTGAAATATTTTGTAAAATAAGCATTAATGAAGTATAAAAAAGCACAAAAAGTCAAAAAAAAGCTCGAAAAGTACAAAAAGCCAAAAAAAAGCAAAAAAAGCATATAAAACTTGATACCAAATGACTTCTTTTCAGTTGAAACACAAAATTTTTCTAAAAATTTTCAGCTGCTTCGAATTTTTAGAAAAAGCATAATAGCTACAAATCCGGACTCTAGTTATAATTATAATATAAGTTGTGGCAGTTTATTACTACTTTTTCGAAATTAATTAAGTTTATAAGTTTAAACGTACTTGGTAAAATTATGCAAGGAAAAATTCCTTGAAAACTTTTTTCGAAATTGCATTGGAAACGAGATATTCAAGAAAAACCAAACCTACCCGTGCATTTTATTTCCTTTTGCAAACTTATACGCATTTTTATGACTTTATAATATCTCGGCATCTATTAGAGATAGAAGAAAATTGTATAATTTGTAGCAAATTTTATGCTCTATTTTATTTTATGCTATCAGTATCTACTATCGGAATAAAAAGTTCTAACCACTGAGTTTGAAGTCTTATATTTCAAAAAGTAATTGATGGAATGTTATGCACTAAAGAAGATTCAGATAAAGAATTTAATTTTGTATAACATAGTATAATTTGATTTTATTTGACTTCAAACTCAGGGGTCAGAACTTTTTATTCCGATAGTAGGATTGCTTAGTTGTTATGTTAAGAGGATATACCAAATCATGACGAAGAAATTGATGCATTAAATCAGGGACGTATCCAAGGGCGGAGGTGGGGGGAGTCTCCCTCCCCAATTTTTAGAAAGTTGGCAAATCACTCAAAAGTTGGTCAAGTTGGCAAAAGCCACTCAATTACAAAAAGTTGGCAAATTGGGAATTGCTACCCCCTGAAAAAAGTTGGTTGGGCTCGCCAGTCGCCACTGGGATTACCCTATTTTTAAAGAGAAAATAAAGTTTCTAAAAAAAGAAACTGCTGAAAGTTTTAATTTACTTTTGCAATAAAGTTTTGTTAAAGTTGTATTTATATAGTTAAAATTTTAATAAATCTCACCTGTATTTATTAGGATATCTTCGATTTTCTGTATTTTTTACAATATCAGGCCTTTGCGAATCAATTTCTTCAAACACAGCTTGCTTATCAAACAAAGCTAAATTTTTTTCAAAATCAAATTCTTTATTTACACCTTCTAAGCAGGAACTAAAACAAGCCTCGTCTCTTTTGTTCATTTTTGCTTTGTTTTTATCTTTCTTATTCAAAAATCCATTTTTCATCCAGTTTGTTTCGACACCATTAATTTTATTATCCACTTCAACAGGTTTTAACTTATTTAAAATAGAAGATCCAGAAGATGTGTTCAACTTGGTTGGAAGTTCAGAAGTACTTAAGGAACGATTAGCTCGTTTAGGAATTGGTTTGGCTATTGTTACCGTACTCTGTTCGCAAACAGCATTGTCCTCTTTATCAATAAAATTTAAGTTTGTAATATCTGTAGCACTAAAAAGAGTAATAGAATGTTATATTTTAATGATAACACGAGAAATACTGGTTACCTAATTCTAATTTCTGATGTAGAACATGGAATGCCGTTGGAAAAAGGACGTTTCAATCTAATTTCGTTTTCAGTTGCATATGAAATTTCTCCCTGATATATACCACCGTCTTTGATATCTATTGATACCATATATCCTACCCATTGAGCCATGTTTCTTCAAAAATTATAATGGAAAAAAAGTTAAACGAAATCACATCTGTTACAAATTACGTTGATGATACTGCGCAATTTTTAGGTTAACTTTCAACTTTGACAGCTCTGACCTCGACATTGAACAATAACAAACTAAAAATCAGCTAAAAATGGCGTGAAATCAGTAGCGCAACAAATTTAGGTCGGTCGTTCACTTTACAAACCCCCTCCTGTTAAAATAAATACTTAGCAAAAACTGCAATAGTTAATTATTATTTGTATGCGGAGCTCGTCGTATAGTTAGGTTACTTGTTACTTGAAAGAAAACCATAATTTCGACAATTAAAACAGTAGAGGGCTGTTTATCAAAACATTAACCACATAATTTGGTATCAACCAACCCACACCAAAAGCCAATTAAATCGTACAGGTTTGTAGAGGTTATAATAACCAAGTGCAAGTTTCCTTATTAGTATATTGAAGTAGAAAGTTTCCTTTGTGTTGTTTCGTAGAATAATTTGCAAAAATGGTTGGTAAAATAACTCAAGAAACGTTTGACCAAGCTGTTGAAGAAAATGTCGAAGAATTTAACATGACCACAGAAGAGGCAATAGAAGATGCAGTCAAGCAGTTCGAAGCACAAGTAATATTTTAAACCTATTAGATTAGAAATTTTGTTGGGTTTCTTTGTTCTACTTTACAGTTGGCACTGTAAATTAAAACAAATATTTGTAGAAAGTTGAGTAGTATTTCAATAATACATTAAATGAGGAAAGATTTTCTATCACGTATTGGCTCCAACCGAATTTGTCTATTTTAAACTTTCAACAGCAAGGTAAATGTACCAGTAATCGTCACCACCAAAACTTATTAACGTTACTTTTTAATAGGATATGAAAATAATATTTTTTACGAACAACTGTTAGTTTTAAGAAATTACTTTGATTGTTTGATTGCCCGAGTTAACTTGGGATTTCATGTCGAGTGGTTAAAGAAAATATAAATGAACTGCTTTGCTGTACTCCACAATTATTTACTTTCATTTTTTGTGTTTTTCTTTCATTTAATCTTTTTTTCTTCTTTTGTCATCTTCAGTTTTTTTTTTTTTTGGAAATAATCTTCCAATTTTAGGTAACTTGATTTAACTTCTTGTTTTTGATTTAGATTGTAGGACTACAGGCTAAGATTTCAAAGATGGCTTTAATTTGTGTTATTTGTTGGATTGGGTTTAATTTTACTTCAAAGATTTTTTTTTCAAAGTTTTGTATATTTTCATTTTATTGCAAATTTTAATGCACACTCGTGATGCACACTTTCTTTTAGTTTCCTGATATACTTCGTAGTTTCTTTCACAATAATTATGTAATAGATCGGTGTAACTAGATTTTTATTTCTTCAGTATTGGGGTTGGGTGGCTCATAGATCTTATTAGTCAGGCGATAGATGCCAATAAATTAACGCAAAAGAAAGAGAAGGAGAAAATTTACTTCTTTAACACCAAAAAAATAAAAGATAGATGCAGTAGTTTGATAAAAACTCCTTAGACACAATAGGTTTGTTCGTTTGTATGAACTAACTTGACCTGGGTTATCTTTCGAGATCAAAATACTCCCACCACAAAAGTTAGATACTGTTCTAACTTGCACTGCCTACTCCTCATATGGAGGTCGAGCAAGAAGTTTATGTTCGATCATGAACTGAGCAGCCAAACGAACACAGTTCATTTGCACTAACTTGAACCGAGCAAGTTAGTTCATACAAACGAACAAACCTATTAATAATACATAATAACAAAAGCAATAAATTACAAGTAGCAAATAGCCCAATTGGCCAATTCACAGGTAAAATAGTAATAATAATCTAAAGTAAAATTAATGACCAACCTGATTGGCTTGCTCATGAAGCAGTTAAAAATTTAGCATTGTTCCGAGGAAAATATCCCCCCTCCAATCGAATTTGCCCCACAATCTATGGGGGTAGCATCAGACTTTCTTCTTCTTCAGGTGCCTATCCGATTCCGGATGTTGGCAATCCTCCTGACTAAGCCAAGAAGGCTATACCAGGGAAATCTTAATGGGGCCTTCCTCATAGTCCACAGATCAATTTTGGACTTTTTAGATCGTTACCATTTTAAGGATTCTTCTTAGCATATTACCCTCGGTTTGCTATTGCTTTCCGAGGGGAGACGGTCAGAATAAAGTTCTTACTTCACTCGGATTCGAACCGGGTATTTAGTGTTCATAGCCAACTTGCGTGACCACTATGCTCCGACCAACTCATACTTTTACGTCAGACTTTAACTAAAACCTCCCCCTAACGTCTTAGTCGTAGTAGATTTCGTAGTTCGTCCGTTTTGTTCCTTTCATTTTTGCCATTATTCTGACTTGTTATCGTCATTGGTTGTGAAACCAATACCTTCCCTTTCTGGTGATTTCTTTTATGAAAAATAATGAATTTAATCGTGTTGTCCCCCTGACCCTGGATTGTTTCCATCTCCAGTAGTGGAATAGGACATGTTCAGCCGTGTCTTCTCCTTCACCGTGGTCATATTTGGGCGCCGTTCGTTTGCCGATGTGGTGAAGGTATGCATTGAAGCACCTGTGTAGCGGGAGGTGGTAGTTCATTTCACAGTATAATCTGGCAACCCATTCCTCTTTGTTAGGTGTGAGTCGCTGTGTCCACTGACCGACATCGGCTTCCACCATCTGCGCTATCAGTGTGCTAGGGTGTCCTCGTGGGCGATTACTTGTCCTGAGTAGGTTCTCGCCTCCCTTTCTCTGTCAGATCACCCCCTCACCAGACACTGTCCTATAGGCGTTTTTCACGCGAAGTGCTGTACGCCTTTGGACCTTGGGGGAGTCTTTTCTTGTTCCTCTGAAAATCTAGGGCCGTGTACCACACTGAAGCCGTTTACAACATGATCGATTGCGCGACCATGGCGAGAATCCTTCTCTGTGTGAATTTCGGAGGCTTCCGCTTTTGCTGCTGTTTCCCGGATAGTTGGGGTATTTATAAAGTGACCATCCGTCCGTCATTACGACGGACCGTCCGTTTTTTAAACTTGCTGTCCGTCAGAGCAAATTGTCCGTCAAGATGTCCGGCATTGTGAATTTTTAAAGAAATACAGTTACTTTCTGATGAGTTGTCAGATCGTCGGAAGAATTCTGACAAAAATCAAAGCGCACATGATGGAGCTAGACCGGATGCGATCGGATTTTATGACTTTATTGCTACCGATAGTGATAGTAGGTGGTAAAAATGTAATGATAAGACATGCTGACATGTCTTTTTCCCCCAAAAAATTTTGACGCGGGCTATTGTCCGTCATTGCCGTCTTTCAAATATGGTCACTTTAGGTATTTATCAACCTTGACACTTAAGACAATGACGGAGTATTTGAGTTTAATTTGGGATCCGTCCATGTAGATAGCGATACACGACACCTTTTTTCTTTCGGAAACCATGACCGTTTATGATTTAGCTGGTACTACGGCTAGCGCAGACCCAGGTGAGGAGGATGTGCAATTGTGTATGGCCGTGGCCTCCACCACCCGCGCGTCTCTAATCTCAATGATCAGAGCCAAGTCGTCCGTGAATTTCACCAGGGTCACATCCTCGGGGAGCCGGAGCACTCCGTCGTAATGGTGTTCCATAGTGCGGGACCGAGAACCAATCTCTGCGGAGCTCCACATTTAGATTCCTTCTGTGTATCCTTTTCATTTCCCAATTAGGTGCTCTGGTTGTCTAGGTAGCTAACTATGATGTTAATTTGTGCAGATTGACGCCTCTTATCATGCAATGCTGTCAACATGTGCTTCCATCCGGCGCTATTGAAGGCGTTGATCATGTCGGTCGTCACCATTAGGCAGAACATTAGAAAGGTGCCTTTTTTTGCTTCACGGATTGTCTCGGTGATCTTTTTGAGTGCATCTATGGTCGACCTGCCCTTCTTAATTCCAAATTGGGTTCGGAGAGGTCGCCTGTTCTCTCGAATCCTTAAGATCACCTTTTCCTGTCGTGATCAAGTAGACTAATCCGCCTTTTTCTACCTCCAGGGGAATTCTGCATTTTCAACACAATTGTTGAATCATTATTTTAATAATTAAATTAATTGAACACAAACCGGTTCGCGTTGTTGTTGACAAAAGATATCTGCTATTTATCAAATATAATTGCCACAATTGGTTGGTTGCGGTATTATTTGTGATCTGGAAGAAGTACTAAAATATGAACGATTCAATGGAATCGAAATCAAACTAAAAATTGTAGAGTTGTAGAGTTGCGGCGGTTTAACTTGGCTGGGTGTGGCTAATGTGCAGAAATGAAATGCACGACGGCACTGAAATGTTCTTCCTCCACATCACTGCGCAAAAAATTAGGCTCCGCTCGGCCAAGTTAAACCGCCGCAACTCTAACTAAAAATAGTGACGTTACATGAAGATTCTGGAGAGTGACGAAGATTGGCACATTTACATTAAGATGGGGATTCTTATGACATTATGCGCTTAACTTTCACATGTTAGTATTTATTATTTAATATATAATTTTTAACATTACGCTTATAATTTTTCACATGATTTTTCTTTTTTTTGTCATCAACAAAAACAACAGTTATTGCAATTTAATTTAGTTGGCTTTGATTTACACCTAAACAAACTGTTGTCATTTAAAATAATAAAACACTTTTATAAACTATTTAAGGGAGTAGATTTGAGTAACATAATAAAAAATCTCATGTTATCCAACCCAGAAAATACTCAAGCCATTTCTGATGCAATCAATAAGTTAAGCAATTTATATAAAAATAAATCTAAGAAGGAAGAAGTTTATGTGGAACAGCTGGCAATCATCAGAGATGAATGTGGGAAAGGGTTGGAGTACAGAGTTTACGCCGGTTAGTTTTCTATCAAGTAGAGTTACAAGAAAACCGAATCGTTAACTTTTCATTTTTAGGAAAACAAGGTGCCTACAATGTCACAGTTGACGTATTAAATAAATTTCAGTCCAGTGCAGAAACGACTAAAGAATGCTTAAAAGCTTTGATTGCTCTTATGACCAAGCAACCCGATTTGTTAGACACTTCTGGTATTGAAATCATAAATAAACTGTTGAGTACTCAAAAGGATCCCGAAATACAAAAATTAGTTCTAAAATGGACCAAAGAATGTTGCATTATGCACGAACTGAATAGGTTTTATAACTTGTAGAAAATGTTATTACAAAATTTGATTTTTTGTATTTCAGACAAAATTTATTTGACACGTCGCTTATGGAAAACTTGAAAATGATTTTAACGGATGCAAGCTCATCTGTGATACGCGATATTTTAGGCGTCTTCAGGGCTCTCGTTTTAGATGACGACGTTCGTGTAGAATTTGGTCGATCTCACGAACATGCACGTGCTATCGCCAGCGATGCTTTGTGCAGCATAACAAGTTTACTTACCAGTAAGTTTCAACTTTTGTATTAAAATAATTTCGAGGATTTTAAATTTGAATTTTGTTTTAAGGTTTCCAAAAAGATGAGCTACTGGTGAGCGATTTGATGATAACAATTTCTACTTTGCTTGTACGTACAGAATTTTGCAAGAAAGTAGAAGATGCCGGTGGTTTGAATGTAATTAAGCAAGCTATGATCACGTTTCATGATAAAGATGTAAATTTGTGTTGATATTTATTTACTGTTTACTAAGTTTTGTGAATTATAGAAAATTATACGTCAGGGATTTAAATTGCTGAAAGCTTTGGCTGGAAATGATGAAGTTAAAGCCCACATTATTCAAAACGACATGGCACCAGTGATTGCTTCCACTTTAAATAGACATAAGGTGAGACTTGTTATTATAAAGTTAATAGTACCTAATTAAGTTATTAACAAAAACTCTTATTTTAGGATTCTGTTCAAACAGTAATAGCAGGATTATCTTGTATTGCTGCATTAACTTTGCGTTCTACAGACAACAGTAAAGCATTTTATGATGCTGGAACTTCTGAAGTAATCATCGATTGCATGAAACTTTATGGTGATGACGTTGGTGTACAGAAAAATGGAAGTTGGGCTGTTAGAAATATGGTATCTAGAAGTCGGTACCAAAACGATAAGTTTCTATCTTTAGGAATTGAGGAAATTTTAAAAGAAGATTTGTCCAAGTTCCCTGCAATTGAATTTGATATTAAATCAGCTTTACGTGACCTAGGCTGTAATGTTAATTTAAAAGAAGAATGGACTGGTAAAGGTGGAAAGTTGACCACTCAATCTAAAACTAAGAAATAAGGCAGCAATATTTTTTTACTTTTATATTATGGATGAATCAAACTATAATCAAGAAGTTATTTTTAATTTTTTCTTAACTGAAGTGATTTTATGTGCTTTAACTATTTAACTTATACGTACTTTAATATACATTATAATTTTACTAATAATTGTTGACAATGTTTATTAATTATTATAATAAAACTGCTTTTTATAGGAACATTTTAATTATTATTTATTTCCTTGAACTTTCCATTTCAGTTTTATATCCAGTAGCAGCTTGCTAGTTCTTTGTTAACGGTGGCAATTCGTCAACTCAGGGGGACCGCCGGTTTAACTCTGAAGCACGGAGACTCGATCATAAGAAAGTTTGACTCTCTCCAGGTTTGAACCCGGTACCCTGCATTCGCATCCAACTGTGTTAGTTGAATTAGAACAATGACACTGGCGGGGCTCTGAGTGTGGGTGTTCGATTTTTGGTTTTTGCTGATGATCCATAGAATAGCTGATGATCTAAAAATATTTTCTTCCATAACTTTTTCTAAATGTAAGCAAGTGCTGTTGAGATTTTATTGGGATAAGTTGCGAGTCTTTTTACAGTGCACATTGGAGGACGATGTTCTTCAATATGTTGATATACAGGGTGTCCCCGCACTCACTTTACATAACTTAGGTGGTGATAGAGGACACTTTTCTAAGAACAATTTTTAAAAAAATTTTTTTTCTAAATTCAAACCCTCGAAAGTTAGGCCTCTTTAAAGCATTTTTTTTAATTTCCACATTCACGTGGCCATAGCCCCGAAAGTATTGATTTTTCAGTAAAAATGGTTTAGTCATTTTTTAAAGAGCGTGAAATAATCTACAAACTAGATTTACACCTTTTCTTGTCTAAAATCAACGGCTTTCGAGTTATGAATTAAAGTAGGTTAAAAAATGTCGAAAAATTTGAGCTTTCTTTTTTTCTAGTTTTCTTCAAGACCCTGTATCTTTTAAACGAAACATTTTACAAAAAATCTGACGCCCCATTCCGGATAGGAAATTTAACGGACTACAACTTTTGTCTAGTAAAAATTTTTGAGAAACCAATCCATTTCACAGAAAATCAGAAAATAACAAACGAGACAGCTACAAAACATAAAATTTAATTCACAAAATTTTTATTTTTTTTGAAAAATTATTTTATTAATTAATTTTAAACTATTAGATTATTTAAGTAAATGTTGAAAATGACCACCCTCATTTTTAATACACAGTCGTGCTCGTTTTAAAATATGCTTTATAGTATTATTTATAAAATTTTCTTTTTTTTTTAAATCCATTATAGCAGGGGTGGTCAACAAGGTCGGGGGATTGACCAGTCGATCACGAGGCCAATTTTGGTCAATCCGTGAATGTGAAAAGTGTCAAAAATTCGAATTTCTGCGATTAAAAGTGTCGAAAAATCGCCTTTTTACGATTTGTTTCGACAAACATCTTTTAAAACAATCACAACTGTGTATTTAAAATGAGGATGGTCATTTTCAACAATTACTTTATTAATGTAATAATTTAAAATTAATTAATAAAATAATTTTTCAAAAAGAATAAAAATTTTGTGAATTAAATTTTATGTTTTGTATCTGCCCTGTTTGTTATTTTCTGATTTTCTGTGAAATGGATTGGTTTTTCAAAAATTTTTACTAAACCAAAGTTGTAGTCCGTTAAATTTCCTATCCGGAATGGGGCGTCAGATTTTTTGTAAAATCTTTCGTTTAAAAGATACAGGGTTTTGAAAAAAAAACAAAAAAAAAGGAAGCTCAAATTTTTCGACATTTTTTAACTTACTTTAATTCATAACTCAAAAGCCGTTGATTTTAGATAATAAAAGGGTTAAATCTAGTTTGTAGATTATTTCACTCTCTTTAAAAAAGTACTAAACCATTTTTACCGCAAAATCAATATTTTCGGCGCTATGGCCACGTGAAGGTGGAAATTAAAAAAAATGCTTTAAATAGGCCTAACTCTCGAGGGTTTGAATTTAGAAAAAAATTTTTGTTAAATATTGTTCTTAGAAAAGTGTCCTCTATCACCACCTAAGTTATGTAAAGTGAGTGCGGGGACACCCTGTAGTTGGAGATTTGGGAGTGGTTTTTGATGCTATGATGTCATATGGAGCATATTTACGCCAAGTCAATGAGAATGTTGGGATTTGTATTTATACATAGAAATACTTGTCAATTTAAAAACATTTATACTTGGAAGATTTTATATGTGACTCTGATTAGATCGATTTTGGCTGTTGGAAGGATTCAGAATAAGTTTTTGTAGATAATTATTTTTTGGCTCTAACGTTTTGTTAATTAGCCAGACTTATATAAATATATAACTAATTCTTAAATTCACAGTGTGCCAATGTCCACTGGAGGACCGAGTTAAGAAATTTTGTGAAGTCTGCGATTTTTACCCGCAATTTTCATTGCTGCGGTTAGTGGAAAGTTAAATAAACAATTGCTTTTATACCCAAATAAGAAACTGCGTTATTAGGATAAAAACACGTTTCCCATGGCTTGGGATCAAATATCCCACTATATGAGGGAGACTTGATCCTTATGCGTTTACTGATATTTCTTGTTCTATGAATGTTATTATTGTCATGCCATAAATTATTTGTGGTAATTAGTCAAGTCTGTTGGGTCTGTTATTGCTATAATTTTTTTTTAAATATTCGCTTCTTCTTTTCAATTAAGAAGAAGGGATTCAATGTCTCATTTCTTCCTTAATAATAAAGAAATCCCCCCAAAGCCAAATTGAGCGTATAAGCAAATAAGTAGGATGCTACTCTTTCTAAAGCTCTTATATCATTGGTATAAGTTTACATTATTGCTATATTTACAAATGTTCTCATAAGCATTCATCCAAAAAGGTAGATAATTTTGAAAATTCAAATTTCAAAAATATATTATCTAATATTAATATTTCTCAAATGATTAAGAGATCTACATTTTTCATAAATGTAACCACTAATAATACCTAAGTTTTCATTAACTATGTAGATATGCAACAATCAATAACGAAACACTTTAGATAGAGGTCAGTCAGCAGAACACAAACGTAAAAATTCAATAAAATTAATAAAGTCAAGTGAACGCTATTTCGACCAAGCAGACCAACCTATATAACCAAAACCATCATTAATGAAACTTTAAAAATGTAAGAAATAATTTTACTCTTCAGTTTCCAAACTTCTAAGTATTTAATTATTTCTAATACTAATTTACAATTTTAGCAAATAATTTCGAATAGAATATAACTATTTATTCGAATACTATTGAAAGTATTCATGCGTAAAAACTAACGCAACCATAATTTTGTTGAAGATGCCTCTTAATGACGAAACACGACCAATGTGCGATATTCTTCACAAGTTTAGGTAATTTTTTTTATTGATTTCCAAAAAAATTATTATAATAATTTTAAAAATGTAAAAGGTAAGTAAAAAAACTTCATTTTGAGTGTTTGATGAAATTGAAATGAAATATTTTGATAATTTTTTTAAATCAAATAATTAAACCTGATCAAAAAACCAAATCCAGCGGGGGAGGGGGCAATCCTCAATGTTCTAGTGGCTTCTTTTTGCTTCAAAATGTTCTTTTTATAAGCCAATACACAGATTTTAGATTTTTCCCCAAATTAGAAGATACTATAATCGTAAATGGAAAATTTAAGCCATTTAATATTGAAATATTAATTTGAGAATCCAATCAATCACAAATAATATGTTTATCAAATGCAGGACCGGTGTCACCTGCAAATTGTCGTCCAAATGATAGATCGGGCCCTTAAGCTGCTTCCAGAGTGAAGGCAGGTTTACCGGCGCTGGCTTACCAGCTCATCTCCCACCAATGTTAGTTAATATAACCGAGGACAAACGATTCTGGCAACCAAACAGATATTTCAATGCAAAGATCCCATGGCAAAGATCAAAGCGGGTAAATCGAATCGGAAACCAGCGTTCACTCTGCGGATACCTTTCATCTACAATCATTAGAAGATAAATTCGAAAATAAGTCAAATTATATCCAAAATACAACAACGACAGACATGTTTCGATCTTGTTAGATCTCATCAGTGACGTATAGCTGTGAATTTGGTTATAATTTGACTTTATGTTTTTTCCTTATATAGCATTTTATAAATAAAATTAAATGGATAATCCGATAAATCAGAGTAATCCAAAAAATAAAATTAATAATTCGCGCAATGCTAACTGGAATAAAACGACCCGTTTTATATTGTATCATTAGAAGAGTTATCGAAAAAAATGAACACTTTAATTTTAAATTTTAAGATTTTCATTCATTTTTATCATCATCCCTTTGACCTACATTTTGTTTCGTTTATTGACATATTTTAATCAAAAATTTTAGTTTAACTTTTTCTATGTAACAAATTTTTTTAGTTTTTTTCCAAATTTTAGTATTTTTACACTTCTAAATTTTAGTAAATTTTACTCAACATGCCGAAAAATATAGGTAAGTTAATTTATCATTTAAATATTAATATTTAGTTAACCGATCTAAAATTTGGTGCATTTTATTTATTCTGTCTTTACTTTCAAATTTGGCTGGGTTTATAAGTATGATTGATATAGGCACACCCGGGAATCAAATCCTGATTTATCCATTTTTCTAAAAATTTTGTGTTTTCCACAAATAATTTTCTAATGTGCATTTGCAATACAATATTATATTATACAAAAAAAAAAACGTGAAAGCTCGAGTGTGACTCGAGTCACACAGATCAGTTCACAGATCAGTTTTTTTCCCATAACTCGAAAACGGTAAAAGATACAAAAATGTCGAAGAATTCAGAAATATTCAACAATAAAACATGAACAATTTCTTCTTTCAAATTTTTTATATATTTTTACTGTTTTATAGTGTTATTAGAGAATATTTATGTGTATTATTAACTCGTAAGAATAATTAATTATTAGAGAATATCTCTGATGATACCAGAGTTCTCGTGGTTATGACCATGTCAATAATTAATCTTGAAGTGAATGGGTTTGAAATTTATTCCATTTGATTATATTATGAGTATCTACTACTACTTACAGTCGACATTTCGTTCGATCTCCAACTTAAAAAAATCTAAAAATTTTTGTTCCAGTTTTCATTATTTTCCCGTTGATTAAGGTGACCAAACGTTCTAACTTAACCAGAACAGTTCTGGTTTTGTTTGATTTCTTCAAAATGGAACCAATTTTATATAAAAAAAAAATACGAATGATTTTCTTTTTATACAGGGTGTCCCCGCACTCACTTTACATAACTTAGGTGGTGATAGAGGACACTTTTCTAAGAACAATATTTAACAAAATTTTTTTTTCTAAATTCAAACCCTCGAGAGTTAGGCCTCTTTAAAAGCCAGTTCACATTATCTGATTTTTCATCTGACTTGTCATATGACTTCTCATAATATGAGAAATATTTTTACGTTCAGACTATGATTTTTAATATTATAGAAGTTATGGCTTTCATGATTGGCTGTTATGATGGCATGACTTTAGCTATGACTTTTCGTATGACTAACAAGGGGTCACTACAGTGAGTATGTCGCCAATCGAGATCCCAATTTTTTTGGTGATTCTAGTTGCTAAAAAAATTATCACTTTTTCGAATTTTAGTCGATTGACCCTTAGTTCTTGAGTTATGAATTTTTAAAAATACTATGGTGGGTTAACTGCTATTATTATTAGCTATTATTACAAAAAAACGTGGTGGTCTAGCGGTTAATAATTTGTAATGGTAATTCGTAGGTCATTAATTTTCTGATTCCGATAATAAATTACATAATTTAAAGAAAAAAAATTTGCCGGGACTGGGATTAGAACCCAGGACCTACGCGTTACAACGTCCATAATGCTAAGCTTATGGTAAAATCTGCACTTTCAAAAATTCATAACTCAAGAACTATGAGGCAATCGACTAAAATTCGAAAAAGTGATAATTTTTTTAGCTACTAGAATCACCAAAAAAATTGGAATCTCGATTGGCGACATACTCACTGTAGTGACCCCTTGTAAGTCATATGAGAAATCATATAGTGTGAACTGGCTTTAAAGCATTTTTTTTAATTTCCACCTTCACGTGGCCATAGCCCCGAAAATATTGATTTTTCAGTAAAGGTGGTATAGAGCTTTTTTAAAGAGCGTGAAATAATCTACAAACTAGATTTAAACCTTTTATTGTCTAAAATCAACGGCTCTCGAGTTATGAATTAAAGTAAATTAAAAAATGTCGAAAAATTTGAGCTTTTTCTTTTTTTGTTTTTTTTTCAAAACCCTGTAACTTTTAAACGAAAGATTTTAGAAAAAATCTGACCCGCATTCCGGATAGGAAATTTAACGGACTACAACTTTTGTTTAGTAAAAATCTTTGAGAAACCAACCCATTTTACAGAAAATAAGAAAATAATAAACAAGGTAGCTACAAAGCAAAAAATTAAATTCGCAAAATTTTTATTTTTTTTGAAAAATTATTTTAATAATTAATTTTATGTGTTTTATTTTTAATAAATAACGAATTAAGGAATAATATTAAAAGTTTTGAGCTTTCGATCTAGCATTTAGACCTTCGTCAGAAAATTACAAATAATAAAACAAAATTAATTAATTTTAAACTATTAGATTATTATTTAAGCAAATGTTGAAAATGACCACCCTCATTTTCAATACACAATCGTGATAGTTTTAAAAGATGTTTTATAGTATTATTTATAACACTTCCTTTTTTGTTAAGAGCCACTATACCAGGGGTGGTCAACAAGGTCGAAGGGTCGGCCGGTCGATTACGAGGCCAATTTTGGTCGATCCCTGAGTGTGAAAAAGTATCAAAAAATCGAATTTCTGCGATTAAAAGTGTCGAAAAATCGACTTTTTTCGATTTTTTTCGACAAACATCTTTTAAAACGATCACGACTGTGTATTGAAAATGAGGGTGGTCATTTTCAACATTTACTTAAATAATCTAATAGTTTAAGATTAATTAATAAAATAATTTTTCAAAAAAAATAAAAAATTTTTAATTTAATTTTTTGTTTTGTAGCTACCTTGTTTATTATTTTCTGATTTTCTGTGAAATGGATTGGTTTCTCAAAAATTTTTACTAGGCAAAAGTTGTAGTCCGTTAAATTTCCTATCCGGAATGGGCATCAGATTTTTTGTAAAATGTTTCGTTTAAAAGATACAGGTTATCGAAAAAAACCAAAAAAAAGGAAAGCTCAAATTTTTCGACATTTTTTAACTTAATTTAATTCATAACTCGAAAGCCGTTGAGTTTAGACAATAAAATATTAGAATCTAGTTTGTAGATTATTTCACGCTCTTTAAAAAATCACTAAACCATTTTTACTAAAAAATCAATATTTTCGGGGCTATGGCCACGTGAAGGTGAAAATTAAGAAAAATGCTTTAAAGAGGCCTAATAACTCTCGAGGGTTTGAATTTAGAAAAAAATTGTTGTTAAATATTGTTCTTAGAAAAGTATCCTCTATCACCACCTAAGTTATGTAAAGTGAGTGCGCGGGGACACCCTGTATATATAAAAAAACTCATTTTACTGAATAGTATGCAAAACATAAAAAATGTTCTGGTTTTCCTTTCCGCAGAGTTGGTCACCTTACAGTCGACTTTGATCAATTCTGTGGCTTTTTGGTCTTTCCCTTTTTTTGAGGCTCTAACAATAAGTTGAAGATTGGCACTCTATTATATTATATGCATATTTATTTGTTTATTTTATAGTAACATATAAAACGATATAGTAATAATATTTATTTAAATTATTATTAGGACCTGGGCCTGGTGCTTATATGTTACCAACAACCATAGGGTACAACAAACATGACATATCGCGTTATCGAAATCCTCAATACACTATGAGAGCAAGATGTGGATATTCAGGAAAACCTTTTGGACCTGGCCCTCAATACAATATCGATAGGGTTACAAGAAATGGAAAAGTGTCCCCACCGGCTTTTAGTATAGCAGCAAGGCTTAAAGGAGTCCGTAAGAATTATTTTGTTAAAATAATTAAATAATTAATTACTAAAAAAGCTTTACGCAAGTATTTTTTTACAAGCATTTCATTTGATTACTTGAAAATAATAGAATTTAAAAATGTTCTAACCGGGATGTGTAAAAGCGCGCGCGAGTTAATGGGTTTGTTCCAACCAGCTGAGAAAAGCTCCTGCGCAATAGGTAAAAGGCCGTCCTTTTTATCTAATGAGCACGAGCGTGACCATACATTGTACGGTTTCTCGGCTGGTTGGCACAAACCATTTGTTTAGTGAATTTCTATCACACTTTTTTGCGTGCATTGTGTTGCCACCGACGCGGCGCAGCACAGCATGCTGATGCGTAAAATTTCAACGTATGCTATTTTAAAATTTATTAAAAAAATCAGCATATCTAAATTATTATTTGGCATCTGTGTAATTTGTTTTTACTGACATTTTTTGGGGGGCTCAAAATTTTTTGGTTTCAACTTGAAATTATATAAGAGTGATTTATTTGTAGCCGGTTTCAAGACACCAGGTCCAGGAACGTATAGTCCAGAAAAGGCACCAAGAATGAAGGATCCTAGACCGCCCGCTTATTCAATAGCAGCACGATTTCCTCCAGTCAGGAAATTCAACACTCCCGGGCCTAACCAGTATTCAGTACCATCAACACTTGGTCCAAGGGTTCCTAATTTACCAGCATCTGCAGCATATACTATGTAATATCTATCTATAAATTTAATAAATATTTTTTAACATTTTTTATAGGTCTGGAAAATATGGAATGAAAGGAAAATCTGCTTCTCCTGGGCCTGCACAATACGGTGGAACAAATGTGAATTTGTACAAAAACAAAAATCCTCAATACTCCATGGGCGCACGTCTTACAGGGGTTTCAAATAAATCTAAAACACCTGGACCAGCTGCTTATCTTCCAGGTTTCCTTAAGAGCAAACCTGGTGGAATCAGTTTCGGCAGGAAAACAGACAAATCGCCTTACATTACTGCAGAAGATCACATGCCATGTATAGAATAAATCGAATTCTCATCAAATAAAATTTTAACCTTTTAATAGTAAATTATACATATTTTAATTTCTATTATGTAACTTTATTTTATTCTATTGTATCTATGTCCTCATTTTGTATTTTTGTAAGTTTTATGCTATATTTGTATATAATATATTAATTATTTACAAATATGTTTTTGATAATTTTTTAATTTAGTTTTTTTTTAATTTTAAAAAGCAATTAAGTAAGTCTTTTGTGAAAGTTCCTGGGGGTATTTTTATGAAGGCGTTTCCCATTTCTTTCAATATAATATTTGTTATTAATATTATCTTATTTATTATTATTTACCCCTGTATTTACGTATGTATGTACGTTGTGTAATCTTTCCATTAGGTCAGTTCATATAAAATTGCCTAGATCCGCCCCTGTTTGAATAGTTCCAAGCTATGGTTCCAAGTAGGCGCGAAATATGTCAAAATCATAGAATGTCAAAATTTAGTTAATATGCACTACTATTTGAACGCTCACAATTTGAGGTTGTTTCCCAATTTTTAAAATAACCGTAATTTTTCCAAAGGCGCGAAAGTTTTAATAGCAAGAACATTGTAATCTAGTGGTTGACTATGACTTTATTTACCGTTTAAAACCTTTCTTTCTTAAATAAGTGCAACAAGCATGGAGAACATGCAGGAAAATAATAACAGGAAACAAAATTCCTATCAAAGGAAACTTCGTTATCGCGATTTATTAAATCGAATTGAAGGGTTGCGTAAGTATAGCCCGGGTAAATTAATATTTATCTTGCTACTTTAAACTGTAAATTGTAGAGGAAAGTGAAGATATAGGTATCACTACGGTTAACCAACTCGGAAATATATTGAAGGAAGTTAACATACTCGATGGTGAATGTGAATTCGAGGAACGCGTTGAATACGCTGACGAAACGTTACTCGAATCGGTCGTTTTGTCATCTGCTAGTGGTATATTAGTAAAATGTATACAAAATTTAGAGATTTGTTCGTCGACGTACGAACCTACCGAGTTAGCTTCTAAAATTGTGAGTTTAGTTGTGACTGCTTTTAAGTACAACTTACGTTTCTCTTTTTTTAGGTTACCGAAGTTAAAACCTACCAAGAGGAAGAGTTACTCGATCAGTTGAATTGGTTGGAGTTATTAAAAGATGCACGTGAAGTTGTGCCCGAGTTACCAAACTATGCTTTTTTGTACGGATCTTACGACCCCGCAAAAATAGTTGAACAAAAGGCAAAAAAAGAACGTGCAAAGAAAGAGGCTCCAGAAAAGGTTGAAAAAAAGCAACTGCAACGAGTGGAAAATCTTCAACAAGATGAAGAGAATATAGAAGATACAGTAAACTTTTTGGTTAATGTGCTTTCGGAGGAATACCAAAAGAACGATTATCAACCTGTGTCGTATTTTAATTTCGTTGTCGATTCAGATAGCTTTTCATGTACTGTCGAGAATATGTTCTACACCTCCTTTCTTGTTAGAGATGGAAAGGCTCAGTTAGATATAGGTATGTTTTTGGGAAGTAATGCTTTGTATTTTATTAATACATTTTAATTTTAGACGATTCGGGTATTCCAATTCTCAAACCAATGCGTAAAAGTGATCTGAAACATTTCAGAAACAATGGAGGAGTTAATCTACAACGAATCCCTTCAATAACAATGGACGATTGGAAGGTATGTTTCCCCCTTTCTAATTAAGCACTTGCAAATAAATTTATATTTATAGGTCTTTAGAAAACATCCTGGGTTTTTGCAAGAACATAAACAGTTGTTGAAATCAAAATAGTAATATTATGTGTTTTTGTATTGTTATTAGTTTTTGTATCACATTCAAAGTATTATATACAAATTGTAGTAAATACTTAAACAAATTTGTGCAAATGTTAATGATTAATATTTTAAAATTGTTAACAATTCGTTAAATTATTATTTGAAAAGGTTGTTCAAGAAATTATTGAATTAATTTGTTATTCATGGTTAATTTCATAGAACAACACTTTTAACATTATTCAATTACTAGATAAGTACTTTTAAGGTTGGATACCAAAAATTAAAAGCTTAGTTATTTTAACAGTACCTTTGTTAATTATTGTGACAAATCTATTTATGTCTTTGTTGAATATAGCTAAGTATATATTTTTTTGTAATGTTAAGTAATTAAAACTTTTTTGTACGGTTAATGAAATTCTATAATTTGACTTGAGAAACTCCATTATCTACATTATTGTAAGATAACAATCATTTTATAGGTTTGCTTAAATTTCATTTTATACCTTTTTTTAAATTTTGTAAAATGTTACCATTTTTATGTCCTGTATTTTTTGTGTTAAAATAAATTAATTATATAATAATGAAAGTCTTATTATGTAGGTTATTATTTTTTGTACTTACTACTAATAGTTAAATTAAATACCGGAACGATTTTATTGATACAATTTCGTATTATAACAGACTGATGGATATAATTTTGGTTTAAGTTATTTAAAACTGTTGCTTCAGTTTGAAACCAATTCAAGTTTTTCGCAATGAAAATGTATTTGCTATTATTTATGCTAGCGTATGCCGTTCAATATATCATTGGTAATCATCTTTTATCCAAGGTAGGTCTACAAAATATTTTACAAGGCACTATAATAATATTATAACAATTATTCAACATTTTAGTTTCATCAAAATGATTACAACTGATAAGTTTTGATAAAAGCATCTATAAATTTTATGAAATCAAAGCATTTAAATACAATCGGACTACTACTGCCCACAATATGACTTGGAACTTCAAAGTAGACGTGAAAGATAAATTAGAGGTAAATTAACTTTTTTGGAATACAACTAGTAATTGAGATTCATAAAAAAAACTAATTTTTCCAGATGGTTGTTCAGGTTTACAAGTTTTTGAGTAATGAGTATCGAGATTTTCCAATTCGATTCCAGGTCAATTTCCAAAAATGTTTTAAAGCAAATATTGTAGGAATGGTGGCAGCAACAAGATGTGGTAATTTTACAAACTGCATCTTTCGTAAGGTTTTGAATATCCATTACCTTTATATTATAATTATAACTAGTGATGTGACGACTCGAGTATTACTCGGGTTAAAACTCGAGTAAGGTCTGTATTCGAATAACTCGAGTAGTTTTTTTGTGCAACTCGAGTTGGCGAGTTTTAAATGCACACGCAAACTGCACAAGCACAAATAATTTTATAAACGAGACGAATGTAAAGCAAAATTATTATTAGTTTTATATTACTAACTGATTTGCCTTTTCAAATACTCACAAGTCGCAACTCATAAAAAAGATTAAATGATTAAAATTTAATAATTTTTAATGTTATTTTAATTATTAATGATACAAGGTGCGCGCGCAGCCGAGTAAAATTACTCGAGTATTAACTCGAGTTGAAAATATTTCGAATTCGAGTTACTCGAGTTTAAAAAGTATTCGACTCGTCACATCACTAATTATAACCATGCAATTTTGTGGTTGATGAAAGTCATTTTCCTCCACTTATTCCTACTGGTAAATACAGAATCGAATGTCAGTTTTTATTATTTCTCAACTGTAATTTTAAAATTACTAATAAGAATCTACCTACAAAAATTATTTAGGTACATAATTTTGGCACTACAATGCTAAAATTTTCTATTTTTTGAGTTTTGTGTCGAATGGAAAATGTCTTGAAATCCTTCTAGTAACACATGGAGGGTTCAGAAGCCAATCAGTGTAAGTCAAATTTTTATTAAACATGACTTACCTATTGATACCTATCAAAAACTTTTGTGATTTTAATTCAATTTCAATTAAAGTTACTGTGTTTAAGTATTTGTTTCCAATAAAAAGTTTCTATATTAAACCGATATAAGAAGTAGTTTTTTTCATGTGCAACAATTTGAAAATATCCAACTATCTCATTTAACTTAGTTAATGACTTACACTGATTGGCTTCAGAACCCTCCACATGTATGTATGTTTTTTTAAAAATGACTTGATGGATCTCTAAAGAAAAGGATTGTTTCAAACTATGGGTAATTTCAATTCCTCAGCTGCTATGGGGAATTCGAGCTACAGTCGCGACCCCTAGCGGATTTAGTTTTTTTACGTGAATATATCGGCCACCTTAAGCTGTAACATTTTCATCGCATTTTTTGTATTATTTGCCATATAATTCAGTTTCTAAATAAGAGTAAAGTTTGCATACTCTGTTATAAAATCTTTTGATGTGGATTTGCAATGGGATATTTCAAATTAAACAAAGATGATTTTTAAAGTTTTATTGGCCTTAATACTTTTCACAACTCACACAGTACTTTCTTGAGTCATTTTTCAGGTTACATTATTTAAGTATCTTATAGTAAGTAGTTAAATAATGCTAAAACAGTCAAAACTTTTCTGTACAATAGAAACATTAGAAATGGCAGGAAAGAAAAGTTATAATTAGGCACATTGGATTGGGATGATTGAAAAAAACTATCTCAAGTGAAAAATTACACTATTCAAGTAGGTACCTATTAAGATCATAAATATAGAAAAATGAAAATTCACTTTTTATTCGTATAAATAGACTACACAGAAGGTAGTTCACATTGATTTTTCAATAAGTACACATTTATATTAAATTTCGATTGAAATCAATCAGAAGAGGAAATAATTTCTCCAATTTATAACAAATTTAAGTACATGCACGAAATAATACTAATTATTTTACAATTATTGTGATCGAAAAATTGTAAATATCACTACAAACTTATTAAATGTATTGCCTTTGAAATACTACCACAAAATGTAACATCAATCGTCGACACCATAATAATATTATACAAATTCTACTGGCTTTTGAGCATCTAATAATAAATTTATTTATATGTATATGAACTATTTACAATTTCCTAACATCCGTAAAATGTAAGGCCAATTATTAAAATTAATAAAATTGCCACACAATAATTTCAAAATTCAAAAACAAATAATCGGCTTTACATTTTTATTCTAAATTTAGCTAAAAATATTGTCAATTTTTTAAAAACTTGATATAAAATTAATTATTTTATCGTATTACAAAATGTTCCTCTATTACAAGTCATTTGTGGAAATGGTTGGTTAAAATTCCAAAATATTGGCTGATATGAAAAATCGATATGCAAGAATAAAATGAGGGTTTTTTGATTCATTTTTGATATTGATATTTTCGATTTGATTTTTTTGATAAATTTACTTTTGTACAAAATCATTTATTCCTATTTAATTATTCACTCCAACTTTTTGAAGATTATTTAAAAAAAGAAACTTTAAAGAAAGAGACAATCACAGTTTTGTTAAAACGTTTGAGAGTTCCGATTTGTAAAACGTGAAAATAAAATTTTACCGTCGTCGTCTTCTGCAGGTAAAATGGGACTTTGCACAATCAGTATAAAATATTCACAAAACTTCAATTTAGCTTTCTTTTTAAATTTTAGTTTATATTTTTAGTTCTGTTTCTACTCTGTTTTCCAGTTTAGTAAAATTCCTTCATTACCTATGATTAATAATTACTTGTGCTCAAGTTTATTGTGGGAAACATATTAAATATTCTCAATTTGTGCACATAAAATAAATTTGTACTTGAAAAAAAAATTAACACATGGTTTCTGATTGCATATGTAAACTTCCTTTGCTTTCAGCCTTTTTCATTATCTCTTTTTGAATTGGCAATTGAGAAGAATCGATTACAATCGAAGGCCTTGGTGGTACCTGCTGATTCATAGGTGGTAAAATGTCACTTGCAGCATTAGATTCCGAAGAACTTTGTCTTATGGTTGCTTCTTGGTTGGAAGTTGACGGTACATTTGGTATGAATGGACACTGAATTCCAATTATATCGTCTTCAATGGCGCTTGATCTTCTCAAAGCTCTAGCCGGTAATCCGCCACGCACATACTCTTGACTTTCATGAACCACTTGTAAAAGTGAAGGATTTATAAGAACCTCGTCGTCTTCAACATATCTTCTTTGTATTAGATTTTCCATCAACATATAATCGCTCTCTTCCGCATCTCGAAGGTGTTCCTTTTCAATATGTAACGCCATTTCCGGATTAGACATTTCGGATGCATGTCTTTTTCGTTTTATTTCTAACAAAATAAAATATTAGTGAAATTTAGAGAAATTACTAACAACTTACTAGGTACTTGATTACCATTTGGGTTTGGTCGTGGCGGAGATAAAAGGCTAGGAGTTCTGGGTGGACTCCATAATCCACAAACCGTTTCCAATTCGTCTGTAATGCTTGTGTATTCGGTGTGCATTGCCATTAGCAAACCTCGCGGATTATTTTGAGCAGCGGAAGCAGAAGTAGGTGGAATGACCTTAATTTTTGGTTCTGCAAATGTGACGCTTCTTTCTACTGTTCCTGCACGCATGGGCAAATTAGCTAATATGATATGTTCTGTGTTATCAGGTTCCGAATGAGTTTGAGATAATTGTCTGCATGTCGATAAAATTGGCTTACTACCATGCAAGGAACCTTCACCTATAAGAAAAACTAATACATCAATGCTTGACTTTTAGTTTATGTAACTTTATTTGTTATCTCACCATTTCCACCGTCAGAACTTCGTCTTCCCGTACCACCCGAATCTTTTCTTCTTTTATATCTCGTTCTCAAGGTGTCTAAAGTTAAAGCTGCTAAATCGTCGGCAGATATTTGATTTTCTTCGTCTTTCTCACTGCTTGCTGTCGATTCCGCCTTCGATTCGATGCTGTGGTGTTCTTCTTCTTCTAAAATATCAAGATGTTTACGACTACCTGTAATTTTGTTCCGAACATGAAGTAGGATAATTTTGCAAAATTTTCTTTTACCTGAACCTGAAAATGCATCTATTTGTTCTTCGCACTCGTCTTCTTCCTCCACTGGCCTTACTTCAAAATGCAAACCATCATCAAAAATGTAAGCATCAGGTCTAACTTCCGTGAGAGACCTAACTGGCTTTCTTCTTGGAGGTTGTACAGACAAATGAGAGTCATCAGATGTCACATCCGAACGTTCACTTGTTTTCCTTATCCTCTCAATTGTGGGTATGGCGAGTGGGGGTAGCTCCTCATTAGAACGTGTTGCCATGAAGCGATGGATAACTGCTAAATGTGAAAGGATATCTTGTGAGGCTTCCTCAACTTTTCTCAAACGAAACTCCACACTTTGCATCGATGACGTTTGACTATTCTCTTTGGTGTTAATATCTTCCACTTTCTGAAAAACAAGCGCACGTGAATCAAATCAAACAGATGATCTGATGTGATTACTAACTTACTTGAACAATATTTTCAACCTTATCTGTGGTTAATTTGATACGCTCCTCGGTGGATTGCTGCAATTTGTACTCTTGTTCTGCAAAATAGCCTTCCACACACTCTTCTTCAAAGTCGTACAACCTTTCCATGTCTTCTTTTTCCAAAAACAATTTTAATCCGTTATCGTACGTTTCTCTAATGCCTTTCATTTTTCTGGTAAGATACTTAAACAGTAAGAATAAATGACAGATGAAGATGAAGGGTGGTGGTAAGATAGGTTTTTGTTCGTATTCCATAACCACCGTAAATCTTTGAAACATCCAGACCTGATGTGAAATAGCGTTTACCTCCATAAATATATTATTGAACACTGCTATCAGTAAATTTATCAGAAGAATATTGGCAACCAATAAGTACATTGACATAACCACTGGTGTAATCCAACGGCCTGTCACACAAGGTGGTTCATCTTTTCCTCCACATTGCGGATCTATACCGTCAGCAAACACTTCTCCGTACAACATGAAGTATGGTTCGTAAAAGACCTACGGTATTAATATATTGTTTGGTGTTTACTAAATAAATGATCACTTACATTACGTGCAAGTCTCCAACTTGGTTCTCTATCGGGATTTAATATCGCTTGACGACATACACCAAAACTCATCAAAACAACCAATAAAAGAACGACGAAGTAAATCATATTTTTAACCATTTTACCCATCATTGTAACAAGTGGTCCTGAAATTTAGGTAGATAGAATATGGTTTTGACAGGTTGAAGTTTCAATATGCTAATGAGCATCTGATTAGGATGTAATAAATCCAAAAATATTACTCACCCAAATATTTGTTAACTCCTACAATATTTAGAATTCGAAGATACCAATAAACACTATCCACACAATACATAACTCTACCAATACTCAAGGTTTCAGGTTGCAGCCTTAAACATAAACCGATGAGGAAGAACGTAATGGCAACCGCATCACACGGATTCCACATATTTAGACACCAAACTGCAAATTTCTGACTAAGAGCGACAGGTTCAGTCGAAAGTATTTCACGTACTTTTTCGCAACCCATAGCAGAAATAAACGAAATTGCCAAATATTCTTGCCATGTTGGTGTTGCACCCATTTTAACCAAAACTACGTAACTGAAGATCATCAAGAAAAAAACGTATGCAATCTGCAAAAAAATTAGTAAGTTGCTTTGATAACGTTGTTTAACGTTTTCAAATTACCGAATTTGCCCAAAACTTCGTAATAGGGGCGGTAAAGAATTCGTAAAATTTCTTTTTAACCTTCAACGGTCTTGTTCTGGTTCTTTCCGTATACCTCTCATCAATGGAAAAATGGAACCTGGATTCGTCCAAATCAGGCATAACTTTTCCATTTTCTTGTACGACCGTTTCACGAGGAATAAAGTTTTCTGATAGAAGCGCCTAAGAATAAAGAAAGGGTTGTGGTATACGTTTACTGGCAGAAAATCACATTCATATTAGTGGTACAATACAATTGACAATAAAACTGAAGCACGATGTTCCATGTTAAGCAAAGACACGATTTGAATCATCGAAATACGGATTATTTACTTATAGGGTACGAATATGCCGGGAATGGCGATGTTGATATCATAGATGGCGAGATGATACTTCCTGGTATTTCATCGCGTCATCTTTAATTGCTAGATCGATATTTACATCATTATTCTCGGAATGTACGTACACCTTAATGATAGAATGTCCAAGTGTCTGTTCGACCAGTCCTGCTCGCAGGATTTTCTTTACTGCCGAAAGATCGCTTTTTGACGTTCCATCATTAAATTAATAATGTCATTTTGAATAATATGCTAGTATGTAATTATGTTTTTAAAAATTTTTATTTTCATAATATGTTACAAAAGTTAAACTAATCGTTCTTTAGTGCCAGGTGTCAAACATTTGTTTATACATCATGGAAACATTGAGATTAAAATCTGAATCGGGGATTCCCAAAACACTACATTTCTTTAAGCTAAAAAGTAGATCAGAATTATTTTTACATTTAGATAAGCACAGATTTAAAGAACAACATTAAAAAGCGATTATAGTAATTCTTGCAATATTTTGATATTGAAACTCATAAAACCAAATTATATCGCAATTAACCTAAAAAACTTGGTACCTATCTATAATACATTTTTTATCAATCAATAAACCTTTAAATAAAAAATTAATTTATTATAAAAGTAATAAACGTTTTTTAAAACGAATTCAAAAATGAGAATATCAATTTCACCATAAAAAAGTTAAAAAGTATATCTTTGAGATTACAAAAGCTTCAAAAATAACATTTGAATGAATGGCTGCAGTGAAATGTAAAAAGAAGCACAGTAAGAAAAATATTTGAGCTTAAATGTGCATAAACCAGAAATCGTGAAAGGTAAAAATTACTGGAAGTAAATCATCAAGTCGTTTAAGTAAAAACGTCTGCATCAGAAAATTTATTTGACATAAAATTTTAATACTAAACTGAACATGAATATCAATATTAATACTATCCCTTTTATCCCTTTTAATTTCTCTTTTATAGGAATAATATCTCGTTAAAAATAATTAAAATTGCATTCTTTGCAAAAATGATCAAAATGAATCGCGCAAATGTAATAATGCTTTGGAAGCTATGCAACCCCAGGCTTTGATGGAAATATATTTTTTATTTTAATTTAAATTAAAATCCAAGATTTAATGATCATATTAAAAATTTGTAATAGGTATTATAATATTATACGGTTCCAACGTACGATTTTCTAAAAATTCCGATGGGGGCAACAAATAATTGGTAAAGTACCCAACAGTTACACTAGTATTATTTATTATTTATAAAACCATGCAGCCTAATTAACGCTAGGTAAACTATTTTTAGCTGTCGAAAGAATATAACCAATTATTTCTAAACAATTAATCATTAACTATATAATCTAGTATCTATCTATTTATTAAAAAATGACTTTATATTAATAAATAATAACAAACCACAAAGAGACTATCAACCGTCTAGTCGTCTAGGACAAGTTGGAGGACATAAAAACTAAAATCATGAGCCACCATAATATGAAAAATTTAAAAACATCCAGCAAGGTCGATTTAATGATTTCTCAATGGAGAAAAGATTGACGGGGACAAAACTAGGCATGAAGTATTTGTATCTTTCGGAGCTTTCATTATATCGTGGTTGGAGTTTAATGAGATTATGATCGTTTTCTTATTATTTTTGTAGTTTCTCGTGAATTGTTCTAAAAAACGTCTATTAAAAAATTAGGATTTATAGATAATCTGTTACAAAATCCGCCATTTGCTGTTTTGCTGAGGTAGAAGCTAGCAAGTACCAATGGGATTGTGATATTTTTTAAACATAGAAAACGATAGACGAAAATACTTCAATCTGATTGGTTCTTGCTAGATTCTACCTAAGCAAGGCAAGACAAGAACCTCGACGTGAAGGCAGCTTAAGGTTAAATTAATTCAATGTCCAAATTATAACGTTCGGGTGTATGTATAATTATGCATTATAGTCTGTCCCTCGAGAGCCTGCATGAGCGTGACTCAATGAAGTTTTTCTGCAATAACTCAAAAATGGTGAAAGATATCAAAAGTGTCGAAGAGGCCAAATGTGCTCAGCAGAAGAAGACGAATATTTCGCTGGTTGAAATATTTTTGATACTATTTACCGTTTTTGAGTTATTATTGCAAATGAACTAGTTTGAACCACATTCTATTTTCACTTATAATACCACAAGTAGTCAAAGTTATGTCGACTATTTTTGAGGTGGTACACGAATATTTATTGTGCTTGTGTTTGAATAGCACGAGTGCGTTAGCACGAGTGCTATTCACAAGTGCAATGAACATGAGTGATACAACCTCAAAAATAATCTACTTAACTTTGACTACGAATAGTATTCGAGGGACTATTTAATGAACAAATTTTACTTTTCAAATAAAATTCAAAAAAAATTGAGTTACACATGATTTAATTTCTGTGACTACCAATAAACAAATTTTGTTATTAATGAAATTCATAATAAATTATTAAATTGAACGCGTTTTCTTGTTGTGATTTTTGTAAACGCTATAATGCAAAATACTTCGGAGAGATTTGGTGTTAAATCGGATGAAGAAATTAACGCCGATATTGTTAAGAATGTGCCCGAAAATACGAGAAAATCACAGTTATCGGTATGGCGACAATTTTTGGATTTTTTAAAAGAAAAAAATTTTGAATTAAACGAATCTACATCTCATATGGAATTAAATACTATCTTAAAAAGTTGGGCTTCCAACATGAAAAAAAAAGATGGAACAGATTACAAAGGTGTAGTTAAGCACATGTTTAACACCACGGCAAAAATGCTTCAAGATATGTACTACAATACCTGGAATATTGAATTCAACCCTTTTAGTGACGCTGTATTTAAATCCGCAAGGGAAGCTAGGGATGCTACAAGAAAAAAATTGCAAGCGCTCCCAGAAAAGCGAACTAATAGCGCAGCGGCAATCACCGTAAAAGAATTCTCAACAATTCTAAATACCTTCGAGGAAACTAACCCCGAGGGTCTTCAAAAGAAATTTTTTTTCGTTGCTTCATACGAACTCGCCTGGAGAGGTGGTGAAGGGTACAAATGTATGGTTTACTATTTCAAAGAAGAAATTGACAATCACGGATTGTTTACAAATCGCATTGAATACAATCCTATTTTTTCAAAGACTGCACAAGGAGGTGCAAAAAAGCTCACTGAAAGCAAATGGCTTGTAACCAATAAAAACGTTGATATCTGTCCAATAAGGTAAAGTTCGCCTCTCAATAATGATATCTATTTGCATTAAAATTATTTCGTTTATAGGTTGTACCATAAAGTTATTTCCAAGAGGGGTAATAATGTGAAAAGCGATAAAATGTTTCTTACGCCTAATAAATTCTGGAATTTGAATGAATCTAGCAACTGGTATAAGAACTCGCCTGTTGGTATTAATGAAATTGCAAAGTGGGTAAAAATTGCGGCCGAAGAAACGGGATTAGATGTTAAAAAAAGAAAAATATCTAATCATTCTATTAGATCCACTGCAGTGTCGACATTGGCAAAAGCTGGGGTGGGGGAACATCAGCTTATGAAAATTACAGGTCACAGCAACATCAATTCGATAAAATCTTATTTGCAATTAGATGGTGAGCATCATCAAGAGATTATAAAAAAGATGAGAACGAATATAGTCACTTCAAGTTCTGAATTGAGTGATCCAATTCAAGGTGAAACTTCTATGCTTGAAACTCTTTCGAAAGAAACTGGATTTTTACATAATTGCAGCAATGTAACATTTTCAAATTGTATACTATTAATTTTGTTGCAAAATAATTTTTCAATAAACTTTTTCATTTGTTTAAAATAGTCGCTAAAACCACTAGTGCAAATAGTCGATTCTATTCAACTAGTGCAATATGCATTACAATTCATTTCGGTTGGCTCTGAAATTTCGAATGCTGCTTTGTGATTAGTCCACTTTTGACAGATGACAGGTGAATTAAATAGTCAGTACAATTTAAGCGAAGTTATAGCCATTTTCATTTTATTCTTAAACAATTACAGATTTTCACTCTAGATGGATGATATTGGTTCATATTTTTTTTATTTCAATAAAATAAAACTAAAATAGTTTTGGTGTGAAAATTTACTCATCATCTTTTTAAAAAATATTATGTCACGCTAATTATGTTTTACTTAAGTTTTTGTTTGTTACATCCTGTGTAAATTATTTGTGTAAATATGTGAAATTCCCAAATATTTCGTCAGAGTACGATTTTTTTAGATTTTAATTATAATATTATTTGATTTCTTGCGAAGCTAAGGTCGATTACACCTCTGTGGTTTTCCATTACCTTCCCAGAGTAGGTTCATGGGCATTGGTACCTACTAAACGTACAACTGTTACGCTACAGCTTAGTTATATAAGAAATTCCTCTTAGAATTTTAATATTTTTGTGTAAAATTCACTTTTATATCATTTGGGTGTGGGCAAAATACTTCACGAGTGGGGTAGATTTAATCATACTGTTTTGCATATTTATATGTAACATAATGTTTATTTATTTGTTCATCCTTCTTCCTTGCCTAGCTCCTTCATCCTGGTATATAATATTATGCTATCTAATATCGTAATATCTAATCCGCGTGATAAGGAATAGCTACAAAACTAATTAGTGACGTGTATGAATGCATTAATAAGATTCTCACTGTGTCGCGCATGAATGGACTAATGAGATTTCCATCGTTATTTAAAATAGAACTACTAAAAATAAAAATAAATAAAATGAAAATACAATATCTTTAAGAGTTCAAGCGCTCGACTCGTCATTTCATTATAAAGGTTGATCTGTTTAGGATATGTAACTATATCGATATTATTATGTATCAGACGAATCGAAGATTATATTGTTTAATTGTGTCAGTTATCCAGGCGCTGAAATAGAGGGCAAAAGGGTGTACAATGTGAAGAAATGGGTGCTATACCGCCCACCGGTTTTGAGGAAAATAACCTATATGTGCTTAATTTTATCACATCCTTTAAGGGCCGGTTCCACCAACTCTGGTTAAGTAGTTTAATTACGGTTAGTTGGAGTTAATAACGGTTAAATAGAAAAGACTGTCCCACCACCTTTTTAACGATGAATAAAGCAAGTTAATCAGACCTCAAACTAATCGGCCGATGTTTACCGCTCGGTCTAACTTAATCACGGTTAACTTCCGGCGCATCTCGGTCATATCTCGGTAAAATTCGAGAATGTCAAACAGTAGTACTACCCACTACAACTTTCACGTGACTATATCAATCAACCAATAGAATAGCTTTTAGAAGTATTTAGTGAGTATTTCCGAAGTTGGAGGAATCAACTAATCGTAGGTATAAAATACATGGTGGAACGTTTTGAAGTTAATCATGGTTAAATATTTCTATCCGTGATTAGTTAACCAACAATTTAATCAGAGATGGTGGAACCGGCCTTAAATGTTCTTTCCTACTTTCTACGACAGGCTAAGCCCCTTTAAGCCCCTTCTAGGTACGCCCCTGAAGTTATCATTCACGATCCCTACTATTTAGGGCAGGGATGAGCAAAGATTTTACATTTTGAATTTTAAAAATTTCTATAGTGTCATCAGGTTTATTTTGTTAATAAACAGAATTTAAGTTTTTTCTTTACAAACATTTCTTACATGCAGCCCGCACAACATTTTAAACTTTGTAGCTGGCCCATTGTAAAATAAGGTTGCTCTTCCTTGATTTAAGGGGTTGTAAGAATTTCCTGTTTGAAACTTCGGATTCATCGTATTTCCGTCACAGTCAGCTGTTGGAAACATTTGGAAATCTTATTCTTCAAGGATAATGTTCCATTCAAAAACAATCCTGCATTTTCAAATGTTAAGAACTTTCAAAATGTTATTTAAAGTGAACCGTAATTAATTTTTTATTAAAGAATTTTTATAAATTAAAATCTGCAGATTTACAGTGTAAAATAGATTTAAATGACAGAGTGATCTTCTGAATTCACTTAATCGATATTTTTAATTAATCTTTGGCAATATTGTGTGACATTCCAAATGTCAGTTTTTCCCTTAACGTCAATTATTTAATAATTTTAATTATTAACAACACTTTTAGTAGTTCAATTTACAAGGTAAAAGGAGACGCTAAAGCTGGGTTGACATGGGATGTGAGCCACGGCCGTGAGCCACGTTTTCATAAAATACGCACATTGTAAACTGCTGTTTCATGAAATACGAATCGTAATTTCTTGCCACAAACTGATAAAACTGCGTTCGTGGTGAGATCAAACGTGTTTAAAAACAGTTTACACGGTTTTAAGTTTAAGTTTAAGCGGAAAGTATTTTACTATAACGTAGCCCACGGCCGTGGCTCACATCCCATGTCAACCCAGCTTAAGTATGGATTAATTCTATCGGGTCGGGACATTTTGAATTTGATTTACTTTTGCGTTAAATCTGATTTTGTAATCAAGTCAATCCCACTTCTTTATCCTACTTTATTTAATGAATCAAGTGAACTTTTGATTATCTCTAGATTTCTTTGAAAGATTGACATGTAGGTTTTGATTTTCCTAATTTGGTTGCCTGGCAATCTCCGATACACCGTCTTAAGAACCCACGAAGGATCCAGATTCAACCAACTATGCTACTGAGGGGGAAAAGAGCAGGAATAAAACCCCAGCTGTAGTCACTTACGCCAATCAGGTAGGCCATTGAGATTTTGTTTTACAATAATTGGATTATCATTAAAGCTCAAATTAGATAATACAAATTATAAATTCGCACGTTCAGACTCCAAAACGCATTCAGGACTGCTGTTACTGTGAACACAGCTATTATATCTACTTAAATTCCTCCATTTATCGAAAATTGCATCTGATGCAAAAGCCTATAAATATTTCCCCTCCCAGTAAAGAAAAGCATCATAAGCTTAATAATAACCCCGGTCTCTCATACAAAATATATTTTTGTTTTAATTTGAATTTATTTTGTGGGTATTTAAGCTGCTTTTTTATTTTTATTTAACAAGTACTTTGTGTTAATTGAAAATGCAGTTTCCAACGATCGCATTTTAATCTTTTAACTCAGGTTCCGTTATTTTGTGCACATAGAGTAAACTTATACTAGGAAATGTTTAATTTTAATAGATTTTTGGCTCAATTATCACGTAGTAACTGTAAATTACACAAATATCTAACGAATCTTTAGTTTTTTCTTGTAGAGATTTAAACGAAATTAAAAACTATGAAATTCAGTGGTATATTATGAAAAATTATCTGGTTTTTTGAAAGGGGGTGGAAAAAATGTAGATTTCTGTAGTTGCAAATGCTTGAAAAGGTTGCAAAGAAGTAAAAAGTCACTAGAGCTGAATTTAGAAAAATAGAATAATCACGAAAAGAATAAATTTTGGAATCTCAATTTTCAGTGAAAAATTTTCCAACTCTTTAGAATTCAATTGTCTTATAACCTAAAAATGTTGAATGATCAATAAAAAGAATTTGTTAGAAATATTTCACTTATTTCAAAATTGAGAAATAAAAGAAAGTAAATAATGTTAACCACCTGCTAAAGGAACCTTTGCCAACTCTCAAGAGTTTGCATTCGAGTGAAACGGATCGATTTCTTCGTCTCGCCATCGTTCCCTGAGCAAATGGTGTGTAGGTACTGAATCCCAGGAATATTAATAAAAATAACATTTATGTACAAGGCAATACATACCAAATGAATATAATACACAAACAATACAGACATATAAATTTTGAATGTTGAAAATTTGATTGCAAGCATGAAAAAATGGTGACGTAATAAAGTCACCTTATTATATGGTTTTAGTGGCACAAAACACATAACATTTTGAAATAAAAACAGTTAGGAATTAAAATAGGGAACAAAAATAGTATAGTGCCCAAGAAAGCTACCTTGACACCTTGTCGACTTGCAGATTTGTTGCGAACACTTAAACTTCTAGAGCGTTTCTAAAAGAGATAAGTAAACTTCAAACTTAAGGAATGTTATTCCTAACAAAACAAGAAAGGATTAATTGCAAAAACTTTTAAATTAACAGTTAATTAACACAAAAATTAAAAGATTCAGGTATTAGGACGGCCGACGCGACGGCGACGGTGAGATAAATTATTTGGGTTTTCATCAGAACGAAGTTTTGAAAGTAAGTTCATCGTCCTCCATAACAGGATAATAAATTTTTATTGTTCCTTGATATATTTTAGCAATTCCTCACTTAGTAAAAGTTTTTGCAGTTAATTCAAATTTTCATTATTTAAACTCAATCATATTTACAAAACCGTTAGTTACTATAAATTATTATTTACACCCTCATAAATTGATATTATTAAAGTGAACTTACTTCGGCATCTGCGTTTTTCTCAGACTCCGATTTGTCATCGTCATCGTTTTCTAACTCTAAATGTTCTTCCTCCGTTTGAGGCATAAGCTGAAGTTCCTCTTTTGATTTAAACTCCATTTGTGTAACGTACGGAAAAAATAAAAGACCCAAAATGACCTGAACAAATAAACACAACTTAATTATAATTTCAAATTAAAAACGAAATTTTTACTTTCAGGTTTGTATGCTTCCGTGTTCTTAAACCTCCCATCCATAAATCAGCCAGAATAATTTGAGAACATGGATGAGCAAGTAAAGCGCGATGGTTTGCGGCTACAGCTAAACTAAGACACGTTTGTCCTGACCAATTTTGTAATTCGCAAGTTAAAAGCTGCTGAGTTTGGTCGTCATCTTGTCGATAGCAAAAATCTAACAATTCCAAAGCTGCAAAATATAAACGGTAAATTTGAGCAACAAAACTATTTTGAATACCCACCAATATTTTCAAATTCTTTGCCGTAGCTTCTCAATTCTTCATATACTTCCGTTTCCATATCATCTTCTGCAGCTTCGTGAGCCATCGCCTTGTAAAGTTTACACCCAACTAAAGCCTTCGCTAGAGCTTCTTCACCATGCTGCCACATTAGTAGTGCCATTCTTTGTCGTTTCATTAACACAGCCCAAATCTAAACCGATTTAGTAAACCAAAATTTTATTTTAGAAGTAGCGCACTCACCAATAATTCGTTAAAAGGATAATCGAATAAACACAATACTTGATTGTTAGGAAGAGCTTCCGCCAATAAACTCATAGCGTTACCGTAATATCGAACAAAAGATGAAGAATTTCTATGAATATGTGGAATCTTATTCATTACCTTAGCATAGATAGGTCGAAATTTACGTCTTGTATAAAATGCCCTTAAAAACACAAAATAGAACCAAGGACATTCAGTTCAAGAAATACGTACCTGTAAGCGCCACCCATTAATTTATTAATAACTAATCCGATATCGTGCAACGTATACACATAACCTTTGGGAATATGAGGTCTAACGTCTCTTAAAATGTAACCTAAAGTATTGCTAGGCCCTTGTTTGGTGTTATACAGTTCTTCCAGTCTTGGAATTGTAAGAAATTTTTTCATGCTTACCCCGTTCTCCAATAATAGCTTTACAAAATCAGTTCTATCGTGTTCTAATGCTTGCATCATTGCTTCGTCCAATGCGCCAGGTGGCCATTCCTGACCATAAACAAAAATTTCGGATCTAGCAATATCGACACGATTCCAAGTAAGTGCCAGACTAAGTTGTTCCGATGGAGATAAATGTTGAGATTTAAAAAGTGCAGTTAAAATGGTTTGATCTAATTCTTGATTTTGAGTCTCACATTTCTCTGATATTCTAAAAATTGTTATCTAAAAATTGGTTAAATCAATTTCGATTTGATGGACGTTAAAATTAAGTAAATACCAAGTTTTTCTTTCTTGTGCATTTGAGTAGTTCTGTATAAAGACATTCTGCTTGTTCTATTCCAACTTCAAATGTTCTTTGAATAGTACCGATGAGATAATCTTTCATTGATTCGAGTACCGTTTGCTCACCAGATTCAGAATCGGATGCATACCTGGTCAAAAATGGTGAAGTGATGTTTAAATATTTATGGATTCATGGGCATAGAAAAATATTTAGGATGGTTTGAAACCTTACTTGTGAGTAAAAGCGATGAGATCAGCAGCACGACCAGATCCATCACATACTACCACAGGAACTGGAGGATTGTCTGTAACGTATTCTAATACTGCCCGAATAGTGTTGGTACCCCCTTCAATCACGAGGCATACCACCGGTGTGCTGCTGTGTGTATCTAAAATTTTTATAGATAATTTTAATAATTATAATGTATGATTGGCTGAGGTTATGGATGGTACTTTAATTTGTTGGAATTTGTGCAAAAAATAAGGTGTTATACAAGAGTCAATATTCCAACCGTCTAAAAATCTTACGTTAATATTGTATTCAGTAAACTCGATCACCCCAAAACTCACCACCACCAGGAAGAGATATTTCTCCGAAATTTTTCTTGTGGTAAGCACATACAAGTAAACCGTGCAAAACAAACTCCCAATAATTCCCATAAACTGGACAGCTAAAAAGCTGGTACTCTCAACAATAACTAATTATAAATTGGTTGTATTTTATACACAATTTGCATTATTAAAATGTAATAATTTGTTTTCTCATATTTATGCTTTGGATAGTTTAATATCATTCACCGAACGGATAATAATAGGATATGGAATTTGAATAATAATAATTAATTCACGTAAATTCATAGTATCAATTATTGTTAACACGTATAATCAAAACAAAATTAATGAATGCCTACATTTAAATACATGCCAATATTAATATTAAATGATATCCAAAACAAATTAATAGTAGATACTTAATATTATGAAATGATGGCTTCAATAAAAAATGGGAGATTTTAAGGTGTTTAAACTTTCTTATCGATTTCTGGAACTAAAATATCAAACTGACTTTGGGTTCCTGATTCCACACTATCATCAGGGAAAAGCTTTATAACTTTCGAGGTATTTATTTAAAGAAGCTGCTATTCACTTTAATATTTCCCGTATTATAAGGTTGAATTCAAATAAAAATTTATGTGAAAAGTTATTAAAAATTCTTTAAGGTTTCTTTCAAGAAAAGCTCTAGACGCCTCATCAAAATGGTCACTTGATTATAAATATTTCAAAGTTAAGTTTTTATTAAATGAAACAGTATACTCATCAAAAACATTGCCAATAGCTTTGATGTGCACAGAGAAGCTAAAAGCATGCATTTGCATCAAAATCTGAAAAAATTGCACGAAAATGGAAATTAAAATGTTAAACATTTAACTTACATGGATGAAGCCTTTGATTAGAAATGAATTTTTCAAGTTTCCTTCGCAGTACAATTTCAGCTCCATAACGTCCCTGAGTTCCATTATCCACAAGTAAAAAATACGCATGTCTGTTGTTTAATGCTGCAAATTTTGATCTAAAACAAATATTTCAATTATTATACGGTTATAATATTTACGAATAAAACTTTTATAATTTGGGTTGATAGCTAGCAGTTTTTACTTACTGACTATAATACACAACGTTCATAATGGGACCTAAAACTTAGCGTGGAATTTGAACCACGGCATACATAATTCGAAAGTAGCTAATATTCTAGCAATTTGTAGTTGTAGAATTACTTTTTTAATTTAATTTTATTATTAGATTTATCAGGAGTGCAAATGTGGAGCCTAGTATAAATTTCTTTCCACTGAGGAGTTCCCCATCACTGGGCTAATAATAATCAAATACTTACTTTACCAAAGTACCTACTCGTAATAATATCGTCAATATTTATTGGAATTTTATCGACTTACGATGAAGAAAATATTAAAAAAAGATCGCAATACCTACTATGGAAAATTCTACTATTTTTCTATTGAAAAATTACTATTGAAAGTTTGGAAAATTGGCCCACATACTGAAGGCAGCTGATATTCCAAATTGCCTAAAACGGGAGGCTTTTGACAAGTGCGTATTACCAGTTATGACCTACGGACTATAATCCACAACAATAACCGTCAAAAGTGCAAATAAATTAAAAACTACTCAACGCGCTATGGAACGTCTGATGTTGGATATCCGGTTGCGGGACAGACAGAGAAATGACAGCATTAGAAGCCGTACCAAGGTTAAGGACGTTATGGAAAGGGTGGCGGAATTGAAGTGGACTTGGGCGGGGCATGTTGCAGGCAAAATCATGATAGATGGGCAAAGAGTCTATCATGGAGATCACGAATAACGAAAAGATCCGTCGGTCGTCCATCAAAACGCTGGACCGACGATATTGTTGTAAACAGCTAGAAAAAATTGGCAAAATCGAGCCCAGGACCGTGATGCGTGGAAGAAATTGAATGGAATCCAATAGTGCAGGGGTGGCCAAGAGGTCGACCGCGAAGGCGATTTAGGTAGCCCGCGAGAGTCAAAATAAACTGAACATAAAAATATTAAAAATACAGATTAATACTGAATATTATTCAAGAGAAGAGCTTACTAAGTAATACATCCACCCAAAAGCGTAAAACGCAATGAAAGATGCGAATTTTGTATGTAATATTTAATTAATAAATACATAAAAAAAAAATAAAAACTTAAAAACAAATGTTTTATTTCTCAAAACTCTACCTTGCAGTCGACCGCAAGAAATATTTTCGAACACAAGTAGACCTCACAGGTCAAAAGTTTGGCCACCCCTGCAATAGTGGATAGATAAAGGCTGAAAAGAAGAAGACTATTGAAAAATAAAATATTTCTAGAAACAAAATTGAAGTACTACTGGAGAATATAAGGCGTCAGTAGATTTTTGTCTTTCTTTTGTCAGATTTTTTAATTTCAACAATATTTTGGAAATATTTCTTTACATACTGAGGGGAGAATATAAATTCAAATCGGTGAAATTCCAAGTGGGTAGGAGCCCATTTTTTCAACGCCTTGAGGATCCCCGTGATTGAGAATGTCCCATCTTCTGTTGATAAGATGAGCGTTGTTTTTCATCGGCCACTTCAATGCCACCATTCTAATCAATCATCAAAAGACTAACTAACAATACTGGGAACCTATCTCGTTAATCTATTAACGCGCGTCATTTTCACTATTATAAAGAACCCATATTAATATAGGAATCTTAAATGCAATTCTTTCTGAAAATAGAGCGCATTAGATCAAACTTCGAGACACTTTTATTCTATACATTAGTTAGTGGTCAACTACTAGATTTTCCTTGTAAGTTGTAGAAGAGAATCTGTTTTTTCTTGGATTTTTCTGAGCTGTGACGTCACATCATGTGATAGAACACATATTTTCCCGGTCTAGGACATTTGAACCCAGCCGTTTGAACGCGACCGGTTGAACGCGGCCGTTTGAACGCAGAGACGATTGAACGCAGAGACGATTGAACGCAGAGACGTTTGAACGCGATGCCGTTTGAACGCGAGGACGTTTGAACGCAGGGACGTTTGAACGCGAGGACGTTTGAACGCAGAGACGATTGAACGCGAGCAATTAGATAGGTACTTAATAAGATAATTGGATTAGGTACCGACCTTTTAATGACCTCTTAAAAAAAGTCGATTCCTAACACTAACCTAGCCTCGACCGGTGGATCTATCTTTTAATGACCTCCTCTTTAAGAAAAGTCGTTTCCTAACACTAACCTAGCCTCAGCCGGGATCCACCTTTTAATAATGATCCTCTCTTTAAATAAAAATCGATTCCTAACACTAACCTAGCCTCGACCAGTGGATCTACCTTTTAATGACCTTATTCTCTTTAAAAAAAGTCGTTTCCTAACACTAACCTAGCCTCAACCGGGATCTACCTTTTAATAATGATCCTCTCTTGAAATAAAAGTAGATTCCTAACACTAACCTAGCCTCGACCGGTGGATCTACCTTTTAATGACCTCTTTAAAAAAAGTCGTTTCCTAACACTAACCTAGCCTCAATCGGGATCTACCTTTTGCCCTAATTTGGTCATAATAAAGTGCGTCGTTAATAAGTCGAGGGAAGGTGCAATTTCTCGCGTTCAAACGTCTCTGCGTTCAATCGTCTCTGCGTTCAAACGGCCGCGTTCAACCGGTCGCGTTCAAACGGCCGCGTTCAAATGTCCTGCTCCGATATTTTCCTTAGTAAGAGAAAATGTTAAAAACGTAAAACATTGAAAATTCCTTTTAAAATGAAAAATTTTCGAGATAATCATTATCCAAGTTTCAAAAATGTATGTTAAGTTATGAGGGTAGACTAACAATTTAATGAAAATCGTTAAGGTTTTTGTATAAATGTTGAATAGAAAAAAAAAAAATATAAAAATAAAAATTTCTCTTTTGAAGATAATACCTTTTGACATTTTCGTGTTCAGAAAAACAAGCTTTATTTAAAATTCGTGAAAAAATAGGGGTTGTAAAATAAATCTAAAATAAAGTTTCTAACGTATAAAAATGCTTTAAAAATAATATTGTTATCGAATTTATTCTGTATTTTACGAGTTCACTGCATAAACAATTTTCCAGTGGCATAGTTTCAAAGTTCGGGCCTTCCTGAAAATTTTTATGGGTCCTACAGTATAAAATATTTCTCAATATTCTTCACCACCGAAATTATATAAATTTTTTTAATACGTTGCATTTAAATCATAAGCATATAGATTGTTGGGTAACTGGATAGATACTTTAAATGGAGAGACTCCATAAATCTATTTTTGTTTTACCCTCTGGCTTCTCAGCGCATCAATAAATTGTGCGTTTTTGATATAAAATCGCTAATTAACATTATAGGCCACCTAGTTTTTGACTGTGATTTGTAATTTTAGAATAGAAGGTCGCGCTTTTAAATTGCATATAACCCCTCAAATTTTTAGGCCCATTCTTGCTATAGATCATGTGCGTCAAGTGAAATTGTCACCCACCAAGCTCATATGATTGGACGTTGTTCATCACGTGATCATGGTGTAATATAATGATTGGTCTCCAGGATTGCGACGTATAATCAGGTGAGCTTGGTAGAATATATGAGGTCATTATGCAAGTGATTTATAGCGCTATTATTATATTCTCTACAGCTGTCAAATATCAATTGCCAAAATCACAAGAAACCAAATAGAGGAGTAAATTCGGTGTGAAGCAATGGCTTTGAGTGATGTCAAAGTATAACTAGATTATATCTATACCATCTTGTAGAGGACACTTTTTGGCATAAGAATTTTTGATGAAGAAATTTCATTCAAATTGAAGAATGCCTTCATATTCTGACTGATGGGTTTATGGAATTTTGAACCACTATGCATCCATTTTAAAATCGATTTGTGGAAAAACTATAACGATGCTATTTTCATATTTGGGTGCTAGCTGATGCTACCTATAAGGATTCGGGAGCTAGCTTTTTGGGAAAAAATATTAACGTGGGGGTCTAGTGTTTACTTTCCCCCCCGGTTTCAATATGGATAGTGGAAAAACTATAATGGTGCTAGCTTTTATATATGGGTGCTAGCTATGAGGATTCGGGAGCCAACTTTTTGAGAAAACATATTAACTGGGGGGGCCGCAAGTAAACGGACTCAAATGACGGTTGTCAAGTCTAATTTAGCGGAAATAATTTTTAAATTTTTCAAAATGGAATTGCGTACAAAATAAATATCTATCGATTTTCACCCTCCCGGAGACGGGCTAATCTCCAAAAACTCAAAAACCACCCCATAAAAGATGCACCCGAGTGGTTTTTCGCATTTATCTCTTAAACTGTGCATCCTATGAAAAGTTTTATATCGGATAAAATTGGTGAGAACAGGGTTTGAATAAGAATGGTGCAATATGGTTTTTTCTAAAAACTATAATTTGGGCGGTACAGAAGTCAGATGTGGAGGTGAGTTCTAGCAAACAAAGCAAATTTCCACTCTGGTGCTGTGGTTTTGTGAATAACTACCAAACCGTTAACTCCTCGTTAAAAATTCACATGACTGAAGTTGTAGAGCGAGAAATTCTCTATTAGGAAAAGGAAATAAAAGTTTTACAGCAAAATGTTTTCAGATCTTCTTTTAGAGAGCTTTCAGAGCTTTAAATGACATTAAAAGTAAAATGCGTTTTACTTTTTTGAAATTTTTGAAATTTCTTCAAAGTTTTGATTACATCATTTGCTCGTGAAATGTGAATGTTCAGCTAAGGTTAATTTTAATTATAGGTTAAATTATAGAATATGTAAGGTGAGAAATTTGAATTACTTTTAGGGAGAATTGACTGTATTGAGTTAATTGACTATATTTTCGTAATATCAAAACGCCTAGAAGATAGGCTATTCATGCTACTCAGAGTGAATCAATGGTTTGTCTATTTGAGTCCACACACCCGATTGGATACAGACACAATTTCACGGGCTCTGACGTCATAACTTAATTGCCCTATGATCAGTTCAAATACAAAAACAGTTATCAACTTCTCAATTTAATTTCAATCACACGAATTTTTTTTGTGGACTGCAGAAAATGCAGATAGAGAAAATTTTCAAGTCTGAAGTTTCAATAGCTGAAATTCTTAAAAAAAAAAATTATAATAATTGCGATTCTCCTTCTTTTAATTGAACTGTTTCTGAGTTTCCACAATTTCCTCGTTTATTAAAGCTACACCGGAAAGTTACCCTAAGAAAAAACTGTTGATTCAAAAAAATTCGATTTGAATTAAATTTGTTCATTGATCAAAAGTTTTCTTCCTCGGTATATCGGTACATAGTAATAAACAGTAACTTTTTTTCTGGATTGTCGATTTGTCGATTGACAATTTGTTCCTATATAAATATTTTTAGTACTAACTTATTGCAGTTTAAAATGATTCCATCAGACATGCCACGTGCTAAGATATATAAATCATTGCATCATTTGCCGAAAATTACAGAAGCGTCCTTGACATGCACTAAGAAATTTCGAGGTAAAACATTTAACTTTAGTTTTGACATTGCTTCATGATCGTCTGTAATTAGTCTAGTTACACAAGCCTTTAACCTTCATTAAAGAAGGCACCATCAATGTTTGTTGTTGGAAAATTTCAAATAGTAAACAATGGCCTGCATTATGTAAACTACCAATTTTTAATTCAATTAGCAATGTATATGTGACAGTGACAATGTGACAAGTTAATCAAAATTTTTAGTTAATCTAAATTTATAATGCGATTAATTAATTATGGCTTAACATTAATAAATGCTTCTATAGTTATACCAACATTCGCAAGATTTTCCAAATTTACAGACTTTTTCAACCTGAATTTCAACTCAATTTTGAATCAAGTTAATTTCATCCTATCTACAAATTATATAAATTGTGCACACAGTGCACACCAACCGTCGCCGCCGTTACTAATTAATAAAGCCATTCTTCCAGATACAAACATATTAAACTTTAATAGTCTATCAAAATATAATGATAAAAAATCAATACTAAAGGTCGAAGCTCACACAGAACCTTCCTTACGACGCTTGCGGCGTTACCAAGGAGGACCCAAAACACCAGAGTTAATTTATGTACCTCACCTTTTCAGATGGCTAAAAACGAAGTTACGATTTAAATATCTTCAGAGAACATGGGATCCAGAATTCTCAGAAGGAGCTTTTATTTATGGTACGATCCACGCGGTGTGTAGAATAACAGAAATTATACATCGAGATAAGCCCAAAGAACTGGAAGGATTGCTAACAGAATTTGGAAAAATAAAACTTAAAAATGAAATGACTGTAAGATTTACAAAAACCCAAAAAGCTATAATAAGAATACAACCAGAAGATATCAAAATTTTGGTTCCTATTACCGTCAAGATGAAAAGAAGAGGAGCTACCAAAGAATGTTGTGTTTCTTTAAGAAGCTTGGCACTGAAGTGGTTTAAAGATCGATATGGTTTAAAATTGGTACTTGTTGCTCTGCAAACTGAATTTATTCGAGATTATTCCAAAGGTGCCGAGTCTGAATGGACCATTAATTCATTTGACGTTCTCGAATGCGCTATGTTAACTGATCAATCTCAAGTAAAACAATAAAAGCTTTTCATTTTAGTAGCACCTGAATTATTTTTAGATCATGTAAATAATAAAAATAGTAAAAATGTAAACTTAAAAAGAGGAAAATATACACAAGTTTTAAAATTTGATTAAAAAGTTTACGTAATTGAATGTAATTGAGTACATGGTGTTTGGTCAAGTGGTAGGTAATTCGACTTAAAAATTTAAAGTCATGATTTATGAATGACCCCCGTCGAGTTCCAAATTAATTATGCCGTGGTTCAGAATCCACGTTAAGTAATAGGTTCTATATGAAGAAAAAGCTGATAAATAGATCAGAGCAATAAGAATATTAGCAAATCGGAAATAAAGCTCATTATTTATTACTATACACTAAGAAGAAAAATTAAATATTTTTGTACCTAGGAGATGAAATTGAATGGAATGGCACATCTCGATTTAAACCAATTAATTCATAATTGTTTTCGACTATACCCCACGGAGCGATTCCGAGTGAAACCACGCGACCACTAGAGCGTTCCAATAATAACGCATCCCCAACTTGTCTAGTCACACCTGAAACAAAAATATTTAACAGTGCATAATATTAATATATTAAAGTAAAAAAATTCCTGATTATGTAAACTTCAAAGAGTTCTTTCGGTATGATGAAAAGGATTATTCATGGCTCCCGAAATGCTATATTATTGTTGTAAAACTATAACTTTTCGTCCCATGAGCTTTACATATTTTCATGCACTATTCAAAATTAAATTGCATTTTGTAATTAAAATTTTAAAATAAAAGAATTAAATCCAAACCATAATTCATTTTCATTATAGCTGAAATATAATAAATAATACAAAATTATTAAGCTAAATGACCAACGCTGTTCCAATAAAAATATTCATAACCAAATTTGGTAAAAACCATTACTACCCCATTTGTGATTCAAACCACTCTAAAATGTAGTGGACTGAATTTTATCTTAATCCCTTAGCCTTTACGTCTCTTATCCAAGTGTTTGATAAACTAAATTCATCCATAGAGACAATTCAACGACATTGTAGCATGCAGATGTACAAATGTTAAAACACTTAATTAAAGTTCAAAATTAATGGGTCAAATGTTGAACCTTTTCGTTAAGTTGAAACTTTGAAGTAAAGTTTAATATGACTTTCGAGTAATTTTGAACTGGGTTGAAACTATCGCAATTAATAAAATTATAATTGATTTTAGTTGCAGGACTAGTGCAAATGCGGAAGCGCATAAAATAATGACACATTTGGGTAGGAAAACGCGACACTGTGGATAAACGTAACAGGCAAAAAAATGAGAAATCATTTGAAAATATGGTAAATCAATATAAAACCTTACCTGTATTAGTGCCACCTGTAAATATCCAAGCTCCGGTAGTTTTTGCAGCTTTCAGAAGTCCTTTGCGGAGCACTTTTTTAAGTTTAGGTTGCAGTTCAAAGTTTGCTTTTCCACCCTGAACGGTTATTAATAACTTGGGGGTTTCTAAATTCCACTCGCGCGTAAATAACTGAAGTAATAATTCCGGTCTTGTGTCAAACGCTACTCGAACATACTGAAAAAAAATTACAACCTTTAAAGTCTTTTTAGGTTCAAATATTAATAGATAAGGATGAAACTATGCTATAGTAAAATTTGAACATTGTTGGTATATGTGAGACCATAGCAAAAGAGATCCCAACGATAACTTTTATTCCTCAAAATAATTTTCGAACTTCTTCGAGTATTTATTTTAACAAACAGTTAAATTGAATTGTCAAATATATTTACTACTCGAAAGTGTAAATAATAGTTTGTGTATTTTAAAAGGTGAATTCGAAATTATAATTTTCTGATATTGATCAATTGCTAAGGGAATAAGCTTTCAATTCGTTGCTAGTGGGATAACACTTAACAAGTTCCGTATGTAATTTAAGTTCCAGGATTATACAATTTAACACAATTTACAACAAGCAAGAAAATGTCACACTTTCACTTTAAGAAGACAATTTGACGACTACGTGCTTATGAGAAAATACAAATAGAAATGTAAACACAAGTGGAAATGTGATTATAAATGGAAATGCTACTATATACGACATCGTTTGACATTAAAATATGGGGTAACAACTTCCCATACGGGGAGCAATTTCAATGTTAACATTCACAGCAAGTCTAAATTCCAGTTAAATTTCGTAATTACGTTTACAACTTGTTTCCTTTTCCTCCAGTACGAAACTAACTATTAAACTAATTCCAGCATTTATTTAGTTAAAGTTACCCAAAAAATTGTAAAAAAAGCAATATTTGAAAATTTCAAGAACTTTTGCGTGAAAAACTGAATTAAGTGGATGATAGTTGAATGGAGATGGTTGAAAATTGGATTGACAGAAGAAAATTTGAATCATTTGAGGGTTTATTTTTTGGTGATCAAGATTTTAATCCACCGAATTAGAATATAAGAAAATTTTGTAGAATATAGGAAAGAAGTTCATACTAGCAGAAAGTCGCAGATTTTCACGTTTTACTTTTTATTGTTCTTCAATTTGATATCTTCCACGCATAAAGTACTAAAAATATAAACATATTTAATAATGCGAAATTTTTGTACGAAATTTGATTTCCAAATAATTTTCTATATTATAATTTTTCGTATTTCTTTCTGTTTTTACTGCTTTTCAAGTGAAAGCTCGGGGCCATGCTTCAGCATCTACTTTAATTTCTCTATTACGAAATGCTCACATTTTTAATTACCTCTGCTTTTAATTGCAAATTTTTAACTCTACCATAATTATTATTTATTAGGTTAGGTAAATATTTCATAGAACTGTTAGGAACTTGAAACAACAATTATAAGCTTTTAGCTATTACTATACGACATCATATCCCGTTTTACACTTTAGTTCCCTTTTCACCACTGAGTTGTAATATGAAATGGCCTAAGGATCTATTTACATATTAATTGTTGTGAATTTTAAAGTCAACTAATGTTAACATTAAGAGGCGGTCGGAGCTTAGCGGCCACGCGAGTTGACTATGAACGCTGAATACCCGGTTCGAATCCGAGTAAAGTAAGAACTTTATTCTGGCCGTCTCTCCCCTCGGAAGGCAATGACAAACCACCGAGATGTAATCTGCCATGAAAGCCTTTGTCAAAAAGGTCACGACGCTTCTGTCAAGAAGCTTGCTTAGTCATATTAAGAAAAATGCGACTAAGAAGAAGAATGTTAACATGGTAACTCTGTTACCTATATTTTGTAATAATTTCGGATCACAAAAAATTTATAGTGCTACACAAAATTGCAGTTTTTCCAGTGTTATATTTGAAAAAGACACTGGCAGTGTCACCATATACGATAACTTTCTCTCCATTGCGGATAAGATAATCCCTATAAATATCCTATAAGAATATATAATTTATATCCCTGTAGATGAAATAACATTGTTATAAATATTAAGTAAAGTAATTTAATCTAATAAATTATTAAATTTCTATGAAGCTTTCTAAACTAATCGTGACAAAGTTGATGGGTGTAATACAGTTATGAAGTATGACAACCACAATTTTGGAAGTTTGCTCTCCACAAAGTTATATTTATCTTCCAAGCTTAGTTATTAAAATATCTTCATCGCTTCTAAATTGACGACCTTATAGGGTGGAATCAAGTCGGTATCTAGGTATTTTAGTGCTGGGTGGAGAATAACTAAATGGCGCATTACAGATTAAAAAGTACTTCAACATTATTGAATTGGTCGTATATTCCAGTATTTGTATGACATTGTATGGTATATTAATGGGTTTCAAACAATTTAATATTAAATATAAAGTTTTGTACTACATTGAAAATGTTGAATATCGAGGCAAAAAGGAACATTTTCGAGAAGTGTTAATTTTTTCTCCATAATTTCCTTATGGAAACTTATCGTGAACATGCCATATCGATTCAAATTATGAATATGACTTGTACAATAATGTGACACAAACCCAAATTGATCTAAATACATTCATTTTTTCAGAAAAAATTCACAAAGTTGGACTTTACATAGTTCTGTCACATGGTTATATTACGATTATTTATGGTATTTCAAAATTAAAAAAAATCATTTTTTCTAATACCATTTTATTGCTAAGATTTTAACGATTAATTTGGTATATGATTTATTTAAAATGGGCACGTTAAACTCTTACATTATAGTTTTAAACGTCGCGGACAACCATCAGTTGTGTCACGCTCGACTTAAATATATGGGAATGGAAGCTACTGCATTCACCAAATCTCGCTTAAGGAGCTCAATATTTTTATGTGGCCTACCGCAAGCCATGCCTTCAAGTACTGACCATAATTTATAGTCCAAACGGCCTTTCTTCTGCCGCAATAAACACAGGTAAATTGGTTTTTAACTACCTGGTCAGATAATTTCAAACGTATGACCGCGTTGTGTGAATTTTGCTAGAAAATATACTTTTTATTTTTTAATAAACTTTTGTTGAGAGGTTTAACAATATTATTTAACATCTTTAGATCAATAAATTAGAAGATAGTACAACAATTAATAATTCGACTTATAACCGAATTATTACCAAAAAGTGTCAAGAGTAATTTAATAGCTTTAAGGCAACAATATCATTTATAATGTTGAAAATTATGAAGTTTCGTCCACACAACTAAAATTCTCTTAGATTTTATTTTTCTACTTCCAGAAAAGTAGTATTCTACAGAGGTAGGAGTATTAATAAAAGGAGCGCATAAAATTTTAAATATTAATTTTAATTTTTGACTTGCGGAGATACGAAAGCTAGGATTTGAAATAAGTAACATTAAATGTGTGATCGTATTTTCACTAAAGCCTTGAGGTAATTGTGTGTTTTCTGAATTTTTCTACGAGTGACTTTGGAACCAACGGAATTTCACAATTATTGAGGCATTCATAGGAAAATAGAAGTTGAGCTAGCAACCGCTTGAAAAGTGCTTTCTTTTCCAGAATTATGTTCCACATTTTACCTATAATTTTTAGAAATGTTTATTGGTAACCAAAAAAATTGCACGCTGCAGGCCGCATGCGGGCTCCAGTTTGATACTCCTGCTGTAATCAACGGCATTTTTATTATTTATGTATAATTTAGTAGTCGGGTTTTCATTGATTAAATTATATTTTTATTGTTCATACCTTAATGGTAATTTGATATTTGTTTAGATACAGATTCTCTGCATTGAGCTAATTTCACATCCAATATCGCATATTTCCTTACATTAACAAAGTTTTCATCGGTTTAATTTCTATGTAGTATTTAGCTATTAAATGATTTTCAAGTTATGGAGTCATGTCATTACTTCATAACAACATAATCTCAAATTTATTGTGAATAAATACACATTTAAAAAATAAAAGATAATTCAACCTGTCGATGAATAGTAAGTTTTATAGATTTTTGTTGCATTTCCCCATTCGAAGTTTAAATTATTTAAAGTATAATGACATTTTTCCTCAGGGAATATCCTAAACCAATAAATAATATTACGACTAACCTGTATTCATACTTTTTCATCGGTAATTTTTTTTCAATTTATTATGCTTGTAAACTACAGTTTCACAATAATATTAATAAGACATTTAAGTGGCCCTATCGATCGAAGAATCGAATATAAAATTTTCTCCAGTTCAACAAGTAGTTACCCCTATCACATAAATATTGTCATGTAAAATGATTATATAACTTCAACTAGCAAGTCGAGACAATAATTCTTGTTCTGCCAGGTGATAGGTCATGCCGTTCAGACACATACAGTTCATACAGGTCATACAGTTTATACTTTGAAATAATTAATTATAAAAACCGCAATGATAACGTTATTTAAAACAATATATTAGTTCAGAAAATTTGCAGTTCTCCTTAAAATAATGTTGAAGTATCCGCCAACATAATGAATTTTAAGTGTAATAAAGTTTGATAGACATTGAATTAATATAAAATTAAATATAGTACTATCCTAAGTTTATTTAAAATATTTAATATTCAGGAAAATACATTAAATATTAATAAGATGATTTTCATTTAGAAATAATTTGAGTGATATAATACAGTAGCTACATTATGAAAATTAAAGCTTGATATCATCAAACTGGCTCGAGAATGTGATGGAAATTCCCAAATATAGGAGAAAATTATTATAATGCCGTAGATAAGTCAGCTATCGTACATTTTTGGGAACTTCATATTTTCAACTAAACTGTTTTACTTTATATTAAATAAATTGAGGTAATTTAATGGTAATTTATATATTATTATCTGTTTACCATTAATATAGTATAATAAGAACAATTTGCCAAAGAGTTATAAAACTTATTATTAACAATCAAGCAGAGCAGTATTTGCAATGATTATTTTTTATATCTCTGATATTATTTAAATCTCTAAAATTCTAAAGAAATGTGAATTGTACGTTTTGCGTGGTTAAATGTCAGGAATTGAACTTCGGGTTACAATTAAAAATTTGTGATTAAGTAAAGCACTGACCCGAGAGTCTCGAGTTAATAGAAATCTCCAGCTTTAGATGTACAAGAAGTTTACACCTCACTGAATCAGATTAAGTATTGGTAATTTAGATTTAGGAACTCTAATGAATCGGTAATTAATTTGGCTATGCAACCAATTTCGTACAAAATAAGCGACTAAACAATTACTTCTTTTAATAAACAACTGCATGTTATATAATGAAAAGTGACAAGACAAATTTGTATTGACGTCTCCCAATGAAGAGAAAAAAGGAATGTAAAGAGTATGCACGTTTGTACTTGCTAAAATATTCATTTAGGAGACTTGAGACGCTGTTAACTTGTGAAAACACTTACGAGGGAGGGTCACGACACTCAATAACGAATAATGCAATTTTACCCGTACGATGATAACTATTTCCGTTTACACCTGCTTTAATGTCCCTACGTCACTTTTTGATACCAACTGTGAAGCAATTTTAAGGTATGTTGGGGATTTGATTTGAGGCGACAGGTGTCCCCATGGGTAAAGGTGAGAGCACATATGTGATCGTAATTCAAGGAGCCGCAGTGTCTTTTTGTATATTAGCACATCTTCATTTTAGTCCTTCAGCAATGCCCATCTGCAGATGATTGTCCGCAAGTCGGTTGAGTCAGTCGCTCTCAGGTTCTCGCAGCTTGACCTGAACCTGCTTATTCTTGCGTATGGTACGCTCTCTTGATACTAATATTGTAGATTATATACTTCTCTCCTCTTCAGTCCATAACCCTTCTGCAGGGTGTGGTGAGCCTTTTAACAAAGGCTTTTCATGGCAGATTACATCCCGGTGGTTTGACATTGCCTGCCGAGGGGAGACGGCCACAATATGATTCTTACTTCGCCCTACTTCTATGCGTTTAATCGCTATGCTAACGACCGTCTCTGATTAATTAATATCTTAAATTTAAATCAGTGGATAAAGCATGCCAATGCGTAGAGACAACGCCAGTCTGCTATCAAACATCAAACTCTCTCTCTCTCTCTCCAGTCGCATCCTCATGACTGAGGAATCGTGATCCCATTAATATTAACTTTTTTTTTTAACATTAAAGGATAAATGCGTAGAGACAACGCCAGTCCGCTATCAACATCGAACACCTCCCTCTAGTTGGAAGATCTGATATTGTGTTTTTATTCTCGAGAAATTAGGTTATCCTGCCACCAAGGAATAATGTGTCACTTTCCAAAAACGTTACAAATTTTCAGGAAGTCGTCGCAACGCCTGATGGTGTTGATTGGATTTACTCGCTAGTCGACCTTTGTGTCAATGATCGCTCGCTAAGCTTTCAAGAAAAGGTTGATCTTTCCATCGCTATCAACGTATATCAGAAAACAAAACTTATAATCCTAGTAGGCCTTGGATTACAGCGGAGCTGAAGGAACTTATTACAAGGAAAGTAGGGGTAGAGTGGGGCGAAAAAGCCATGGGGCGAAAAAGCCAATTGAATGTCATTTCAAGAAAAATATTTCAAATCGCGCGTCTACGGTAATGTAGAGTCGCCATGATAGTCCGCAGCGATGGCAGTCAGTTCACTGTCGGAGCTGTCATGGCGTAGTTTGTAGAGCGTCAGTCGTGAAAAAACGTGTTCAAGGAAAATATTTTCTCTGCTTTCTTTGTTGAATAAAGTGCATTCAAACTACACACACAAAAATCCGGTGAGTGTTTTCTTATGTAAGAAAGGGTGCTGAACACAAATATTTAGTTGGTTTCTCGATATTTTTCGCATTTGATTCGTGTATCGTGATTTTTTTAAAAAAGTGGTGGTGGGGCGAAAAAGCCAAGCACCGTAAATGCTGCGGAAAAGTCATAATTTACAAGTGTGCCCACTGCCTAATTGATCCGTACGAAGAAGACATGGATGTAGACGACGAATACGACGAAGAAGCTGAAGAACAATAATTTTCTCTTATTTTTAATTTTTTTCATTTCATGATTTTTGGGCCGCATATTTTCGACATTGGCCAACTCATATAATGTTTTTCATACTCTTAATTCACTATTGGACATAAATAAAAACTTTTTGAATCAATAAACTGCGATTAGCACAACTTTTGTGATATTTTCTGTCCCATAAAGCGACTGGCTTTTTTGCCCCACCCACTGGGGCGAAAAAGTCAACTGAGAGGTTTTGGTAGAACGACTGTAGCTCAGCACGGACACAAGTTACACGAAAGTGTTCCATGGCGATTTTGTAGCCAAAGAATCAAGCTTTCCAAAATGGGCTGGCACTTGACGATAGCTTCAAAAATACGTGCTCTACAGCTCGACAACAAAAAAACTGGCGGTTTCGCCCCACTCTACCCCTACACTTGTGGCAGAGATATGCTCGCAATGGAACACTCGAGACTTTTACACGTCCGTCACCTAGGCTAGGAAGAACTATGAAGAGCGACTCATCCTTGGGGACAATTCCAAACAATTTTATAAATAAAGCAGATACTCAATGTTTGTTGTGATAATCATAAAACTGCTAAGATTTCTAGTGATCGATTTATGCCATCATTCGTAAGCAAACCAGTAGGCCCCTAAGTTCTTCTGGTACGCTCTGGTGGTCAAAAGAGTTCTGAAGAGTAAAACATCTCCCGGTTTCAATAGACTTTTGATTCGCTTGTTGAAGCAGTATTTCATATTACCTTCGTTTATCATGGAGAATTCCTTTACAAACCATTCGCTTTCTGACAGTTGGCGTCACTCAAATTTTTAAGATTGGTAGTATACTTGATGCTGACAATTATCGATCAATCAACCTTACTCCAATATTGGCTAAGCTGACGAAAACCATTATTACCGAGAATATGACACTGTTTTTTTTTACTTCAATGTAATACTCAAATTGCAGCATGGATTTTTACAAAGTCGATGAATCATTAGCCATTATTATCAATTTGCTGACATGTGTGAATGATGGGAATCCTCAGCTTGATCGGAAAACCCTACTGGCCATACATAAGTTTATTTGGATTTGATGAGAGCCTTCGATAGGGTGCCTGGAAGGAGACCCCCGAGGAAACTGAAGCATTTTGGCATTAAGGGTGATTTGCTGAAGTGGCTGGCTGAATTTCTTAGTGATCGAGCTTTTAGGGTGCGAATAAATTGTACAGACCTTTTGATAACATGCAAATTTTATTTTGAGAGACTGGCGCCCCAGTAACTTTTCTTTAGTTAGCTGCCGCACAATTGCTCGAGTCGCACTATAGTAAAAACCCGCAAAACTCTTTCGAGTAATCCAACCTTCTATGCTGGGAGGAGTAATCAAACTGTAGCTAGTCGCCTATGAATAACAGGTAGGACATTAAAGTGGATATAAAAAAAAATGGATATAACCGTTTTTCGATTTGTTTTCTAATTTCCACTTTGCAGGGTCATTTATAATTTCACTTGAGATCGCAATAAATAAAACGCAAATCAATCATAAATAGATGATATATCTTTTGAAATGTTGGAAAGGTATTGATAAGACATTTTGAACAGTGCTTATTTATATATTCTGTAGAAATTGCTTTGGAATCAATCGCAACACTACAAGAGTATTATATTTCACCTGGGAAAAATAAGTTTATAGTGGCAAAATCCTAAGATGAGAAAATTAAATTTTGTGTTTCTAAAAGAGTTGCTGTATGATTTCTAATTTAATAAGAACATAAAACTACATAAAAAAATCTTAAATTTCTAACCTGAGCTTTTGTCGGATGTGGTCCACCTTGAAATTCTATTGTACCATAAGCATCTGTCGCCGCAGGTTTTGTGTGCTTTGAAGGAAGCCATACTTCGCTTATAGGTTGCTCCAATTGTGATGGAATATGTAATGTACTTAATCGCCCACAGCAACATCTAAAACAAAATTCTTTTATAAAACCTACAATTCCAAATACGTGGTCTTTATATTTCACTCACTTTAAAAGTTGAGAAAAATGAAAGTAATAAATAGAAGAAAATTAGAAGCTTTATTAGAAGAAGTACCACGAAGATTAGTTGGAGAAAGAGGAAAAGGCGTTGATGATTACCTAGGACAACCGATAAAAGGGTTCGAATTGTACAATGGGTCCCTAATCTGAAACTATGCAGAAATGAAGAGAATTGTTTGCGATTGAAGAAAATAGAGTGGAAAGTGATAATTAAATGAAAAAGAAGTCGAGAAAATCCGTAAGCTCATATTGAAATTAAAAAATTAGCTTTTTCCTAATTAATTCCGAAAAATGTTTAACCTACTACCTAACTGAATTTTCACATGAAGGAAATAACCAAATGAAAGACAATATTTACATGAACACCACATAATAATTTTAACTACTGAAACGGAAAATCGTTTGAAGTATTAAAATATGAATTTTAGTTTTGTAAACATAGAACTATTTAAAATGACAATTTAAATTAATAATGAGACATAACTTTATTGTGAATGCTATTTGTCTAAAGTTTTGGTAGGAAATTTAATTAAAATTCCCTTTTTGGTACAATTTGATGACGTGCACAAATGTAGCTAAAATTTGGAGTTTATCAGCAAAATTTTAGTTCAAATTTATAATGCATGTTTTCTGAATGTTACTCTAAGAAATGTTGAACGGATTCCAAAAGTTTTATTGTACTTATTCTGCTAGTGTAGGTACACAACATTTGAGGTAATTAAAAATTAATTACATCTGTAAGTTCTTGGGGAAAAGTGGTAAGCAGAATTTTTTTAGCCAAAATATACATTACATTATTTAGTATTCCCAGACTGGGAATCCCAATAGTACAACGTTGAAAACAGGTAGAAAAATTACCTTAACAATGACAACTATTTCGTGTGAAAATTAAAAGTTGAACGTTATTTCAGCTGTTATAAGCGGAGTAAACGTAAAAATACTTATCCAAGAAACCATTTCAATTAGTGTTCCACCCTTCTTATGTTCGAAGATAAAAGCTTAACAAAACCGTGTTATCACTTGATGACTTGCACACATAAGGTTACCTCTAGAAAAATTTTAAAAATAATTCATGAAAATGGCACCCAATTTTCTGCTTCAAAGAACTGTAAAAGCAATCTGATAATAATAATTTGCTTTTATAAAGTACAAAGTAAGTGGAACAAGTTGAAATGCCGAGGAAATTGAAATTCCAAGCTATTAAACACATTTGACAAAAATTGGCGTTTTCCTTAACCCATAGTTTTCTATCAATGATTGCAGAATTCTTACTTTATAGATTCTGTAACATGAAAGAGTTTGAAATTAAAGCAATTTTGTTATTTATAAAGAGATATTATTTAATTTCGTTACTCGAATCGAAGAATAAAAGTATCGCTTAACAAAGTCTGGCATGGGGTTCAACTGTGAACGTAAAATTGGGACTATACAGATATTTATCTTTTCACTCGATATATTTTCAGACGGAAACAATCCAAAGAACAAAATTAATACCGCCGGTGATTTCAAATAGCAGACAAACAAGACTATTACCACTATTATGTGCACCATGTTGCAATGATTGTCTCGAAGAAATGTCTGTTCTGCGCCATATATAGCTTTCAATTGATATTGGGTCTTAATTTTGAATTTATATCCGAGACACGAATAAAATGCTATATACATAAACCACAGAAACCAGACGCCATTTTAGACAAAAATGTAAATGTAAACCCATTTGAAGAAATATTTAAAAATTAATTTAGTATTTTCGAATTTATGGAATAGAAACTTTTTCTTGTAAGCTTCACTCAGTTCATTACAGCAAATCTTCTAATCCAGAAAAAAATCTCAAAAAGACATAAATAACTGAGATATTGCACATTTTAAGACTTATAAGTAAAATTATATTAAAAAGAAAATCTGTATGAACGATGACGAAAAGTTATATAAAAAAAAAATTTATTAAATCCATTACTTCAAAGAAACCGGATTAATTTTGTGCAAAATTTCCAAAAGTACAAAGGGTGTGATTTAGTGGTAACATTTCCAACCTGGGAATCTCATTCTCCAGTAGCAAAGAATATAATTTGCTTCTTTATTACGTTCATTTAACAAATGAAAACTTCCAAGTTTTACATTGTTTCATTACCTTTTCTGTATAAGAATAACTAACACAGCTAATGTGCGTGCATTGTATTATATTTTATTTTAAAATTAGTTATAAAAATTCTTAATAAAATATCTGACGTATTTTAATAATTACATGCTGAAAACACAATCCTCTTCTTCGTCGTTTCAAGTGCTTGGGGAAATAAATTCAAATATCCGCACAGTAAATTCTGTTTAATTATCTTAATTGTAACTAATAATTTATTTTATCAAAACCAACCTGTAGAATTGGACAAACTGAGATGGTTGGTTGCATTTGTCATGATGATAGATTATTTTTTATCCCAAAACACCAAACTCCCATTATCATTTCGTGTTTCCTCTAACTTCGTCGAAGAAAAAAACCTTTAAGACTATAACAGTCACTGATCCATTAAAATAAATCATTAAAATGGTTCTATAATTTCATTTATTATTTTTAATATTTTTATAAAAGTTACAATATTGCAAACAATCCTAATAGGATTTTGCATGTTTTACTTAACGAAAACAGTTTATTCATCATTTTCCCTATTATGTACCACCCTAGTAGTTCAATGAAAGTAATAGAGAAATAAAAATTTAATTTTCTGGGTGTTCAAAGATACGACAATTTTGTTAGTAAACTAAAAAACACAAAATTTAGTGAAAAAATTAGTTTTATCGTTTACGCTGCAAAAAGCTAAGCGAGATAACGGAAGACTAAAAAGAAATTTTCTGTAGAGCATACATTTTTTTTTTACAAAAAAGTCTAGTAGAGTATATTACATCTAAATAATTTTTTTAGGCGTGAGAGCTGTTTCTGGTTTCCATCTTGAAGGGAAATATATGCATATTTTCCACCAGTGTTATTTTAACAATGATAAAACAAAATGTAAATATAATATTCAAGGAAAATGAAATTTAGTAATTATGCTTATCAGAACACCCTAAAAATAATTCTTGCACCTTTCAAAAATAATTTTCATCACCGATTTCATTTTCTTATTATGAAATTAGCATAACTTCGAATTTTATTATTTGTCATGTGCTCCTGTGACAAGATCGGATCTTTTCTGACGCACGTTATTTATTTGTAATTAATTAATTAAATTTAAACTTAAAAATAGTTCCGAAAATAAGTTTCCAATATATTCAAAATCTGTCGCCTTTTGATCTCGTAAATTGAAAATAATGGAAATAACTCGTCTGTATTATGTTTCAAATAATTTCAATTTGACAGAGACATTTGACAAAACAAATAACAACATTTACAATTTACGATTGGATTGAAAGTATTTCTAAAGAATTTTATATCTTTTATAATATAAAATTTACTTAAGCACCAATCTTTGTGTTTTAAAATTTAATCTAAATTCGGATTTATTATATCAACTTATCAAATTTGGTTGTTGAAGTTTAAAGTAGTATATTCAATTTAACTTTTCTTCTTCTGAAAGAAAACGTGATTTCAATTCTTTCCAACATTAATTTTCTTATCAAATTTAAAATTTTTTAAAATCAAATGCAGTCACTATGGACAAAAAAACACCAAAGGAAAGAAAGTGAATTTAAAAGTCTCTTTGTTTTATATTGTGTAGGGGTGTGGGGTCCACTTAACCTTCCATTTTCCAGACATTTCATCAAAGTTTTACCCTTTTCAATGGCCTAAAATTTTCCTTACTTGACTATCATTTACTTCGATTTTTTTGGAACTTCTTGTTTTCACTTAAAATTTAATCTCACCTTTCCTGTAATTTCGACGTTGTATATTTTTTATAAATTACTTTTAGATTTTGCATTGATTTCAAGTTTTCAATTAAATTTTTCGAGCTGTCTATCAGTCGTCTATCTGCTCATCCGTCCGGTTCCCATGCCAGGATATTTTAATATATCTATTTATTTTTAAAAGGGTTTGATAACTTACTAAAATCAATCAAAGAGCATAATATGTTGGTTTTCGTAACCGGGGGATTTGGGGGGTATGGAATACCCTACAAATATAAATATTAATATTGAGTTGCGACAAATACTTCTCGATGAGATATTAACAACTAATGGAAGTAAAATTGGTTGATAAGATTGTGATCAGTGCTACCATGCTAATAAAAAGTGATATCAACGATGAAAATCATTTTTAAAATTTGTAAAATTTCTATTACAATGTTTCGATAAGGAACGACTTATTTCGCATTTTTAATTTGATATTTGCATTTCAAATTATTAGAGTAAAATTGATGCGAGGGTGAAAATGACGTACGTCATGCAATTCCAAACAAAATTGTTGTATTTTGAACACAAAGAAAATTTAATTTTCATGGGTTAAATCTCAAAATCACTGACAGTTGTGCTAAATCACAAATATTTAATTCCAGTGACTGATAAACCATTTTAGAATAGAATTACAAGTCATTTAACGTGGAATCCGAACCATGGCAGAAATAATTTGGTAGAAACTGAGTATGGAACCTACATTAAAATCCGATACTCCTAGGGTCAGAACTCAAACTCTTTATGCACCACATCAACCACTATTAAAACATATTGTGACATAAAAAAGTCAATTTATGATTGCTATAAGCATTAATTATTCAAAAAAGTTAATAGCTTTTAGTTCATTGTCCTACCGAAAGTTAAAAAGTACAATTTGGTAAATTATGATAAACCATATTAAAGCGTTTCTGAACTGGCACGTTGCCAACCTTTGTGCATAATGCTATCCAAAGCACCACCATTTGGTTGTAAATAAATAAGTTTACGGTCAGAGCAAAAGTATAATAATGAAAAGTACACGTAAAATGTAACTACACTTACTCGACGAATTTTTAAATAATAATTTAATTTCATGTATTTTAGTCAGGATGCATCGTTAAAGCACCCGAAGCATTTATCTAATTTCTTACTTCCACACAATTATTCACATTATTGTACGAAAATACACGCAATATTAAGATAATAACTTAATTATAATAGTTTAAAACTTTTCTTGAAATAAAACAATTTTATTTAGATTATACGAAGTTCAGTAATTAAAATACTGTAGTACCATTAATTTGGCAATTGAAACAATTCCATTCTCTGTATTGTGGTGTATTTCCCCTAATAGTAATTATTTTTTTGCAATTCATTTGTTTTTAAATTTATAGCTATTAAAACTTCGAATTCGAATTTAGTAAGAAATCCTCTTTTTATAATATCATCTATATTGAACAATGTTCAAGACTTAAGAGTATCCTTCCTTCCGAAAACCCGGTAGCTTATTGTACTTCCTGAGTCATTGAACATTTCTCTCGGAAACTTGTAACGATACAAAAGTGAAGAAAATTTTTAGCAGCGATTTAAGTTAAATTGATAATAGAATGATAAGGATTATATTACGTCTATCTAACTGGGACAGGCAAAGGCAAGTTCTCTACTGCAGATAATCGATTCAGCGGCTGGTGTGCGGAGTTTACCGGTGAACCCAATTATTATTTTGTTGCTCCCTGATTTAACTCTTAAATACTCGCTAATTTCAAAACACATCTTCAATGAACACATTATGCTTTGTGTTGGTGACGTTTGTTTCCTTTTAATTCTGAAATGCTTAGTTGTCACCAAGCTAATTAATTAAGGAGATTTTAGTCAAATTGGTCTTCAAATATCAACTGTTGTAGTCACCAAAACCTGCGAAATTCTTGTTTTTTTTTACAAGACAAACAATTAAAAGCGACAGACATAAGAACCTCGGTATCAAATTAAATTTTTGTAAAAGAAAATAAATTAGAACATTGGAATAATGGAAAGTGTAGACGTCTTATCTTAACACTTATTTTTCATTTCATTCAAGTCATCTTTTAATAATTGTACATTTATTCTTGTTAGTTTAAAAGTTGCAAGAAATTTTGTGCAGATTTTATTAGAATAATGAGAAAATACAAGCAGAGATTAAATTCTACAAACATTTTCTACATTATTTTCTAGATTTTTATTTGAAATTATAGACAGGGATTCATAATACTATGTTTAAATTTACAATTTGTTGTTAACTTGGTTATGCTAAATAATCCAGTACCGTAAAACCGAGATACTTTAGCCCTTAGGGTGTAACTTTGTCCAAAAACAAAAGAAATGATTGCATCATGTATGCTGGAAGCTGAGCGCCTCAGATTCTTGTAGTAACCGGCGATTCTGCCAGACCGTAGAATCAGTTGGAATGGTCAACATGTTGGAAAGTTGTAGGAACTGCCGCTAGGTTGTAGCAGTCAATTTTTCCTAACCTTGTAACGAACACGTATTTTGTTGTTGCCAAACTTCCCTTTGTGTAAGGAATCCAATACATAGTTAAATTTTGTAACCAATATTATCCCAATTACGAATATATAATACGATTTTGTGTAACTGAGCTGGTAGTTTGACTATAAGCTTAGATTCAACATAGTACTGGTAAGTTAAAAGTAACGGATTACTTTGTCCCAAGTAAAAGTAGCCCCTGGCATTAGGGCTAGGGCTTTTTATCGATTAATCGATAAATATAGATAGTTATCGATTAGTTGAAAAACAATATTATATTTTTCAAATAGCGATTAATCGTTATCGTTCAGTATTTCAATAATTATTATCGATATATAGATAGTTATCGTTTGATATTTCGATTATTATCTATAGTTATTGTTCGATATCTCGATCATTATCGATAAATAATCGATACTCCTTTAATTATTATTATCGATACTCGATCGAGCCCAAAAAAATGGGTTGAAAATGGCGAACTGACAAAGACATGCTTTTCTACAACTGGTGTGATATCGTACAAGTGATCCAACCTCCAAAATTATTGAAAAGAGGACAGTTTCTTTCAGTATTGTAAAGCAAAGCATTTAATCCATTTGTATCTTTTAAACTTTTAAAACGTTAACTAACTAATAACTTTTTGTGACCCCCTTCGTTAATATTCACTTCGTCACGAAATTATATATATTTTTAACACCTCACAATTAAACGTTACGGTATAGGAACAACGCAAATCAAATCACGTATACGAACTGCGTTTTTCAATAGTCGTAAATGTGTCAATAATATTAATAAAATCTTATATAGGAGCGTTATAGTTAACTTGTAGTGTTAGAAGGACTATAACACTTTGTTATAGGGCGACATGTGTAAAATCTGAAGAAATGACAGGAAGTCTGGGTTTATGAATAGCCTCCAGGCCAGGGGAGATTTTTAAAGAAAATAAACTGCATTTATATTTAATTTTTAAACTGTTATTTTCCAGTTTCTAAGGTAAGTTATGTCCTTTAGCCATCCCCAGCTACGCCCCTGATTACTCAATGTTAACAAAACGATTTTTTATTTTAATTTTTGCACTCATTTTAACAATATATTAAGAGCAAATTACGAAGTATTGAATATCTACAGCCGTGGAAAAACATTTCCTTCGGGTCAATACCATTTTTGGTCTTATCGGTTATTAGTGTGGTATATTATGCAATGAATGCCAATGCCCAATGTTCGGTTCAACTTCAGTAGAAGTAAGAATTTTATTCTGGCCGTCTCTATTCGGAGGGCAATGACAAACCACCGAGGTGTAATCTGCCTAGAAAACATTTAAAAAAATGCCATTTGTCCCTTCGTTACTAGAAAATTATTAGTTTTATTTTAATTAATTTCAGTTATTGCGTCCATATTTAATAATTATTTTCTTGCTTTTTTTCTTTTCCTTTATTTGCGGGGTTGGTGGACAGTAATATTAAACTCTATATTGTGGTGATATTTCATGATTTGGAAGTCCGGATGGATTGATAGGGTAGTAATTTGAAGACATTTGAGTTAAAATCAGTAGCCAGTTAATTTGACTGGCATAAAAAGCGATATTTGCATCAATTTTATGAAAACCATCTATTTGTAACCGATTTACACATAAAACTGACACATTTTGATTTATTTGTAAAATACAAAATTTATGTCGCATCCTGTACATAATTTGGAAGTGAATTGGTAGCGCCATATTTCTAAAAACAAAGTGTTAATAATATTTAGGTGTGCACACGAATAAAAACTTTAAGTTACCTGGATGGAAGAGCCATTTTAGCTGACAAGAATAAAAATTCCCACTTCAAAAACCAAATTTGAAAAGGGGGAATGAAGCCAGCAAGAAAACTGGAAAGGCGGGCAGTTCTTGAGTGGATACCGAATTGGGAACACGTGGAGTTCTTGGTTGGATCTCGAGGAAGGAACTCGTATAAAGTTCTTTGATCCAGGAATCAAGGAATAAAATTTGCGTATTGATAAGTGAATAATTAACGAGAGTCGCGTAATTACGTAGTAATTAATTACGTAACACTGGTATTTAAGTGAAAATTGTGTGTTCATCGCGAATGAAGCGAGGTAACGATTGTTTAATTAGCAATTAAAGAATTGATTTGGAGAAGAAAACAAACTGGATCGGCACTTCTACGCGATTATTGGTAGTAGAACATCGGTGGCAGTTACAACAGATGCGAAGACACGATCTACAGTGGCACACTAAACTGAGTGAAAAATTACAAATTTGCTTTATTTTAATAAATCCAAATTAAAACGACGGCGACGGTTTGTGTTGTTAATGGATTTATTAAAAGCTTTGTATAATTAATTATAATTTACACAAATTTACACGAATGGTTGAATATCCAAGTTTAGCTTCTGTATTTGAAGAATTAAATGTGGCTGGATTTTTGAATCGTTAACTATTCTACACATTTGGTTCGAGGCAAATTTATTGCCAAGTATAAATTGATGCAAAAATTCGCAATTGAATATTTTCGTTTAATAAATGATGTTAACTTCGAATTACGATCTTATTATTTCATCTGTTTGAACCCACTGACCCTGACAAAGAGAAAAACTCATCTACCGGCGTAAAACTGGTACAGCGGCCTTTCAAAAAGTTTTGATAGCCAAATATCATAACAATATATTTTTTAATTAAGATAACGTTTCGAGGGTTGTGTATCCTCTTATTTTTCACTAATATAACTTCAGGTCTGACGAAGAGGAAACACAACCCTCGAAACGTTATCTTAATTAAAAAATATATAGAGTTTAATATTATTGTCCACCAACCCCGCAAATAAAGGAAAAGAAAAAAAGCAAGAAAATAAGTTTTATTTGAAGCTTTTCTTCCCTATATTTGAAATAAATAATAAATAAAACCATCTGTTCTTTATCCTGTGAGTTTTATTTTCTGACCTAGTGCCCAGGTTTTTCTTTAGTTAGCTGTCAGATAAGCACCTGAGTGATGAATCCACAGGATTTCTGTATTAGAATCTGGAGATAAAGGTTAGTGCATTTCATAGGATTCTAAAATAAAACCAAGGTACTATCAATTTCCACTATACTAATACTCACGAATTTACAATATAAATTTCATTATAAAATGGGATACTAAAACCACAAATAATTTGGAGTCATTTGTCACACATAGAGCTATAGAGAGAAGATTCGTACATAAAAATCTTGGATAATTTTATTTTTTTTATCTATTTTTCATAGTCTTAACACAGAAAAAACATTTGTGTGTAACGCGTTAGGAAAATAAGTAAATATATTCCCGCCTTACTTTTATTCATATTTTTATTCAAATTCCTGTCTATTACTTTCCTAACTTGCTATATAAATAACTATTTTTTAACTCTCGGTTTAAAAAAGTTATGAACTGACATGATGGTGAACAATTGATCCCTCTGGCAATAAAATTACGTCAAAACGCGTAAAGCATTCTAATGAAATTTTACATAAAGTTGCTAAAAAAGGTCCTAATTAAATTCGTTCATAGTTGAAATGTGTCAATCAACAGTTACAAATATTTTATTACGCTGATTGTTTTTAATTTTATTATATTCAATCATTTCACTATCTTTACAAAAGAAGTAACTTATCCATTCATAAAACCTGTTATTAATAAAAAGTCGCCGTTTTTTTGATTAAAAAATGTAACTATGGTAACTAAATAATCTTGTACTAATTATTTAATCATGCTTGTACGTAAATGGAAAATCAAATTCTTGTTTGCAAGTATGCAGTACTCAATTCTGATTAAAACCACTTATTTTAATTTATTCAAAACTCCAAAAGAGTTTACTTGAAAAATATGTATCTATTGAGATATTTTGAACTAAAATAAATAAACATTTAAAAAAATCAGACTGAAAGAGGGAGTATCCAACTTCTTCCATAATCCAATTTTTGATGTAACAAAACTTTTAATTTTATTTTAGCTACGAGCAACATAGCTCATTGGTTTTGAAATTCAGTTTATATTCATAAAGGCATTTCTTGTTAGGTTTCATACAATTATTTAGCAAGCCAGATAAATGAGCCTGGAGTGGTCAGATAAAAGTGCGTTGCTTGCTGTGAAATCTGTGAAAATTTAAATTAATAAGCGGTTTTCATAATAAAACTTATTACGCTCCATTTTGTGAAAATTTTATTAAAGTTAGTCAACATTTTCCATGTACTCGTATTGCACTTTTTATGGTAGCAGTAATATCTGTAATATGGTCTACCTATTGAAAAAGTTCTTTATTCGCATGTACCACTTAAAATTGTGTAGAGAAAATAGAAAAACAATAAAAGGAACTATAAAATTTAAATTTCAGATATATTCCATTAACAAAGAAACTTTTTTTATCGATTCCATTCACACCTAATAAATTTTATATAGCAGACCGGACCACTCAACAAGTGGAAAATTGGAAAACAAAGTTTTACGATAAAAGATCCAATAACATTTTGAAAGTTACGAGAAAGTTGAAATATTAAATATATTTATAAAAGCAAAAAGGTACTAGCAGCTTTGTATAGATTTTATATAGTCAAACCGAGAGGTTAACCACAGCTAAAAGTTTTCTACAAATATTTCAGTCATCACTTTCATTTCAGGCTATTCATAAGTATTTCAAATAATTTATATTAGCGTTCCCATCAGACACACTTAAAACATTTTCCTCATATTCGAAATGAAAACAACCCGGTTCACGTTAAACCAAAGGTAGTAAGTTCAAAAATCCAATAATTTTTAAAAAACATTTAACGAAACACCGAAGGCAGGAAGGACTTATGTGGTCGATAGTAAAATTAGCAAACAAAACCCTAGCTTTATTTACCGTAGAATTTCATAGATGCATACACCAGCACAAGAAGAATAGAAAAGAAAAAATTCAAATTAAATTTTTCTTTCAATATGAAAATTTTAATATCAAAATAATACTAGGAAAATTTTATTTGTGAAATAAAAAGCTTCCTTGGGTTTATGCGACAGAAAGGTTTATGAAACGTAAATCCCACAGGTAGCAGAGTAAAGCCTAGAAATGAAAACTGCGACACTTTTCATGATTTGTCAGCATGTGTTTTCCCTTCGCTATTAAAATATTTCAAGTAATGTTGAAATTAGAAATTAAATATACTAAAGGGTCGGTGATTTAATAATTACACCTTTCTTGAGTGGTGTAAAAGGAGCTTTGGCTTTTTTTTATTTTTTTTATTTTTAGTATAAAATTTTAACGCGATGGTTATGATTTTACATGAACATAATACAATACGACTTCAAGTCCAGAGTTTATGTTATTAAAATTTTATTGTTGAAATTTTTTGACTAGTAAACAATAAGAATAATTATTACAAAGTACTATGTAATAAACTTTATTCTATCTCTTGCGCAAGTAGATTTCGCTATGTTTTTGGCAACAGCAAAAAGGATACCATAACTTATTCAAGATAGTAGCTTTCAAAGCAAGAAATAAGCACTAAAATAATGCTTTTCGTCAGACTGACTCTTGATGTGATTATATTATGGTTTCATTTCCATGTTGTAAATGTTATTAAACATTTTCATTTACAAGTTATGCCACGGTTCCATATTTTGAGATTGCAGATTTTAACTTACGATTTTAAGATACAGCAATTTTTCTAAAAATTGATAATTTTGGTTTGATTCATTTGGTTTTGATTTGACTTCCAATTTATTTGTATTTAATGTTTAAAGAAAGGAATATTTTTATAACAACATTTACATATTTTTGTGGAGCAAAAAATCACCACCCATTGTCATAAAGGATTTTGTTACTTCTTGAACTCAATCAGTCTCCATTGAAGGTGGTTTGGGCACCTCACTGGCAAACTGATCCTAAAGTCCCTGAATTGATTTTTGTGTATAGTTTCTGGATAGAGATAGGTTTACCTCAGGTTAAAAAATGTTTATGTAGAAATATTGTTAATTATAATGTAATTACAAGTAATCGCTGCTCTAATTTATGTTTACTTTTTGATTTTATTTCTACGTTATTAATTATTATCACACAATTTCTGTATTCTTTCTTTTGTTGTTTACATTTACAGAATTTCGAACCTCGACTTTCCAGTCTCCTTGTTTGGGTACACAGGATCCACAAAAAAGTTTTAAGATTTTAAAAGATACAGATTATTTTTGAGGTCGGTTTATTACATTTTATTTTTTTTGCGAGTACTTTTCCTTTCTAAGGATACGAAAAATTGTAGAGGTTATTGGAAGATGTACCTTGTCTTTCGAGATTACATTTTTGCAACACTTTTCGTGCTGTATGGGTGAGTAAACTTAAGGTGTTATCTTGAACAAATATAATAAAGTTTTTTTGTAAACAGATTATTATGCACTTGAAAAGATGAAGAATCTAATTTTATTATGTACTTACGATATATAACCCTAACTTGAATGTTCATATCATAATAGATATTCTATAGCTACATATAACAAATTTATTTAAAAATCAACAGAGTAAGGTAATTCTGCAATATTAGGTAATATACCTACACATTATTAAAATAAGAAATTAAAAAATGTTTCATTTTAATTTATTCATCATCTACTTGAGACGTGACAAACCAAAAATTTTAATTAGTCTAATTCAACGTGTGGAATCTTCTTAAATAATTCGTTCACATTCAAAATAATAAAAATGTGATCAAAACTTAATAAACATCACACAAAAGTAACAATCCCGTTGGTAATTTTTTTGTTACCTACTAATAAATTCAAAAAATGTACTGATTTCTTGTACCTCTAAAAAGGTGAGTACCCCATTAATCTCATGTGAATTGAAGTGTCTTCCTCAGAATTGCATAAATGATTCCTTAACACCCGAAATTATATTTATTATTAAGTGATATAGAACGAATTTTTTTGTATTGCCCAATTTGCTAAGCATTAAATTTTCTCGGCACCACTGTTTGGGTCATTTGTACCTTAGAGGGGGTGCTGAATTTTGTTTGAAGCAAAATTTGGTAACACCAAATAAGATTTTGACATGTCAATTAAAATTTTGTTCAAGTAATAAGAAGCATTCATTTTGACACCTTTTTCAATTAATCGTATTGGAAGCTTTCCTATTTTGGAAATCGCTCCCAAACCATTGAACGATGGAACCTCTTGACACTTACTTTGCTACTAAAAATAGCAACATACGAAAGGTCATTGTGGGGGTTTAAGATAATGATTTACTTTCAAGTGCGACCGTTAATATTTTACACTCTGTAAAATGAAACACTGAAAGATATAAAGAAGAGATTTTCAAATCTATTAAAATTAATTCAAAAGACAACTGAAACAGGCAAGGTTCCATTTCAAATTCTTATAAAATATCTCAAATTCTGTCGAGTAAATTCTTTAGGACGAACAATGAAACATTTAAATTTAAATTTTCCAAATTATGCAAATAATTTATTGTCTTATTATTAATATTTTAATAATTTTTAAGTGTTTAATTACTTAAAAGTCACTATAACTGTAGAAATTCATTTCAAATTCTTCTAAAAATATTTCAACTTTACTTCCTCAATTTACTTATTTATATTTAAATAAGTTACCGACTAAATTGCTAAAATTATTCCGAAAGGAAGATTTTGTTATTTAAAATTGCAGATTTAAGCCCCTGCTATCATTTAGAAATTATTCATGTACTTAGTCTTTCTATGAAAAAGGAATACAAAGGGAATCTAAAAATATTTATTTAGTGAAAAATATTAAAATGTAGTAATTATTATTAATTAGGTTCAATTAGTGCAAAAAAAAAAATGAAAATTGAATCGATTTGTGCCGCTGCTTTGCGGTAACCTTGGATACGTGTTTCGTTGCGATTGGAGATCATCAGTAAGGTGTAAATGAAATTGTTTGTTTTATATAAACACACATTTAATTAGACAGTTTTGTTGATAATACTATTATGTACTTGTTTATTATTTAAACAAGTCGTGTAGTTGTTTATATAAATTTAACATTATAAATATTATATAAATTATGTAGTTCAATTTACGGAAAAATTCCAACAAATTGTATAAGTAGTATATTTCAATTATCTAGGGCTAGGGCATAGAATGGGTTCATGAATTTTCAATGTTATTTTCTCCCTAATTATATTAAAGAAAAACTGTAAATGAATTTTAGTAGAAAAGAATACACTGCATTAGTACAAGCTAATGCTAAAATTTTAATTTTCTTATAATGTAAGAAGCACGTAACTAAATCTGCCATTTTAACAAAAACCGATGTGGTTACTTGAAATTATTGAAATAAAAAGCTTTGATTTTTATTCCAAGGAATTATTGACTTGCAGTTTTTCACTAAAATAATTAGGGCAACAAATCAAATATTAAAATTTAGCATTGAAATCCTATGGAAAATTTACGAGGAATTTTCGCGACGCCCTTAAACGATGTAAAAATGGTAGAATTTAAGGGGTGACCCGTCAAAATAGCCCCGTCAAAATAGCCCCGTTAAAATATCCCCGACAAAATAACCCAGCGACAAAATAGCTCCGACAAAATAGCCCGACGACAAGATAGCCCCGTCAAAATAGCCCAATGACAAAACAGCCCCGACAAAATAGCCCGACGACAAAATAGCCCCGTCAAAATAGCCCGGCGACGAATAACTCCGGCAAAATAGCCCAAAGATTCAGAAACTAAACAAGTTTTATATATTTACTAGCTGGAAGGCCCATCTACGGACGGGCAGTTCGCCAAGGTTAAAAACTCTATTGGTGTGCTACTGGATCCCAGGGGGAGGTCATTTTAACATTTAAGTTGGTACTACCAACGACCAATCAGAATACTGCTTTTCTACAGTATCCAATGTTCTTTCTATAATACTTGCAACACATTTTGCGGCTACGTTTTCTGCTGGATTTGGAGCGTGGTCGTCATGGGGTGTAACAACTAGTAAGTTACCATCTGTAACCTTCACTCGTCCTTGGCAGTTGGATTTGATGCACCTCCAGGAAACACTTGCATCGGCATTTTCTCTCGCTTTTCGATAGCGATAGCCTTCATGCATTAGCAGCTCTCCACCCTTCTGTGATCGAATGTATTCCATTTTAGCGCAGTGATATTTTTATTAACGATGGTATATGGTGTTATGCGTGTATTCGTATGAAAAGTTAAAGTTATAATTTACAAGAAAGTGTTTTGATTATAATTTGTATAGTAATGCTGGGTTGGTATACCGGTTGGTAATGATAGGTTGGTAGGAAAAATATTAAATAAAAAATTTAAAAAAACCTTTTTTTTTAAATTGAAAAGGTGCATTGAAAAGTAAAAAATAATTTTAATAAGAACTAACAAAGTTTCTCGAAAACATCAATATAAAAGCGTGGGGCTGTTTATTCATAGGGGTAAAAATAACGAAAAATTGGGATATTTTGGGGGGCTTAGCCCCCCAAGCACCCCCCCCCTAGTTGCACCTATGCAAATACAGCTCCTATCAGAATTCCTCTGGTATATGTTTTTGATGTTTAATGCTTCACCCTGTATACATCATTAAAACAAAAAATTTCACCCTGAATGCGGTCCTTAAAAATGCGAATCCGATTTAGTAATGTTACTTTTCACCCTGTATGGTAAAACTGAACAATGCGCAGCCACGCATGCGCTTTTAAAAATCCTTTTGGGCTTTTTAAAATAGGGCTATTTTGTCGGAGCTATTTTGTCATTGGGCTATTTTGTCATTGGGCTATTTTGCCGGAGCTATTTTGACGGGGCTATTATGACGGGGCTATTTTGCCCGGGGCTATTTTGTCGGGGTACCAATTTAAGGATATGTAATCGTTAGATGTGGATAAAATTCTGTTAGAGGGCGCCACAAACGATAATAACTGGATTAGCCCGATTAGGTATTCGAACTAACTAAATGTCATAATTTTTGACAAATCTGGCTTAGGTACATAATGTTACAACAAACAACTCATTAAAAATTAATATCCATTCACGTTTTACCTATTTTACCTATAGTGTAGTGTAAATATTGACAGAAATTATAGAAGTGAAATGTGCATATCTATTTCGTCTCTCGATTATGCCACTTTTGAGTTTAATATTGACATAAAAACGTTTTTGCTTCAAACTGACGATAGCGTATAAGTTCTTTTCAAATAAAACTAAATTAATTCTTTTATATTTTTAACAAATATTTGTATAATCTTGGAAAATACGTACTTGCTATTCATTACATATAGCAAAATTTTCTTTCAAAGAAACTTACAGTTTCAATACTTGAATTTTGTAAATAGTCAGCATTCTTTTAGAATCGACTCATTCGTATAACATAGACCCTTGAGCATAATACATACTAGTAAATATATACTTACCATACATGGAGTTTCCATTTATTTCTTTACTTATAAAACCCACGGTTTCGTCATTTTATGAATACCTAAATATTATTAGGTTCATTCATAATAATAATAAGGCACAAAGTCGTTACCCAATTTCTAGTGCACTTAAAATTCACACGATTTGAAATCAAGGTATATACTCGTACCCTGCACGTACTTTATTGTATATAAATTCAAATTTTTGGAAATCATCATCGATAGGCCGTTATAACGCAATAAATTGGCGTATAGGGTTAATAGGTGGTGGTAATCAGTAAATGCTGCTTTAAAAGAAGGCGAACGCTTGTATTTTAATTGACGACATAAAATGAATTTTTAACCACTAATTAATTGATTTATTATTGTTTTATACGTTTATGTTATGGATTATTTTAATTAAATAAATAAACATTTTATATTTTCAATCATACAAACTGGGGGCTCGTCCGTGATTAAAGATTTAATCAAATACAATTGGAGGGTGTTATGCAGAAACGATCCATCCCACAAAAAGTAAAAAAATGAGTTAAGCACGCTATTGCATACATCACTTCAAAATGTGTATTATGGTAAAACGATCCTAGCTGTATCTTACTTTTAAGACCATGTTTTTTGAAAAATTAAGTATGAAAAAGTAAAATAATTAAAAAAAAATTTTGTGCAGAAAAATTGTATTACTCATAGGTACAAAATTACATATTCATATTGTCGATATTATTTTTTCAAAATTTTCTGCACCATAAAATGTTTGAAGTTAAATTACTCAAAACTTAACTTATGTGGGATGGATCGTTTCTGCATAACACCCTCCAATTAGTCCTGCTATTCTCGTTAGACTTGTTAAAATGTCGATGTTAACAAGAATTGTTAAATTCTTCGAGATCGACTTAACAATTCTAGCAATAAAAAATAGCTAATCCGCGAAGCAATTTATTCAGTTTTCTCTCAGCAGTAAAATATCCTAGCAGCAAAGTATTTGTAATTATCGCTTCAAGTACAAAAAAATGTACTAAGAACACTGATTTTGATGATATTTTTTTAAACCACGAATTTTTAAATTTTACAAAGATTTTCATCATAATTTGATGTGAATACAACAACAACAAAGAACATCGTCAACTATGCGTGAGAAATTCGAACAAATTATTCCAGGTTGATTTAAAACGCTCATTAATCAAATTTCTTAAGGTAAAATTTTCGGGAGTTAATTTTATGCGCGAATAAAAGAAATTTAAATTAACTAAATCTGGCGCACGTGTCGTGTTAGTTTAAGCTGGAACTGCTAATGATGATTAATATAACAAGAATAATATTAAAGCAGAGAACATAATAAAAAGTAAACATCATTTAGTAGGTATATCTTAATAAAGTATATCGACAAAGTAGCAATTATTTATTTATTTTTAGCAAAAATAATAATTGGAGTGTTTATTTTATAACGATTCAAAATTTTCCAAGGGAGATAATAAACATTTTGCAAAGTAAATATTTACTTTAGGAAATGGATTAAACAATAAAATTGTTATAAACCGATAACATAATGTATCAAACGACTGATTCAATATAAAATAATTAGAAAACATTTTGTATAACAATTAAAATCGTATATGTGAGCAACCTGCAATTTTCAGATAAATCATGTTAGTCATTTTTCGGAATTTTTCTATTAACCTCTAACTGTGAGTTTACAGGTAATTCTTAGGCAATTTATTTCATGAATCAATCAAATTTCAGTACTAATTACCACCTGTTCTTGTGACGTAATTTTCTGTTTTCAACCTGGTGTTCTGTTGAAAATCCAGCGGAGCCCGGGATAAGTTAATCGAATCGCTCATTGGTTGATTCATCAGCCCAAGGAATCTATTACTTTTGTTATGGGATTATTAAATGGTAATGTACTTGATGTGGAATTATATTACTAACAGATGTGCAATATTAAAGAAATTGATTGATCAAGTTTAGTTGGATTCTGTTGCCCTTTCGGTAGGAAAATTTTTAATTAATGTTTTTAATTAATTTATTATTAATTAAATAATAAATTTTAATTAATAATAAACATTAATGGTAAATCTGCATTAGTAGCTACTAATCACGCAGATCTGCCAGAATACCATAATTTTATAATCACGTATGTGAGTGGCTGTTACATTAATAACTAATTAAAATCTACGATATCTCAGCTCTCGATGCTGGAGTTAAAGGCTAGTCGCCGTCTAGTTTCGTTTGTCTCTAACCCATTCTTATGTACCTATATTAATTAGTTATTGTTACATTGATCAATAAATTAAATTTAAAAGAATTATTTACAAAAATCTGAATTGTTTTAATTAAGAAAATTTATTGTAAGTGTAGTCTGGCTCAGACATAATATTAACAAATTCTTGTGTTTCGCTTGTATCAATGAGTTTGATATGTCTGCATTGTAGGTAAACATTTACTTTACTAATTAAGTTACAGATTCAGATTTGCGATATACATATGTGGTATGTATTTACTTCCAACTAGCTTCCATATATTTGAGAAGCGATGATTACCATATTACAAGTAAGTGTTTACATGGAACTACACTGTTTACATTATGCACTTTACGTAAATAATTATGTACCGGGTGTTAATTTGAATACCATCGATCCATTTATCTCGTGAACCAATTCAAATAGTAAACTATCGGATGATAGTCACCCCTCTTTATTGTTTTGAACTTCAATTTGAAATTTCAATGACGTGCTAATTAGAATAAGGTCGCAACTAATTGATATCTGATCTCCCTTTTGTGGTTTACCAGAAATATTAGTTTTTGAAAGCTTTACAGAATTAATAATCACTTAGTCGGTATTATTTCCTAAAAAACTTTTTACAAGACGATTTGACGACAAGATTTGACTCAGGTAATGCGTCTTGATAAATGTCCAAACTGACAAGTTTAATTTTAATAATTCGAAAATTCTATAAAGAAAATAAACAGTTTTGATACAGCCACTATGGCTGTAAAATTAAATTGTTTTGAAGAGCGTTGTAATGTTTAATATGTAACTATCAAGAGAGGAGATTTTTCAAAAATACAACATAACTTTAGAATAGAACTAAAAACTTGGGTCATAAATTTCCTTACATTTGTTAGTTTCAAGAAAAATGGAATATTTACAGTAAGCAACTTTGCATAGAAAATTTTCTTTACTATAATTTATGGTAGTAGTATCAACTTTTCTCAGCACTACACTTCAGACAAAAATGTGGGAAAATATATTATTAGATACAATAAATTGGCTTCCGCGTTGGATTTTAATGAATAAATTTATTTAGTTTCTTTATTTTTGATTTACGATTGACAAAAGAAGAACTTTATTATGAATCTCTTCTCTAAAGGCAATGGAAAACCATCAAGGTACAATTTTCTGAAAAATAGGCTTCTCAACAATGAAGTGTATAACACATTCCGTGGTTTAGAGACCACGTTAAATTAGAGGTCTTCTATGTATTGATAACTCTTGCACGCATAACACAGACTCACAGACATAGGAGCATATAAAAGCATTTGTACAGCAATATCAAAAATATAATGGAAATTTAATTATTTGTAAATTCCTTTACAAATTAATTTTGTAACTCAACACTCTTTTAGTAACAACAAAGTGTAAGATAAACTCGTCTTATTACTGTTTGGATGAACTTTTGTGCTATTAAAATAATTAACTTTTAACTTCAGAAAGTTAATCGTAGCAGAACTCATCCCCTTGACTGCATTATATAATAAAGAGGGCGTAATTTGTTTTAATAAATCAAATTAAATTCAACTTACGGTTATTTATTCTGAGATAAGTATGCTTACAGGCTGTTATTTTCTTATGCTGTCGAATTACACTTTTTAATTGAAACTTATTAGTTGTGACTGAAGTTTGGAAAACTAATTATCTTAATTTCATTATTGTTTCATTTTTTAACTTTCTATGTCGAAGAGGAAATTATATTCTAAAAAAATTATCGTCTTTGAAATTAAGTTAAACGTTAAGGGTTATACAGGATGCTTTGTGTTAAATTTAGCAACATGGAGATCTGGCTTAAGGTTACGAAAGGGTACCGTTTTAGTTAAATGGGATGAAATTTGTTAAACAAAACGAGTAAAATGATACAAAAAGTTTATAAAGTTCCCTCTGGATTAGGGATCATATTCTAAACAAACAAAAAATATTATTTGTTATTTTTTATGCAGTTTTGTATTTCAGCATGATCAAATAGGTTTTCTTTATTGAATTTATTGAATTATTATTAACAACTTATTTTGTGGCATGTATCTACTTATTATTAATAAATATTACATAAAATGTGCAGTTCTTCATTGTTAGAAATTCACATCACATTTTCTATATCACTGAGCATCGTACCGAACACCCTTAAGTGCAGGGTAAATAGGATTTCAATTCATTATCTACAAATAACACTTTGCAATGGTCGATTGCACTGTAGTCAATTAAGGACTTAATAGACATTTAGAAGACCTTAACTACGTCCATTGAAACTGTAAAATTGTGATTAAATTCAAAACCACGTTTTGTATTTTAGTTCATTTTCATTTATGTGTCTATAGCACTCCAGCAATTAAATCTTTAAATGACGTTGCTGTAATCGGTTTTAAGTATGCTATTTTGATTGATTTTGATTATATAAATGCTTGCAACAGTTCTTGAAACCATTAAGTAGAATAAAATATCAGCAGTTGTTGCTATTCGCCCATTCATAACAATCGAACAATTTAAATTTAAATATTTTTTCTCCAACCATTCTTGAAAGTTATCTTTTCTCTCAGAATTATACTTATTATTGCAGGATTTTCAGGGAAGGGACACTTAGGGGGATTACGACCATACGTAAATTTATATATTGGTAATTCTTGTAATTCCAATCAATCGGAGGCACGTTACGAACACCTGGTGTTTTATATGTACGATTTTTCTGTAAAATAATAGAGAAGGGAATCCAAAAATGCAGTTTAACAGTGCATTATTTGTAAATTGCGAGTACATACTCAGATTATATTGTTTACTTTGTTGCTCTATAATAATAATACTAATTGATAACTTCTCAAAATACTATTATAATAAATATCTAATTTCATTACGATATTGTTGACTGAACATTGATCGCAGTAGCTAATTGATTATAATCTTCCAAAATTGGATTTCTTAAATGGGACCAAAACATATAGGCCATTAATGAAATTACAAGAGTTACTACAACTTCTGCTATAATTGAAGTTATGGAACTTAACCATATTGTTTTCGAGCAAGCTACACAAGCTCCAATAATTCTGTTAAGCTTCCAATACAATTGAAATAAGTCATATTACCAATATTAGCCTATTAGAAATTGCGTTTCCTTACAAAATGAATTAATACAATGGAAATAAGTGTTGAAGCGAACTTGATTCGGATACTCTTTGATGGTGCAGTCGTCAAAGGATACGTAGTAATTTGTAGTACGTTGAAGCCCCTATTTCTATTATATGCTATAATTTAGTAAGTAGTAGTATAATTTTTTAATTATCCTGAACAATTAAAAACATCTTTTGCTGAGTCCTTTTCTTGATTTTCTATGCACCTAATTAAATCGTGTAATAGTAAAAAAATACTATTATATTCGTTTTTTAGACATCTAAAGAGTCCTCTTGTTAGGTACCTATATAAAAAATGAAATATACTGTGCGTATGCAGGATATACTAGCTTTCACGTTTTGAATACGAAAACGTTTGGCATGGAAATCTAATTCCTCGTATATTTTGTAGCATTTTAGTGGTATCGCTTTACGTAAGAAATCGAAAGAAAAATATTAATAAAAACAATTTTTGTAGAGAGACGGTCATTGCCTTGCAGTTAACGCGATAAACTGCGAATGCGAGGTACCTGGTTCAAATCCGGTGAAGGGTAAAACATTTTTACAACTTGGTCTCCGTATTTTGGAAGGTACATAGAAAACCAGGATACAGGCACATCTGAAGGTCAGCCCAGCAAGCTATCTACAAGATGTAAAGCAAATATATGCTCACAGTACTCACACTTTCAAGGAAACGACGCAGATGTTAAGAAATAACAGGCCTTCATGCTTAAACTAGAAGAGAATTCTTTAGAGAATGGCTTCCGTGAAAGGAAGAAGAACTTTTGTTGGCTACTGATGAACATTAATATTAGGTCTTTTGAATTTTACGGGGATTTAGGCATACTTCTACCACGCTTGGCTAGTGATGGTTAACAGGAACACACAGTGTTCCAAGTGGTCATCCATTCAAGTGCTAACCACTCTAGACAATATTTATTTTCATAATTTGACTAGAATGGAGTTTTTGTGTATGTGTGCGTGGTAATCACATAAGCGATACATCTGACTTCAAAAAGAAAACTTTCAGAAAAATTTCCTTTTGATTTTCCTAAAAATTATTATTCTTAAATGTAGTTAAGTAGTACAAAAAAAACTAAGACATCCAAGTTGGATAATTTCGTAGAGCAGACACGCTTTAAAATATTCTTTTAGGGGTTTAAAGTGTAAAAAAATCTACAGAAATCTGGCACTTAGAATTTGAGGAATCAGCAAAATATTATTAACTTTTGCGGTTTTTACTTTAAAACCTATTTCTCTGGAACCGTGCAAACAATTTCAATTTTTTAAAATTAATTTAAAACACAATTGAATTACTTCTCCGAGTAAGTACATGCTAATATTTGAAAACAAAATTAGTTTTACCGAGTTTCAGCAAGCGAACTACAATGTTTTTTTTAAACGATTTTTAAATTTGAATTTAAATGTTTAAAAAAGTAACAACTTTTGGTTAAAATGGTTAGTGTATGGATGTATAAAAGATAGAACAATAAATTTTGAGTAAAATAAGCGGTGTTTCAGCTTTGTATGTTTTATCTGCCCTGAGATATAGTAACAGGAGGTAAACTTTCTAAATTATTAAATCTTAATAAATATTATCTTTAATGTCATTAATGGTGGATGATAAATAAACGAACATATCAGACAAGCTTCCTCGTTATATCAGACAAGCTTCTATAAATGAGAGAGAGGAGGAGATTTATAGCAAATTATTATATTGTATTACTAAATTTAATTACAATTTTTCAAATTTTACAGTGTAAAACAATATTCTTGTTTCTTTTGTAATGATACGAGTATCATAAATCAATGTAGGTATTATAAGTACTTAAATCAACGTTGACTAATAACAACCCCATTTCATTCTACAATGCAGTTTAGTGCAAATTATGTAGTGTTGCAATTAATATGCACAGTACTATTATAGATAGGTCACGCGTACTAGGAAATTGGGTAATTCCCATAAAATTTAGCACACGTAATAATATTAATTTGCAAATTAATAGCCATTTCCGCATCAATATTTTGTAGTTAGCCGTTGTTGATTTCCTGCATCCGATGTAATTAATTAATACTAAATTTGTTTTAATTTTTTTTACACTAAAAACAACAGTGCAGCCAGAATTATTGTACTTTTGTACAATAATCATTTTCTAACAGAGGTATAATAAAAAATAAAGTAGACTAAAAAAACTTAGAATATCGAAGTTCTACATAGTTGTTTGTCCATTTTCGTCGCTTCAAAGTCGTATCTCATAATGGCTATTGTACGTGTTATATAATACCTTATACGTAATATTTTAAGTGGCTATGCTAGGTGCATTTCAATGAAACCCTTTTAATACTAACCCATCTTTCCTTTCAAAATAAATCGGAAAACTCGACACGAGGTACACAAGTTCCTTAAAATTTGACCTAATTTGTCAGTATTAACTTAACGTACTAGATTTTTGGATTGGACGTTGAAATTTTGATGATGCCTAAAATACCTCATATCATGTTACAAAAAACTCAATTATATTTTACTATAAAGGAAAATAAAGTCTGAGTTTTCATTAGCAAGATCAACTTGTTTTATTTGTCAATTACTGTAAGGAACTAATTTGATGTTGATTGTATGGAAAACTTATCACAAGTAAAAAGTGGAACCACTGTAGAATACTAATTACTACAGAAATTTCACTAACATCGCAGGTAAAATAATAATAAGCAAAATAAGAATTAGATGTAATATTGGAATCAGGTTTTGTGAATTCAAATTTAAGGTAGTTTGTAAAACACAGGACAATGTAAATTAAGGCACACTGATTACACCTGTACAATTCGTTTGATTTTGGTTAAAATTATGAAAATAGTTGCCTATTTAAAAGTTTTGATTAAAATTTTCAAAATGTTTCAAATTCAAAAGTTCAAAAAGAAAATTTTTTGTGGAAAATTTAATAATTCTTGTTTCGAATTTTTTAATAGTTATTATACATTTTAAGGAGCCTTAAATAATTTCTAAGATTCTATCAATATTTTAAAAAAAATTGTAAAATTATTAAAAGAATTAATCATGAAAGAGATAATTATGGTAATTTTCTAAGGTACTCGTCTAGGAACGCTCTTAAGATTATAATACTGTAATTACTTACAAACTGATGTTCTTTATTAAACTGGTTCATATAACCACAGTTTATAAATTCAGTAGGGTATATGAATATGTTAATTTACGGAAATACTTGTATTGTAGCTTCCTAATTATTCAAATCTCAGAAGCCCAAGTAAAGTAAACTGCATGAAATAAATCTAAAGTAAATTCATTATAGTCCCAAAAGCACCTCAACAACAGCTGAAATATCCTGGAAATTGTTCAACATTGACAACTAACAAATAAACTACAACAGCAAAAATTCAAGTAAATAAATTGAATGTTATTTATTCAAAGCAATATTAAAATTCTACTACAAATATACACTATTAATTTTTTTAATAAAATGTGGAATCTGAAAGTGAAGTTTATTTGTGCATGTAAAATAAATTATATATTATACACTGTAGATAAATTTATTATATTATTTAAATACATATAAAAAAATTAATGTATCAACTGTCTGTTTATAAACATTTTCTTTAAATAAAAATATAAAAGAGTGTGGCATTTTAGCAGATATACATTTTTGTAAATGTAAACTTTTCAATTGAACTGGTTCGATTCTTTAGAAAATGATAAATAAAGTTAAAACAAATGAAGTTACAAATTAAAAAATAGAAGGTTGCAATTTATGAAAATTTATGAAAAAAACGGTAGTGTACCTATGACATGTTTCAATCTTATTGAAATTTTAATCAACACCTAAGATACAGCTCATATTATGATATAGTAGGGGAGAGTGGTCCTGAGTTGGCACTGCGGGTTGAGTCGGCACCATGGTGTTTCTCAGAGACGGCGCACGTGTCGGCTCAATTATTTTGTCGTCTGACATGTTGGTAACCACTGACGTAAATTACGCTTGCAGTTGTCAATTTGAATTGGTGCTGTGAGTATGAGCGCGTTTATAATTTTCATTTGTGACACAATTTCATTTTTGTCATGTATTCTGAAGCAGCTACAGGTATGTAAATATTTCCGAAATTTAAAATGAGTGAGTGCGCTGGTTTCTTTATTCAATGTTGTAATTTATTGGTTATGTCGATTTTCCATTTGGATTTGTTTGCGTGTGAAATCACGCGAAACCTGTAGAAAGTCGAAGTGATCCTGAGTCGGCACCAATTTTTTTGATCCTGACGCTTCAAAATTTCCAAATGCTTCCAAAGGCACCACCGCGCAAAACGACAGGCGCACGACGAGGCCGAAAGCCGAGCCGAACGACGATTTTAACGGCTGATGCTGAAATCAGCTGTATCGCTGAGGAAGAAGAACAGCGTCGTCAACGCAATACCAAAGGAAAAAGACCACGAGGACGACAGTGAAAAAACAAAACAGGTTCAAACAAACGCCCAAAAAAACAAGAACACAGTCTCCCCAGCCTCCACAAGTGGATTGCACTTGCGTTCACTACAGAGCTCAGTACGCCCTACATATTATGAATCTGACGACGATAGCGAATGATCACCATTTTTTCAATTAACTCCTTATTCAAAATTCATATTTTTTTCCATTTTCTTTCAACAATGTACCTGAGAAAGGTTTCAATATAAAATTTGTGTATGTAGCTGAGAAATGTTTTCATAAAACATTTTTGACAAAAAATGCATGTGTTATTCTTCTGAATGGTTCAAATTCGACCATTTCCTGTTTCAACTTAGAGAATCAGAGCTTTTTTCTGCATTCGAGCGAAAAAACATGGGGTGCCGACTCAAGACCAGGGGGGTGCCGACTCAGGAGCACGGTTTTAATAAATAATCAAAATGTTGTTTTTCACTTTGCACTGCATTGCGACTGCAAAAGCCACACTGCACCTTCCTAAATTACATAGAATTATAGGCAAACGATCTCCGTACGCAACTACACTCTTATTAGTGCTATAAAATCTGATTTACCTTTCGTTTTCGGACAAAAGGCTTACTGTGCCGACTCAGGACCATTCTCCCCTACAATAAACTTTGAAATTAAGATTCAAACCAATGAATGTTTACAATAAACCAATGAAAACAAAATTTAAAATTGAAAGGTTGAGAAAGAGCACATTAAACTTTTCATAAATAAAGGGTAATTAAAAATTATACAACTTTTGAAAACATTATTATTCCGAATTTATTTTGGAAACGTTTACATACAAATGAATATATAGTAAAATGAAACTCTTTGCCGCAAAATAAACAATTCATCAGAATAACATAAAAGCTTTGATATTTTCACGAACTATGTAATTACACTAGGTACCTAATTTATTTTAAAACATTTCATCTGGTAATTTATTCAATTTTAAAACCACAACGTGGGTGATTAAATTCGACTTTTGTGATAAATATCAACAAATATTATTTGCCAGTATTATACTCTTGAGAATTCTTGCTTAAATAGCACTTCATATTGTTGTTTTATTTATATTGCCTGTTTAATGCTAAAACTAAATCAAAATGATTAAAATAAAATTTGCTGTATTAATGTTTGAAATTGAAATTTTTTTATGGGTGCTATTAAAATAGATAATTAAGTTACAATAATAATTTGTGCAGTAGTTATTTTGTAAACAATTAAATCAATGAGGTAATGGGTAATAAATTATTCATCGGATTTAAGTGATAGTGTGATTGACAACTATTGAAAATAATACAGACTATCAATTAATATCAATCAATCACCGAATAACATATTCATTATGTTGAGAAGGTTGAAAAAGACGTACGATTGCTATAAAATCCTAACAAGGATAGTAATACAAGCAATTAAGAAATTAAAAAAATGCTCGAGAACCTAGAAGATATTTTTCATTGTATTTAGTGCTTTTGGTAAGAGTTTTCAAAATTCTTTGAATTTTTGGTTAAGGAAGTTTTACTGAAAAAAAAACATTGTCGATAGAAGTTCTCTTTGTAGGCAAGTAAATAAATTTTTTAAAGAAGTACCTACCTAGATTTTAAAAATTTAATTGTTTTTAAACGAAGTTATTAGTATTAATATTAATGCAAATATTATGCTAATCCTGATAAATAATAATTAATAAGCATAATAATCTTTACCATCATGCAATTTCAATTATTTTTGAATAGGTAAAGCAAATTCCCATATTAGAAATACCTCTATGAATATTTTCATTCTTAAAAAAATCAATTCAATAGGTATATGACAATTTATCTCTACCATAATTCTGATAAATGACCTACATTGTTTGGAGCTGCCTGAAATCAAGAAATCCATTAGCAATTTTTATTTATTATGGCAATCTATATTGTTATTATCTAATTTTTGAAAAATTGCGTTAATTAATTATAAAAAATTTATTGATTTATAAATTCCACAAAAAAAGTCATTTGCATTCTATAAACGTACGCAAATAATATTCAATTGGAAGGAAAATTGAAAAGATTTTGTATATTTTACAAGGTAATGAGAATTCCTTTCTGTTCTTCAGCTGCAGCGGTTTTCGAGTAAATAATTTTTCCATTACTTTCTTAATTTATACCACCCCAACAATTTTTAATACATTTGTACATTTATTAGGCCGTAACCAATCATAATATTGACGAACTGAAGATCGATAATTCCGTAATTTATTGACACCTTAATATGAGAATTAAATTTGAAGAGATTATTTGTAATTAGAGCTAAACGCAAAAAGCACTTTGAGACAAGACAATCGAATAAAATATTACTTATTAAATATAAACTCATGCAATTTTCTCCATATACCTAAAAAAGAAAAAGAAAAAAATTTCCTTTTGTCCCATTCCGCGAACTTAAAAATCTCCCCTCGTATAAGAAATTATTTTAATTTTAAAAGTATTAAATTTCCTTATAATCGAGAACTACCTAAAAGGAAACCTTATGATAGCTCAAACTAAATTAAAGAAAATCGAACAAAAAAAGGATAAAAGGTTAAAGCTCAGCATGCCTCAATTTAAAGTGTAAATATAAAAGTAGATGAAAACTTATACACCTTCGATATAAAAGATAAAGAAGTCAATGCATTCATAAATATGTAATGGAGATAAAAGTTTCCTTCTTCTGACGCAATTTGCTTTTTATCTTAAGAACGACAATCGTGCGAAACCTAAAAAAAATTTATTCAAAAAGTTGAAATTTTGTATAAGTAATATTATGATTTACAGAATTTTGAATTATTAAATTTCATCGCCCTAATCAGACTTTGAGATTATCACATTTGAAAAATGAATAATCTTCAGTAGTATCTACTATAAGGACGTAGGAAATTCGCCAGACGGCGCCGAGAAGGTAGAAAATATTCCTTTAGGTTACTTCAGAACAAATGTTTGCAATTTTTTTACGTCAGGTGCACTTAAAAAATGTTGATAAACTGTCTAGACGATATTAAGTTATCCTATATCAAATTTCAGTGGAATGCCGAACTGATAGTTTGTAAAATTTTAATAATAAATTAATCAAGTCATTCAAAATTTCCATACAAACAACATAAGAAAGCTGTGAAATTTATACAATCATCTCAATTTCGTCAAACCATTTTCATTGAATTTTTCTCCCAAAAATACGAAATATGAGTACTGAAGTATTTTTGAAGATGTAATTAAAATTTTAAGAGGTTTTCCAATTCGTTTAAATTTATTCGAGTAAATAAAATGCGAATTAAAGAGACACGTCCATTCAATTCTTAATTACTTACACGAGTCAAAACGGTTTGAACTTTATTTATAAATTAAATTATGTAAGTCATCATTCGATATTGTCTTGTAATCTATATTCGATCATTTATAGATGCGATTAGGGAGTGCTTTATCCGCCCACAGATTTTAGTCGCAGTTGTTTCTTTTCTAGATCTTGCGATTCATCACTGCGTTCTTTTCGTTTAAAATCGTTTGGGAATTGAAGACCGTTAGCCAAAAATCTATTATGGTAAGCTCAGTAGATCAATCTTTCCCTACGACTGCGAATGGTAAATGGCTGATTTCGTCTTGAAAATTATGTTCCTATAAAATTTAATGCTTATCTTGAAAGTTCTCAATCTTCGCCAAATTGGGATGCTGCAGTTGTTATAGTTGAAATTGGCGCCCTAGGTTATATGTAGCAGAATTTACGTGAAATGTTGTAGCTTCGAAAATTAGGCCCCTTAAGATTATCAAGATCTATTTTATTTTTATCATTAAGAGTTGGATAAAATTGGAATTCATAATAATAAATTCGCTTGCCATCCTATATTGTATTTTCTATTTTATAACAAAATATTAAATGTTGAATTAATAATTTTTATACTAGAGAGATGAGATATAATATAGTAGTGAGGGTGCGGAGCCGTAACGAGGGTAGAAAGCGCCTACACAAGTAGATTAATTTGCCCTAACCTAATTGGTTTACTTACTTGTATTTCAGTTCCGTATTATCACCTACATTTTGTTAACTTCTCTTTTTTTTTTTAATTTAACTTGATAGTGATTCTATTGTTTTTAAGAGAAAACATAGAATAGGACAAGCAAAGGGGTCTTTCAGGTAGGAAGATTTTTTCAATAACATAAACGACACAATACATAATTTTATCGCATTTTGTAAGTGTTTTTTTCTATTTTCCATACTTTGTCAATTTCAAAAATATCGCTCAAAAAATAAATCAATAATTTCCTATATCGAGGAGTAACACCAATAATAATCACTCAAATACTTCCGGAATCAAGTTTGACTCCCGAAAACTCAAAAATATCACAAGCTAATAACGAACGAAAAATGGTATGTCCGTCCTTCCAAAATTGATACCGGAAAGGCCTTCGTTTCTTGGTTACACTCTTCAATCACCAAAATTTCTAACCTTTATCTTACGCGGGTTAATCAAATTTTCACAACCACTTTCACTAAATAATTAATTATACATTTTTCAAATAATAACTGCCAGAAGGATCAATCATTCAATCAGCAAGAGGATAAATTTCCCCCTTATCAAAAGAAATAATCAATAAAATAAATAAAACAAAGTGACTCAAAATTTTGTAATGTAAAATCGTCATTTGACGTTGTTGTTTTGCACGTTTTGTTTTGCAGTGTTAGGAAGCCGCTTTTAACGCTTTTTTTGGTTTGCGTTCAGTTTGATATCGCTAAAATTAGGAAATAGGCACCTGTTCTTTGCTCCTAGGTTACATTGACGACGAGGTGTTCGATTACGGAATTTTCCATTTTGTTGACTTGATCTAGGCTTGGGCTACCACATTATCGGAATTACTACAAATTTCAACGTGGAGGCCAACATTTTCAACTTCCTCCCAACCAAACCGTATACCAGGAGATCTTGTTCGTTTGAACTAGCAAGTAGAGGACTGTGGAATACCTTGTTTTTACCACTTTGAGCTATCGATCGCGTACGGAGAAATCTGTATAAGGTAGAATTTGTGAGCACCGAAAGATCTGAGGTGAGTTTTTATCCTCTGTATTGCGTTAGTGTTTTGTTTAATTTTGGACCCTTTCCTCAGGTACTTCCACGTATCTTCTTAAGCCATTTGACCGTGTTTAAGTAATATTATTCGACGGATGCTCTATTGTGTGTGATTATTGTGTCAGTATTCAATAAACGTAACGTTTGTTTTCTGACCTTGTTTTATTTACCTCGAGAAGTTGCTAACCGAATCCTCACCAAGCTTCCGAATTATCATAGAGCTAGTATTTTCCATCAGGCTACCCACACACGCAAACTTAACAGTCTAACTAGGTGTGGGGGGATTTCGAATTACTCTGGTGATTCGAGATTTCGTTGCAGTTTTCCGTAATATCATCAAATCTATTCGCTACTGTTGAATATGTCAAGAAGAATACGACAATATATTATCCAATATATTGTCGAAAACGAATTTTGTATAAACGAAGGAGCTGTTTGAAATAACAGGCCTTAAGGCTTAAACTAAGTTGAAGAAGGAGAAGAAATTTTTTGCAATTGATTTTTTCGTTCGAGTCAGTTGATTTACTTAATCTTGCAACAATCAAACTTTCTTAAATTTTACATTCCACAATTTAACAACTTGAAAATATAATGTTAATCGTTTTTGACATCAAAATTCAATTATACAGTTTAATTTCCCTTATGAATATTAAGCAAAACACGGAATACTTCTGAAGAAAACATTATCAAGTAAGAGAACATTTTTACCTTCAATTGATCTCAGAAAATGTCTTATGGGCACGTCAGTGACCTATAAACGTATTATTTTTCCAAAATAAAAAATTTACAATAACTGATTTCAGCAAATCTTGAGCAGTCGGCTACTACTATAATATGTGAATCTTTAATCGTTTAATAATTTTCCCTTATTTGGATAGTGATTCTAGTTATAGCTCCCTGACTTCCAATGTTCCTGACTGTACAGAATTTTGGGAAGTTTCCCCTTCCATTTTAGGATAATAAAGAATAGTAAATTTCACCTCAAAATATAACCTACTATTTAAATTAAAAGAAAATTCAAAAACAAGGCAATATTTCCTTGCAAACTTTTAAATTGATAGTAATTCTGGATATAAAACTGATCATTTATTGTTTTTGTGGTACGAGTTATCGATTTTTCAATAATATTTTTAAAAATGTGGTCAACTAAATAAATAATATTTATAGAACTCAATTAATACGACAGCTATTGTTATTTTACCTTTAAGATAATAAAACATAATTGGATTTTATAGTGTCAAATTAGCTCGAAAATAATTAAATTTATGTTATTATTTGAATTTGAAAGTACTGGATATGCTAACAAAATTCAAATTTAATTTACAGGATAAATTTATTTGTTGCTTTAGCTGGAAGTTTGAAATATTGAAATGTAATTTTGTTAAAAATATGTATAATTGAGTACCAATGAAATTTAACTACAGATTCTGTAATTTATCAGTTTTATTGTGTACGTGATATTTATATTTTACAATTTTATCATTTTCATTCAAAAATTTAACATTTTCACTGAATATTTTATCAGTTTTTTTACTGCAGATTTTATGGTTAATTTTATCATATTTTCAGCTTTAGTTCTAACAATTATTAAGTACCGTCATTATATCATTGTCATACACAATTTTACTAAACCAATACAAACCTTCTGTAAACATACGAAGCTTTTGAGCCAACTATCCTCAATACACACCTACATGATAGAACTGATCAGAATATCAATTTCTATCTATTGATGTACAATAATTGAAGATTCGTTTATGTGAACCATTCTCAAAGAATGGAAAGTGTTTTAGTAAACTAACTTGTCATCAAGTCTAAAATTCCATTTTGTTGTTGTTAGTTTTTTTTTTAAACTAAAATTGATAAACTCTTAAAGGTATTTTTATCCAATTGTATAAAAAAAAATGTGTAACCTGGAATTTAACATGCGCGCAATACTTGTAATAATAAAAAAAGGGATAGAGCTTCAAAGCAAATTAAGTGCAAGAGAAGAGTTTAATTAATTTTCCCTACATTACGACATAAAATGGATTCGTTATTCAATAATGCCTGAATAGGGTAATGTAAAAAAAATCGACGCTCTCATAATTTCACAGATCTGATTTAACAATATGCAATTATAATATTATATTCATTTAGTATCATCTTATATTCCTGAACAAGTAAGAAATGTGAAAATCGTTAAATAGTTTAATATGTAAATATGAAAACTTGCAGAGCTTTAAAGTTGCATCGACTATACTGAGTAAGTTCATAATTTTTATTACAATTAATAATACATTAAGGCCAGATACATTTTACGTGTACCATTTTACATTCTGAACTTTTGTGTTTCAAGAAAGTTTTAGTATTTACTAATATTAATGTCAAATGATGACTATCCCTGAATACGCAAAATATGGAATTTAAAGTTGGGGAGTCCAATTAATCTCGAGCTTATTGGTCGTACTGCCTCATTTATATTAGATTGAATGGATGCGCTAGAAAGCTTATATTTAATATTTTATATGCAAACCATCTGTTCCACTTAAAATTCTCTAAATGATGGTTTAATAAAAACGAAGGTTTAATACTTAGCTAGAAAATTTGTTGATTTATTAAATATTTAAACAAGTCCCATCTGCAGTTATAAGTAAATTATTTAGTTTGTTTCGATATCGTCTAATCCACTCTGCTTGTGTGTATAACAAACACTGAATCCACAACAAATAATTTAAGCATTTATTTAAAGTTGAATTTGAATTTTGCAACACTTTGTGCTCGGTTTCGAAACAGGAGTAAAATTGATGGGTAGATTCCTCCTGCTTTTGACAGCAATCAAAATATAGTGGTTCAGAGGTTTAATTTTATAACGTGAATTGATGATGTTCTATTATTATTTAATCCTTTTAAGGATCTTCATCGGTTGTTCTGCAGGTTTTTATTGAACCCGTTATTCCGTTTCTGTTTTATTTTTGGAGTACATCTAATAGGTTTTCAAAAATTAAAACACTATTGCAGTAAACGATTCACTAGTTAAAATATCCTAATATAAGAAAAACAATAATATAACGAAATATTGTAGATAGTACATCAAAAATGCAGAGATGGAATATTTACTAATTTCAATACCACGAAAACAACTTTTATTCTACCTGAAGAATTTCATTAGTAAGAAATTTATATCGATTCATTGGTTCTTGCAATTATCGGTGAGCGTGATGTTCTAAAATTGGCTAGTGTAGAGTTTTAACATTTTCACTTAAAAGCACCTTAAGATATAAATAATTTAATTACTCACTTTTGTAACTTTCCGTTCCGTTGTACATAAAACTTTAACATAAAGAAATAAAATTAATTTGTTCGAATCAAAATTTGATTAAACCGCTCTTGAGAAAATTAAAAATTTATTTTTGTTTAATATCAGATCTGTTTTAATTGGTCGATTTGTTATTCAATCAAAGAGCGCTTATTTGAAAATAACTTTGAAGTATTATTAGAAAATCATCTGCAAATGAAGATACGAAATTATTAAGTATAGTCTAACCTAAATTAAAAAGTTTGAGTTTACAAATTGCATACTATCATCAGGAAAGTTAGTAAGAATATTTTGATAAATATGGAAAACTTTAATTGTGCAATGCGAGTCTGCCCCTTTATTAGACCTTTATCCGTCAATAATTTTCAGATAAACAGATAATTGCTCAATTAAAAGTTTTTCAATTAAGAAGGGATTTCTTAAGAAACGCAAAACATATCTAACCAAGTTAAACCAAATATAAAGTTGCAGGTAAACGCTCCCACCCTACGTGCCTAAACAATTTCCATTAATTTTATCCACTACATTGTTGAGAGAAAATCTACTTTTCTGAAATTTTGCAAGAAAATTAAATATTAAAACTTGAAAATACCCAATTCAATTTCTACGCTCACATAATTATTAAGATGAAAATATTTGTTCAATAATTTTTATTCGATAATATTATTTCATTACATAACTCGATTAGATACTTCTCGGTGGAATTGTAAATTTGTAGTTCAATCAAAAACATTTTTTATTTTTGTACAGCGTTTGTGCTAATTGTATTACTTACACTTTTAACAAAATTAAACTCCGTTATTAATTACCCTTTCAGCTTTTCACTAAAATTCAGCTGACGAAATCTTTGCGCTTCAGATGTTATATACGCAGTATTAGGCACTATTGTTAGTAATTTTATTTATTTAATTGGATTACGTTAATAAATGAATTTTTAAATTATTTATTTGAAATATGAAAAGCCATGCACGATGTACATGGACAAAAATAGAGTGACGTAAATCATTTTCAAGTTCACATTGAAGCAAGGCTGCTTTTCTCAGATCGCAAAATAAATTTCATTTTATGCTAGTGCTGTGCATCTTATCAAATTTATAATGTAGTTTCACTCAATGTATTAGATTTTCGCATAAAAGAGTTTGCTAAAAAGCTAATGGGAAAGCTTCCTAAAACTTTTCAGACAGCTATGTGAAAATACTGGTCAACTTGTTGAAAATGTAATTCTTAAACTTGGATAAACTTAACACAAATTACCAACTTTCCTTTGTACTTCCTTATAATCTGTAATAATTGAAAACTTAGAAAATATAACAAAGATTCAAGTAAAACGATGTTCACTAATCGAAGGTTCTTGTTGAGCTACCCAAATTAATATAAATAAAGATAAAAAGGGAAAATAATTTATAAAAAAGCTATAAATTTCATTATGGAAAAATTAAATTTTCATGCATTATATTATCCGACTATTTCAAAGGATAGTGATTATAGGCTAAAAAATTTCCTACAAAAAAGTTCTCAATGCAAATATTTATCTTCAATATTAATTATTTATTTATTTTATGTAAATTTTAATTATTTTAGGTTGATTAAGGAAATGACTCAAATAAATCCAGGAAAATGAACAAACAAAAGTGATTGAATAAAATAGAAGCTCTCGAAAATCGGCTAATTTACGCTAAATGTTTACTGTTAATGTTAAAATTAGGAAACAAAGATAGTGGGTTGAAGGTAAAATTGAAACCAATAACCACAAACAAATGAAATGTACTGACTTTAAAGCTATTTTTCGAAAAAGTTTTACATTTTACAAAAAAAAGAAACAAAGAATGCCAAAGGATTCATCACCGAAGTATTTAGAAAAACTTACAAACAAATTCATAGTAAAATCCGAATGATATACAATAATTCAAAATGGTTCAAATTCAGAAAAAAATTGGTAAACTAATAGAAAATTCATGATTTGTTACCAAAATAAAATGATCAATTTTCTATTATGTAGTCAAAGGGAAATCGGCTAAGCAATAGTTAAAATTCTCATTAACTTTTTTCAGAACGTTTTTTTTAGTGAAGTATATAATTCCAAAGATATTAAAAAAAAAATACTATAATAGTAATATTGTTATTTTTGCATTATATTTACTAACAATGAAATATCAACTCATAAAGTTTATATTATCAAAAACGAATTTTAGAAGATAACTCACATATATATGTTAACCCGTGATAACTCAAAACCTAATCAACAGATATTATCCATTTTGGACTCATTCGATTCGTCGTTAAATTCTCTATAGAATGACCAAGAATTATAAATATTCGTTAAAAATTTATAATTGTAGCTCTTATTAGCGAAACCGGGCATTGAAAATCAATCGTTCTTTCGAAATCCGATGAAAATTTTTTACAAATCATCATTTTATTTCCTCTGATTTAATTTTAATAATCGTACTTCAGACAGCTACGTCAACATGTCCAAAATTATAAATCATTTTGGATTTTGGAACCACCAAAAAATAGTAATTAATTTAATTGAAAATCTAATCATCTAAATTCTAAAACAATTCTATTTTCATTATAAAACCTTAGTCAAATGTTAATAAACAGCGAAAATAAAAATTTCATTGTAATTTTGTTCTGCCAAAGAAAAGTCAATAACAAATTTATTTTTTGTCTCTGTAAAGGTTAACGAATGTCTCATTAATCTCATGTGAAAAGTGTGTTTATATTGCCGCGTTATTTTTTGAATGAAGAAGCAATCATCTTGAGGATTGGGAGTAAGATAATTTTATTTTCGAATTTTCGCAACGATTGAAGGTGTCCGCGAGACCGATAAGGTACCGGAAGGAGTAAAAAGAACTTTCGCGAAAATTCTCAAGTGGGGAGGACATAAAAGAAGTTTTTGATTTTTGAAGTTATTAAGAATAAAATAATTTGCTGTGAGAAACGTAGTGTTTTCTTTTAGATCTGATTTTCAAAAGGGAAACATTTGAAATTTTTGTCAAATAAATTTTGCATAATATAAAATTAATATTGTGAAACATAGACATTTTTCGAGGTCGCCGTGAGATAGTAAAAACGAGCGAGATAATTATGCGTGTATTAATAACTCATACGATTTTGAAAATCATCTGAATCATTTTGAAAATATCACATGATATTTCATTATTATTCGTATTTTGAGAGACAAGAAATAGATTTTTACTACCTACATTTTTTGAATATCTTTTAGCAGAAAAAATATGGCGGAGTGGATTCTAGGACGTTTGATCCCCGGACGGTTGATCCCCGGACGATTGAACCCGGACGTTTGATCCCCGGACGATTGATCCAGCGGACGATTGATCCCAAGACGATTGATCCAGCGGACGATTGATCCAAGGGACGATTGATCCCCAGACGATTGATCCCCAACGTTCATTTTTTTCATTTGAAAAGATTGACCTTCCATAATGATTATTATTGGTTTAAATATGAATATAATGTAATCGATATGTTCAATTCTAATCTTTATCTTCTTTATTTTATTTTATTATGTTTTACCAATACAGTTATTTTGTTTATAATATACCTAATAATAACTTAATAACTAATTCCATTACGTTTTTGGTGGTTTTTTCATTCACTCTGTATCGCTTCTATTTTGCCCGTAGTTACTCATTGGTTGCAGACAGATATCCCCCTAGGGCCTTCCAACTCGGCACATTGTGCTACTGGGAAGGGGGTGAATCTCGCTTTTTTTCAACTCTGTCGTAGGTGGATGTGTTGCCAAAATTGACTCTTCCGCGCCGCGCTCCGCCTTGCAGCGCTCCAGAGCAATTTTGGCAACACCATACTCGTTAAAAACAACCTCCTAGGGTCTTCCAACTCGGAAAAGTGTCGTACTTCATTAGCTATGCATCGTACTAACAACTTAATAAGAAATTAAATCGCTCGGCGATCAATCGTCCGGGGATCAATCGTCCGGGGTTCAATCGTCCGGGATCAATCGTCCGGGGATCAAAAGTCCGGATACCATTATTACCGGCGGAGTGAGTGGTAAGGTGCAAATTTAGAATGATGCTCAAGATATGAAACTGTACTAAATAGCCATTTTGCAAAACTCCGCTACTTTTTTTTCCAGATAAACCCCAAATTATTTAGCTTTTCACTAAGCAAATCTGCGAAATGATGTGTCATTTATTTAAAAATTGAAAAATATGAAAACATGCATTAGATGAAAAAGTAATCATCGCCTTAATTTAAAATCTGGTACACTTTTATTTAGCCCGAAAGAATTTTAAATTAATTATACGTATCCGTTGCAAATTTTATTAGTGAAAAATTAATTTATTAAAAAATTGTAAAACCTCTGTATAAAAATCTATGGAAAAAATACTGTTTTTCTTATATACTTAATGGTAAAAATTTAAGTTTACTGTGTATATTATAATCGAAACGGAATAAAAGCAACAACAAACACAGTCTAAAAGCTTAATTTTTGTGGTTTTGAAAAGTTCGAACGTTTCTGGCTTCCTCTTTTGATGCTGTAATAACTTCACATCATTAAAATAAAATTCAATTCATAAAAATTTATAATTAAGTAAATCCGCCTTTGGTACATTATTCTTGAATATCAGTTTCTTACATTTAAGAAAGTGCTGCTTGACATGATAAAAAAACGTGTTAAATGTAAGGCAACCCCCGGGGTTGAAACAGAAGCATATTTTATGCCATTTGAAAACTTGGAGTTAAGGAATCCAATAAAAAAGCTTTGCTTTTGTACAAATTTAATTACATTTTCAATTTTTGGGATATGGGTTTCAACTGCTTCTTACATATTTGATTAAGCACTAAGTTATGTTTTTGCAATTGCATCTTCACGAAGTTATTGAAGTAGTATAATTTTTAAACATGAAAGGGAATTAAAATCAAAATCTTTGAGTGGAGTATATTTTCCATTACATTTAAAGTTTAAATTAATAATCCATCAAGACCCTATTTTTAAACGTGAAAGACGTTAGGAAATCTGAAATGTATAAGTTGCAATTTCAAACAAAAGCTGTAAATTTGTACATTGGGATCCTATATTTTGAGAGCGAAAGCTTTGCAAGCCGAGCATGCAGTTTAAAATTCGAGGTCCTGGTACGCTATAAAATATTAAATTAACATTTTAAATATAAAGTATTACACGATCGTGTTGTCAACTACTGACGAACTATTTATAATCATAAGCAATCACTTAGCTATTACCGAATTCAGAACGGAAATTCTGCAGACATAATGGAAAATCACTATTTAATCTACTTGAAAGATATCAATAGAAATAGGAGTCGATCAGTCGATTATATTTCATTCCTGGTCGCACTTACAGCACATGATTTGTGATATTAGAAAAAATATTATTCCAGTGATAAAAAGAAAAAAAGTTTTCTAAATTAATTACCTGCTTTACATTTCGTTACTTTTCCAGTCTAATAAAATTTTCTATAGGATTTTCAAGTTTAATTATGCAAATATCACGTTAAAAAACCTGGCTGCTGAATTAGAATTTCTTTAATATTTGAAAAACTTTTGTTGTACTACTTAAAGTTAAGCTTCGATTAAACTAAAATAGGTTTAAAAAATATTTTAATTTCAGTTTGCGTTTACTCACGTAAATGTACGGAAATGTCACGACCACTCGGTGCAAAAAATACAACAAATGTGTCTCAACGTACCTAAAACAAATAAACAAGTGTTAGCATGGATAATGTATTTAAAAAATATAATATATCAAGAGATTTTAACAAAGCTTTTGCCAGCAGTATAAATTGAAAAAGAACAAAATGTAAAGTTTTCATATTTTCAGCAACTGTGTTATTGCCTAATATTTTTGCCAAGGGATTTGTAAAATTTATTTGTTTGGAAAACTCGAATGAGAATACAATCAAGTTGTTCCAGTAAATATTTAATGTGCACTACAAGAAGAACACGGAAAATAGTCATCAATACAACTATCAATATTTAAGGAAGTACAAATTTCTTTATCCTTGTTCTAAAAATAATTATGAAAATGTTAATTATAATAGTGCAAATTACAACATCAAGAAAATGAAAGTTATTTTTAACCCTTTAATTAACCTTATCGTAAATGCTATGTACTGAAAGATTTATATTTGAAAATAACGCAATATATTAATCACATTTCAGTTTATAAAAGAGCTGTTAATTGCTCTTAAAAGTAATTTTAAATATTATAAGATGGTAGGCATAATTTTAGTTGCAAACTTGAAAATGCACATAAATCATGTTTCTGTACGATGGATACGTTTTAGTCTAAACTTTTGCATGTGTGCAGAGGCGTTTAAAGATTTTTCCTTTATCGACCCACCTGTACGTTTTAAATTAATGTATTTTTAATAATTGACCCTGCCACAGTTGGCTCTACAACTGTTTGTTCTAGCCAACTAATCTCAAAGACAACTAGCCTCACAATAATTGATCTCTATGGCAGTTATTGGACTCAACTAAATGGGATGGAAGTAGCAACCAGTAACATAACAGTATAACTGGATTGGGAAAAACAACAGATTTTCTTGTGACAGAAAGTGTCACATTTCAAATATTAGTTCATATTATATTAGTGAAATTGTGAATATAACTCTTCCCTACACAACATGCTAAAGTAGAACAAGTAGGGGATGGAATAAATACGGAATAAATTCCGCTATTTAAAGAGAAATAATTATTATAGGAAATACTGGTGGGATAATTCCAGGGACTAGACGGTATTCCTACGAAAATATTAAGCACAAAATCAAAGAGAACCTGGAAACAGTAATTGGGGTAGTTAATGAGTACCTCAGTAATGATGGAATTTTTCCAAATACCTGAAAAAGAGCAAGACTGGTTCTGCTGAAGGTCCGGAAACTTAAATATAGGAGAGGCAAGAAGTATGCGGAAGAATTTCTTAGAGAAATCCAGTTGCTTTAGTGGGTAGAACCCCACGCTACCACCCAGTACGAGCAGTGTAGTGCCTTTCCGAAGATTTCTCCTTTTTTAACATAAAACAAAAAAAGTATTTACATAAAATTGCGTTGAGACAAGTAGTAAATAAAAATATATAACTTAGATGTAACCAGAATAAAGCAACTTCTTCCTGAGCATTTGAGGTTTCTTGAAATCCTAGGTAAAAGACAATTTACTACACTATAATTTTTAAGTTAAGAAAACAATTCCTTTACTTCCATGTATTTTCAAATATTAGATACATACAATTTCTTTAAGAAAATTATTATGTAATAAAAATTATTCAGGTAAATTTATGCTGGAGTCTCAAAAGACCCCAGGTGCCTATCCGAAAGTGTTCTAACTTGTGCAATTTTAATTTAAATTTAATTCAAGTGGGCAATTCCTTCAGTAACAGGCGACTTTCCAGACTATTAATGAGGGGTACTTGCAAAATAACAGAATGTTATAGGAAGTTAACTTAGTTTGACGCAATAAACTGTAAACAATTGAATTCAAAAAGTTTAGAATAGCTTCATGCTATATTGGAGCGACCTTTTTAGACCTGAAACATTAAATTTGTATTCCTATGATTTTAGGGGTTGTTTATGTATCGTGATTTTTCTGTCTGTATTCTTCACAAAAATTATGATAATATGTATCTGTCATTTTTCAACCAAAATTTTTTTGCGTTCTCTATTTCATGCGAACAGTAAACGCCCAGAAGGATGAAAGCACACAATTAGTTTAAACAAATTGGCAACAAAAAAACGCTGCGGAATGGAATGGACATGCAAACAAAACTTCCGTATTTGCTTTTAACGCCTAATTACCTGCTATTAAATGATGTCAAAACTATTTGTTTTATAAAAACAAAATTGTCGGTCACCTTGCACATAACAATTAACAATAAATGAATAAATAATAGCGTTTAAACACGCTTCAATTCGTGAAATTCTGTCTGAAGAGATCCTTAATGATCATTAACTTGACAGTTTGTCCAAAGGTGCCTGAAAGTAAATAATTTGCGTATTTGAGGGTCACGTAGGATTGTCCCGGTAAACCGCTCCTGTTAAAATGCATTATGTATTATAGTCCTGGCCTTAAAAGCTATCATTTACAGCTACTTTTATCTAAGCTACTTTTAGAAAGCCGCTTGCCCAGTGGAAATAAATAATAATAAAACTTTTCTAAACAATACGACCTATGGGATACTTTAAATTTAAAAAGTTGGGATGCGTAAAATCTGTCAAAGTTGGTATTCGCAGGTACGAATCCAAATTAACGATCGAGAAAAATTATGTTTTCTAGAACCTTCCACTGAGGAGTTTTTAGCTAACTTAATTAAAATTAATTGCGAGTATAAGCTTCTTAATGAAATGTATGCTTATGCCTTCAGCTACTCTGTTCAAACTTTTATAAACATTTTGTGTAGGTACCTAACTTAAAACATATTTTTCTGTTTATCTTGGTTGAATTTGCAGATCGGTATAAATGTTGAAATTTATGCTTTTGTATTGATTTATCTACTTAGATTATTGAATATTAAATTTTTTTATTAAGAAGTGCAATTTTAACGCAAAAAGAATCAGCTCTTACCATTTCTTCAAAATTTCTAAGATAGGATTTGTAGAAGAACTTGCAAGAAAACCACTTTTGACATTAAACTTTAATGGAAAATTCAGAAACTACCGTCGTTCAAGCAAATATTTTATACTATTTGACATAGGAATAACGCAAGAAATGCATTCGTAGCATTATTTTAGAATTCAAATAAATTTGAAATTAAATTATTCCGTTAAGATCCGCAAAGATATAGTAGAAACGTCATAAAAATGTAGAATATTTAAATAGTCAGATATAATATAAAATAACGCAGGTGAATTTCTTAAATCCATGTCGAATATTTTGTAAATATAATTATTACGTAACTCCTGGCTTTAAAAATTAGTTCTCAAAAAGTTTGGTAAATCTAATTGAAAAAGTAGCTAAGGGAATAAATTGACATTTTATTCACTTAAGTAAGACTGCAATTTATTTCACTCGATTTTAGAAATTCAAATTTATTTTTTATGAGTAGGTTGGCTCACCGATTCTTCTTCACAGTAAATCTTTATCAAAATTTTAAGTGTAATAATGTTATCATAAATTTCTAGCGAATTTTATTTTGTAATACAACAAGAGAGTATTTTTTGGAAAAGAATAAAGTTTTCTATATCTGTTATCATTCTTGGTTTACTAGGCTATTTAGTGCGTTTGTAACAGACAGACAGAGCTGGAATTTTATTAGCATGATATTTTTGAGCGACATGTGTTTGTTTAATAGCTTTCGAATTCATACCAACACCAACGAGTCTTATGATAGAAAAATATAAGTAATAGATATATCAAGCCTTATCTTGGGCAAGAATTTTAATAGGGTATCAAGGGATTTCCTTAACACTAACATGGCAGCTTATGAATAAAAAGTAAATATTAACTAAAAGTGAGTTGAAATAAATATTGTTGATTACACGATGTCTGTCCCCCGGGAAAATCGAAAACGTCTCCTTAATTTCTACAACATTTTTATATTTAAAAAATTAAATTGAGACAGAAACAGTATAAAACTGTAATATTTTTTTTTGAAGTGCTCCCTAGTGTAAATATAAATTTTGAAATCCAATTTGAAAGAAATAAAAAACTTGGTAAAATAAAGTTGGTATAAATGTTAATAAAAAGTGCTCAATATAATTTGAGCTAAATATTACTATAAATATAACTTCCATAAGTTATTCAAAATTGAATATATTGAACCCAGTACTTAAAAATTTATAGGTTGATGAAACCTGAACATGAAATTGATAAATTTAAAATTTTCCATTGAGTAAATATTTCTCATAACTTATTTAAAGTGTTGCTAAAAGTTTTGTTAACCTTTTCAAAGGCAAAGCTAATGTCAATTTCAAAACTGCTAGCTAAATTAAATTCAAGATTTGTTAGGTCTGAGGAGAAATGTTACCACTATCAAAGCATAGTTTAATTAATCTAACATAGAACGAATTATTTAGTGGTTATTTATTCGAACACAACTATCCGTTAGAAGGGATGTAAACTTGAAAGTGAATTAAACTGCCCTGCAGTGAAAAGTCAAAATAAACCTGAGAATTTTATGTAAATCTAATTTACACCTCGAATTTCATATTTGAATAGGAATAAATAAATGAAAAGATTTTAAATACATTGGAAAGGCTCTTCAAAGTCAAAAAGTTGTCCTATAATATTCACAGATAGACATAACTTCCAAATATATTTTATATAAGAATTTTATTTTATTTTGGTCGATGAATTTTGGGACACACTGCATATAAAGTCATTCCATCAAATATAATAAAAATTAACAACTTTATAGAGGCTTCAAAAACTAAATATTAAAATAATTTATTTGTAGCACCATATTTTGTTTGAAGTAGGTATTTACTATTATAAAATAACAAAATGAAACAAATAAATAACCATTACAAACAATAATTTAATAAATGCCGAAAATAGATATAAATTTTACACTGGAATGTTTTAACTTCAAATAAAGTATATTTCTAAAGCTATTACAGGAAAGCACCCACAAAATTGACACAAAACTTTATTGAAACAAACTAGACAACATTTCTCGCAAAAAACGCACCAACCAGAGATGAAATCGATATAAAACTGACTTAAAATTTGAAATTATTTTGCAATTCGACACAGGATATTTCAAAAAGTTCTTAGTGATAAATATTTTTGTAAAAGTTTGTATTCAGTGAAACATTAAACTTTTATAGCAAATTGGTAATATTATTCCAATGTGTTACAATACTACAATACACAGCAGTGCATTATTTTCTCCACAAGTAAGCAATAAAAGCTTTTTTTCCCTCTCTTGTATTAATTTTTATTGATTTCACTAACAATGAACTCGAGAAAGAAGCTAATTTATAAAAATATGGTCAATTTTGAACACAGAAAAAGTGGAAAAAGTATAGTAACAATACTAAAAATATAATTGCATTGTTTACCAACACATAATTTTATATCTTTTATGAAAATATTTCTCCATAAGATTTCAATAATAAAAAAGATGTTTGTCAATATTTCCATAGTAAAACCAAGTAGATACATTACGAATCTGAAAATTATCCGCCAACAGAAAGATATATTTACATAATTATTCTACATCAGTTCACTCAATTTCATCTCTATCTGTGCAATTTGAAACGCAAAAACAAGAAGAAAATAATTGAATTATTTTACTTTTCATCAATATGGAAAGAAACATATTGTGAGGAAATTTCGTTTCCAGAAGAAGTCCATCATTTTTTATTGGTTGCGTGATTTTCGGAAATTATCAAAGATATTATATAATATTATGTAACAGAGTTACTAATAAAATTTAATTGCTTTAACCGTGAAACCATCTTTCCTATTGTATATTTTTCCCTTCATTGGTTAAAAATAATAAACCGGACCAAATAAAATTAATTAAGATGCTCTTTGATGTAAGACAAAATAATTAAATTCAAATTTAAAAAATTATTAAACAAGCCGAAACATTAACACAGCTGTTTTGTTTGTGATAAATTGCTCTTTAATACGGTGTAACTTTGTTACTTTATATCTTGCGTTATAAAATCTAGTAAAATTTACTGCAGAAAAACGTGTGACGTCAGATTGAATGACAGGTGCGTTTAAAGTCACCTGACCAAAAGGAAAATTAGAATAAAATGTGTATAGTTTACAGCAGCAATGCGTGTTTGCAAAAAAAGTGGTTATCAGTAAGCCATTAGATAATGGAAGCTTTGTTTCCGAGTATTTCATTTCCCACACATTTTGCTATTGCACAACTAGTCACTACGATATTTCGCTATCCAACTACTGCCCCTGGTTATTCATACAATAATTACTTTTACATTGATTAGCTAGTCCTTATCAGCGCCGTGTGAAGGAAAAACTGCGCCCACGGTGTAGCGTGAATGTGTACTAACCGCATAAATGGGTAACGTTAAATTAATTATGTTTTTTGTATCTATGAAAATTTTTCGGGAGACTAGTAAAATCCCATTTTAGTCTGTGGTTAGCTATTATGTACTAACGTATAAATACAAAGTCAGAGTCTAAAAACAATTATTATTCAAAGAAAAATGCAATTAATTTAAAAATAGTACATTACGTACTATGCACGAAAAGGGACATTTTACTAGAGAAAACAGGTAGTTATAGAATAAGCCGAAGGCAAATTCCTCAAACTGTCGAGTAGTTGTCAGGTGATAAAAAAGTTATAAAAGTGCTTAAAAGTATAATGTACTTGTTTAGGTAATAAATTCTGCGAGTAGAGGAAAAATTTAAAAAGTGGATGATAATAATTTATTGTAAAATTTCTCGTGACTTTTTTCAAATATCTCAAAAACTAAGCAAAATAAAGCAGTAAACTATAGAATCTATTTCGTATAGCACAAAATTGTCTATAATAATGATTTCAAGAAAAATATGGTTAAGTTAATCGTTCAGCTTCTATGCGCCGTCAAACATTCACATCTTGATACTAAATAATAGACACAGAACAAAATAAGCTCTGATTGTAGTTCAGGAAGTTCCAATAGATAACACCAAATATCTGGTTTGGTGGTTTTGGAATGGTACCGAAAAAATTAAAAACTCTTGCAAGTTCATGTTCCTCGCTTACGGAAAGACGAAATCGTTAAAAACTTTTTACAAATACGTAAGCAATTTTGTGTTCAATCGAAAGTAAACATAAAATGATGTCCTGAATCACTAAAGAGTTTTCTCACTCTTGCGACAATTACGGGATTACTAGGATATGCTTTCAAATATAATGTAATTTGCAGTCAAGTCAAAAAGATGAATTAATTTAAGTTTATACAGGGTGGCCCTTTGAAAACGAAACAGACAGGATTGTAGCCAGCAGAATTTTTTTTCGAGAAATGCAAAAACACGTCAATTTTATCATCGAGGGGGACAACTTTTGCGACCAATGTCACTCCCGTATTGTTTGATCCCTTCGCGCTGTGATGACAACCCCTGAAATGTTAATAGGGATGATATGTCAAGTGATACCTCATTTGAAAGGTCTTGCTTCCCTGAATTCAGCGCTATAATATTTTTGATATTTTATCAATTATACAACAAAAAAATTGAAGCTGCAAAAATGCCAAATAAATCCGATATTTCAAGACATTTAAGAATAAAAAAATGAAAAACGCTTGATCAGATTGATTTTAATTTCAAGGGGGCTACTTTTACTGCTATTCATAAATATTGATAGTTCAACCCTTAAGGTAAAGGTCACCCCACCCTAGAATTTTGAATGAAAATATGGGTCTGATAAAAAGATCAGTTTAATCAAATTATATGTTCAAATTGTTCACCACCAGCTTCTTCAATGGAAGAATTGTTTCAATTCCTCATTGCATTCAAGACTGTAAGGGTGGTTTGCCCTTTACCTTCAGGGTTGAACTGTCAATGTTTATAAATAGCAGTAAAAGTAGCCCCCTGGAAATTAAAATCAACCTGTCCAAGCGTTTTTCACTTTTTTATTCTTAAGGTAGTACTGTCGGTCATAGAATTACCGTTCAGAATTTAACGAAATTTGGCATATTAGTAGATTATGATAAGATAATAATCCAGTTAAATTTTTGAAGAGCTACAGAGAACCAGTTAAAAAATATAGACATTTCAAATTTTATGCATTTAGCATTGAACCTTATGGGAAATCACATATTTTATCGAATTTTACAAAAAGTACCGTTCAGATTTCAATAAAAAATCAGAAGAAGAGAGAAAGTAGTATGTAAAACATTTTAGACCCTTAAAAATATAGGTTCAGAACATGGTATAGTAGTAATTAGCAAATAAATATCAAAAAATGTACTTTTTGTATCGTAGTTTTTAGATGTGGCAACATCGTAAAATATCACAACGCCCGCGAAATTTAAAAATTCATATAATATGAGAATGTAGTAGGTTTCATAAAAGTCTTTATTAAAATAAACTCGAATGAGATTTTAAAATATTTTATCTTCTATATTATTATAAAATATCTATATTTTATTTAAAAATGCAGAAACTACAACGACTAGCGTTTTTGGGTATAACAGGGGCTATGCGTACAATCTCAACTGCGGTTATAGAGTCACTTTTAGATCTGCCACTTCACCTACGAGTGAAAAAGGAGGGCTTACACATCCACATAAAATAACCCAAATTAAGAAATTAAAACCGGGAAACAAATCAGGTCACATAAAAATACTGTACTTCTTAGAGTCAAATCTGCTTGAAAAACCTTTGGAATTCATCCCGAGAACTTTTGACTTTTCGACACTGTTTGAGGTTGTCATTCAGGACAGCAACATGGCTTGAAGTCATACAATGCAAGTGGATACAAAAGCTTCCAACTGAAATACAGATGGATCAAAAACTGACCAGGGAACAAGGTATGAGGCATCTACAGCTTTAGAATGCCAATATAATGTCTGACAGCCAAGCTGCGATAAAAGCACTGAAAGCCAATAGCTTTGAATCTTTATCCATATAGGAATGTATACAATCTCTCAACAAAATTGGCCAAAGGCAACAAAATTGCACTTCACTGGAGGCCAAGTCATGAGGGAAATGAGATAGCTGACAAACTAGCTTGATCAGGTTCAAAAGCGCCCACGACTGGAAATCGTGAATCGGAAGGGGTGGAAATCCAGAAGTGGCAAACGGAGAGCAGGAAACCCTCTGGTACAATTCACCAGGACAAAGACAGGCGAAGAAATTATTTATAGAGTACTCGACTGCAGATCATAAGAAACATCTTCTTTTTTCAAAGAACGAAATTATTATACTTGAATGTTTGCGTCAGTGTTAAGGGTAGTTAACATGAGCTTTCCAGGATTGTTTTTTAATTTATTAGCTAATGCAACCTGTTGCAGTTTTTTCTCGTAAATTTTTTGTGGTACTCTTTTACCTTTCCAATGAAAAATGAAATATTTTTTTATTGCGATTTAATGGTTTTGACGGTGAAATAATTTTTATACACACGTATGATGCCGGCAACTGGTGCTGTTTACATTTAGAGTGAAACAGAGTCACTGTACACGTGATGAAGCCAAAAATCGTTATGATTTAATAATTTGTAGCTATCTTTGTTAAACACTATAGTTCGCTATCTTGTTATCTCTCTCAGAATTCTGAAACCGACGACGTATGTGCAATTTTAAAAGTTTAAATTGACATAATCAAAAAATTAATTTGATATGTCAGATAGCTCTACAACTGTCACACCATCGCGACGTTGCCAAGTCTAAATACTGCTTAAGTCAAGTAAGACTGTAAATACATTTGACTCTTGCAGTATCGACAGTACTACCTTAAATGTCTTGAAATATCGGATTCATTTCGCATTTCTGCAGCTTCAATTTTTTTGTTGAATAATTGATAAAACTTCAAAAAAATTTTAGCGCTGGATTCAGAGAAGCAAGACCTTTCAAATGAGGTGTCACTTGACATATCATCCCTATTAACATTTCAAAAGTTGTAATCACAGAGCGAAGGGATGAAACAATACAGGAGTGACATTGGTCGCAAAAGTTGTCCCCCTCGATGATAAAATTGACGTGTTTTTGCATTTCTTGAAAAAAAAATTCTGCTGGCCACAATCCCGTCTGTTTCGTTTTCAAAGGGCCACCCTGTATAGTTCAAATTTTGCAAGTTCTCATCCACAGCCGATAACAAGATTTTTGTGAGCCTTATCTCGCTTAGTATTGGGAAATAACATGGTACTTAATTTACTTTTTTCAAATTCCTACTTCTTGCTGTAATAAGATAAAAAATTGTATTAATCGAAAGAAATACTTTCTGCCCCTGAAGATTAAAGAGAAAGTTCTATTTATTTAATGCTAAAAATTCAAAAATAAAATAAGCGATTATCTAAAAGTCAGACCTACTTTGAAGTACCAATTATTTTACCAGATTGAGCATTTAAACTTTTCGTTTCCTTTCCCCCTTAAATATAGAATCTATACATTTAAGGATTTAGCCAAATATACTCTTGTTGCCAGGGCTGTCCTAAGAGGCATTCAATCGCCTTGTGCTAACAAAGAGCCCAGGGGTGTTATAAGGGGCCGTATGGAAGTGATTGAGTTCATGGTTACTATGGAAACAGATTGGAATGGTTCGTTCGAGTGCTCGAACTGACCTATGGTCCAGTACAATCAGGCCTGCACTGGCCAGGTCGGCAAGGGGGCCCCGAAGAGGCCTCAAAAAAGTGGTTTATACTTGGGGCAAAAGTGATTTTCAAAAATTTCCGCTCTTAGTAAGGGGCCCCTCCTCAGTCTCTAGCCGACGGCCCCCAAAGGAACCAGTCCGGGCCTGAGTACAATAATGCAATATCAGCTGATACAATCTACTAGCATTTCATAAACTGTGAAAAGTTGAAATTATATACAGCGTGACCCACAAGACCCCGGACAAACATGTTTTCCTCTTTTCGCGAAAATCACTGAATTTTACTGAAAAATAAGCTAGTAATCCGATTCTAAGAACTATGGAGATCAGAAAAACAAAAGAGCAAACAAATCAAACAATAAGTTTGCGAGTGACAAGATGTCAAAAAGTCGAGCGGCAATTTTATCGTTATTGAAGCTGGAAATCGTCAATGTGAAATAGTTCGAATTCTTAAAATTCCTCGACAAACCGTTTCCGACGCCATCAAACGATTCAAAGAACTTGGTAATATGGAAGACCGACCCGGAAGAGGAAAAAAATGTTCTGCCAACACTCGCAGGAATCGCAATATCATCAAACTTCGGATTCAAAGAAATCCGAGACTGTCGATGCGAAAAGTGGCTCGTGAAACTGGAATCGCGCGGGAGTCGGCTCGACGAATAGCTAAAAATGAACTTAAGAAGAAGCCTTATTATAAACTGCGAAAAGCCCAAATGCTAACTGATGAAAACAAGCGAGTACGACTTCAACGATGCCGTGCTCTTTTACATCGCACCGCTGCTCAACAATGGGAAAATTTCGTTTTTACTGATGAAAAAATTTTTACTATTGAACAATTTCACAATCGTCAAAATGATAGGTATTGGTCAGAAAAAGCATCTGGACCTTTGGCCATCGTTGCTCATCGCCAATTCCCCAAGTCTGTCATGGTTTGGGGCGGTATTTGTGCTATCGGTAAAACACCTTTAGTTTTTGTGGAAGAAGGAATAAAAATTAACAAGGAAATCTACCACGGGGATATTTTAGAGACTGTAGTTCTTCCGTGGGCCCAACAGCACTTTGGTGACCAACATTGGACCTTTCAACAAGACTCTGCTCCTGCCCATAAGGCGAAAACTACACAAGAGTGGTGCCGAATCAATTTTCCAGATTTTATCAGTTCCGCTGAATGGCCTCCATACTCACCAGATCTCAACCCCATGGATTACGCCATATGGTCAATTTTAGAGGCCAGGGTCTGTGCAAAACCCCACAAAAGTTTGGAATCACTAAAACAATCTTTGCGTCAGGAATGGGACAAAATTTCCCTAGAAGAGGTACGAAAAACGGCCGAAAATTTCATTCGACGTTTAAAGCTCTGTATCCACACAGAAGGAAGCCACTTTGAAATTTTATAATTTTTGATGTACATAAGGATGTTGTTAATTCTTATCCATTTTTAAATTTTTGAATTGTTGCGGTTAAATAAGTTTTTTTTTTAAAACGTTTGTCCGAGTTCTTGTGGATCACGCTGTATAATGTGATACATTAGAATTTAGTGAATTACAGAACAACTGCTAATTTTTGATGCTTTAAAAAATACTGGCTATTTTAAAAGTTTAAATACAAATATTCTAAAAGTTTCCCGAAAGAGTCGTACAAAAAATTGTACTAACATGATGTACTACGTATTAAAAGTGATATTGTTTTGTTTGTGATAACTAAGTATTATTTATAAATAATATAACACTTTTACTATAAATGACTATGGTACAGGCGGCCTTAGGCCGCCTTTAAAAATCTAATATATGATAGATGTGGTTGATCGGCCTTTGGCTTTACTGATTTGTTATTGGTTAGTTGAATTTAAAATTTTATTAAAAGTGGTATGCCTCTCTTCTCTTTGCCTCGCATTTGCCACATTTGCCACCTATTTCTTTACATTTTTCACCCTACAATAAAATACTGTAACCGCTTTTAGCATTTGAGAGTAATAGTTGCGCCTTTAATATGGGCCACAAAAACTTTTCTTTTAATCGGTAAAAGTAATTTTGAATGAGCAGGGGGGTCTGATTTTAATTCTCCAACCAAGGTCCCAAACCTTTTAGTTATACTTCTAGCATCCTCAGCAGAAATATATTATATTTCTATTATATTGTTGTGATATTTCTAAATTTAGGGGTCCAGGCAGATTAATGAGATGGTAATTTGATTTCATTTGCATTAAAGTCAGTAGCCAGTTAATTCGACTGGTATGAAAAAGCGAATTTTGCATCAGTTTTACAAAAACCATCGATTTGTAACGAATTCACACACAAAACTAATACATTTGAATTTGTTTGTAAAATACAAAATTTATGCCGCGTCCTGTGTATAATTTTGTGCCGGATTGGTAATACCAGATTCCTAAAAACAAAGTGTTCATAATATTTCGGTGCGTTATGCGAATAAAAACTTTATGTTACCTGGAAAGAAGAGTCGATTTCACAGATAGGAATAAAAATTCCCACTCAAAAAAAGCAAAATTGGAATACGGGGGGAACAAAGCCAGCAAGCGAAAGAAGGAAAGAAGTCAGTTTTCTGGTGGAGATCAAACTGGGAACTCGTACGAGGCCTCTTGATCCAAAACTCAGAGAGTAGAATTTGTGAGTTCACACAAGTGAACAATTAACCAGAGTCGCGTAATTACGTAGTAATTAACTACGTATCGCGAATGCAACGTGGTATTTGTCAATCAAATATCTGCAAGAAAATTGGTTTTTGAAAATTGTACATGTGCTCTGAAAATTTGAGGTTAGGTACACATTTGATGATCGAAGCGAAATCGATAATCAAGAGATTACTTACCTGAGTGTTGTCTAGGACAAGAATTGTTTATTTAACGATTTAAAAAGTTGGTTAACGGAAGGAAATAAATTTAATCGGCACTTTTTACACAATTGTTGGCGCAGCTTTACCGGTAGCAGTTAGAACATTTGCGGCTTCCAAAGTAGTGTGAAGAATGGCAACTACGATCGTCGAGAATGTGATCTCCAGTGGCGTACTGAATCGAGTGGAAATTTACCAGTTTGAAAATTTATAAGGTAGAAATTTATTTTATTTTTATAAATTCAAAATAAAACGACTAATTGTGTCGTAAATGAATTTATTAGAAAACTTTTATACAATTAAATTGAATTTTACACATTATTTTACACGAATAATTGAATATCCAGGTTCAGCTTGTGTTTTTGAGGAATTAAATGTCGCTTGGATTCTTAATTATTACATTATTTAACACATTTGGTTCGAGGCAGATTTATTGCCACTTATAAATTGATGCAAATTTTCGCAATTGGGTATTTTTATTTAATAAACAATGTTGATGCCGAATTACTGCCACTATGGCAAGTTTTGATTTGAATTTCGTACCTACAATGTTGAAAGTTGTGATCAAGTTTTGTTTTATCTTTTATCAATGCCTGTCTTTTATTGGATTTATTGGAGTCAAACAAAAAGGTATTATTGAAAATTTTTTGTTTATCGAAGTTATTTGAAACTGTAAACTAACGTTTACTCCAACCACACTATAAGAGTAATTATTTAATAAATATTGCAAATTTAAATCTGACTGGAAGTTTCTACAGTATGACAGCGAGGATGATATCCATCGAAACATAGGAAGGAAGAAAACAAATACTTGAACTGGAAATCGTGGTTTAATCGTTGTCTAAGTATTTACTATCAATTTGACACATTCCTAACATCTTTAAAAGAACAATGTTAGTGTTCCACGAATCTTTGCGCTTATCTTCCAGACACCACTCAAAATAAATACAAAAGACCAAATAATATTGAATAGTTTCAAGAAAAAGAGAAATTATTATTATTACAAATTTATACATAGTTATAATGCAGTTTGTACTGCATTGTACATCAAACTATTTTATTCGGTATTTCACAACAACCAGGTAAATTCTGTAATAGATTAGAGCGACACTAAAGCATGACGCTTTGCTAACCAAATCACGTATCAAAATATCTCGGTAGCGAAATATCCTGGTAACAAATTGTTCGATAACGAAATGTCTGGTAACGAAATGATTTAAAACCGTAAAAATAATTTAATTCAAATTTATAAGAAATATTTAATTAAAGTACCTACTACCAATATATTTTTTATATTATATTATGCACGAGGAACTTATCTAGTCTCTAAAATCTCAACAATAAAATATGAGGGTGCTTTTAGTGCAACGTGAATATAAAGTGAATAGATCTCTAAATTAACAGGATTAAAACAGAATTCCAGAATACTTTATGCTTTAAAAATAAAGGAAGTCAAAATTGCGTGTAAGTAGCTCGGATCAAGTTGTTTTATTCACCATTTTACATGTTGGAAAATTATAAAAAATGCAAGTGACCCGACCTTCATCATTACATAGTATTATATGACTGCAGAGGTATTGTACTTTATGCTTGGCTGGAACAATATAAAAGTATGGACTCGAACATTCAAACAAAGTTTACTCTTTTCTATTTTTAAATCATAAAGTTCTAAAGACAAAAGTAAATGATGTGCACTCGGTTCAATTAAATATTCAGCGATTCTCAGTAGGAATTGCTCTGTGAACCAACAAACTTTGATTATGGTAAGGATGATTATGGATCTGAATACTATATTAGTTTTCACCCCAAAAGATCATTTTCGGGCAGTATAATAGTGTTATATGACTTTTCGTGTTTTTATTCGTTTGTCGGGTTAATACAGTAAACTTTTATGGAAAACATTAATCATTCATTTTATTGTACACTTAAATAAATACTCAAGAATTGTGACCTTTCGAATTTCTTACCGTGCAATAATAATAAAATTATTATCATATCTTGAAGTAGTTTATCTACAAAAGTAGTTGGGTACAGTCAAAAATGAAAAAATAACAGGAATCATTCATTTTCTGGTCTATAAGAGTGAAAGCTCGCGGGGAGGAGGGATGTAAATAAGGCGCCCAAAACGAATTTTTTTGCTATTATCTTTCAAGCGATTACTTCAACGAAAGTTTTTGCAAAAAATAGAGCTGTTAGATTAACAGTGTTTCCATAGAGGTGTTAAGACTTATATTTGCTCATATTATCGATAGAATCGATCAAATTCACACTGAAGAGGTAAATTTACAATGTTTTTCATTCTAGCACATAACATAATGACGAAAATCAGTTGAATAATATTTCTTATTGGTAAAATGTAAAAATGTTTTCCGTCACTACGCTTAAATTTGAAGAGCTAAAGTTAATTAAACCATGAATAGTTTTCTAAATAATAAGAGACTTTGATCTTTAAATGGCAAGGCGCTTATTTTATTTATGAAAACATGGAATAAATTGAAATTAAGTAGAAATTATTTTCTATATTATGTTTTATATTACTCTTTTAAAAAACCGCAGGATAAAAAATCAAAGTAAAATATTTAATTCCTTACAAACAATCAAAGATGGTAGGATACTCCTGCGGGCACGATACATTGACTATACATTTACATCCAAAGATTGCATTTGTACGTGACATCCCCAATACCGTACTACATTTGGTATTTTCGGTTAACATAAAATTTAATTTTTGATGTGACGAATATTTATTTCCCCTGAATGTAAACTTTTATGCATTACAAATAAAGTTTTCTGGTTGTACTGAATAAAAATTGCAGCACAACCTTCGTTTTGTTCTACACCACGGAAAATATGGAGTAAAAGTTTTATGGAACCTTATTTTAACTGTTTATTGTAACTCCAAAATGGTGTCGAGATGTAAACCATCATATTTTATTCCGAATGATCACCTGAATATTTATTTGCTGATTTAACTATGATGGGGTTGTTACGAGACACCCTGTATAGGCATTCTAACAGTCTTTCCAGGTTGTTAACATTTAGCTACGCATACCAGATAAGATTGTTTACAAACAAACTTTCACACTGCGTACTAATTTACCATATAATGACTTGTAATTCTTCATTAAGTACTTCTTAAATTTTCTCTGAAAAGTCTTAATAGTTCCAAATAATTGCAAGCCTCTGTAATTTATAAAGCAAGTTCATAGCTATACAGCACTTTATAGTCAATTCAAAGTAAATTTGCATGGAAAATTAAGTAGAACGCTCATCTAATAACTCAAATGTACCCGTTAAACAAAGTAAATCCTGTACAGGTAAATTTATACATAAAATTATACATTGCAAACAAATAAATCTTGCATAATAATGCAAAATACATGCGAGAATTGTTTTGTACTATCCGCTTAATAAAATTAATTTGAGTTTCCTAATTCTTTTGTTGGTAAACAAAAAGAAAAAATCCTTTATTTGTTTCAGACACATCAGAAAGTAGTCGGAACTGAATTTCCACTTTGTTATAAATTGTTACTCGATTGCAAAAACCGATTCCTTAATTCGACCTTTTGGTTATCAGATGCGATATCGTTGAAGTTTTTCTTGAAATGAACGCTTTCCAGTGAAAAAGCTTGCAAAAATTTAACACCACTGCCATCAAATAACCTCAGAAATTTAAGTGATGTTATCGTCTTACATATTATTATGGTGCATATAGATCGATTAGATTATCATATTATAATGCTACGGTGCTAAATAAACGTTTTTTTTTATAATTTGAGAAGATTCCTGTAAATCTTATCCATCAGTTAGAATGATTGAACTTTAGAACGTGAAAATCATTAGCCCATCTATATTTCTAGACAGTCGATTAGGGGTTGTTGTTAGACTTATGAGGTAATTCCTAAACTCGGTACATAATAACATTGCTTTCTTTTCAAGTTAATTGTGTTTTTTACGTAGTTAAATGGAAAACTTCTTTGTTGGACTTTAGTTTATTATCCGTGAAATGTAACGAATATTTTAAAATAAATTATTTGGGTAAAAGCTAAGCGTAAAGCAATTGCTAATATGTAATATATTTAACAAAAACTTGAAACATGCAATCATTCATGCTTTATTAGTCTAAGGGTAATATAACATTTAATGTGTTTGCAGCTGTTTAGTGAAAATACTAATAATAAAATGAAAATCTGTTCGTTCCAAACTTAAAATATTTATACTAGCGTGATGTATAACTAAGCGATAAAGCAGCGTTTAAAAAACATTTGATTCCAATGGCGATTTCCTTAATTTTGCTACGTGAGCTAGTAAATATTGTAAGTTTTACTTTATTGTTAAAAAATATAATAATTGTAGTAATAAATGCAAAATTAACTGATAATTATAGAAATTAGATCTCCTATACCGGCAAGTAATTACTCAAGCTACGGTTCAATACCAACAAAAAAATTCCACTGAAAACGTATCTGTTTTTACGTTCTCATTCTCCAAACAAGTCATCGACCCCCCAACCTGGAGGATCAGAGAGACGGGCCAGAATCAAGTTCTTATTTCATTAGGATTCGAACCGTTTACTATACTCCGACCGTCCGTCGTCCCTTAATTATTATAATATCAAAAAATTACTTACCTAAACTCATCTTTGGGATTTTGAATAAATCTGATGCAGTCTCGTTTTTGAAAAGTTGCCTCGATCCAACTTCTTGCCGGAGTCTACAAATAAAAAATATATAATTAGTTCTTTTTCTTTCTCGGTCCTTTTACCCTAAAGAGGGTTTGGTGAACCTTTTAATTTGGGGACGATTTATGTACTTTATATGTTTCGTACTAAGTCCTTTTTTTTTTTTTTACCCTAAGACAAGGTTTCTCATGGCAGATTACACCCCGGTGGTTTGCCATTGCCTGCCGAGGGAGAGACGACCAGAATAAAGTTCTTACTTTACTCGGATTCGAACCGGGTATTTAGCGTTCATAGTCAACTCGCGTGACCGCTAAGCTCCGACCGCCTCTAATATAATTAGTACACAAGGTATTTTTATATAATTTTAACGGTGGAATTAAATGAAATTATCAGTATAAATATATTTTTTTCCATATTATTTATTATCAAAATGTCAAGTTTTTAGTTGTCATTTTAAATAATATTGAAACGAGGTTTTTTTTTACTATTTTACCTTCTTCTTCTATTCTAGAAGCACTTCTCTAGAGAATTCTCTTCTAGCAGACTTAGGGTCGTCTGTTATTTCCGATAAACTGCGTCGTTTCCTTAGCAGTGCTAGTACTGTGAGCATATAAATATTTTACATCCATTAGGTAGGTTGCTAGACTTGCCCTCAGATGTGCCTGGTGGCAATTCACCAACCCAGAGAACCACTGGCTTAACGTGCCTTTCGAAGCACGGAGACTAGTCAAAAGAAAGTTTGACTCTCCACAGGTTTTAACCCTCTTGTATAAATATAACCGTGAAAATATTAATGGGTGGAAAAGAAAATTGTTTATTTTTACCAAATAATCCGAATTATAAAGTATGAAATCTTTTAATTTTATAAACTAAATGGGTTGAATGAGAAATAGAGCACCTATATGTAGGGTAAGGTAAGGTATATTGGTGATAATTTTGTTTACATGGATACAGTTTGATTAATTAGAAAGTTTTTCCCGATTTTTGCTGGTATAATAATAGAATCACTTTATACCTGCCTATTGAGAGGTTTTTTGTTTTATTTGAATTCCATTTTCTTAATTAAAAACGAACATCTTTCTTTTTAAAAAAAGGTAGGTAAGTTGGTGATAAGATATTTAATTTGGTGATATAGGACATTTAATTTGGTGACAATTAAAAAAACTAAAATTAGTTATAAAACTTAATTTAAAACTTAAAATACTTTAAACATAACATAATTACTCGAAATCTGAAAGAGAACAACCATCGCACATAAAGATTTCGTCTTCATTTGCCTGTCATTGACAAGTGATGTGGTATGGAATAGAACAGAAGGAGCATTGAATCCATTTGGCACCATTCTTTTCTTGTACATCCTCATTATAATTTTATGAGCCGTAGAACATCCTGATTTCTGAAGATCCTGTAGTGTTGTTAATAATTTTGCCTTTGAATATCTCTGCTTTCTGTTTGACTTTGGTATTCGGTGAACTGATGTTGCTGATGGTAGTTGTAGTCAGAGCCTTTGTGCACAATGTGCAAACACAGGGGCGGATAAAATTAGGGGCGGCCAAAAACGAAAGCAAGAGAAGAGGCGCAAATGGAAATAAAATGCCTAAAAAGTGAGCTAGGGTTTAAAAAAATATAATTTGCGTTGCGACAAGGAAAAAGTAATAGAAATTTAGAAAATCGTATTAAAAATCGAAAAATCAAAAAAATCCTTGTTAGCACGATTAAATAAAGCGTTTTAAACGAGGTCCAAAGAATATTTACTTGTGCTGCAGCTTTCTAAATTGACATAGCTTCCTGTAAAACCATTTGGTTTGCTCTCACCATATTTTCAGAAGTGTATGTACCAGTGGCGGTGATATGAGTAAGCGAATGTAAGCTATGCTTAGGGGCCCAGGATCATAAGGGGCCCTACCGCCAACCACCCAAAAGAAATAGACAATACCCAATAGCAAAAATCCAAAAATTTAATTCAAAAATCGCTTCGAAAGCAAATCATCGGAAATTAAAGACAACTTTTGGTTTTGAATTTTTACATTATTTTTCCTGTCTTTACTAGGTAGTAATCAATAATTTTATGCAGTTGCAGAATATTTGAACAAACTTTATTTTTTATCCAAAAATCAAAAATCGCTTCGAAAACAAATCATCGGAAACTAAACACATCTTTCGGTTTTGAATATTTTCATTATTTTTCCTGGCTTTACTAGGTTGTAATCAATAGTTTTGTGCAGTTGCAGAATATTTGAACAAACTTTATTTTTTATCCAAAAATCAAAAATTGCTTCGAAAACAAATCATCGGAAACTAAAGACATCTTTTGGTTTTGAATTTTTTCATTATTTTTCCTGGCTTTACTAGTAGGCCAGTCAATAGGTATAAAAATTCAGGGTTTGCCAGAAAAAAATGTAACAGTATTGAAAATTGGCAAAGATGTACAATTTGAGCTCCTAATCAACATACTAAAAGTCACCATTCCTATTGGTTCTGCTTTCTCCGCCATCTTGTTTCAAAGGTACGCGAAAGTGTTTTTCCGCAAATATCTGGTTTCCTTCAAGTCGGATCGTTAATTTACCTATTATGAATAATGTTCGCTGTAAAATTCTCTACAAAAACATACCTTCAATTTTTGTCGTAAGTCCACTGGTTCCATCGTGGCGGCCGTTAGAATTCGGTTAACATGGAAATTTCGCGCAATGCGACTACAAATCCAGCATTTATTATTTATTAATCATGGTGACGCGTTGAATATTTTCTGTCCTACTACGAATTATCAATTAAAATCCGAATTAAGTATGGCGGGCGAAGTGTGTTTGATTTGTGAGGAATTGTTAGCTGAAGGTGAAACCGTGATCGTGAAAGAAAAAGGTCTGGTGAGGTTAAAAAAAAGAATGTAGCTTGAAACGAAAGGATGGCAAATTTGATGAATTTCAAGATTTAAACTCTGTAACCGTTCATGTAGGGTGTCGCAAAACGTACACATCGAGCACCTGTATAAGTGCTGCAATCAAGCAACGGATGAAAGATAAAAACGAGGAGATCCAAACCTCCAGATGCCGAAGATCCAACCCGTCTTTTGATTTTGCTCAGAAATGTCTGTTTTGTGCGGAAGAAATTCCTGCCGATTTTGAAGAAAGGGAAAAGAAAAAAGCTGTTAGTAGACGACGAGTTATTTTTTATGTCCGTAGCCTTCCATTGAGATAAAATATTTTGGAAGTTGCGGAAAATCGACAGGACAAGTGGGGTCATGAAGTTGCCCTTCGCGTGCTAAATATTAACGATTTGGTTGCTGTGGAAGCTAAGTACCATCATCGATGCATGACCAAATTTTTTTCGCCGGTTCGATCAACTACAAAAAGAGGTCGACACGAGGTAGAAGATATTGCTGCGAGTATGGAAGAGATTTACAACTTCCTTGAACACAATCGCGACGAATGCCAATTTTCGCTTGATGAATTGATGAAGAATATTACAGGATATATGCCCGATCCGAAAACTGTGAAAGCAAAATTAATCAAAAAGTACGGTGATGATAATATAATATTTTCTCAAATTGCCAACAAAGCTACGGTGATGTGCTGGCGCGATACGGGACATAAATTATTATTGCGTTCATGGTATGGAAATCAGAAACTGGACGAGCAAGAGGAATTATTAGAGAGGACATTCGATCGAAGCCCTATGAAATGGATTATTATCCCGCGCCTGATCAGTTTTTAGAAGACGTTGAAATCGTAATCCCCGAGAGTTTGAAAGTTCTACTGATAGAAATCGTCACGAAGAATAAACTCTCGTCTTCGGATAAGTATGGGATAAAAAATGTACGTCCATCGCCCATGCAGTAATATCAGCCACGAGGCCACGTTCTTTTTTATCACCACTGCAGATTGGGCTTGCAGTTTTTTAAACAGGAAATATGGGTCCAAAAATATACTAAATGTGCTTTTCGCAATGGGCTTCTGCAGTAATTACAACGAAGCAACGCTGTTCCAAGTTTCAACCATCATGTGTGAACCAGAAACAACCGTTCTACCAGATCACTTTTCGCAGTTTATATTTGATAATGCAGATGTGAACATATGCACTTTGGATGGCTTGAATACATTCCATGCAATGGGCGGTCTACAGTCTGTAACACCATAATATACTGCCGTTACCCAAATCGGAAAAATCAAAAGAATATGTGAAATTCCATCAGCCAGCGTCGTGGGTAAGTTCGGTCAAGTTCCTCTGCAAGTATTTCATAAACCTAGCGAATTGGGATTGAAAAACGTAAAGATACTGGATCTTGAAGAAATAAACCCAATTTCGCAAAAGGTTGAACTATTTTTACTATTCGAACCGGATTCGAACAGAATTCTAACGGACGCCACGATGAAACCAGTAGACTTACGACAAAAATTGAAGGTATATTTTTGTAGAGAATTTTACAGTGAACATTATTCATAATAGGTAAATTAACGATCTGACTTGAAGGAAACCAGATATTTGCAGAAAAACACTTTCGCGTACCTTTGAAACAAGATGGCGGCGAAAGCAGAACCAATAGGAATGGTGACTTTTAGTATGTTGATTAGGAGGTCAAATTGTACATCTTTGCCAATTTTCAATACTGTTACATTTTTTTCCCGGGAGAAATACCCATTGACTGGCCTATAGGTTGTAATCAATAGTTTTATGTAGTTGCAGAATATTTGAACAAACTTTATTTTTTATACAAAAATCAAAAATCGCTTCGAAAGCAAATCATCGGAAACTAAAGACAACTTTTGGTTTAGAATTTTTTCACTATTTTTCCTGGCTTTACTAGGTTGTAATCAATAGTTTTATGCAGTTGCAGAATATTTGAACAAGTTTTATTTTGTATCCAAAAATCAAAAATCGCTTCGACAACAAATCATCGGAAACTAAAGACAACTTTTGGTTTTGAATTTTTTCATTATTTTTCCTGTCTTTACTAGGTAGTAATCAATAGTTTTATGCAGTTGCAGAATATTTGAACAAACTTTATTTTTTATCCAAAAATCAAAAATCGCTTCGAAAACAAATCATCGGAAATTAAAGACAACTTTTGGTATACGATAGAATATTTTCATTATTTTTCCTGGCTTTACTAGGTTGTAATCAATAGTTTAATGCAGTTGCAGAATATTTGAACAAACTTTATTTTTTATCCAAAAATTTAAATCAAAAATCGCTCCGAAACCAAATCATCGGAAATTAAAGACAACTTTTGGTTTAGAATTTTTTCATTATTTTTCCTTGCTAGGTTAGAAGTAGAAAACTTACAAACTTTTTTTGTTAGAGGCCCTTTATGTATATTTGCTTACGGGCCCTAGCTACTCTTGCACCGCCGCTGGTATGTACTATATTTTTGATTACTAATAATACTTTGAAATTTGGTAATTTGAAGGACAGGTAATTTGGTGATAGGCTGAAATGCCAAAATAAAATTATTTTCAAAAAGTATTCTCTATTGACCGCCTTTTTTGACAATATTGTATATATAAAATATTTTTTGCCTTTCCGGGAGTAAAGTGGTCACTTTACTCCCAGTTTTGCGGGAGCAAAGTGCCACTTTTCTTAGGAGGGGGGGGGGAAAGTAAATTAGCGGGAGGAAAAGTAAAATAGCGGGAGGAAAAGTAAAACAGCGGGAGGAAAAGTAAAACAGCGGGAGGAAAAGTAAAACAGGGGGGGGGTAAGTAAAAAGACTTACAAATTTTTATTACCACCATTTAAATTAACAGTTATATTAAAATTTGAGCAAGAATTAATTTGAAACAACCGATTAAAATCCACCGAAGTTGTTAGATTTTGTTGCTGGTTTGAAACTGGTTTAAAAAAAAAAACCACGTCATTCATAATAGTACAATTTTTAGTTAAAAAATTACTTACTTTAGCCACCAAATATTGCTCGGACGGTGCCACCCTTAAAAAATTTGCCACATGGTCCGAAGAAAGTACACGCGATTTCTTCGGAACGTACCCGACGTTCTTCCTTTTTAGGAAACCCGTTAATTTGTGATAACCGCCAATATCAATATCGTGATGTACTTTCATCATCGCCTTTATCATTGAATAATGAGACCACATGGTGGACGCCTTTACAATTTTTGCTTTTTCGTAGAAGAAAGCCAAAAAAACATCTTCCGTGTAGCAGTCCGCCACGTTTTTTTTGCCACACCACTTCACAAAATCATCGTATTGTTTTTCATATAACTTCCTCGACTTTGAAGGTAATGCTTCCACACAAGCCAACTTAGCTGCTTCAGCTATTTCAATATTAGAACTCATTTTAAATTTTAATTTACGATCTTTTCACATTCACTTTTCTTTCTTTCCTTTCAATCTGAATCTGACTTATGGGGCATACTTTAGCTTAGCTAATTAGCACCAACTTAAGTTGGTATTCCAACTTAAGTTGAATTACTCAATCAACACTTTGTCTGGCTTTAGACTGTATGGTTGGTAATTCTCGCTTATTCGAACAAATATTTGCTTTGAATTTCGTAATTGGCTTTCGGAAAGGCAAAAAATAGTATATTCGCGCTCGGGAGTAAAGTGACTTTTCGTCCTTCGGGTAATTTTTACCCTCGGCTGCGCCTCGTGTAAAAATCCTTTACCCTCATGACGAAAAGTGGCACTTTACTCCCTTGGTGTATAATATACTATATATTAACGCCGTAAAAAAATAATTTAAATAACATAATCTTAACTCGGTAAAATTGCATTCGCACATGGTAAGAAAACACCGTTACAACGTAAGGGTTAATTTAATTAATAAACAATAACATGTAATTTTATTTATGCCATTTTGAAAAGTAGGCTTTACCCTAAAAGTATAATGTAAAAAACACTATATTAGCTTATTTATTAATTGATTTAGAACACATTTACTACCTAGCACGTATAACACTGAAGTAAATATGAAAAATAACACCATATTACATTAAAAGTTTTTTTGGCAGGTAACTACATAAGATAAGAGCCTGTAATCTCTTGAATAGTCAGATGAAACTGTATGAAGTATATGATAACAATTTTAAATTATTTTGATAATCGGTAAGTTGTTGGTGAATTTTTGAAAAAGTATCACCAAATTAACTATATCACCAAATTACCTTACTTTACCCTATATTGCGCTTGCGGAAGTCACTTTACGTCGTCGTTGCTGTTGGTCAGCAATCTTACCGAATTGAGCTGACAGTTTAAGTATCAGAATTAGAAAAAATACTACTATAGTTAGTAAGAAAACTATAGCAAGAAAAAAAGAAGAGAGTATACAACTTCTGTGAAAATTACACAAAATTGAAATTGCGGATTTTGCCAGAAACCCATTTAAGAGACAAATGTAACGATAGAGGTGAGTACGGTAGAAACATGTAGCTCATTTATTATTTTGGAACGAGCTTTTAGCTAATATCTTCCATTTTGTTGTTATATTTGGCAATGAGTGTTATGTCGGACTATCGACAGGATAGATAATAATATTATACCTGATAATATCTAACGAGAAAGTTCATAACTTGGAATTTCTAAAACAGTAAAATAAAGCCAATCTATTTTACAGTAAGGGCGCCGATATCCACGCTTCTTATTAGCTTTTTATGTGTTTCGATAAGGCATATAGTTATATTTTTAATTAATTTTCCTCTGAATGTATCTTGATTAGTTTCATTGTTATATTGCAAGTGGTGAAAAATTCAATACCTATTATTGAACTAGCAGCAGAACGTAACAAGTTTATAACTTTTGCTAAGGTTTCTTTAAAAGAACTTTAAAATTTATTGAAGCAATTCCGATAAAAATAAATAACAAAAAACAATAAATGCTAGAAAAATTGTTAGTTCTTTCGTTTAGAAAATTTTATAAAAAAAACAAAAATTATCCTGTAAAAATCAACTTCAATTTTCTTTATTTTTTGTAATTTAACATTTTTTACTAGTTTTTTTTTTCTGGTTCAACGACGACAAAGACTTATAAGTTATAACAAACAAAAATTTGTATTTATGTTTCAGTTTAGAATCAAAGGCACAAAGGTGCCCACCAATTTCCAAGTCCGAAGGTGCAACCTTTGACATTTGCTGTTGACAAGAAATCATTTTTGTACCTCAAATAATTGTTAAATACATAATAAAAATTACAGTAAGATTCGCTTTACTGTATAGTTACAAAGAAAATCTAAAAAATTGCCTATTTTTGCGCTTTGCATGGAACTCACCCCTTCATCAGACCCAGCATCTAACGGCAGCAATAAACACCAGCTGAAATCTTATCAGAATAATTGAGTTTTATTGAATTTTTATTGATATAATAATTTTTTGATACTACTTTATACATAGTATTTATTAAAAAAGTTGAAATAATTTTATTGCATAGTATGATAAGATTTTTTACAAGGTAATATAATGTCGAGGTAAAAAGTTGATTTGGATTAAAAATATAATTAAATTAAATAGAAAAATGAGAAGTGCGCAAGTTTTTATTTGACTTACTAATTTTGTCGTAATTAAAAATTCCGATTTGTCATGGAAATGAAATGTCTAGGTAAATTGAAATATAATTTGAAATATTATTCAAAGCGTACTGCACAAACTTAATCCATTTCATCATTAGAAAATAAGACTGCAATATTCTGTGTCGTCATAGTTACTTAATCACATTTATATTTCCAAAATGAAAATCAATCGAGTACGACAGGAAAGAATGCATTGATGATATTAGCGTTAGGTATTAAAATTCCATTTAGGGTAACATGACATCAATATTTAAGTATTGGCTTTTAAACTGTAGTTAAATATACCTACTCTACGAAATTTAGGCAATACACCATCGCACAATTTCGATTTCGAATAAAACGGTCTCCACATTTCACTGAACTCCATTATGAGAAACGTGAGGCACTGAAAACACTTGTACGTCCAAAATTTATATGAACTACACCGATCTGTCATTACAAGTGAAAATTAAGATACTAAATACAGTTGTAAAAGTTTTGAATAACATCCATTGTTTTACTGCTGTTTAAAGATTACAATAAATTATATTATTGCGGTTATAAAATTTCAAGAATTCTTAAAATGATTACACAGGATCAATATTTACAGAATTATATTTACTCACATATGGCTTTTGTTATATCAATAAATAAATGCAATAATACTTAACGATACTTTAGATAGGTAAGTATAAACCTATAATATAAAATGCATTATAATATTGGATAATATTTACTTTACTTTTTTATACACAATTACCTACTACTACCTGTAAACTATAAAGTGTCCTCCAGTTCTGATGGCAACTACTTCCACAGTATTAAAATAGTAAGTAATTAATTACCAGTTGCACGATAACAACTGATAAAATTAAATTTAAACTAATTTGCAAAAAAAAAAGGTAAATGCATTGTGATTCTGATTCATAACAGTTTACAAACAATAAAACGCACGTTAGTTACCTCCAAAGATTATTAACTTGCTTACTAAAATGCCGTAAAATGCTGTCTATTTGATTAGTAAATGGCGCCCGAGCAAATTTACACATTTTAACACATGCACAAACAATAAAATATTTGAATTTTAACTGTTGATAAACTTACGTAGAAATAAATTTACCCTGCCTATACTAAAAATATTTTTTCTTCTATTTTTGGCCATAATGCAAATATAGCTCATATTCTGAAGTGCCCCCTGACATTTGGGCTTATCTGGCTTACGCCTTAGCACCACCTCTGAATTTAAAATTATGTCTGACAAAGCAAACAAAGTGGCCATTTTATTGGTGAACTTGTGCACTGAAATGGAGCGAAAAATTTGCTCAGTTTTCTTAGGCTGGCTTTTCATTTTCACGTAAGATAGCTCGATCTGCGACCTACACTTCTTATATTACATAACATAGCTCGGCCTACAGTCTCACAATGATCTCTTGTAATTTTAATTTTCCAATTTTCTTCCAATGAAGCAATCCCAATTTTTTTGCCCTTAGCTGGACTCACAGCACAAAAATTGTACTACTCCAAATGACTTGTTTGTTTTAAACCTAAAGTAAAATTTTCTACATTTTGTTGTTTATTATGTATCTTGGGGAGAAGTGCGAGGCCGGAGGTACAGTTATGGTAAACGACGTCAGAAATGCGAGGCCAGGAGTTATGCTTTGTGATGATTCAGGGTAAACTCACGTTTACCAAAAAATGACCACCCTTTACTTTATTTTCATTAGAAGGCCAAAGCAGTTGCTTAACGAAAACAGAGATTTTGAGCAGGGGTTGGTTCAGTCTCGCGTCGCTTTCGATACACTGTAATTTTTATCTGACAGCAAACAGAACATACTCAGAATTATCCTTTAATATTTCGAGGATTTAAAATTTTAAGTAGGGTTGGAGCCACTTGCTCTTGCATCCCTTTACAAATTTCAAATATTTTGCCTAGTGGCGGATTTCCGAACAGGCGCACGAGGCCCAGGGCCGGATTTACCAGTAGCCCCAACAGGCGATCGCCTGCGGCGTCAAAATATAAAAGGCGCAAGCGGCCAGGAATTTCCCCGTTTATGTTCAACAATCATAAAATATATTACATTCAATGAACTCCGGGACGCAAAATTGTCCCGTTTTGGAAAAATTGTCCCATCTAATTAGAGCTTGCTTTCATACCAAAGAAATATGGAATAAAATATTTGGAATGGAATGGAAAGAAATATTTTATTGGGCAGCTTTAAAAAAGTACCCGCATGGGAAGACGTTCAAAAATCTCTGGATGTATTAATTGAAAAGAAATATATTGACTGTAATAAAGATACAGAAGTTTTTGACGAATTTTCATTACTTTCTAACTACATCACATCGCAAGAAGTAACCGAATGGAATAATCTAAATGTTTCCACAGAAACTCGTTGGGTTGAAGTATTCAAACACTTTCACACCAACAATCTTCAGCATGAAAACTTTTGTATTTTAATTCAACATATAAAAGACCAGCACGCTGCGCCTCCAGCGTGTCATTTTTTTTAGGACATACAACGTATTCTGATTGGTCGTTGGTAGTACTAATTTAAAATCACCTCCCCCTGGCACACCAATCGAGTTTTCAACCTTGGCGAACTGCCCGTCCGCGGATGGGCCTTCCAGCTAGTTGAATATATTTTATAACTTAAAAAAAGTGTTTTTTTGCCAATTTACTGATGAATGGGAACTGAGGCGGGGGGGTCCCGTTTTGAGCCAAAAAATAAATGGTCACGTTAGGTATGTACCTATTTAATGTATGTATGTAAAAATCTATAAAAGAATAATAATCTTGACCAATAAAATATTGCAATTTTGTTAACCAGTTATTTCTTTATGTAAATTTATGATTAACTTTTATAAGGATAATAAAATAGTAGGTATAGCGTAGCTAATCGGGGGCGGACCGCCACGGGCGGCACATTTTTAGGGACGGCATTAATAGGAAATTGGTTTAAAAAAAGGTCATTCAAAAATTTTTTTGGGCGGCATTAAGGGCGACAAAAGAAATTTTTTTGGAAATTTTATCAATTAGGAAATAGGATTAAAAAAAAGCTCATTCAAAAACATTTTCCGCCCCGGGCGGCAAAAGTTCTAGCTACGCCACTGTATATACCTACCTAAATTGTAGTTTAATCTGAGAGTAAAATACGATAGGCGCCTGAAGTTATTAGCCTGGGGCGCTAGACTAGCTAAATCTGGCCCTGACGAGGCCTCTATAAATCAAGAGGGCCTCAAAATTCAGCTCTTTTTCTTACTGGAAATTCCTCGTTGTTGGAACTGACCTATTAAGGTAGTAGGGTCGCGCAAACAAAATATTGAGAAATCTTTTAAACTTTGAATATAAGTAATTAAATGTAGCATACACACGCTGTTAAAATTTCAAGGCGATTTACCGTGTCTAATAAGAAATAATTGCAATTAAAAATGACATTATTTGTACATGTAGCATGGAAGAAGCGAGTGAAAATGACAGGTTTTTTAATTTTTTTCCTCGAAGGAGTATTGGCATTCTGACGAAAAACTAGTAAAATTGAAGAAACATATAATTTGAACAATTAAAAAAAAAATGAAAATTATTTACCGTGTAGTTTTAATAAAAATTTAAAAGTAATTCCATGTTTAGATTATTATTTTTAGTGGAGGGATATGAGCTTAGATATGAGTGACCGAGAGATATGATATGCGAGACCGAGTCAAGTAGACGTAAGTATTGTGGGGGGTACACTCACGTTAAAAAAACTTCGCCTATTACGTTAGTGCAGCCGCTTCCTATAACATGGGTAATACGCCATAACTTTCTGACTGGAATGTACGGAAAGAACTACCTTAATAACAATTTGAATTAATACTATCTGAACATTGGCAACCTTTGAAATACAGCCAAGCAATCGTAATTTTCTATTGGTTAATTTTCCATGTTATTTCCCAATTCCTCACCGCTATAGTGCATACCAGAGTAAAATACATGCGCGTAGAAAGCACACTGTAGGGGGTAAGGGCATTAAAAGTATTTAGAGGGACGTCTCAAAATTAAATTGCCATTGTTTTGGCCTAAATCACAAAGCAATGAAAAGTTAAAAATTATTTTTTTGTCATAATGCAAATACAGATCACATTTTGAAGTGCACTCTGATATTTTGTCCCCTTATACGTTACTTATCTGGCTTATCGCTTAGCACAGCCCCTGCGTAAAAGAATAACTACTTTTTTCCAATTAATTTTAATTGCATTACGAGAACGTTTTTATTCATTCATTCATTCAGTCATAAATGAGAACGAATTTTCATTTCTTGAACTACTCATTGTCAAAATTCATAATTCTTCTTGCAATATAAAAAGAAAAAAATTTTTAATTTCGATTTGAACTTCGCTTATATTATTACCTCATTATGTTGTCGCATTCATTTTGCTATGATAGATAGTAGAGAGGGAGATTTATTTGAAAAAGAGCTGTGTAAAAGATTGCAAACAATACAAAATCTTAAAGATCTAGAAATAGACCAAATAACAGAGTTGCCACTTAACCACCATCAGACGAAGCAGCACAGAGGACAAAGTCCTGTCGCTGCGCGACAGCAAACACGTCAAAAGAGTTGCCACGGCTATTCGAACGACTACAAAGAAAGTATGTACCCAAAATAAAAAGAAAAAACAGGGAAAATTAAGCGACAATACAGTTGAACTTATGGAGAAAAGAAGAAATACAGATCGGGAAACAGATGAATATGTGGAATTAAACAAGACAATTCGAAAGGAAATACGAAAAGACATAAGATCCTATAACACGTAAATAATCTTGGACACTATTGAGGATAATTGTAATATGAAGGTCCTAAGATCCAAGATGTCGAATGCTAAAACAAATAATAGCAAAATGAAAAATACCCAGGGTAACATAATAACAGAAAAAACAGAAGTAATAGAAATTATACGATCATTTTATGAGAACTTGTACACATCGTCGATTTCCGGATCAGTAAACCAAGGCACAGTAGTTATGAACGTGGGATCAGAAGACATATCTGAAATAAATAAGACAGAGATAATAGCAGCACTAAATCAAATGAAAAATAAAAAAGCATGCGGGGAAGACCGAATCAACACTGAAATGCTGAAAGCCGGGGGAAAACCAATAGTGGAATCCATGAAAGTGTTGCTGAATAAATGTCTCGAGGAAGGAAGAATACCAACACAGTGGCAAAACTCAGAGGTCATCCTGTTGTTCAAGAAGGGCGACAAGACAAACATAGAAAACTACCGACCAATAAGCCTGCTATCGCATTTGTACAAATTACTAACAAAAATTATAACAAACCGTCTAACCAACAAATTTGACTTCTACCAACCTGTCGAACAAGACGGATTCCGTAAGGGCTACAGTACAATACTTCCGTGCTAAGTTAAATCGTCCTATCTCACAAATTGCCTAAGGTACAAAGTTCTATCTTTCAAGATAGGAATTTGTACCTTAAGCAATTTGTGAGATAGGACGATTTAACTTAGCACGGCAGAATAATAGACCATATTCAAACATTGCGTACACTAATAGAAAAATGCACTGAGTATAACATCCCACTCTACCTGGCATTTGTTGACTATCATAAGGCGTTCGACTCAATAGAAACCTGGGCTGTTTCTAAAGCACTAAACGGGGCAAGAATAGATTCCAGATACTCAAACCTTATAATCTATATATACCAGAATGCTACACTACATGTAAGAATAAATGAAGATGTGACTACCAACAAGATTCCTGTCAGGCGGGGAATTCGACAGGGAGATACAATATCGCCAAAGCTGTTCACTCTGGCAATGGAAGATATATTCAAGAAACTTGCATGGGGAAGAAAGGGCATAAATATAGATGGTGTATATTTGAGCCACCTCCGTTTCGCAGATGATATAGTGATCATAGCCACAAGCGCTGAAGAACTAATTTCTATGCTGAAGGAGTTGAGCGAAGCATCTGAACTTGTGGGCATGAAAATTAACCCAAACAAGACCAAAGTACTTAGTGAAAGTGAAGTCAACATAGAGATACATGGTCATAACTAGAGTACGGATTTCCAGCAAATTTGCTATACATAAATATTGATAGCAGAAGCGTAATTGTTATAAATGTCCACGAATTTGGAAAAAATAAGTCATTTGGCGCTATTTTTTTTATGCTTATATGCTTATTTTCTCTTATTTTAACATTTTTATGCTTAGATTTATCTTTAGCATTTTTAGTGCTTATTTTAGCACATTTTCGATAAATTAATAAAAAAATTACAGTAAATACATAAAAAATACCTAAAATTGACAATTTGCTTACTTTGAATTTAATATTTAGTTGACAACAGGTTTTGTTTATATAACAGAAATCTTACAGTCGGCAAAGACTTGAAATTTATTATAATAGGAGATAAACAGCGAAAAGAAATTTAACATAATGCAACATCTTAAAACATCATTTCATTTGGAAAGTATAGGGTGTTTTTTTAGCTGCATGAGAACTTCAAAATGAAATAAAACATTAAAAACCTGACGGAATGTTTTGGTTATAATTTTTTTATGAAAGTACAGTTAAAGGCATTTATGATTTGAACATGACTTCCGGCATGTGACCACCACGACTAATGGTTACGAAGCGCATCCGTTCAGTCCAATTTTTGACCACTTTTTCCAATATTTCTGGCTTTATTTCATAAATGGCTTGCTGAATATTAGCCTCCAACGCTTCTAGAGTTGTTGGTTTGTTAGCATAAACCATGGATTTAACATACCCCCACAGAAAATAATCTGGAGGTGTCAAATCACACGATCTTGGAGGCCAATTGATAGGACCACGTTTTGAAATAATGTTGTCACCAAATTGTCCTTTCAATAAATTGATGGTTTCGTTGGCTGTGTGGCACGTAGCACCATCCTGTTGGAATCATAAGTTGTCAATGTTTAGCTCTTGAAGTTTTGGAAACAAAAATGTATTGAGCATGTGTCGATATCTCACACCATTCACCGTAACGGTAGCTCCTTCCTCATTTCGAAAGACATATGGACCAATGATGCCGTTGGCGTGTATTACACACCAAACAGTCAATTTTAATGGATGCAATGGAGTCTCAAGATAATGTCCCAGATTGGTCTCACTCCATATACGGCAATTTTGTTTGTTCGCATACCCATTTAACCAGAAATGTGCCTCGTCACTGAACAAAATTTTACGGTAAAAAAATGGATCCACTTCCAATTGGTTGTGAGCCCAATTTGGTAGCGTTGTTCAATGGTCAATCTATGCATTATCAAATGCCAAACCTTGCTAAACACAAATGTCAAAAAACTGTTTCCATAGCAATCTTGATTCAATTGTTATCCCTATTGAAAGTTCTCATGCAGCTAAAATAACACCCTATAGTATGAAAAAATTTAAAAATGATGCAAGCAAACAACAAACTTTATTTGAGTCAATCGCTGGTTCCAGTTCATCACAATGCTAGAGAACGTTTTTGCTAGATTTAAATATCGCGCTTTACATTACCGTTGATGGCGCCACTATATTACGTCCAGAATGGACTTTGAAATAATTCCGTGTGGTGGCGTTTTGTTAATGTAAAACGCGAATACCATTATTAAATGGTATTATTAATCCAAAACCATTATTAAAATTCGACAACGGTTCATTTAGAGACCTTTTAGAAAAATATTGTGGTAAAAACGTTGTACAGCAATTATGTACATACAGGGACGTGCCCAGCCAACTTTTTTTTTTGGGGGGGGGGGATTTGCCAACTTAATTAATTCAAAATTGCCAACTCTTTGTAATTGTCCATTTTTCCTATTATAAGTTTAGAGGCTTTTGCCAACTTGACCAAATTTTGAGTGATTTGATCAAATTTTGAGTGATTTTGCCAACTTTTTTCCAATTTCCTAAATTATTGGGGGCGGGGCGAGGCTCCCCCCCGTAGGTACGCCCCTGTGTACATATTTTATTGTGTTACTTTTCAAATAAATTATATTTTTATGCATATAATGGCAATTTTTTGTGCTATTTTAAGCGCTATTTTCACGATTTTTTATGCTTAAAAGTCCGTACTCTAGTCATAACATAGACAATGTGCACGAATATGTATATCTCGGGCATCTTATAAAGCTGGGGAAGGATAACCAAGCTGCGGAAATAAGCAGAAGAATTCGACCGAGTTGGGCCGCTTTTGGAAGGTTGGGATACATCCTAAAAAGCACAGATGTTCCAATAAATTTAAAAAGAAAAGTATATGCCGCATGCATTCTACTTGTCACCACATACGGCCTGGAAACCATGGCGATAATGGTAACAAATGCGAATCGATTGAGAGTCATGCAGCGATCAATGGAAAGAGCCATGCTTGGTATATCGTTGAGGGACAGGATAAGATTAGTAGAAATCCGAAAAAGAACAAAAGTCCCCGACGTAATAAGCAGAATATCCCAATTAAAGTGGAATTGGGTGGGACACGTGGCAAGGTATGATCCCAAAAGATGGACATATAAAACCACACATTAGCGCCCAAGAACGTCTAAAAGAAGCGTGGGAAGACCCCAGATAAAATGGTTAGACGACATAAAGCGAATAGCAGGACGGGAGTGGTTCCAGAAAGCAGCAGATAGGGAAGAATAGAGAAAAATGAGAGAGGCCTACATTCAGGAGTGGATGAATACAGGCTAAGAAGAAGAAGAGAAGTAGAGGACACGTTGAGCGATGCAACTAAAATTTGAGTTGATTAATTTGATGTTTGATGCAAAAGAAAGGATAATTTTACATTTTGTGCTGGAATGTTTTTAAAATTCGAGTTCTTAACGTTGTGTGGTTCTCAGATTATTTGATAGCAGAGAGGAAATTGTCCTCAAATTTTAGATTTTAGAAATTTTAGAATTGTGCCTAGAATAAGTAATTAGTAATAGTATAAAGTTGTGCATTTTAAATTAACCCGCGACTTTTGATAAGGTGGAGAATGTTTCGTTTTCGACGGGTGGCAGGAGGAAAGCGGGGTCTTCCAGTAGAATCCATTTTGGAAGAAGGACGTGCGAATTTTTCGTCCGATTTGAGTGTGCGAATTTTGAAATTTTGGGATCAAAGGTTCCGTGAGATATTTCCGTTGCAGGTATATTCCGTGCCGTATACATTTTGAAGTCACATGGTGAAATTTTGGGTGTATAATCGTAAAAATCATCACGCATTCTGAGAATTGGACGATCATAAATTACGGTAGTTAGCATAGCGATGAAATGCATAGACTGCTAATATGGAGAACCCGATTCGACTTCGAGCGAAGTAAGAATCATATTATGGCCGTCTCCCCTCCACAGACAATGGCAAACCACCGGAGTGTAATCGGTCATAAAAAGCCTTTGTTAAAAGGCTCACCAAACTCTCATTAAGTTAAAAAGACCGAGAAAGAAAAGAAATTGTTATTTCTGGTGAATGATCATCATTTCAAGTTATTAATTCCTGGATAATTCTTGATGAATCGTTTAACCTGGCTGTAAAAGTGAGGTTAGGATCGCACATCACGCGAGTAAAACTTTTGTTTCACCTGAGGAAGAAAGTAGTTTTGCATTAATTATTTTTGGAATACAATACAAGCGATTTAGGCGTACCGAGTCCACTGTTTATGGATAGAAAAGTCGCACTGGAGAGTTCTATATCTCGTGCAGAGCAGCTACTGAATTTGAAGACAGTGCAACAAGCCGCCGATAAAGCGGAGTGCGTTTTTGTGTGTTGCTTTGGACATAGGTGGCCCAAAGGAAAGTAATAAAGGTACCAAAAATGTTTCTTTTTGTCAATAAATTTGTACTTGAAATTAATTCTGTCGTGAATGCAAGGAATAGAAATACGATTTTTCTATAGTAAGTGTCTCCTTGCATAAACGACAAAAGTAGTCAATCGGAACTTGCAATAGTTCCACATTTCAACGAAGTACAAATAATCTGTTTGGTTTGTGTAGAGTTAAAAAACACAAAATTGTCTTTTCTGAAATTAAACTTTTGTTTATTATTATATAGTTTTATTTTAATTGAAAAGATATCGTTCGGAGTATTCAGTAAAAGAGTCATAGCTAGCCGGTGCATTTATAGGGTGTATTTGCTACTTTGCTAATCGATTAGTAAGTAGAGTACAATATATTGCGAAAAGATGTATTAACACGACTAGTTTTGCGTGTATTCACACATCTTCAGTGTGAATAATAAATTATTACAATCATATTATGGAAAAAACATACCATTAAAAGACATTTTTCATTACAAATATAATAAAAATCAACCAATTGTTTCTTGGTAATTTTGTTAGACATTACTTAAATTTAATCATAGACTTTGTGGTTGCGTGATGATTGATTTTAAGTGTATATTAATTATTGCTAAAAAGTAACTGTTATCATATTTTACCACTGAAGACACGTGAATCCATGTGAAACCAATTGAGTCAATTAATAAATCATTTCATATGCTGAGAGGTATCGATACGACGTTAAATATTTAAAAAATTGTGAAGTACGACACTTGAAAAGATTTGTAACAATTACAGTTCTAATAATAATACTTTATTAATTAAAACTAATAATTTATGGCATGGCAATTATAAAAACAAAGATACATTGATAAAACAAGGAAAGTCAAGAAACGTTCAATATGCTTAAGTTTTCCTTTTATGTACTGTGGAAAACGTAATCTCATCCTAACAACAAACCTTCTTATTTGGGTATGAAATCAATTACGTATTTAACTTTCCATACATACAAATGAAAATTAAAAATATAAGGGATAAGTTAGAGCAAAGGATCATGTCTTCCTAAGGATCAAGTGTCCCACTTTAGTATGGCACAAGTTGCTGCCTTCATCGTCCTTATTTCATTTGAAGATTAGTGCGTATCGATAATTTTTAAAGTAATTTTAAATTAACCCCTTCGCAAGATCGGTTAATAGACTGCCCAAAAAAAGTAATAATTTACTTCTATGTTAACATAATCAATTTTAATTAAAATAGCCTACCTATTTGTATTGATTCAGTAAACTATTGAAATTATTATTATATGAAGGAGTACCATTTACCAAAATGTTCTAATGTGTACTTACCTACTCAATAATTCTCTTATCGATAATCACAAATTTGTTGGAAGTGGTTAATTGACAAATAATGACAGTAATTATACATTGTTATATAGTATAAGCAATTCCGAATATTACATCAAAATTACAACTTCAATGTATTCTATATTATTATCCAAACTGAAATTTATTATTGAGTTATACTTTACTAATAGAAAATATTTTATTAGGCTTTCCTCAACATACGAACTCTGAATTTCTATGTGTCTGAGAACTCTAATTAAATTAGACTTTTCCTTCAACATGAGGAAAATAAAATGAACTTCTGAATTATACGGGGATGTTAATACTAAAAAAAAGATACAAATTATACGCCAAGTCTACAATACAATAAAATATATACGGTCAAAATGTCATCAATCTTCGTCAACTGACAAAAATAACTGAAATAAAAAATGTTAACTTTAATTTTCAAAATCCTACCCATTAATATTTTAGCAAATTCACTTTACATTTTTGGAATACTAATTAGTCGCACTAGACCACAATAACATAAAAGTTTGTCCATAATTTAGTTCTAAAAGGTTGTTACGTTTTGATAATTCCAAAATTCTGAGGATGAATAAAACGGCTAAAACAACTGTAAAGCTTTAATGAGAAAATTTCCTTTTACACAAAATCGATTCTATCTCTTAAAGTGTTGGAGATATGAGCCAATTTAATATTATGAACGGAAATGGTATCTTTCAGTACACTGTATAAAAAAAATTAAATTAAAAGCAGCAGATTCTTGTTTTAGATGGACGGTCAGGGAATTTCCAACTGGTAATAAAGAACACTTGGATGTCTTCTACTGTAAGTTGAGATTGTTCATGTTATGTTAAATTTTCATGGTTGTTTAGTAATGTAGGTACAAAAGACATTGCACCTAATAACCGTGAGCGTTTAAGATAAGAAAGAACGAGTAATATTTACATATAGACGAGTATTCGTACTAATTGAAAAACAAACAATGAATGAGTTTCGCTGGAACCGCAATAAAATAAATCAAGATATTACGCGTTTAGAAGATACGGTTAAAATATATACTACTAATAATAGTTTTCATATTATCCATATTTTGTATACAGGTACTTCAATTATTATATTAAAAGTGAGTGATAAGCTTTATCACCACATTTAAATACAAAATCAGGAGAAAACAATTATTTTACTGACTATTCCAGCATAAAATCGGGTAAGTACAAAATTTTGGAACGAATGGGTAATTAATAATACATAAATTCTAAACGAATATTACGATATCCCTGGATGAATTATTTACTGTGAAGTAGGAATAATTTATTTACAACACTTCGAATATTATGGTTTTGTTGAAAAGAAAATTATCCCAGCAATTATAAATTACAGAAAATTATGTAAGTTGACACTTCTGTGTCCTAAAGTTTTTAATACGAAGTAGTGTTTTGCAAAATAAAAATCGTTCTAAGTAAACTTTTATAAAAGATGCTTTAGAAGGTAATGGTGCATGAGGCACGTAAGGAAAAACATAAAAACAGTGCTTTACACAGGAACTGAGAGTCTTTACTAACGCCGTAGTAGATGGCATTACTAACGAGATGATTTGCCACTTTAATAGTAGACTCTTTCGTCTACACTTTTCCTTTAATGATATTTTTGTGCACATAAACTGAATAAACTAAACATGGTCTCTAAAATACCATTACTTTCAGTCTTATAACGTCCATTGCAAAATATTACCTATTTTTGCACCACATATTTTCCTAGCACTAAAGGGTACCTAAGCAAGATGCAACAAATCTACATTACCCCTTGGATCGAAACCCTTTCGATGCGACGTGCTGAATCAAAACGAGTCCCGAGGGTATAGAAAAATTGCAAATATTTGTAGATGCCGAAACATATTTTTTTTAGTAAACAAAATTCAGTGCCTTTAGGTGTCTTTGTCAGTTTTATTATCTTTTCAGTACCTCTGTCTGCAATTATCCATTAATTTGGAACCACCCTATGAATGGTTCAAATTGAAAGATTTGAAAAGAAATAAATAATAAATTGTCAAAGATACTTTTTAAATGAAAATGAGAATTAGCAGAATATTCCAGAGAGAAAGTTATTGAAAATATTGAATTACGATGAAAAACTGATATGGATATAACTCGATTTAAAAATTGTTAACAATAGTATTTTCTGTAAAGCAAAGTGAACTAAGGCCACAAGGATTCCAATAACAGGTGTGTTCAGGACTGGAGAATAGTAGGCTAAAGACACATGAAAATATCTTTTTGGAGCTTGATGATGTGGTCAATGAATCGAAGGTGCCATGTGATGAGATTGAGTCGTTGTTGTCTCTTTTGACATGTCGTTATGTGGTTGTGATTGTGATTGTTTGCCTTACAGTGATTTGAGTCTTTCCCTTAGGATTCCCTTACGAATGACCTGATGATGTTTGGAGTTCTTACAGTTCATAAAAAAGATAAAATTACACATCTCTCTAACTTTTTAAGTCTTCATACAGTACGTCTGAGTACGTGCTATATTGGAAAGGTGACATTACTGCTGGAGAACAGGAAGATATTTGTAGCTGCTACTCTACTTTACTATAACAGTAATTGACGTAATGAGCTATTATGCGAGTTATTGGGTATGGATTTCTTTTTATTAGAATGAAGCATTCCAAAACTGCATTCTATGATTAGAACGAAGGTTTTGATATTACTAATCACTCTGTCATATTTCAAATGTCAGTTTTGTTTAAAAATTCGAAAATAAGTCAATTATAACCAAAATACAACAACGACAGACATGCTTCGATCTTGTTAGATCTCATCAGTGACCTACAGTTGTGAATTTGGTTATAATTTGACTTTAAGTTTTTACCTATATAGCATTTTATCGATAAAATTAATTGGAATTATCCGATAATCCAAAAATTGACATCAATAATACGCGCAATGCTAATATGTATAAAACGACCCGTTTATATAATAAAATAAACACACGGATGTGATGTGGAAGCACTTTTCCGAGAGGTCGTGAAGTATGTCATTACGACAGTACTAAATGTGTTGAGGATAAACCTTCAATCAAGACCCTTCGCGAGGTCAAATGGTGCAACTTAACTAGTTGCCATTTGACCTCGGAAGAGTGCTTCCACATCACATCCGTGTGTTTATTTTATCAGTTTTGTTTGTTTGCGAGGTACCACGAGTCGCAAAATAAATTATAATTTACTTGAAAAGTTTCCTCGCATCCTCGAAACATATTAAAATCTACATAGGTTACATCATCTAATTTATTATTGTAGAAACTACCTCTTTTTATTTCCGACTATGGAAAAGTCAAGTAAAGTACGTCACTTTTCGTTTTATGTTTATTAAAATCCATAAACTGCTTTATTAATAGAGCAATTATTAATTTATTAATAAAATTAACATTAATTTTATAATTAATTATAAAATAATATTTATTATTTGAAATTCTGATTATTTAGTATGTTGATAACTCAAACATATTATTTATTACTTAATAAGTTAAACGTATTTTATTTCACCTGGGACGAATTTTTGCGTTTGAATAATTTGAAGCTATAATAGCACCTGTGATGCTTCTTTGTGATACATAATTTTTAGTTGCAAATTTCAATTGCGGAATTTTGCGGAACCAAGAAGTGCGTCCCGCACTAACCTCCACGTAAAATATTTGAACCTCTTACAACAAAAGGTTGCCGACCCCTGGTCTAGAACATCGTTTCTCAACCTTTTTAAGTGTCGAGACCCCCTAAATGCCTAAAAATGCCTTGTGACCCCCTCGAGAACAGGGATGATCTTTTCTTGACAGCCTGCGGGCTTGCAAATTTATTTATTATCCAATGGACCAATTTAGTGATACGCAAAAATGTCCACGTTTAAAATCTATTGCCTTTTTATTTATTTTTTATCTGAATACAGTTAGAATAAAGTCAAGAACTCTGAAGTTTTTCGATAGGCGGTCGATAAGAGTGCGCATTGCTTATATTTCGGCACACGTGTTTATTTTCTTGATAATTTCAATTCCCACAAATCGCAGCCAATGTCGTGGTTTCCTTCAACGACTTTTGTCGTATAAAAATGGACAATAAAAATTTTAAGTAAGTTTTCTGTATTTACTCAGTTTTATTTAAATATATTGACATTTTGCAAATTGTGTACTGTCGTACGTTGTTTTGGAAAATATCGCCTGCATATTGCAATAGTCATGTTAGCAAACCTTTTAACCAAGCCGTGGATGATGGCATCGCTGTCCAATTTAATTGAAGATGGCTATATTCGTGTAATTGTTAAATTTATGTAGCGATATATAAGAGTACGCAGTATGGTGGTTTGTAAGAGTGCACGCATTACTCTTACGAATCTCATATTTTAACCCTTCACTGCATGACTTTTTTTTTTGACTTAAAAAAAAATATATTTTGTTTATTGTGGTTTCCTGATATATGGAAAAATATTTAAAAAAATATTTCTTGCAAGGAATTTTTTTTATCGAATAAAATGATGTTTTTTTCTAATTATGTTATTTGCTATAAAAATTTTTCTTTTGCACTAATTTACAAATAAATTAAATAAATGTGTTAATCAATACCTTTCTAAACTAAATATCACTTCACAACAATAATAAAAACAATTTAAAACGAAAATAATTAATAAATGAATACGGAGCGAAATATGCAGTAACAAGCAATCACATTAGATTCACGACTTCGAAAGAGTAATCTGCTGAAATCTGCTTATCTTTTGAAATTTATACCTTTTGCACGTGATAGCAAGAATCTCAGATATATTGTGGCATTGTTTAAAGAAAAAAGTTCAAATAAATCCAAAAGTTTAAATTTTTACAGGTGATTTAAATTTATGTTGTTTATAAACATCACGATGCAGTGAAGGGTTAATATTGGTTAATTGCATTCTGTCTAGTCTGATTTTATGGCCAGCTGTGTGACCGAGAGGGATATCTCTGAAACTGCAATTCACGTCACATCTCAATCATCTACTGCAGACCTGGAATTGCCTGATGTTTCCATGGAGTATCGTACTGTCACAATCGAATTGCAATGTGAGTTTAGATATTCCAAGCATACCGGAAATATCGACTGATTGGACCAATTTACTTTACCTTAACCACTATTGCCCTTATCTACTATTGCTCAATCAACAAACCAAAAAAGTAATAAATCCGAAATTATAACCATTTCACCCTACAAATTGATAGAAGAAGAAGCGAGAAAGAAGCCATTACTAAACATGTTAGATATTTCAAAATACAAAAAAAATTAGATCCAAAGGAAACTACAAAAAAAAGGAAGCATATAGTCGTGGAGATGTCCAGGATGCATAGAATAAGATAAAATGCAAATAAATGAAGATTGGATCGAGTGTACACCATGCTCTTGGTGGAGGCACGAGAAATGCACTGCATATGCTGGCATATCGGATGTGTTCTATGCTTGTAAACTGCATGCACACTCTTATGCTCGTACCTATAGTCGCGGATCAAGCCGAGATCAAGGATTGACCCTCGGTTCTCTCTCTTTATCTCGTTATCCGGTTACGGTTTAACCGAGGGTCAATCCTTGATCTCGGCTTGATCCGCGACTATAGATACGGGCATTCGTTACAAGTACGCACTCTTATGCATGGGTTTATTATAATTTACTGTATAAATTACTTATTTTGGTTATATATTTTTTTATTGATAGTGTATTTAATAATTAGTATCTACTAATTAAGTTTGCAATATTGTTGTTGAAAGTCCAATAAGATTTAATACAAATTTCTGCGTTTACTATTGCTTCATTTTATTTAATATTTCGGGTCAAACCTTGAGTGCGCTCTCCTACAGCTCTGTACCTACCTTGGTAATTTCTTCCCTTAATACTTAACTGCTGGATAATTATTATGACAACGTGTTAAGAACACGAACAATGACGAGACGGTCATTGCCTTACAGCTAACGCAGTTGGATGCGAATGCGAGGCACCTGGGGAGAGTCAAACATTCGTATGACTAGTCTCCATACTTCCGAAGGCACGTTAGCCGGTGGTCCTCATGGGTTAGTAAATTTCCACCATTAACATAAACAACCAGGATACAGGCACATCTGAAGGCACTTCTAGCAAGCTACCTAATGAATGTAAAATATTTATAATATATGCTAATGGAATTAACATTACCAAGGAAACGATGCAGATGTTGGAAATAACAAGTCTTATAAGGCTTAAACTAAGTTGAAGAAGACGAACTGTTAAGAACCAGCATAATGGGGATGGGTAATACAGGGTGAAATCCTAGTTAACCATCTACAAACATTAGGTATTTTATGTAATTTTCTTTGATAAATTTATAATAATATTGGTTTAATAAAACTGCCAAATTAAGGTTTCTAATATAAATGTTTTCTCATCGTTTTCTTAGAGTAGATTATTACTTTCATAATACCTATTATTATGTGCGTAAACTTATACAATACCCAAGAGAAATAATGCTCGCACCATAAAGAAAAAATAATTTTATACATTAACATTTAGAACAATCAGGATAGTCGATTTTTCCAGGTTGCAGCATTGGATTTGGGTTAAAATATAATTTAAGAAATGAGAAATGCTTAAAGGAAATGGTGCAAGCTTTTATTAAAGAATTTGAATAAAAAATGAATAAAGAAATAAAAAACCTTATAATTAAAATAATAAAAGACTTTGAAAAATGATCAACTGCTATAGTTTTCAAAAAATTGGTTTTTTACTATTACTAATCAAATTTTCAGGCATGCAGGTAGGTATCGTAAGAATGAATATTTGAAATCTGATAAGTGACATCGAGAAAACAACCCAACACACTGAAAATAGTAGAGTGAAATTATTAATGATATTTTATTTAATATGAAAATGTACTCAACTTTTGTAATTTTTAAAACCAAATGCATGTTCTTTCAATGTACTATAATTTATACAGACGTACCTACGTTGTGCAAAAATAAATTATTAATCTAATGATATATTGAAGTGCTACATAAAAGATTGTGAAAAGGCAGTGACAAGTTTCCGTTCTACACTATGTGAAAAATTAATCCAAATATTAAATTCAATATGTCAGCATCGATACCTTTTACATCAGTCAACATACTGATGCGAAAATGGAGCAGTGACTTATAGGTACTGATAAAATTGTTAACAATTTTTAAAATAAAATTGTATGAAATAAATTATGTAGGATAATAAATTATCACAACATAAACCTTTCGTCTCGTGTAAAATATCACGAAAATATTGGAGGTCTACAAGTTTAATTAAATTTTTGTAGGTTAATCTCTACCTATTTCTACCTTATTTTATCGCAATAGAATCATTCTCTACTGTTCAGAAATAAAAGCTTTTTTTAAATATTTAATTGGCCAGTAATTTGACTAGCACAATTCAATGAAACTACAAATGTGAATTACACTCGGATATCCATCGGTGAATAAAGGGGAAGCAATGACCGTCTGGATGTTCAAACAGAGTCGAATTCGAGGTGAAAACTATAATCAATATAAAAATACAAATAAATTTACTGGAAAAATCAGAGAATAAATACCAGCTTACTCTACAACTTTTGAAAGAATTTCCTTGATGTAAGTAGGTTTTGATTGAATTACTTTTCCGTTAGAATATAGGAATAAAAGCAAATCTAAAATCAGCTTTTTTAAATAAAATTAATAATGGTATGAGTAAGGGGTTTCGGTTTCAAACAGCTATAATGAGAGCAAATTGCCTCGCAAAATAAACTCTATTTAAATTTAAATTAGGAATGGTAAAAACACATTTATTAACAAAATAAAACTATTCGACGAATTTTGTATTCCAAGTTTTATGAAAAGAGACGTATAATTAAATCATCTTTGATTTTTATATGTAAAAAGAATAATATACGTTTTGATTTATAATATACAGTAATCTGAAGTCTCTAAATTGGAATATGAGAGGTATTTCATTAAAAGAGCGCCTACATATTTTAAATTTTTAAATAAAGCAAAAACTATAACATGAGGAGTCAATGTAATTTTTTTTATTTAAAACCTCATTCAATGTCAGCAGTAAATTCTGATGCCCACCACATGAGCGTTTGCAAGAATAAATTTGTTGAACATAGTTTTCTATTACTTTTTTGCATAAATCAGACCCTATGATATCATTAATGATATGAATTATGTTGTTCTTTAGGTCATTTAATTTTCGTGGTTTATTATCTTAAACTAATGATTTAACAAAGTCTGAAAGAAAAATGTAAAGGTGTTAAATCACAGAACCATTATTTCTTGAAATAATTTGTTCACCAAACTTTTCCTTCAATAAGTCAGTTGTTGCATTAGCAGTGTGTGACATGTGGCACCATCCTGTTGAAACCACATCTATTCCAAGTTAATATTATCCAGTTCATCCTAAAAATTATTTGTTATCATTGAACGATAACGTTTTCTATTAACAGTAACAGTGTTGCTTTCATCCATACCATACACTTGATTTTTAAGGTTGTATTAGGTTCATGAATCACTTGTGAATTTTCTATTGAAAATTGGGTTTAACGAATTCATTAATTCAAACGCTCAGCTGGTGGACATTTGAATGATGTTATATTCCATCATTAATGCCACTGATTAAGCTTCCAAATAAAAAAAAAATTACATTGATACGTGATACCGCATTCGAGTATAGGTACATAGTTTTTGTTTTATTTAAATTAAAAATAGGTGCGCTCTTAATGAAAGACCGTTTATTATATTGAAATGAAGCTTTGAAAATGTACTGCAAGTACATCAAAGCATGATTTAAAATTGCAATTCCAGTAGAGTAGGTAATGGTTAAATTAATATCAATTAAATTTTTAGACAAGCTAATTCCAAATACATAATATCGGTTACTACAGAAATATCGTACCTACTTTATGCTGGAACCAAACAGCTGCTTGCCGGTAAACAAATGCATTTTAAGTAGCACATACTTAAAGCTACTATTACCATAACTATGTTATATCGCAACAGCTGTGTCTGACGTCCAACACGAGACATTATTAGGTACATAATTATTAATGATTACATGATCCAATAAAACAATAATTAACTCTCAATGTCGATATACGTATACCTCCATGCTTGGCTTGTCATATTATGTGATAAACCATTTTTACATAGCATTTGAAGGTGATAGCATTTTAAGAACACCATTTACAGTTATGTTTGGCTTGACCGATATGGGATATGCCCATTGAACCCAATTTTTATATATAATTTATTTACGGAAATATCCTATTATTTTTTTTACAACTAATTATACAGTATAAGATTCCAACATTACAAGCCTACAAGTTCCAATTCTTGAATATTCTCTAACGTAAACGCGACATCTACCGACGATTCAGAACTATAGCCTCATTTCCTAACCACTACACCAAACGACATACATATTAGATACAAAAGTCACATACTCTAAAAATGAAGTAAGCCGGACATAATCAATTAGTATTTCGACCTTTACAGAAAAAGATAATGAAGAACTAACTCAAAAAACATAGTTTGTCCAACCAAACTTATCTGCAATATCATGATCATGTCGAGCATGGTCGAACTATTTTATGGCCCTAATTTTGTGCATTATTACCTGTAATATCATGATTATGTCGAGCACGGTCGGGGTCTATTTAATAGTCATAATTTTCTGCATTAGTCACTTAAGAATGTGTCAATGCCAAAACAATTGTTAGTAATCAATTATTGTTATGTGACAAAAGCATTAAATTATTTGGTTATTGTTTGATTGAAGCCTAATACTAATTCTTTAAAATTAAAACAAATTGAAAGCGCTACCTCCTATTATAAACCGATAATACTTTATAAATGAATAAGTGTCAGATTCGTGCTAATACATGCAAAATACAAAATTTGTGTTGACCTACCAAAAGATAAAATGAGGCAAGGTAATTTTAGATATCAACGGTGGTTTGTAGCTCTAATGACCGGTTTCATAAAACTTTTAACAACCATTAAATTGAACACTAATCATTGTTAAAAGTTAAAGTTAAAATTCAAGATTTTCATATTATTAGCTAAATATATCACAACTCTAAAGTTTATTTTAACTATTGCAGTATTATTTTGTACACCAAATATCAATTTAATAACATACTAAGCAGTAGGTTAGATAACTTTAATAAGAGAATTTCCCCGAATTTATTTATTATACACGAAAAATTTCTAACACCCATTCATCATCAAAATCTATACAAAATGTATGATTATATTAACGATGTTTCAAAAAAATTAACGAAGGCAAAGGAGGAGATTCGTTAGTTACGGTTGCGAATACACGTATTCAAATCTGCTCCTACTCAAATTACATTAATTGCATTAATTTAAACATTTTCTTGTTAATATTACTTTCTAGTGTCACTTTATAATTTATCTGATTCAATTGTGTTCATTTTCGAGTTTAATTTTCTGTTTTGTGTTAATTTCAGTTTATGTTTTCGTTTACAATTTTGACATTTATTCAAACTGTCAGCAAAATTAAACTAGGAACGAAAGTAACGGAGCGAGACAGTCGTCCCTACATTAGTGCTGCAAAGTTTTGTTAAGTCGAACCAGTTTGCCTGCCTTTTTAAAGGCACAAACTGACCAACACTCCAGTCACAACGTTTGACGTACCCGACGTCAAAAAGTTCCAGAAACGGCGCTCGGAGCGGTTCCATCCCCCCAGTACCAAAAAAGTCAAACGATTGGCAACGAGTGAACAGATACCCCCGTTACCCGCCACCATCTCAAGTATCCAACTGGCTACTAAGGCCATAGCAGAGGCAAATCTTAACGATATCACTTCAGACGCCTCTATCGTCTTCAAGCCTATTGCTCCGTCTCCCACCGCTTCAAATATCGTTATACCAGACGCTTCTATGGATATCACTGACAATCAAGTGTTCGATGTAGTCGCACCGAACATAGAACTATACAATCGTTTTGGAATTCTCGAAAAAGCGCCTGAACAACCACCAAAACCAGCCATCACGGAACCCAAATGGCAAATAGTCTCTTCACAACGCCGACCAAGGCCACCCGTTCCCCAGGGGGTCTCCGGAGCCCAATCAGCAACACCAACAGTCCCAAGAGCCCAAAGACCACCACCCATAGTACTGGCAACCCCAATTGGCGATTTACGGAAGTTTATGGCCACCATCAAACCCATTGTAAAAGAAAACGTCCGAATACAGCACGTACGCGGGCAAACCTGGATTTATGCTAACACAAGAGAGGATCACGAAGGACTAAAAAAAATCATCCTAGTTCCAGGTGGCCCGCAAGGCTTCACATATGGTTACAAAGAAGACCGCACGATAAAGTTGGTGATGAAGGGTTCGCCTTACATGGACCCACTTTATGTAAAAGAACAACTGGCTCAAGAACATGGAATCCAAACAATCAAAATCACCCAGCTCAAGAATAAATTTCAGGACTTGACCCCATCATTCCTGGTCAATTTCGCCGCCGGCACCACGATGTGTGCCATTAAAGCAGTAAGAACCCTGGGTCCCATCGTGGTGCGCTTTGAGGAGGTGCACCAGCGCACTCACCACCTGCAGTGTTTTCGCTGCCAGAACTTCGGTCATGGCAGCGCGCACTGCAACATAAATCCGAGATGCGTTAAGTGCACCCTTCCACATTCAACAGCCGCCTGCCCAAGAACCACCAAAGATGACGGAGTTCGATGCTGCAACTGCGGAGGATCTCATGCTGCCAACTGGTCCGAGTGCCCGAAGTACGTGGACTATGCATCTAAGGTGAGTGCAACTGCTAGGCGGAACACCACCACACAGTCACCATCCCAACCCGCTCCCGTTTTAAATATTGCAAATATCCAATCCTTCCCTGCTCTCCCAGCGCGTTCAACCATGACCCAGTTCACCACTCCTCAAGTGGTGCAACAGCAATTTCAACAAACCCTTAGCAGCGACCCAACTGACCCTTCAGAAACTCCGGTAGACATTAATCGCGTAATGCAGGCGGTTAGGGCGTTAGACGAGCTCATAGATTTACCCCGAACATTCGCCATGATTATGGAATGTACGGAGCGACTCACTGGAGTCAAAAATGCGTTTCAGAAACTCACAATCTTAAATGAAATCGCAATTAAATACGATGTCAAATAAAGCCAATCTAACCTTAATCTCCTGGAACGCGAACGGTATCTACCGGAAAGTGCACGAGCTGGCGGTCCTAGCGAATGACATAAAACCCGACATAATTTTAGTACAAGAAACGAAACTTAACAAAAGACGTCCACCAAAACTAACCGACTACATAACGTACAACCAGCCGAAGACAGCCGGAGGGGGTCTTTTAACTTACGTTAAAAATACTCTCAACCCGGCAATGACAAACATTACCACCGACGAGGCTGAGACCCAAACCATACAATTAAATGACCTAACAATTACAAATTATTACTTAAACCCACTCAACCGACACAACTTCAACGACATCAACAAAATTATACAAAATTCTAGTAAGGCAATTATTGCGGGCGATTTCAATTCTATCCACTTTAGTTGGAGCCAGGGGACCCCGAACGAAAACGGTCGTAGCCTCCTCGACTACATCGCAACGCACCCGCTCCCACTTTTACTTCAATATCCAGACGGCCCCACCCACATCCCCGGTTGCACCGCTCATTCTCCTTCAACGATCGACTTGGCGATTACTCACAACTTAGCTGTCGCAAACACATCTGTGTTGCAAAAGCTAAGTTCTGATCACCTTCCAGTCCTCATCGAAATTGAATCCATCACTTTACCATTTGCTCCACCAAGACCCCGTACCATAACCGACTGGACCGCTTTCGGACGGGAGCTTCTGGACAAGGAAATCATCCGCAATATTGCCACAAACGAAGACATCGACGACGCAATTATCAAATTCACAAAGACATTAATTAAAACATACAACCGTAACACAAAGGATACCCCTAAACCTGACTACAACACTAAAATTACCCCGGAAATCAAAACAAAAATCAAAAATAAAAACAAATTAAGGAAAATCTACCAACGACACCATTACCCACAACTTAAAGACCAAATAAACAAACTGACAAACGACATAAGTAATGACATAAGTAAAATCAAACAAGACAACTGGGACAAAACTTTAAGTAACATTACCCCATCAAACCTTAAAAAAGTTTGGCGGCTAGCCAAAACCTTTAAAAACGACGAACCCAACAGACAATTTCCCGTCCTCCACACTAATCAAGGCCAAATAATATTTGACCTCGACAAAGCAAACACCATCGCTGAAGTTTACCTCTCCCATCACAATTTAACAAACAGAACAATAAATCCTGACATCGACAACCAAGTACTCACCTCAATTAACACAATTAATAATTCCCAAACACCCACCCCAGTTTCCGATTTAACCTGTCCCAATGAAATTAAACAAATTATTAAAAAATTCAAAAACAAAGCTCCCGGCCGGGACAAAATCAGCACCTACATGTTAAAAAAGCTCCCCAAAAAATTCCTTGTCCAAATTTATTATATCCTTAACGCCTGCCTAAAAAACCAGTATTTCCCAAAAGCCTGGAAATCCGCTATAGTCATTCCCATCCCTAAACCAGGCAAACCTAAACACCTCCCTTCAAGCTACCGTCCCATCAGTTTACTCCCAACTTTATCCAAAATACTTGAAAAAATCTTACTTAACAGAATTCAAGCGTTCGAAACCCAAAATAACCTTCTAATAAAAGAACAGTTTGGGTTTCGTACAAACCACTCCACCACCCTTCAACTTGCCATTCTAATCAACGATATCACCATCAACTTCAATAAAGATAAATCTACAACCACTGTCCTTCTAGATATGGAAAAGGCTTTCGACACCGTTTGGCACGACGGCCTTTTACATAAGCTATTAGTCTTGAAATTCCCAACTCATATCATAAAATTGTTAGCCAGCTTCCTTTCAAACCGATCCTTCCAGGTCAAAATCAACAACTCACTATCAAATCCACAACCCATACCGGCCGGTGTCCCTCAAGGCGCCATCCTCTCCCCAACATTATTTAACTACTACATAAACGACATACCAAAAACGGACGACACCACACTCACTCTCTACGCGGACGACACCGGCGTATCCGCAGCCGCAAAAACCAAGGACGAGACCATCGAAAAAGTACAAATACACGCCGACAAGTTACTTGACTACTACGATGACTGGCGGCTGCAGGTTAACGCCGCAAAAACTACCACGACCACATTTTCACAAAAACGTGACAGAATGACAAACAAACTTAACATGAACGGAGTAGAAATTAAATCGACGCCGACGTCCAAATACTTGGGGGTTATCCTAGACAAACGACTGACATTTAAAGATCACTTTTTAGAAACCGCGAAGAAAGCCACTCGTGCAATGCACGCCCTTTTCCCGCTTCTTTCCTGTAGAAATAAACTCCATCCAAATATCCGCCTTCAGATTTATAAAACCATGATTTTACCTATACTCCTTTATGCTTCCCCGGTGTGGAGCAAAGCTGCTCGCACCAACATCCTTATCCTACAACGTACCCAGAACAAGTGCCTCCGAGTGATCACCGGATCCCACAAATACACCGATTTATACGATCTACACGAATTAGCAAACATGCCCCGACTTCCCACACAAATTCATCATGCCGCAGTCAAATTTTTCGATCACACGGTCAAGCGGAACCAAACTACAGCCCACATTAACACAATTCACAAAAATAATTTGCCCTTCAGGCGTATCAAACATAAACTCATTCACAACATAATGTTGTAAACTACAAACACGCCACTTACACGCTAATCATGTCGCCTGGTTTTTACACTCGTTTTCCAGGAAGTAGCCCACGTATGAGGACGCCAAACATCTAAAACGACCATATGGACGCTGATATGCTACGCAGGAGCAGCGAAAATTTTATGTATATAAAAACCGTCTTCTGTAGCAACTTGGTTGCTGCAGGAGACAATGTGTTTGTAATATGTCAAAAAAATAATAGAGTCTGTTGAATTGAATTGAATTGAATTGAAAACGAAGGCAAAAAATATGTGAAATATAATTTAGAATTTGCTGGCAAAATTAATTCCAAGTGCAAAGAAAACTTGAATATTTCACATTTAATTTAGATTATTAGATGCATAATACCAAATGGTACTTTAGATTAAAAATCAATTAAGCAGTTACTATTAATTTATTGTAATCGCAAAATCATAATTCCATAGGAAACCAACAAAAAGGAGACACAGTTTGAACTTATTTAAGTACTACTTTAAATGCATTCAAATGCTCTTCACTTCAAACGCTTTCACTTCATATCAGTAAAATCAAAGCCAATGGAATACAAAAAAAAAATTGCTGCAGATTTGGCAAAAATGTTGTAGGTAGATAAAATTCAAATTTTTATTAAAATGCAAATTCAGGCATAAAAAACCCAAAACTTCTCATTTATAAATTCATACAATTTCAGAACCAAACTTGGCATTTTGCAAAAGAAGTTTGTCTAAATTGTAGGATCGTATACTTTGTATGTTGACAGTGTTCAAAGGTATAATGTTATTATAATATATTATTCAAAAAATTTGGCACATAGAAATGATCAAACAAGCTTAAAATTTCTTTTCAAATTGCATTTCATAAGTTATAACGTAAATATAATTTTCTTGTCGCAGTTTACAAATGAACCAATTTTAAATTGAAAGTCGGTATAAGTTTTTGATTTATTTTGTTTCAGGATCAATTCTTGAAAATTGGATTGCAGCAGTGTATTTATTTATTTCTTTTTCATTTAGAAGTTGCCAGTATTTTACAAGTAAGTAAAAAGAAAACTTTATTTTTGTCTGTATAGGTCCGAACGATTTCGTTTTTTCGAAAAAAAAATTTCCATTTTTTGAATTTATGCTACTATTTCTTGACATGGTTCATATGTAAATGTAAAATTGTTCTTATTAATTTGTGAAGTTTTTTTACAATAATAAGTTCATAATTTTAACATTTATAGATTTCAAAAACCGAATATCATATTATAACTTTTAGATGTTAAGCCTTAGTTACGTTATGCAGATATATGGTTAATATTTGGAATGGAAGAACTTGTTAATTAAAATTATTAATAATGTACAATACCAATAATTGAACACAATACATTTTAATTATACGTTTCTGGTTTAAGGTTCTATTCAACATTTCTATTGTATCAAAATACATTCCAAGGGTTCATCAACTGAATTGTTATAACATAAAATATTTGTTACGTTGAAGTAAATCGCGTGCTATAGAAAAATAAGAACAGCTGATCGCTTACATTTTCTTATTTATACAAAACTATAGGTTAAAGCTTTGAAAAGCCAAAAATTTAATGCATAAATTGGGTCACAATTATAAAAACTTAATTCGCAGTTTAATATTTAACAATTTAATTCGTACTTCACCATCCTGAAATGTAACTGCAAAAAAAGCAATTAAAAGTTTCTTGACAAAAGATGAGATACTTATAAGAACTTGCAGAGTTATCACATTTTTAATTTAAAAGTTTTCGTGCGTTTTGGAATAACAAAGTAAAAGAATGAAACTTACAGTATCAAGTTTTGTGTTATTGTGCTTAACAATATAAAGCCAATATCAATCTAAAGTCGTGAAAAAATCATTTTTCCGGTATAGAGCGGAGACTGAACGTAGATTGAATGTAGTGGTCCTATTGGGTAAATAACTATAATTAAAATTTTTGGAATAAATTAAATATATTCAAACGATAATAGAAAACTTTTCATGAAATATAGAAAATTTCAATCAAAATGTAGACTTTCGAAAATTGTTGCATATTTCCGTGACCTTTTAATATCATTATATCTTTTTGACATGCAATTTAATAATACAAGAAAACTTACACGAACCATATAAAGTTTAATAACCATTGTTACCATCACAATAAAATGGTAGGTTCAATAACTTCCTAAAAAGATTTCAAATTTGATAAAAGATTAGGAATCAAATATAATTTCTTTCTTTAACTACATTACAAACAACAGAATTTTTGAAAATTATTCAATAATAAAAATATATTATATGTATTTTAATGAAGAAGAAACTTTTCTATTATAATTGTACAAATTTCATATTTTCAACAAGAAATATTTAGTGAGTGAGTGAGTGATTAATTACTAATTAGTACAACAAGAATCTTGCAGTTTTTATAATATAAAATAACTACAGCCCAGCCAAATATCCAATTATGATCCTTAAAAAATATTTGTTAGAATTTAGTACATACTAAGAGCACTCATTTATTTTAAAATTACATGAAAAGATGGTGCTGGAAATTTCAAATAGTCTCGTGTTCTAAAAAAGTTAAAAATATTGCAAAAAATATAAAAGATACAAGATTTCAAAGAATTTGCAGAAGTCTATTCTGTTGGAATTTAACTAATCTTATAAAAAAAATTCAATTTTGTTTGAAATGTTAAAAGGAGATCTAAACAAGATAATCTTTTGATCATAAAAATTACTTTTCTATTCAAATGCATGCTCATATAAAATATACAGGTCAGTTATTTTAGATTTATAATATTTTGTATTTGAATTATATTAAATTTTCAGTGGTTGAAATCATAATTTAAAATATTAAAATGTTATCGTTATAAAAATTTACATATTAGTTGAACACGCCACTCTTATAATGTTTATATGTACACCAACTATTAAAATACATAAATCGATTCATTAAACCCCGATTTGCTATTTGTCTTTCTATCAAAAATTGAAATATTTGATTTAACGTCACTTTAAAAAACATAATTTTTGAGTAAGTTCGTAAAAAGACTTAATCCTGTTAAGCACGCATGGGAAATTACTATCAACAGACAATTTTAATTTCTTTTACCAGTTTTGGCCTATTATGTCATTCTTACAAATTTCAGTATTTAAATGGGGAGGATTAGCCACTAACTTTGTTGATTCTTTTTCTAAATGAAAGTAGAGCGAAAATGGCGTTTGATCTAATGCGCTCTATATTTGTAAAGTTTTGATTTTGGGTTATTTACATTATCAGAAATTACGCGCATGAATTGATTAACGAGCTTCACCCTGTCGATTAAATAAATAAAAGTAACTCGAAATGCAATAAATTGTTCCCGAAAATAGAACGGATTAGATCAAAAGATGAGACACGAATATCATCATTTTCTCTCTACGTGATTTAAAAAGAAAATCACCAAAATTAATAAATGATCTGCTACAGGTTCCACTTGTAAGCCAGGCTTCCTGAGGTGGAAATTTTACAGATAATAATTGCACAAGATTGGATTGTAACACGAGGGATCGGGGTGCTGTGTTTCACGCGATTGTGAATTTTGATTTTTTATTAAAATTTTAGTAAGTGCTGGCATAATTTACCAAAGTAATATTTGAGCTTTGGTCCCCTTGCTTTTTATGAATATGTTACACTTGGATCTTTTTAGTAACAGCTGCGATACATTTTTGTTCGATGTGGGGGATATATTTTTAAGTGACTGTTTCCCAATGGATAAGAGGAGACGAGAAAATAAGTTGAGCTCTTATTCATTGTAATGGCATGATAGATTTTACTAATAAAAAAAACTCACCATGTTAGTAAACGCAATTTAGAAAAGATATGAATCTTTATTAGAAATTTGACAGGTTGTACGACGGGGTAAGTAATAAGGAAATAGGAAATATTTTATACGTATTTTAGCTTGATGATAACCATTGTAGATGTGTATTTTTATTTATCAGATTTGTAATCCAATTGAAGGTTGTGGAATCACCTGATCTACTTCACAAGACTGTCAACAGATGCCGCTACTAAATAAATAAAACAATTTATTAAGCATTCCCATAAGCATTCCATTCTGTTGACAGTCTTTTGAAGTAGATCAGATTTTCCTAAAACCAACAATGGAACTGACGATCTGATGCTAAATAATCAGATACATTAATGAAAGTGGATAAGTGAGGTTGTTTGTTACCTCTTCAACTATGCATTTTAAATGTACAGTATCTATGGTTATATAATTTTAATCGTATATTAAATTTTAACTTTCTTGGTGTAATCGATCCTGTACAAAGTATTTTCATTAGTACAAGTTTGCTTGTTTTTTCTGATATTGATTCAGTAAAATTTGAATGAGATGGAACCGCTTAAAATCAAAAAAATATTTCTTTTAATTAGGTTTTCGGCTTCACCAAATTCACCGTTTAGAAAGAAAATTAATCCTACAAATATGGAAAATTACTTTGAATAAAAAGTAATTTTTTGACTGTATTTCGGCCATAATTCACAATTTTGAATATTATTAAGAATAATTAAATATTAATTATTGCTTATACTTCGTTTTTTAACTTAGAAAAATAATTCTATAAATTTTAATCGAACAACAATTAAATTGTCTATTAAGTATCTATTTCAAGGTGATTAGAATAATCTGCATAAGTTAATGTTAATTTACTTCGAGAGATAACCTCTTTAGCAACTGATAATTCAAAATCTTAGTTATCTTATCATCATTATTTTAACTCCTCAGAGTCTATAATAAAAAATTCTACTTATACAAGGACAGACAAAAGAACCGATAAATATTTTTTATATTTAGTTACACATAAAAAATTTACTATTCCATCAATCGCTGTGTTGCTGTTATTACTGTGGGATTTTCAAGCATTAATATAGAATTTATATTTTTCAGCCGATAAAAATGTATCGACTTAGGGTCCTTAAACTGCAAAATTTGAAATGATCGTTTTTATCCTATTTTAATAGAGAATGTGAAACATGATCTTGAATTTATCTATAAGTACTAAGAGTAGCATAAAAAATTCAACTTAAGAAATGTAACTATCAGCTTATTTTATTTTGGTTTACATTTGTTTTTATCAATTTATCTCAACAACAGTTTGTTGCTATATTAGTCAATCACTAAAGTATTTTCATTCAAATCATTTCAAATTCAAAATTTTTTTGGGAAAACCCCCCATGACCAAAGTCGAGAAGAACATCTAACAAAAAATAGTCCAGCTGACTTCAGTCGACATTTTTCTGTTAAAAACCGCGAAAAATCATTAACGATTTCAAGAGAAGTTTTCGAGTAAACAATTTTTAAAATAATGTTCTAGCAAAATAATGATTGCTAGGACATTTATATCTTTATTTTGAAAATAATACTATCGGTCCTTTTTGACGATCCTTGTGCTACTTCCATTAAACATTTCTTCATGCTTACAGTCAATTGCTGCATGCAAATATAAGTATAAACAATAAAATACTTTGTAATAAATTAATATACCATAAAATCATGAAAAAACTAGGTGAATCAAAATTAAAGTGCATATTAAAGTAAGATCATGCACAACGACAACATTTACGAAAATTCCACTTACAGGTTTTGGAGTTGCTAAGTATTTCTGTAACAAATTCGATTAACAAGTTAGTTTGTTTTTGCAAAGATCACACAAAATTCAAACTAAAAAGAAATGTTTACCTCATAACACATACAAAATATCAATGCTAATGGATTAATGAACATTGAAGTCAATGGTAACCGGTTGTACCTTCTTATAAGGAAAATCAATATAAAGTTATCGTAATTTGAAATTTAAATTTTAAAAATAATATAAGAAGTGATAGATTACTGAAAATATTCTTATCGAAAGTGCTACGTTATGATGCTTATGGTACTTATATATTTTTAGTTTTTTTGTCACAAGATGAAAAATGACATTACACTTGAATGAAGCGATTCTTCAATAGAAGTATAGTAATTTAAGGGTACTTCTAAATTGATAAATATGTCTGAAGAAAGCTACATGCAGGAGAAGTACGATTATTTATTAGGAGATTTTAAATGATCTCACTGGTCACAGACCGTCCTCATCCTGCGACTTCAAAATATACCAGAATTTATGACTTCTCAACTGTAATAGAATTTTATATGACATGACGGAGGAAATTCAAAAACAGTAAATATCGGTGAAGAATCCCAGAAGTAATCTAAATAAAAACATTTTGCTGTAATGTAATTGCATATTTGAATAGTCTGTTACTCGTTTGAAACGCTAACAAAGGGTGAACCGGTTTTCTCATCCAGTTACCCCATTAAATAACATCCAAACTTGAATCTTCGAAAACCACGGAAAAACAATTTACATAGACTTAACGGTGAAATAAAATAAATTAGTGCTTTTTAAGTAGTCAATTTTCACTTTAACCTTCAAGCACTCGCAAATAATGACACATTTAGGGATGTACCTGTTACTGGTATAAATCATCAAGCGATGAAATGTCTAAACCGGAAATTTGCAAATTCTTGAAAGGTTAAGAACACAATCCATTACAATGGAATTTAATAGAGAGAAATTTAGAGTAATTGATATACAATAAAGGAGACATTATTATTCTCAATTATTGTGACTGCTTTTCCTTGTGTTTTCAATAAATTTTAGTTTATAATATAAATATTACTTACGTTCTTCCCGTGAGATTTGGATTTCTTCATGCTGGCAGCGGGTAATTTCACTCGACAACACTATTTCTCTCATCGTTTCACGGACCACCCTGTAGATGTGGCCCTAAAAATAAATTTGTGTTAAAATTTTTGTAGAACCGCTTAAAGATAAACTACTGAAATCATGAAACTAAAGTTATAATCGATAGCAAGACCGATAAAACAAGAAACCAAATTTTAAATGGAATCCTGCAATTCCTCAGAGATGAGGATTCACAGGCTTACACCGTAAAGTTAACCTCAGAATATTTCAATTTAAAGTAGAATTTGAATTACTCTTGATTAAGTTAAAACTCTAAACATTAGTTATTTGGTTAAGCTACTTTGCTGGAATTTCACCATCTTCCATTTATGTTTCAGATATTATTTATTATAAAAATATTAGCAATGAATATATTAATTTGGATTATAATTTATAATAGTCATAAAATAAATCCAAATTTGTTCCTAAATGATGCATCGAGTGCATACCGAAGTTTGTTACTTTAAGGATCATGGGCATGAGTAATTTATTAATCATACCTACAGACAAAACTCTTAAATTCAAAACAGATATTACCTAGAAAAAAAATGTAAAATTTATGAAGCATTTGCCTTTCTAAACGTAAAATTTGAATTTCAAATTGAAAATAATACCAAGAAATTACAGAGTTACAAGTTTGGAGGGTTGAAATACGTAATCGACTGAATATTTAAATAATCCTCGACCTATCTCAATCAATTATTTTTTAAATACCAAAAAAATTGTAACGCATATAATGCTCCATTTCATTTAAATTGAATTGGAATAAACGCATTATGTTCTTTACTATGCAATAGAGATATAAGTGCATAACTAATTGCGCACCTGGAAATTGTAATGAACTTGGTAAATAGATTGTCATTGAAAACTAATCAAAGCCAGTGATGCTTGCTCTAGATTTTGCTGGAGGCTATATTGCACGTGCTCATAAATAATTTAACATGATAGACCACACGGTCCTGTATCCAAACAATTTTCTCTATAATAAATAACAACCCCACAATTATTATTATACACATCAGGTCTAATATGTGTTACAGTAGCTCGAAAAAGTAATAAGAAAAAAATGAAAGTATTGCATAATACGTCAGAACACGTGGATTTTTATGAGTTTAATTAATTGGATGTTAGCCATATAAGTAGAATTGAGAAGAATCTCGAACTTTGTCATTTTTAAAATAATATAATAAATTGTTAATACTAAAAAAAGACTTTATATTGTTTGCTTAGTTGGAATTCGATTAGTGTGCTACCAATCAGAGGCTTATAAACTTTTCGTGGGTTGTTAATAAATAAGCGACCAATCAGAATTGCGATAGAACATTGCGGACAGACAGAATTTGGTACGAAATTCTTATGTTTATACGTAAATACTTTGTATTAAAATTCTAATTTATTAGTATAATATTACATTTTCTTATTAATATAGTATATATTTTAATAAATTAATATATTAAGTTGTAAATGCTAACAAACCAATTCGCAAGGTTGGTAGTTGGGCTCGGATAACGTTGTAATGCGTTTCAAAAAACCGATTATATCACAATCAATATATTAAGTATGGCCTTCATTTATGGTAGTGGCGTAGCCAGGGTGCCCAATCAAGGGTTATCTTCATGTTTTAATGGCGAGGAGTAAATATTTACTCTTCTCTCAGACGATCTTCTGAGTTGTACTGTAAAAAAAATCGGTAAACCTGTAATCTGTAAACAGATTTTCTTCTGTCTTTTCTTTTATTCTCTTCCAATGAGTTGGGATTAAATAATCTGAGTCGCAAAATAATTCACAAAACTGGATAAAATTCTTACATTGCAATTAAATATTTCATTTCTGTGTACCTACTATGTGAGACGGACATTGCCTTGCAGCTAACGCATTTGGATGCGAATGCGGGGTACCGCGTTCACACCTGGGGAGAGTTAAACTTTCTTATAACCAAATCTCCGTGCTTCGGAGGGGCATGTTAAGCCGGCGGTCACCCTAAGTTGACGAATTGCCACCGGTAATAAAAAAAACAGGGTTCAACCCATCTGACCAGCGTGGTGAATTATGGCCAAAAACCTCCAATGGGAGAGGCTTAGGTCCAGTACTGGGCGGAAAAAAGGTTGACAAGAAGAAGAATATTAATTAATGTGGGTTGATTCGTCCCCGCAACCATTATAAAAATTGGACAATTTACAGATGTTAGAAATAATATCTTAGCTTTGAGATGTCTCTGGTTCTTGATGTTAACGGATGGTCAACAATATTGTAGTGCAGGACGATTGAATTAGTGGACAATACAGCTAACTTTTTCGTTAAAACAAGTGAATTTGGAAGGTCCTAAACAAAATGGTTCAATATTGTTATCAGGTTACGAATATAATAACTAGATCTCTGAATATTCAAAAGCTGATTCACAGGAGGTAATTAAATCCACCTAGAGGTGACTGTGTACCTTTAATTTAACAAAATTGTCCTGTCATAAATGAATGTTTAATTATTATTTTCATTGAGACGGTCATTGCCTTGCAGCTAACGCAGTTGGATGCAAATGCGGGGCACCGGGTTCAAACCTGGGGAGAGTCAAACTTTCTTATGACTGGTCTCCGTGCTTCGGAAGGCACGTTAAGCCGGTGGTCCCCTGGGTTAGTGAATTGCCACCATTAACATAAAAACCAGGATACATGGCACATCTGACGGCAAGTCTAACAAGCTACCTAATGGATGAAAAATTTGTATATGCTCACAGAACCAACACTGCCAAGGAAACGACGCAGATGTTGGTAATAACAAGCCTTAAGGCTTAAACTAAGAATAAGAAGAAGAATTATTATTCACTGGGGATGGGAGTATAAAATTCTACATTGATACAAATGATGACAAAATTAAAGCCTGCTTTCTGAATAGTCCTTTAAAAAGGCATGTAGTTTTCGATGAGACGGTCATTGCCTTGCAGCTAATGCAGTGGGATGCGAATATGGGGCACCGGGTTCAAACCTGGGGAGAGTCAAACTTTCTTATGACTAGTCTCCGTGCTTCGGAAGGCACGTTAAGCCGTGGTCCCCTGGGTTAGTGAATTGCTACCATTAACATAAAAACCAGGATACAGGCACATCTGAAGGCAAGTCTAACAAGCTACCCGATGGATGTAAAATATTTATATGCTCAAAGTTTCTAACACTGCCAAGGAAACGACGCATGTGTTGGAAAATAACAGGCCTTGGCCTACTAGAAGAAAATTCTCTAGAGAATTACTTCTAGAAAGAAGAAGAAAAAGTAGTTTTCGATGATTAGTTTTACAATATTTTAAGTCTGGTTGTTTTGTCAAGAAATGTTTAGCACAAATTGAATAACAATTAATATTGAAATCTAAAAAGGAGTCAAAACAGATAACTTATTTACCCATATGAAATTTAAAAAAAGCCCAGCAGCTATTGCTTTGAAACTGAGTCGAATTATTTTCCCCAATGCAAAGGGTATTCCCCGAATTGTTTTGTGTACTTTACTACGTACATCGGGTATTCCCCTAGAACAATTCACGTAATATTATAATAAATTAGATGCCTGAATTACAAAGGTCCTTAGTAATTTCTGGTTTGTTACAAGAAGGTGAAGATTCATTTTTGATCGAATAAAAATGTAATCTTTTTTTTTAAATTTGTAGTAGCAACATTTGTCCTACCATCGATGTGTATACTCGTCATTGCATGATTTTAATTACTCACCCCATAAAGGATCAATTCCGCAGTTAACTGATTAAGGAGCTGCTTTCCGAAGTACCTACGTACATTTTGTCAGTAGAAAAATGGTTGAATTTAAAATTAAGGATAAATTTCAACCCATTTCCCATTATAATGACTAATTTTCGTTGTTTTTACTTCAATTTTTAATTTTTGATTTATTAGTTAAATAATTTGTGCATAATTAAATTTACCAAACATAAAACGCAAAATTTATAATCATTAAATATTTTATTCTGGTTCTAAAAGGAATCTTGTTTAATCAGTAAAAATTACTGATAATTTTTTAAAGAGAAAAGTTTGAAAATATTAATTTTCGATCAACGCATCATCGTATCGGTTCGAAACTTGATTTCATTCGCATTGTAATACCGATTCGTTTGGTTCAGCCTAAGCTTATGTCATTTTATAAGCTAGATTATCTCCAAGTTCGAAAATCCATTCTGAGCATTCAGTTGGAAACTCTCTAATTAAGAAAACTAGTCGGTGGTTTACTTGGGATTCCTGTGACAGGAAATATCTATGTTAAATTTTATTCGCATCGCTTCACACAACGTCAAAATATCAGATAATAGCAGAGCGACAAGTACTTTTTTGCCTAATCAGCTTTTCAATTTTTCTTGTCGAATTTAAAAGTTCAATTGCATAATTTTTTTTACAATAAATTTCGGAATCTCGTCTAAATAGTTTCAGAATTTAAGTTCAGATTTTGTAATTATTAGTATTTCCAACAGTTAGCCATAAATTTCACATCCAAGCGCATCTATGCACGATATTTTCGAGTTCCAAAAGATCATTAAGTTATTAATTGCCCATCATAAAAGTAATTTAACTTGATATTAATCGATAAATTGCTTGACACTTTATAACCTCTATAACCAACCAACGTTTAATGTGATGGGTATCTTGAATTCAGTGGGCAAACGTTGATCGAAGGATACCTCATACTAAATGTGATTCTAATAATGATTATTTAAACATATAAATATACTTTTTATAAAGAATATAAATGAAGAACAATAATTTAGGTCATAAATTATTATTCTTTTATTGATAAATTTGTATGCATATTTATTAAGTATATCTACAACAATCAATAGTCATTAACATAACACCGGCATGCATTATAATACCTAGAGGAAAGATAAAACTTTATAGCGATAAATACAAGGAAAATTTCCAATATGATGTATGAACTCTTTGAGATTTCAATCTGACCTTATAGAAGATGTCTAACCCCGTGATTTTCCTATTAAAGTTCACGAAAGTGCGTTTTCAGAACTCATAAAATTGTTCGATATCTTTCTAATTTAAATAATATTAAACCGATGAAGTTTTACGGCAGAAATTGAACTTGGTAAGTCAGTATCGCATGTTTTCCTATATTTTCTTTAAAAATATCGTTTATATGTTAATGTAATTCTGTAAAATACCAACTTTTTGCAACAGTTGTCTACCTACCAGTCATCAGTTTATTAAAACACTATCGTATCATCACTTTTGCATTGTTTTTTTTAACGGTTTTTCCGTATCTTATTTATGTTATTAAATGGCAATGCAAAATATTGATAATTATTCATACTTAGTTAACGTAGGTTGACTTTGAACCATAAAAACTATGTATTATAAACGAACAATATATTACTGATCTGCATATTACTAATATTGGTTATGCCCGTCCCAAACGAAAAAAAAAACGAAAAAGTCCCTGTACAAATATTATAATGGAGCTTTTGAGCTTTTATTATTTTGCCGCATATTTTGACACTTTTGACCATTTCACAAAAACATTTAGTCCAGTCCATAAACTTCAAATTTTATCAATTTCCGCTGGGTTGGCAAAAACGCAAGTCTGATACCCTAAACGAAGAGGGCGCTTGCAAAATTCTTACATTTCATTATCACGAAAGTAGTTGTACAGTCAAGATTAGAAGGATCGAGTTTTTTTTTTGGAAAATTGGTGAGTAAAGTTGTATTTTCAAAAAACCAGTACAAGTGTGTTAATTAATATCTACCTGCAGATGTAAGTTAACGTTTTTAAACTTATTCTTCCAGTATTAAATATAATATGACCAATGCTTCGCATACAAAAGACAAACTTTTTCATTTATTATGCAAATACCCCCCTGCTTTCGCGCTCTTATCCGGAAAATGTCTAATCGAGCATATTAGAATGGTTACTTTTCGTAAAATATTAGTCTCAGGAAAAGCGTGCATGGTGTCCTTTTGATGGAGAATTTGCATATCTTAAATTTTGTAAAGCAGTTACGAGATTATACGAAAAGAAAAAACGATATATCACAGATAAACAACATTTAGTCCTTAACTTTACAGTGGTAATCATATATTCGATGCGATATTCTTGACTACCTAAACTTATTAAAAATGAAAAAAGGAGATTAGCATCATTTGACAAATTTAATGAATTTTTCGACAATCCACCGACAATAAGAAATTGTTTAAATAATTTACTACTATAACTATGCATTCTTGATGAGTACTGTACGACGAATGTCTCATAATAATATAAAAAAAATAGTTTAAGATCGATTATTTAGATCTACAGGCTGAATAGTGTAACATAAATGTTGACCTCTCAGCTAAGACTCATAAAGTTACATGGGAAGCGGTCAATTTAGAATGGTCATATCTTGTGAACTATTTCATTTAAAGAGGTGTTTTTCTATTTAATGACGCAGAACTAAAGCCCATTTTCACCAACATTTATTTAAGAATTTCCTACTAAAGAATTCCTTAGCTAGGTATTCCATAAATTTGATTGGTCAAATTTGACACAGTATTGACATAAGAGTTTCTTATTATTATCGACACGTAAAATTTGATTCAATTTAAAATATAGTCAGTCCATGTTTCCCAACATCAAAAATAGCAGTAACAACGTCGCAAATTAAAAAAAAAGAGAAAATTACTACACCAAAATAATAAATATGAGCACATATTGCAAAATTAATCCAGTGCAAAACTTACAACTACAATAAAGAACTATTTTTATACTCAATATTAATTTTAACTTCAAAACCAGCCAAACTATAAAGCGGCGTTCACAATGAAACAGGGTCTTGCCTTACTTAGTTCGAAATCAAGCAAGAGCCAATCAAGATGAACGATTTTTGAATCATAGAAAAGGATAGAAGAAAATACTTTAATCTAATTGGCGCTTGCCAGCTTTCTACCGAAGCAAGGCAAGACCCTACTTCATTGTGAACGCCGCTTAACTTGAATTTGTAAATTAACGGTAGATATGTTATAGGATACTGCTAACAAACGAATTTTATCGTTCAAGCCCAATGACAGATTCATAAAGCTTTTTTTCAACAGTATTGTAGTAGTAACAATTCCTTCTATAGCTGTCATGTACCATGCAAAGTGTTTCCACAAACATAATAGAACCAATTGTTTAACGTGGGTTCCAAACCACGGGAAGTGTAATACACATTCCATTCCGAGAACCGGAAGTTATAACCGTCTATTCATGAAGCATACATCGCCTTTAAATTATCCAATAGCAATAAAAATATATTGGATTTTTATTCAATAAAACCTTAATCGGAAAATCCTGTACGGATAATAAATTGTACTATACGACGAACAAAGGAGCTTGGCACTAATTTAGTCGTATAGAAGTTTGTTATACCCGCATGATTTGTTAGTTAAATAATTTCCAACTAATCGTTAGGAAATGTAACCAACTCGTCTATTTTGTCACTCGAGTATATTGGATTACATTTTAAAATTCTATTTAGATTACCTTCAATTCCATTACAATATATCGCTAAAACTATTTAATTGAAATTTTTTATCAACAATTTCACGGATATTTAAATCCTTGTTTTAAATTATATTCAGAGTTGTCATTTCAATTGTACAGCCACAGCTAATAAAAACTTTGATGTTTAACTTTATAAAAAATATTTCATTGCCAGAGGATTTAATTTAAAAAAATTCTGTAATAGTAATAACATATTTTATTATAGAGCTGCCAACATTTGGATAAAATTGATGGTACGCTACTTCATTTTTATTAAACAATAATTTTTAATTAATTCTTAATTGCGTTCATGTTTGCAACCTTTGAAATTTTATAGATACTATAAAATTATGATTGGACATTGGGTGATTTCATACAAAGAGCTTACAATTTAAACCCGAATTTTAACTTTTGAAACAAAATATTTGATAAATACAACATTAACTACGAGTATAAATGAAAGCATTTTTCAACAGGCGCAGTAGGGCTATTATTTTAAAAGTCTTAAATGTGTGTTGACCAAGTATAGGGTTAATGAGTGAAATTAATCTTCAACACACAATTAAGACTATCGAAATGATAGCCCTTCAAACGACATGATCGGAAAGTGCTTTCTTTGTACAGCTAACGTAGTACTTATCAACTATGATTATATTGATAGCAGGTCGTAAACTTACTTGATAAAAAAATTTCACGAATTACCATTGATGCAATTTATTCGTTGATAAGATAAAGATAATCATTGTATTATTGATTCAAATTTAGTCATCTCCTATATGCCACACTGATCGAATAAGATCGAAACATGTAGGTAGTTGGAATTTCCAGCTACTGCTCTGCAGGCCGCTATCATAATAGGTCAACGTGTGTGGTCCTTGGAATATAGTAATCATCATTCGTCGGGAATATAACAGAACTTAATAATATGCTAATATAATATTAATTAATACGACTATAATATAATTAATATAATATTAAAAACAACTTAATATGCAGGCTTCGTAACTTGTACCGAATTGTTTACCTTCTCTTGTTTTATATCTTCTGAATTTGTATTTATGTTGTGTATCTAATTTTGTATTTCAAAAATATCAATTCATCTCGCATTGCTTATTTTTATTTACTGAATCAAATCAAGTCTTCTTTTCTTTCGAGCTTTATTTAGTGGACTGACACCACCTGATACTTTCCCTCAGTTAGCTACAAGGCAACACCCATAAAAGAATCCCAAGATATCCTTGCTCCAATTAGTCTTTACAGATTGAAAAACTGCATGAATCGTTTTGGATTGGGGTTCTATATACATATGAAACTAATTTTTCTTCAAATAATTTACAACGGTTAAAAAGTCAAGAGTTCTCCAGACATCCTGGACCGAGCCAGGTGTTCATTCACATGACCGCGTCTTTTTATTGACAATTTTTTAAACGGAAACCCAGACTCATTTTGTACTTTCTCAAATATCTCGAAAAAACAAAATAAAGTTTAAGAACACGAAGGATCCGAAAGCAAAATTTAAAATGCAAAAGTTTTAGTTTTGGGTAATATTTGAAAATATTAATACATTCTGAGTTGCCTTTTGATCTCGAGAAAATTTAAAAAAAGAAGTTTTAACTAAAAATAAATATTTTGTCGCCCCTTATAGGAATTTTCTGGATCGTTCTGTTTCAAAGTTAAAGGCCCCTTTCTACCTTATTTAATTAAGTGGGTGTTGGGCAGATAAAGGAGGGTTTATACACAACGCTGTTGAGAAATAGAGAAGTGATGGGGTAAAAAAAATGTCTATTTATGTACGTGGTTATACTGTTTCATTTTCTAATGACAGACTTAAAAGGAAACATTAATTAAAAATATTGGCGAATAATTAAAAAAGGAATTTATTTTTTAATAAATATTTTATTCTACAAGAAATTATAAATTAAAATTTATTTATGAATAAATATTATTAATTATAATTATATTAAAATAAAATTATATAAACAATACAATCATAAATTGCAAGATAAAAATTATTTAACTTCCGAGGTCAGCGTAAACAGTGTGGTGCATTTTGACTCCTTCTGAATTTGATTTATCATGATTTATTTCGTGCTGTTCATGCCCACGTCGGCATTGGTGTTTGACTGCATTGTGTATAAACTGTCCTTTTGTAGGTAGAATTTTACGTTGTGGCTGGAAAATTTGAGAAAAATTTAGTCGTCATTGTGGGGGTGATTTAGGGACTACGAATTTTTTTAGAACTTAGAACGCTCATCCGCTGCTCTTATCATTGCAAATAAGAATCAAGGATTGATGGGACAAAAGAAAGAAAGTTATTCGTGGACCGATAACTTCGTTTGTGAAATCTCAATTAAATGAAGTGGAAACAAATTTATTCGGTGCAATGACTATTATTTTAATTATACAAAAATCAGTGACTCATTAAGCATAATAAATTCAAACTAAAATATTCCGCTCAGGAAATTTGAATGCGTTAAATTCCAACTATTTAAAGAAATACATAGGTATATCAAAAATTAACAGTATTTGAAAGGGTCAGTCCAAGTGACAATGATTTCCACATTGGAGTGGTGAAACTCCCTAGTTTTTCTAAATCACATCATATTATAGCAGTTTTAAATTAAGGTATCATAGAAAAAGTATTTTTTAAAAGATAACATATCTGTAGGGTATCGTAGATCAATTTAAATAAAATCTTAGATACATAAAGGTAGGTCTTCAGGAATTTTGCAGAGAGCTAAAGGTTAGCAATAGAAAATCAGGTAAGGTGATAAAATTTCGCGAACCATTGTCTGGTTTTTAATCTTATATGTGTACCTTATTCAAATCAATAACATTTAGTAGTTTGATTTAGTCCAGCTCTACTTCAAGTTCAAAAGCTTACAAATTCACTGCTAATCCACTTAGACGCTAGGTGAAGGAAGAAGTGCCCTTCACTACCTCCATTTATTTCGGCTATTTTGTTAAATTTAGGACATTTTGAGGACGCAAAATTTAAATTACTTCAACATTCCGGTAATTAATGGATTAACTTTAATATGTACTCAAATTCACTGATAATCTAATCTAGAGGACTTATTAGAAGACGCCTACGTAATTCATAGAAAACGTATTAGTAGTAAGTATGTAGGTCCTGTCGACATGATTAAATAAAGAAATAATAGATAAACCGAATAAATACAGCGTATGTAGGTAGTACAAGTATACTTAAAAAATTATATCGTGCGAAATGTCCGTAAAGTAGGGAATTTCCTCTTCCTTTCATATGCGGTAAACTGATAACAATAATTGCGTTAAATAAGTACGTACTTACGTAAGTGATAATAATATCAATTTTATACACAATTTAACCGATTATGAATAGCTTGACAATTTTAGATCCAAAAGCACTAAATAGCAATTGCAATGAGAAAAACTCCGTAACAAGAGTTGATGTTGTTGAATAAAAAAGTATGCTAAAATTTTGAAATTCAAATAAGTTAGACTTAGGGGCTTAGGCGATACAATTTAAAATTCTGTTAAATTGAGTTGCATTGGAAGTTACTACAAATCCTACAGTCTTCATCTATTTTTCAAATAAATCGGACTAAGATATTTTTTATCGATTTCTTAGTGTAGAATAGTTTAAAATTGGACACGACTGGAATGAAAATTGCATCTGTTCAAAATAAAAATTTATTTTTGATGATATTATGATTGGGGGTTATAGAAAACCGTGTTTGTTCAATTCTGTGAAAGTATTACTACCAATTCTTGATATTTTGATTAGATATTATTGTTTCATTGAGTAATCGAAATTAGTTTTTCTCGTAGTTAATGGTTCATTGACTTCAGATTTTCTAAATATTACTGTAAACACCAACTGATTTTTATATAATTCTTCATTTTAGGATACTAATAATATGTTCAGTTCCAAAAAAAAATTAATTTTCCTTCTCAAACAGATAAATGTTTCAAAAAGGAAATGCACACTCAATTGAATAATGATTTATTTTATAATATTATTACTTTATATTGTTTCATACTTATTTATAATATAAATATTTATAATAATTTTATTACATTTTTTTTTTTAAATTTTGGTTATAAATCCTGCTTATGATGAATAAATTACCTATATTAACCAATATTGCAACATAAAATTCATTCATTACTTAAATTTTAGTAGTTGTTAAATCAATTAAATTTTTACACAATACTAATATAATACTAGGTATATTGAAAATTTAATTATTGAAACAATGCCAAGTTCATATCACCATGCTATCCTCAAATAAAACCACATAACCTGACTAATTTACTAATAAACCAATTTGAATAAATAAAATGATAATAAATATTCAAAATAAAAATCTCTAACCATATTTTTACGCAAATGCTACTGTTGAAACTTAAAAATAAAATTTTATTTAAAAAAATCACATGGCATGTAATTAATATTTAAAAAAAAATTAATTAAGAAAGTATTGTAAAGAGGAAAACAGTAGAATGTTGGTAAATAAAAATTATTATGTACCTTTGCATGCGTCTTTTTCCACCGTTTTATTTCACACTCGCGTATTTTTTACATGCAAATGCACAGCACATCTACGCATACTACATCGCGTACACGTGAGAACTGAATGAAATTTTGTGTTTCGTACGCTCGTGAGTATTATGACGTCACTAATATAATGGTTCGGCGTTATGCTACAGTGATTGTTTATTGTTAATAAGGTAATATTTGTGATTTCCCTAATGTAAATGCTAAGTAAATTCGGTGCGTTTGTTATTTAAAAAAAAACATAATAATGAAGTAATATACTTCCATAATTTTTGATTTTGGCGTCTCAGGATCAATACTACACCATCTGGTAGAATTACTCATAATTTCGTACTGAAGTAAAAAAGGTTTCCATAAATTTTCATGAAATCAAATTTTATAAAATCGTATATTAAAATAATACATTATTAAACGGACGCATCGCGTTCAGGATCCGAATTTGAAAAAAGCTCAAAAATTAGTAGTAAATAAGTTTTTTTTTATCATTGAAATACAATTATTATTCTGATTCTGACCGCAAAATGTTATATCATAGACACGTAATACATATCATTTGCATTCTACACACTTATTTGCAATTAAAATTGATGAGAGTACAGAAAATGCACATCATCACCATCCTGCCTTACCTCCATACCTTCAAGTCATCAGATAATTGACTCAATTTTGTTTCCAATTTGTTTGTAATAGATGTAAAATGTGTATGGACAAGTCGGATTTTTTTGTGTTATTAAGGATGAACTCATTTTGTACAATAAACTCTCAAAATCCGCCCATTGGAAATTGAGATGTGCAAAATACAACAAAATTTCGAGAATTTACTTCAAAAATTTTATCTTGAAAACCTGCATTTAAAAACCTACGTAATATCTTTTAGAGAAGAAACACATACAGTTTACGCAAAATCTATGGTGATATGGTGATATTTTACAATGAAGATGATTCATTGTCAATTTGTACTAATAATCATTAATTTACAAAGTTTATTAATTCATGACAGCAGTCTGTTGTAAATCAAACACGGATAGACTACAGAGCGGGAAACCGCGGTTCTAATCCTGATTGCGTCGGATATGTGCTGTGATGTAAAAAAGTTTGAAATCGATCTGTGGACTATGGGGAAGGCAACGGGAAACCACCCCATTAACATTTCCCTAGTAAAGTCTTCCTGGCTTAATACGTCTAAAGAAAATATGGCACTAGAAAAAGAAGAAGAAGAATTACTTCATATTTGTAATTTGTAATTTTTATTTTATCTATTAATTCTGTATTTCCTGATGAAGCTTAAAATAAATATAGCACAACGTTGAAGATAATACAACCCAATTATTTATTCTATGATCCCAAAAACACCATTAAATTAACTATAAGGGTCTACTGAAGTACAAGATCCAAAGGCGGATGAACCAACAATTAAGATGGTCAACGGCATATGAATACAGAAGGCAACGGGAAACCATTGTATTAAAGGTCCTCGAGACATCCCTAGTAAAATCAACATGGCTATAATGTTCGATGCTAAATTAGATTCCGGAGTAATTCCCCCAATCGGATCTCCGGGGGGGGGGAAGTTTTGAATGTTAAAGCTCAAGCTTATACGGGTAACAACTTAAAATGAAAAGGGAGAGAAGGAGTGAGTTAACCCAAACTAAAAATCGCAACCTGGAATGTCAGAAGTATGTATATGTCGGGTAAAGTACACAATGCTGTTAAAGAAATGAAAAGAATGCAGATAGATATTCTGGGAATTAGTGAAATGCGATGGCCGGGTAACGGAGAATGTGAAGTCGATGATTACAAGATTTACTATGCTGGAAATGAAGATGCAAATCACTACAATGGAGTAGCAATTATTATAAAAAAGACTATGGCAAAATCAGTTGCAGCTGTAATACCAATATTTGACAGAGTCATTGTAGTGAAACTAAGCTCTCATCCATTCAACACAAATATCGTAAAAGTATATGCACCAACGTTAAGTAGTAATGAAGATGATATAGAACAGTTTTACAACGATCTTGCTGACGCTGTGAGGCTGGTGAAGACATCCGAAAATACAATAGTTATGGGCGATTTTAATGCTATAGTTGGAAGGGGACAATGTCAGAATATAGTGGGCGACTATGGTTTAGAGAAAAGGAACGATAGAGGTGACCGACTAGTACAATTCTGTCAGGAACATGACTACATTATAACAAATACCCATTTCAAATTGCCTTCCAGAAGACTCTATACCTGGAAGTCGCCTATGGATGCAGATAGTAGGATTGTCATAAATCAAATAGATTTTATCTTAGTAAAACAACGTTTCAGAAATAGTGTAATATCAGCTAAAACATATCCAGGTGCAGATATTGGATCCGATCACAATCCGGTGGTTGCTGTGACGTGTAATCGATTAAAGAGAACAATTAGAGAAAGGGTACATAACAACATTAATAGATCGGCACTTAATAATGAGTCTACCATGAAAACAATGCGCGAAAAACTCAATAACAGTCTGAGAAATCAAGATAGTGATGATACAGATACAGATACTGAAGGCCAGTGGAATGTAATGAGATCTACAATAGAGGAAATTTGCATTAAGAATCTTGGACATACATCCAAACAAAAAAAGAAAAAATGGATGACAGATGAAATTATAGAATTAATGGAAAAACGCAGAACTCATAAAAACAACAAAGAACCATACAAGCATCTCCAAAATATTATAAGGCAAAAAATACGTCACGCAAAATCACAGTATTTAACCGATCAATGTGTCGAAATCCTTCAATATGTACAGAAAAGTTAAAGAAGCGGCAGGAATGGCCAACAGAAGAACGATAGTCTTATTGCACGACGAGCGGGGAAAGATCATACCGACTATAGAAGAAAAAATACAAGAGTGGACAAAATACATCACCAACTTGTTTGATGATAATAGAACGACAGAGCCCCCGGAACTAACAACCTGTGAAGGCCCCAGAATAGCATGTAACGAAGTGGAATATGCTATCAAACATTCAAAAAAACACAAAGCAGTCGGCCCGGATGGGATTCCATGTGAAATATATAAACTTATCGACGATAGTAGAGCTTTAGAAATGCTAACAGATTTTTTCAACAAAATCTACATCATTGGAAAGATTCCCAATGAATGGCTTGGTTCTGTTTTTATTACCTTGCCCAAGAGAGCAAATGCTAAAACATGTGGCGAATATAGAACTAAATATTAGCTTAATGTGTCATATATTGAAAATATTTCTAAAAGTAATTAGTTCATGGTAGAGTGTACTCTAAGTGTGAGGAATACTTAAGTGAATCTCAATTCGGATTCCGTAATGGATTTGGCACAAGGGAGGCTTTGTTTGGCATAAACGTTCTTGCTCAGAGAAGTCGGGATATGCCAATTGATCTGTATGCCTGCTTCATAGACTTCCAAAAGGCTTTTGATCGAGTCCAACACGATACACTGATAGAAACCCTCAAAAACATTGAGCTGGATGGAAGAGATGTGCGTATTATCTCTAATCTGTATTGGAATCAAACATCTGTTGTAAGAATAGAAGGAGTAGAATCAACATCAATCGATATCAAGCGAGTTGTGAGACAGGGTTGCATCATGTCTCCTCTGCTTTAAACGTTAAAATTTTAACGTTTATTCCGAGAGAATTTTTAGAGAAGCTCTTGCGGAGGAATCAGCGGGAATTGCTGTCAATGGTGAAGTTATTAACAACTTACGGTACGCAGACGATGCGGTGCTCTTGGCAACCAGTCAGGAGGACTTGCAGAACATCCTGGACAGAGTTGTGTCAAAATGTGCCACAGCTGGTCTTGACTTGAACATCAAAAAGACAAAGGTGCTGGTAGTAAGCAAAAAGCTTGATATCGTAACCAACATTACAGTTAGAGGCAAAGTTCTGCAACAAGTGGATCAGATAAAATATCTTGGCAGTATCTTAACAAGTGGTGCTGACAGCCAAACTGAAATTAGATCAAGGATTGGGCAGGCTCGCGCGGTTTTTAGGAAGATGAATAGAGTGCTATGCTGTAGAGAGTTGGGGTTGCCTTTGAGAGTTCGTCTTCTGAGGTGCTACGTGTTCGCTACCCTTCTGTACGGGGTGGAGGCCTGGACAATTAACAGCAGAGAGATGAAACGTCTTGAAGCTTTTGAGATGTGGTCCTACAGGCGGATTCTGAAGGTTTCGTGGACAGAGAAAGTTCGAAACTCCGAGATACTCTCGCGTTTGCAGAAGGACACCGAGATTGTGGTCACAATTAAGAAACGCAAATTAGAATATTTTGAACATGTGATGAGAGGCAAAAAGTATCGGCTGCTGCAAAACATAATGCAGGGAAAGATAGCGGGTAGAAGAGCTCCAGGTCGAAGGAAGACATTTTGGTTGAAGAACCTCCGAGTCTGGTATGAGGTGAACTCCAGCACACTGTTTAGACTTGCGGTTGACAAGGTAAAAATAGCCATGATGGTGACCAACGTTCTGAAAGGACATGGTACTTGAAGAAGAAGAAGAAGAAGTACAAGATATTTTTTTTACTCAATGAAGTAAAATCAGGACATTAAAATTCAAATTGTTCTTCCAAAATGTGGCCGATCAAAATTTGTTTTAGTCCAGTCAAAATAGACAAAAAAAGTGCAAAGTTTGCAATAATTCGCATCCAGCCTGAAATTGGCATAAACCTTAAATGCACTATTACAAACAAAATATCAAAAGTCCCCACCGATCCCACATCTGCTAAAAAAGTTATTCAATGTCAAAAGTCAACAATATCGATTTTTTGCATTTTGCTCGTAAATGATAAGTGTTATCGTAAAAATAGGTTAGACAAAAATTGTAGATCATGAAATTCTCTACAAAAATTAGTCTTATACTTATTTTCGTTCGAATCGCTATTCCTGATATATCGCGATTTCGATAATCATTTAATCATTACCAATATTATCATTTTTTCAATCAATAGGACACTGTCTAATAAAACTTCCCAACTTTTTGAATCGTGATATCTGAGGAATAACGATTCGTACGAAAAAAAGTATAAGAATAATTTTTGTTGAGAATTTCATGATCTATAATTTTTGTCTAACCTATTTTTACGATAACACTTATCATTTACGAGCAAAATGTAAAAAACCGATATTGCCCAAGTAACATTTCAATCCTGGAAATTACCTGCAAAATCAAATTTTACCTGCCAAGCCTGCGCCAGGCCTGGCTGACTCCAAATAAATAGTAATTTACAGGTTACTTAGCGATACCTGAGAATGTCCTGCGCTTGGCTTGGTGCAAGCCAGTGTCAGGTTATGAAGCCATACCTGAGAATAACTTGCAGATCTCCTGCGCACTCCGGCGCCTGGGCTGTGTAGCCTCGGCGCCAAGCCAATCTCGAACTAGTTCGTAGATACTCGTTCGCATCGTTCGCATATGTTCGTATGTCAAATTTTTTTTTCTATCTCATTCATTTTCATTATACTCATATCGCAGACTCATTTTTTTATTACTACCATGTGTTTAGGTAAGTTTTGCAGAATTAAACAAAATAATTTTATATTGTTTTGATTTCTTCTTCGTAAAAGGTAAGTAAGAATAATACAAAACCCTATCAATTTTTACTGGGTTGTATAATAATGTTACAATATATTGTTCTCCAACCAAATCTTAAGAGCGTGCTGCAAATGTTGATGCAAAAACATGTTTCAACAGATGGCGCGCCCTGAAATATTAATCTTTTATACTAATCTTTTCACCAATACAGAATTATAAAGATTTCAAAGATTCGTAGAAAAGATTAATATTTTAGGGCACGCCATTTGTTGAACATGTTTTTGCATCAAAATTTGCAGCGCGCTCTTAATTAAACATTTAAATCACTTTAATTTACTTTGAACAGATTGAACCACGAAAATCAGAAGAACCAGGAGGACCCAGCAGTAGCGAATTAAAAAATTGACAATTGTTTCGAAGGAATAAGCCACTTCTTCTACTCAAAGTTTTTGTGTCTTTGAAAAAGAAGTGGTGTATCCCTTCAAAACAGTTGTGGATTTGTTAATAAATTACATGGGATTGAGCAAATATTGCCGATATTGAAAAGGTATCTTCAAAATTAGAACAAATAATTTATTGTTTAATAAAATTTTTTAATATTAAATCATTTTTTTTTATTTTTTGGAGTATTCATCAATGTTCTTGCATCTTTTGGTAAAATTAAGTTAAAAGTATTATATAAAAGTGCTAAAAGATCTTTAACAGCAGGCCCGTAGCCAGGATTTCATTTCGGGGGGGGGGGGCACTTGTAAAAAGCCTTATGTAAAATTTTCGGTAGTTATTACAAATAAATATATTATTTAAGAATATTTCCACTGAAACTAGGGCGACTGTAAATCACTTCTTCCACTTCATATTCACTGATGTGCTCACTTGCGACAGGCACTGCATTATCCGTATTGCTGTCGTCATCTAATTTTATCCTTTTGGGGGTTTTAGTAAAAAAAGATAACAAAGTACCATCTCTCTTTTTTCCACTCATTTCACACACACCTTCTTAAATTTGTTCCTTTTTTTATAATTTTCACTACAATAATCACTACAGGTCAAAGTTAATTAAAAGCTGTTTGTATATTTTAGTTTGCATACTGCATTGTAACAGTACCCTAATATATTGATAAGTTATAAAACAAGTATCAACCTGCAACAAAATAATTACAACAAATGTAGGAAATTCCAAAAATGAGTAATACCGTTACATGGCTTTTAAATTAAATTAATCCCATGGTTTTCAGGTAAAAAGGGATAAGTAGGTTTGACCTACTATAAGCCGACAATGAATTACGGCAAATAAATTTAGAAAAAAACTTAGTCCTACTTGCAAGTTGCAATTGAATCGGATAACGCAATCTTGTCTTCGGTTAATTGTGACGTTGATGGTGACGTTCGTTCACTAAAATTTTTACCAAAAATATATGATAATCAAATTTACGATATAATAATTAACAAAAGATGCATAAGGCCGTCCGGCACGTGTTTTTAAAAAATTTAAAAAAGATTAGTATACACGTACCTTTAATTTAATTACGTAGATACACGTAATAAATTTTTAAATTTGTAAATAGTTCATAAGATTATAATACCTACTTAATTATTAGAGACAGGGTAGTTAGGCAAAAACAGATCTGACTCACCAATAGAGAAACTTTATTACCAATATTTAAAACGTTTATTAGCGTTCCTAAGTCAGTTCTGTTTTTGCCTATTATTCCTATTAATCTATTAATTATACAATTCCCTCAAAATCTACAAACAAAATTTGTTTGTACAACATTTATGCCTGTTTTCACCAACAATTTATTTAAGAATTTCCTAGTAAAGAATTACTTAGCTATATGATTCCATAAATTTGATTGGTCAAATTTGACATATGAATTTTTTATGTCAATACTATGTCAAATTTTACCATCACATTTATGGAATCCTAGCTAAAGTAATTCTTTACTAGGAAATTCTTAAATAAATTGTTGGTAAAAACAGGCATTAATGTTGGTTGTTTAACCATCAATTTAAATTTTTTACCAAAAACCTATATTTTCAAAAAATTTCAAAAATTAGTAGGTACACGTGCCTTTATACCGGGTGACGATCGCCGATGTGAACATAGGAAATTAACGTGGGAAATTAATTTTTCTTTAATTCCTGCTTCATAATTAATAACTAATTTTGTTGTTAATGTGTTTTGAACTCATTTAATTAAATAGACAATATTTGATCAATCTAAAAAAATGTATATGATTATAATCACAGGTTTTTAAATCATGATTTTTACAACTAAACTTGGTGGCGTAGTGCATAACACTCCAGGTTAACGAAGTACAAGTGAGAAGGTCCGTGGATCGATTCCCAGCTCCGGTAAGATTTTTAAAATTTATAATTATATTTACAGATTTACAGACTCCAGCAGACGCAACCCGTGGATAAATTCAGGACCAACTATCATCAAATGAAATAATTAGGAGAAAATCGTAATTTATGAGTTCAACCATAATAAGAGAATTAAAAAATATAATAATAGATAATTAATTAATAGAGAAAAGAATACTAAAAAAGGATATTAAGTTAAGAAATTAATTAAATTAAAATAAATTAATTTTTTCATTTTTTGAAAATTATTTACAATAAATTTTTTTTTGACACGTGGAAATCAAAACCGTTGCAGGCTTTTCTCAAGTATGCCACAGGGCTGCCTCAGGTAAATTCGTGCGCCAAATTACTCAGACAGCACCTGTAGCAGACTTGCCTCATTCCTGCCTCCGACTTACCCTCAATCCTCTCTCAGGGTTGCCCCAGGCTTTTCTCAGGTGTGCGACAAGCGTGGTGCAGGTTTGCGCCAGCACCAGCTTGCTTTCTCCCAAGTGTGCCACAGGGCTGCCTCAGGTAAATTCATGCGCCAAATTACTCAGACAGCACCTGTAGCAGGCTTGCTTCACTCCTGCCACAGGAGCAGGTCCTGGGTGAGTTTTCACTGACAGGCAAATGCCAGAAATTTCCCAGGTTAAAATGTTACTTGGGTGTTGACCTTTGACCTTGAATAACTTTTTTAGCAGACGTGGGATCGTTGGGGACTTTTGATATTTTGTTGGTAATAGTGCATTTAAGGTTTATGCCAATTTTCAGCTGGATGCGAATTTTTGCAAAGTGAAATGTCTATTTTGATTGGACTATTTTGGATAGTCACCTTTTTATTTCATTTGAAGTAAATGTTCAAGATAATATTAATGTATGTACAGGGTGGCTCAAATTCGCTTCTTCTTATGGGGAAATCGGTAACTATAGGAGATATCGAAAAATGGATGGCGCATCCTCGATCTCTTTTTTTGAGAAAAGCTCAATGGCGAAAACCGGAATTCGCTATCTTTTTTTGTTTTCGAGTTATAGCCAAAAGTTCGATTATTGGACTTTTAGATAAATGTAGATATCTCGGTTGTTTTTGAAGTTGCCAAAAATGTGTTGACACTTTCTTCAGACACTTTTTTAAGGGCAACAAGATAGACTGAATAGATTTTAAATATTTAAGTGAGTTTCCGAGTTATAATACAAAGTTGTGTTTTTTTAAATGGAAACTATAGTTGAATATGACATTTTTAAATAGCATTTTTTATCCTCTTTTCAATGATATATAACAAGTGGGGTCCATCATTTCAAATAAATCCCATTTTATTAAAAAATGCAATAAAAATAAGAAAAAAACAAAAATTTAATAACATATTTAGTAAATAACAATAACAATTTTCAAATAAAACAATTAATACAAAATTTAAAGTAAGTATTCAAACTGAAGTCCCTTATTTTCAATATTATAATTTTGTCAAAACGAAACACTACCAAATCTTTATTGACATCTAAAACATGGTTACCAATTGTTTTTCAGTGGGAAACTTTTGATTAGTTGCTGTCGTGTTTAAAATTGTTATTGTTATTTACTAAAAATGTTATTAATTTTTTGTTTTTTTCTTATTTTTATTGCATTTTTTAATAAAATGGGAATTATTTGAAATGATGGACCCCACTTATTATATATCATTGAAAAGAGGATAAAAAATTCTATTTAAAAATGTCATATTCAACTATGGTTTCTATTTAAAAAAACATAACTTTGTATTATAACTCGGAAACTCACTTAAATATTTAAAATCTATTCAGTCTATCTTGTTACCCTTAAAAAAGTGTCTGAAGAAAGTGTCAACACTTTTTTGGAAATTTCAAAAATAACCGAGATATCGACATTTATCGAAAAGTCCAATAATCGAACTTTTGGCTATAACTCGAAAACAAAAAAAGATAGCGAATTCCGGTTTTCGCGATTGAGTTTTTCTCAAAAAAAGAGATCGAGGATGCGCCATCCATTTTTCGATATCTCCTATAGTTACCGATTTCCCCATAAGAAGAAGCGAATTTGAGCCACCCTGTACATATTCAAATTATTTAAGGGCCCCCTAAACGCACAACAATATTACTCAATATTTTTTAACACAAGCGATTCAATATTATTTGTAATGGTATTTGTGCAATACCCACTAGTTTTAAATCAGGATTCGCAAAGCAGAGATGTTTCAAAAACGAAAGCGTCCTGGTAATTATTTTACATTTTGCATCATCCATAAAAGTACCAAAACAGCGGCGTTAGTGTAAATAATGGTACTTATTTATTATTATGACCCCTCGCCCTCCAGTCAACCTCGTGAGCGACTCTTCAACTACACCTAATATAGGGGAATTCATAGGGAACTGTGAATACCGCATTAATATTAAACGTCATCACTTGGCCAGTTTATAACCTTTTATCAATTATTGTATGAACTATTTTTTGATATATTTCCACCAAAAACCTGGTCGAGCTTAGGTTAGAGCTTAGCTTAGGTTAGTGTTAGGAAACGATATTTTTTAATTAATACCTCTAAAAAAGAGATCCACCGGCTAGCTACCCATCCGCGGACGGGCTTTCAAGCTAGTAATTGTCTAGTTGCGTTTCTATCACTCAATTTTCCTTGAGGTATGGAATCCAATGGTAAATTCACTAAAATTAGGTCTCAATGTTTTTTCTACTTTTCTAGCGCGGGGGGGGGGGGGGTCGATGGATGGTTGTTGTTCATGATATGAAACTGTACTATATTGTCAATTTGCAAAACTTCGCTATTTTGTCCAGGTAGAAAAGACCTATTATCAGGTTTATTTCAATATCTCGTAGCATAGTGGTCATATGGTTTAATTTGAGTGCACTAGGTGAGTTTTAACAAATTAACAAATTATAAGAAATTGCAAAACTACTTAAACCTTTCATTCACATTTTCCTTTTCTTCAATTGTCACAGCAGCTATTTAATAAATATGTATTTTACTACATTTATAAAAATTCTTGTAACGATTGGCTTTTTGTGATTTTTAACAATTTCAACAAAAAGATTCTCTTTCAATATTTGTGAATTGATTATATCAGAACCTTTTAATCGCTTTTAATTATAAAATATTGTTTATCAAAAATGAATTACGTCGTCATATTTACTTTATCTAATTGATATTATTACTGTTTGTGTATTTTGTAACAATTTACTCCATAATCAGAATTTTTATTACAATTGAATTTGAAAATTGAATATCCTTCTACAAATAAATCTTTTTAACTTTTGCTAGTTTTTTTTTCTTTTTCTTTTTCATAAATATATTGACTTATTATACGAAGCTATAAAATATCATATTATTATCGTTTCTTATACAGAACCTACATTTTTATTGTTTGTAATAATAGTAACAAAATAAATTATCTTATTGATGTAAGTTTTCTAAACAATTTTATAAACTTTGATTAAATATTATAACAGTTGAACGTCACAGGGCCAGTTCAATATAAAATATGGCATTGATTAAAGCAGCTAAAACTTCTCTAAGGAAAGAAATTCAAAGGAAAGTCTCTTTAATTTCAAATGAGGAAAAGAAAAAGCAAACGGATGCAGTAATCGCTAAGGTAATATTTTACTATTATCAAGTAATTCTCTGATTTTGTAAATTTTAGTTATTTGCCTTACCTGTGTTTCAAAACAGTAAACGAATATCTATTTACCTTAGCACCGAAAGTGAGGTGTCGACCCAACCAATACTGAACTCCATATTTAATAATGGAAAATTATGTTACGTTCCCAGGTAACACCTTTTAATTTTTGTGTCTTATTTCGATTCCTTTTCTGTTTTTGAAGATACAACAAATCTATTATGGAGATGGTTAAATTGAACTCGATGCAGGACTGGGATGAGCTACCTCTAACAAAATGGGACATTAAACAACCTGCCTTGTCAGATGTTCGAGAAGAGGCAGTCGAATCAGGTGATTTATAAGCATTGCATCGATCAGATGAAAAATTGAACGACGAGTAATGTTTCATTCACGTCAGTGTTCAAGGTCCAAAAATTCATATCAGTAATTGATTATATATTTCCGTTGCTTTATTTTTAAACAATTTGTTATACTTTTATTAGCAATCTAATATTAAATTGAAATTATTTCAGGAGGTCTTGACCTAATAATTATGCCAGGAGTTGCATTTACTAGTGACGGTATGCGTTTAGGACATGGGAAAGGATATTACGACACATTTTTAACAAAGCTGAAAACGGCTCAGTCAAAGCAAGCAATTACAGTTGCACTAGCATTTAGAGAACAGATTGTATCAGAAATTCCTACTCATGATCACGATGTGAAACTTGACTATGTCTTGTTTTCCGATTGATCGCAATAAATTTATTATAATTGAAAATACAGCATACTCTGATACAGAAAGACGGTGGTAGTGTGCCTTTTTTAATAAGAACCTATTTCTAGATGAATAATTTCCACTGTGTCACTTTGTGGTGCGTGGCGTATAGAATTGAATAAATGACATTCATCAAAATGACCGCCATTATCATTTAAATCCTTAATATCTCTGTTATTTATGGGCACATTTTAATTTTTTAAAGCTCTTGTTAAAGGTAATAATTAACAGTACACTTAATAGTTTTAATATTATTATGAATTTACAACCTCAACATTAAAACTACTACTTTTATGCCTAGTTAAACAAAATCTACTGCTGTATTGTTGATTACCTTATAACAAGAATAATTGAAAATTAAATTCGGTCCATAATAATAAATTATTATCGATATATTTAAAGAGTTACCAATTACCAAGACGTTACCAAGAGTTACCTAAGCATTAAAGAGTGACAACATGAAAATTATTCGTTTAATCCATTAGAAGTAGTTTCTGATGAGAAAAACAAACTGACAACTTTTCTTCACTAAAAGTTCCTACCAATGACAAATATTCTTAAGTTTTTGAATATAAATTATATCGAAACCACCAAAAAGTCGACCGAGATCTAAAAATAACAGCTGCAATATTTTTAGATTTTTTTTCTTATAAATTATTGTTCTATGGATGAATGGATATAAAATTATTCACAATCACTAAATTAATGCATGTAAAATTTAATATTTTATTTAAAATTTTAAATAAAATAAATATGTATTACTTATAACATTCTGTAAAATTTATAGTAAAAGACATTTTATACAATTTTATTCTACATTTTAATAAAAGCATTATACAAACAAAACAAACAATTTTATAAATTTCTTTAATAACAAATTATTTCAAAACTAACCTAATTACTTTGTATGTTTTATTATTAATAAATTACGAATTAAGAATTACGGTCTTGCACCTTCTGACGAAGGTCTTAATGCAAGACCGAAAGCTTAAATATAACTTTATAATTATTCCTTAATTCGTAATTTATTAATAATAAAACATATTTATTTTCACGAATCAATAATAAACCAATTTTAATTACTTTGTATGTCTAACTGACAATTTAGTAATGAAAACAACACTAACGGGCGCTGAGAGACATTCCGTATGCACAAGCCGTTGACCGCATCCTGATTGACGATTTAAGTTAAGAAAGACTTAAAAATTGACGCCAAATGAAATCATCGAAAAACAATAAAAATTGTTGCTGCCCTATTTTAGATTTTGCTCAAACTTTGGGGGAATGTTCTTTAGGGTTCCAAAGACCAAGATCCATAAGGATTTAATTTTAGTAGGCGCCACTTCCGGTCCACAATAAATAAAGCAATTCAAAAGTCGTACTTTTGTGATTTGTAGTTTTAGTTGTAAAAATATTTCTATTGGATGTCGACGCCACCAAGGTGACATTTTGAAGCTGAAAGATGGAAGTTTCTAAAACAAATATACAAATTTTCATAATTTGTATACCTGAAAAATAACATGGTATTGAAAATACGTGTATTTTATTGATTTTTTGTGATTTTCAATTGACTCCAGTGTCTGCGCTGTTGAATTTAAAAGTCTAACCATTCTCAGATATCCAAGTGCATATGTTACCGTGAAAGTGGATTATTAGGAAAGGTATACAATTCCTAGTGATTGTATACTTTCACTGATATGGGCAGTGAAAGTTTACAATAAGATAAAAAATATACTTTCATTAGTGAATGTCTACAGTCACTGATACCGTCCAGGAAATGTGGAATAAAATTTAACCTAACCTCCATAATGTAATATTTTGTTTATTTTATTTTAAAATTTGATATTTATGTCAGTCATTTGAAGTGCATTTGTAAGAAAAAGGCAGTTTTGTGCAATTCCAACTGCCACAGTGCTCTGTCAATACAATACTGCTACAATAAATAAAAAATATATTTTTTAACTTAATTTTTAAGTTTATAGGTTAAGTTTTCAGGTTAAAAGGGCAGTTTTGTGCAATTCTAAATTCATCTATGCTCTGTTGTGCTGCAATAAATAAAAAAATATATATTATTATTATTATATTTTTTAATTTAATTTTTAAATTTTTAAGGTTAATGTTTTAAAGAAATAAAGTAATTATTAAACCCATAAGCTGAAACTTTCTTTAGTTTTATAGATTTACATAAATAAGTACATTAAAAATATTTTTGTGTGAAAACGAGAATAAATATTATTTATTGTCAATCTACTTTTCCTGACCCGCTTTAGGAAAAGTATACATTCACTAGGTATTGTAGACTCTCACTAGTAAAAGTAGATTTTTTTGGCGAATCAAAAGTAAATTGTCTACTATTCCTAAACAGTCTAGTGAATGTCTACAGTCCCTAGTGATTGTAGACTTTCACTGCATTGTCCACTTTCACGGTAACACATGTATTGTAAAAGAACAAAAAATTAATTAATTGTGGTGTAAAATCGTTACTTTACCTGAAATTTTATAAAATTGCATATTTCAGTCTACAATTTGGACGTGTTTGATAATAGACAAAAATTTGAAATTTACAGGATACTTAGTTCTTACCTTTAATTTCAAAAAACTTCGAGGTCCTTTTTGGGCTTTCTTCCTCTCACGGATGTACAGGCGTTTAAAGAGAAGCAAGAAATATAGCCATTTGTTTATTTATTCTGTTTGATTTTGTTCTTATTTTTGCGTATATTTTTATACTGGCCTGAGTAGTTATCCACGGACAAATTAATGGTGTAAAAATACGTAAAGATAAGGTTATTAATAAAGTAACCACTAAGAATTACAAACTAAAAAATTAATTTTGCTGATAAAATATTAAAACTTTCAGGATCTTGTTTTGAGAATGTCTCTCAGCGCCTGGTCTAGTATAAAAGAACCAAAAATATAACTAGGATCTGTAGATCTCGAGCATCCTCAGCGGAGTATGTTCCAGCAGCTGTGGTTTCATCATTGGTCATCGAGGACAACTGGGCTGATGGTAAGCTGTCGATGGTATCGATGACCTTTGTAACCTCAATCGTGTCGTCTTTAGGTGATATTTCGGCGGGAAGAGTGATTGATTGAAGTGATGTTGTCAATCCAAGCCGTTTTTAGGCGGCTGATAAGTAGGGGTCGTCTTTTTCATCGTCGGTTTCTGATATATATGGTGAAACCCCAATTTCGATATAGGTGTAGACCCGAGGGCCAGCTGCGAAAGTTGGAAAGAAGTCGGTTTTGATGGTTAGGTGTTGATGAGCGTTTTCCGTTGACGAGGATTGGTCGGTGTCGTCTTCATCAGTTTAGGTGCTCTGGTAAAAAGTGATTACTACTGAAGTGATAGAAAAAGACAAAGATAGACCTTTTATTCAAGAAAAGTGGTGTAAATATTACGTGTGGTGTACCGTAGGGCTTGATGCTCAGGTCAACCCATAATCGACAAATCTCCAATTAATTGAAAGAGAAGGAAAAGAAGTGAAAGAAAAGGTGTTGGCAAATACCAAAGTCGTTTTAACAACAGGTAAAAGACAGGTGGACCTTTACCTTCTCACCAACCGACACTTTAAATTGCTTTGGTAAAAGTTCTAATAAGACACTGACTTTTCACCTCTACATTGACGCGATTGCTAATCATAACCTGAATAGGTTTTGAACTCGCTGATGAACTTATGTCTGATATGAGTGACCTGAGAGTCAGAAAGAGAAAGAAAGAGTTCTTGGGTTCCGTAATAAATTCCATTCTTCTTTACGAAGACCTCGAATGGGCTGGAGCTCTGAGTTACTATTCGAATAATCTCATATATTACCTCGCGGTTGAAAAGAAAAAGGTAAGAAGGATGCATGTTTTATCGCTTACTTAAAGAAGATTGGCAAGTCAACGATAAGTGGCTGCTTTAATTTACAGAAAACTTATGACCGAGAAATCTCAACTACACAGATAGGTCCCCGAAATTCTGTCTTCTCAAAATATTATTGAATAATATTATTATTATCAAATATTATCTGTTTGTTATCTTCTATTATTACTGTTTAATGTATAATTAGTTTGATATTTTAAGTTATTTTCTTGATAAAGCGTACATAAATAAAGCATAAATCCCCAACAAAATTAAGTAATTTAATAAGTATTACTAAAATCATTATTGATATGATGCTACGTCCAATAAAAACACTAAAAAGGGGTTAATAAGTAGTCATTCAGGAGACTTCATTGAGATGGTCATTGCCTTGCAGCTAACGCAGTTGGATGCGAATGCAGGGTACCGGGTTCAAACCTGGGGAGAGTCAAACTTTCTTATGACCAAGTCTCCGTGCTTCGGAGGGCACTTTAAGCCGGCGGTCCCCCTAAGTTGACGAATTGCCACCGTTAACAAAAAAACAGGGCTATAGGCACATCTAAAGGTTAGCCTAGCAAGCTGCTACTGGATGTAAAACAACTGTAGTCCAAAAATCGATATGCGGACTACTCACCAACCCGTCTAGCCAGTGTGGTGAGTTATGGCCAAAACCTCCATTACTGGAGAGGCCTATAGTCCAGGAGTGGACTAGGGTAGGCTGAAGAAGAAGTCATGAGAATGATACTCCTGGTAGATTTACACGATGATTTTCCTTAGTCTGTCGACAATAAAGTGCTTACATTGCCCGGGCTCGAACCAGGAATCTTAGCATTAACAGCATTTGAATTATTAAGTTTTTAACTCGTGATAACTACTTAATAAAATAATTAAGCTTGAAAACTTACAGCTAACCAAAACTTTCTAATTTAAACCATGGACTTGCAAAATTTGCGAACTCCTAGGTGAATTTATATCACTAGATGGCGTTGTAAACATAAGGGAGAAATAAGATATTTACATTTTTATGTTGTCGAAAGCCAATCAAACGCCTTCCTTTTAATTACGAAAGGAACTTCTGTAGGCTATAAATGCAATTATTTTATGTAAACAATTTGAACTATTATTAATAATATAGAGACAAACAGTGGATACTCAATACTATTTCGAATAATAATTAAATTCAGTAAAAAAAAATTATTTAATTTTTTTTTTCAATTTTTAAGGAGTATCCACAGTTCAAAATACATTTAAAAATGAAATAGCAAAAGCAAAATTAACTTTTTTTATATAATAATCGAATTAGACGTTCCCTACGTAAACAGAGAAAGTCACGTGATCCGGAGTGCTCTTAACAAATATGTTTTTTAAGTCCATAGTTCAAACTGACACTGAAAAGAAGATTTCCCTGAGAAATTAAAATATAAAAATGCATAAAAAATATTATGATAATAATAGAACATTGTAACATACATATTTTTGAAATGTAGGTTATCTCGATTAAAATTAATTTTTAATTATATCAACATTTTTAGTTTTATTTTGAATGTATAATATAATTTTAAGTATACTTAAATCATTGTGTTTAAGCCCAAGAGCGGGGGTGTACAATAAATATTAACTATGCCAAGTAAATTCCTATTATCGAAGTTTTTCCAACATTAACCATCGTATAAAATACCCAAGTTTGTTTTACGATCCAAAACGAATTGTGTTTGATTGTTATGCACTTTTGTAAAACAATGCATAGGCAAAATTGAATAATTCCCAATAGGGGGAGGAGCAATAATATTTTATCTTTAACCAACGCAACATGTAAATTATATTCATTTTTCACATTACCTGACACTGGATAAATTTACCATAAAGTGAAGCTTTCCGTACGTCTCGAATTTCATTGTATTTTCTTAAGTTACAAGTAGAACGTGAATTATATAATTAATAATGCTTAGTTATTATGATACCTAATATTAATTCCTAGAACTAAATTTAATTGAATAAAAAATACATTTTATAAAAATGTTAAAACTTTTGTATATTTGGGGCTCTAGTTACTATAATTTTGTATTTCCACTATTCCCTCCTTCTTCTCAATAACTGAGATAAGAAAAATGGACTGAGTGTCGCACTTCCTTTCTACACTCATCTCGTTTGGAAAGTCGTTTTTACTCAATTTGAAAGCTTTGTACCACTCGGATGTCGTCTCGATAAAACCCAAAACAAATTTACTTTTCCTCTTGTTCCCAGCGCCGGATTTAACCAAGTCGCCGCTGTACGCACAAAATTTTAGCCGCCTTCTAAAGGGAGTTCTAATGCGAAAAAAAAAGCATACATTTCTGAGAAATATAAAAATTTAAACTGTATTAATAAGTATTAGTTTCGTTTATTTATTTACAAAACAAAATAATGGAAATCAGATATAATATGTAGGTATTTCCAAAAATTTGCCGCCCCAAAAAATTTGCCGCTGTACGCTTGGGCGTAGTTGGCGTATAGGGAAATCCGTCACTGCTTGTTCCACAATTAGATATCACACTATGTTTTACTATTAAATTTTCGTTGTAAACATAAACATTAAGTGGTAACATTAAGATTATTTACGATAAGGGCAGTATTAAATGCTGTATTTAAATGTATACTACATTTGTTTCGGTCTAAAGCAATTTTTTCTAGATAATTACTAAAATATATCAAGCCAATTGTAGACATATTAAACTTAAGTATTTATTATGGATGTGGTAAGTATAGAAATCTTACAATAAATTAGTTTTGGTTATCTTTATACTATGTTTAACTTTTTTACGTTTAGTTATAGCCACGAACTAAATATTATTTTGATATTACGTGATAAAGTTTTATATTTTTAAACAAATATTGGAACCACTATTTAATTAGAATGTAGTATTAATCTATTTAACAATGATTTCATAATATTGTACATAATAATATAAATTTTGAATTCTTATCTATAGTGCAATGGGGTAACTAATTTTCTAATAGGGGTAAACTTTAGTTAGTGTTAAACTATTCGACAACAATGTCACCGATCATAAGTTTTTCATTATTATGCTTGTATTTTAGTGGTGTAAATTGTGCAAATATTTTAGTGGTAGCAACTTTTCCTTCTATAAGTCATCAGGTCGTCTATCAGCCGATTTGGAAAGAGCTTTCATTACGCGGACATCAAGTGACTGTTATCACACCAAATCCTTTGAGCAATTCTAGTTTGGTGAATCTAACAGAAATAAATGTAGGTTTTACTTACGATATGATAAAAAAAATTGATTTACAAAAAACTGTAACACCAAATTTACCGATTACAACTGAAGCAGCATTATGGTGTAGGATAAATTCTGATATCGCAGAAGCGGAACTGGCGCATACGGAAGTACAAAAATTAATTAAAGACAAAACTAAACAATTCGATTTATTGTTGGTTGAATATTTATATCCAACAATGTTAGCTTTAGGTGCGTGGTATAAATGTCCAATAATTGGAATGTCTTCTTTCGACGTTTACATACCAGGCCACGATGCTGTTGGCAATCCTTTTCATCCAATATTATACCCAGATTATTTGCAAATGGGAGTAACAAAGAATAAACTAGTACATAGAATTTACAAAACCTACTATGCAATTTGGTATAAACTTTATTATCATTACACAATTTTACCAAAGGAAGATAAGATAGTCAGAAAATATATAAGCCAAGATCTCCCTTATTTAGGAGACATTGAAAAAACCGTTAGTATGTTATTTTTGAATAAAAATCCTATTATTCATGGCACAAGAGCTAACGTTCCTGCTGTTATCGAGTTAGGCAAAATGCATTTAACGAAAAGACATCCACTTCCAAAGGTAATTAGATACATACATTTTATTTTTGTCACGCAAGCTCTTTTAAAAGTATAAATTCCTGTTATCAGGATCTTCAGAACGAAATGGACAAAGCGACACAAGGAATAATTTATTTCAGTCTTGGTTCGAATGTTAAAAGTACAAATTTGTCTTCCACTTTACAAAAGAATATTATCGATACATTCTCGCAACTTCCTTACTTAGTTTTGTGGAAATTTGAAAATGAAGATAATATGCCAAGAAAACCAGATAATGTTGTAATAAGGAAATGGTTTCCTCAGCAAGACGTTTTAGGTAATTTTAAATTGAAAGGTTAGGTGTATTTTGAAACTAAATAAATTCTTAGATCATCCGAATATGAAGGTTTTCGTTACTCAAGGAGGTTTGCAATCAATGGAAGAGGCGATCTCAAGTCACGTTCCTGTAATTGGTATACCATTCTTTGGCGATCAGCTAAGTAATGTAATAAAAATGGTTGAATTTGATGCGGCTATTTACTTAGATCCCAATCAGTTCACTGCCGATGACCTGAAGGCTGCTATTTTAGAAGTAGTTGGAAACATCAAGTAAGTTGAGATGAACAATCTATAGCTAAAGTATAACTGAAGATTTTAAAATGTATACCTATTAACTTTTAGATATCGTAATAATATGAAGAAACTGGCTGCAATATCTTCTGATATTCCTACTGCAGGATTAGAAAAAGCGATATGGTGGTCAGAATACGTCATTCGGCATAAGGGAGCTCCACACTTACGAAGTCCATTGGCTGAAATGCCGTTTTATGAATATTTACTATTGGATGTAGTTTTTGCTGTTTTATTAGTTATAGTATTTGCAATTTTAGTAACTTATTCATTATTTAAATTTATTATAAACAATTGTAACGGGTTTAAAAGATATAAGTTAAAAGTTCGTTAAAATTATTGTGTCGCTAAAAGCAAACTTTTTTCAAGAAATAAATGTTTGCTAATATTATAATATTTTAGATGATAATAATAATTAAATAAAAAAGTTTAAATTTACAAAGTAGTTTCTTTCCAGTGTCGACATACTAAATAACTGTCGTACAATAAGGTATGTGCTATTCCATAATTAGGATAAAAATATTAAAGTAATTTAAATTCTTAGGCAGAAAATTAAATTCCACAGTAGTACTTGAGTATCCCACAGTACTACCAAATACTACTACATAGAAAGTATGTCAGATAAAATTTTTCTTTCGTGTGAGATCGAAACTATAATTTATTTACATGTACATAATATGAATTCAAGCGCTCAAGGTTCACGCAACCATCCGCCAGCATGGGCCGTACCTACAAATATTGAAATGATATGAGAAAGTAGTACCACATAACGAAGTGCAAAAATTCGTTACAAATCGATCGTTCAATTGATCGTACAATCGATCGTTAAATTAATCGTTCAATCAATCGTTCAACCAATTGTTCAATCGATTGAACGATCGGCGCAACTAGGTTCAAAAGTTTGGGGGGGCTAAAAAAATATTTTCAAACAATTTTTTTAAGGGATGGTAAAAATAACGAAAAATTGGGATATTTTGGGGGGCTAACTTGAATTTTGGGGGGCGCTTAGCCCCTCCAGCTCTAGTTGCGCTTATGTGAATGATCGATTGAACAATGGATTGAACAATCGACTGCACGATCGATTGAAATTCTTGACTCAGAAATTTTTAAATTTTTTATTTGCTAAATTCGACTCTTCATACTGCCAAAAAAATGTACCACACTAGCCTGGCAATGTATTTATAGGTCTGTTAATTTAAACGTCTGGGATTAATTAAATAAACAGTGCTTTTGTGTGAATTTGATACATACTCGTGGGGTGTTTTATATTTGAAGATCGCACCGGAAACATGGTGGAATTATAAATTTAGTGAGAAGAGGTTGGCGACCTAGAGATAAGGATTTCCTTTCAGTTTGTATCGGAGGAAAGACGTTTTTTGATTGAGTGCCATTTTAGCAACGATTTATTAGCATTTTGTGCGTTAATTAGCCAAGAGTCCTACTTAGGGAAAATATAGAGTGCTATTTCGAGTTGGGAGATGCCAAATTATAAAATTGTGTATATTTGGATAAAGTTGTTAATATTCGAGAGATTGCACAATTTATTGAAATATGGTGAAATGTGCATGCACCTGGTAGAGATTGGATATCAAGTAGTAATGAACATGTGGAATAAGTGAAGATGTTTACAATGTAGACCGAATTTGTCCAGCCTGCAAATTAACAAGGAATGGTATATGGGAAGCTGCATATTTCAATCAAGATTTAAAGGTTAGAATTTTATTATTAAAAAGTTATACGTGCGATTGTTTTCTTATCGGCCCCTTTCAGTCGCTACAAATGCTACAAACATTTTGGTGGGGAGCCAAAGCATTTGGAAGCGACTGGAAGCTAGAAAAAAGGAAAAAAAGAAATGTTTGGTAGCGTTTGGTAGCGAAAGTAGCTTCTCCCCGAACGCAAGGCTAAGTGAGTCCAAATTTGGTTCAAATCGGTCGAAGGGCTTAGGAGTGCTTAGCGATCAAACAAATAAACAATTTTTTTCTTTTATTATATTATTTAGATTAAACAGGTGCACTAAAAAGTAAAAAAAAAAGAATTTAATGTGAACAAACAAATCTTGCAGATAATTTTATCATTCTCAATTTTTTTTTTCAAAGGGTAAGCTCAGTATTACTGCGCAAAGTTTGTAGATTTTATAAGTAATTACATCTAAAAGTGAAACGAGGTAACCAGGGACGTGCCCAGCCAACTTTTTTGAGGAGGGAATTTGCCAACATAATTAATTAAAAATTGCCAACTTTGGTTATTGTCAATTTTTCCTATTGTCGGTTTCGCGGATTTTTCCAACTTGACCAAATTTTGAGCGATTTTGCCAACTTTCTTCCAACTTTCTGAAATATTGCCCCCCCCCCATAAGCACGTCCGTGTACACGCTTTTGTTACTGAAGGTAATTTACCCAATTACTACTTTTTTTATTTCAGAACACCAAATTTTTATGGCTTTCATAGTCATAGTGGGTAGAGTGGTTCCAAAGAAAGACGAAAAGGTGGAGCTAATACGCAGAAACAAAAACTCGTACAATCTTGTTTATGTTGGTGTCAATTGGTGGAATTGAGTGTCACGCGATCTCTACTGCGCCGGATTTTGGCTACGCCTTTTCTTCTTTTTTGGAACTACTCTACTATTGCTGTGATATACAGGGTGGTTGATAAACTACGTGGAGCTCATTCTACCAGCTGTTATCTCCTTACCTCGTGGAGCATTACTTTCAGCGCCCCTGTATTTTTCGATTAATCAATAAAAAGTCATAGCCCTAGTGTAGAATAACTTTTATTACGATTCCAAAGAATCGTATTGCACGCGCATTTGATAAATTATTCAATAATTTTATTTGGACATAATCGAATCGGAATCATTATCATTTTTAAGAATCGGAAACATTCCGATTATTATGTACTAGCTGAAAGGCCCATCCGCGGACGGGCAGTTCACCAATGTTGAAAACTTGATTGGTGTGCTACTCGATCCCAGGGGGAGGTGATTTTAACTTTTAAGTTGGTACTACCAACGACCAATCAAAATGCGCTGTGTGTCCTAAAAAATTGACACGCTGGAGGAGGCGGCGGCGGAGCGTGCTGGTCTTTTATATGTTTGAAGGGGGTGGGTCATTGATTTATGAACATTAAACTTCCGGGGTGTGGGAGATTGTGACCAACTGCGACAAAGATGGAAGAAGGGAGGTAAAAATGTCGTAAAAATGTGTGGACTTAGATATTATACCTCATGAATCATAATACTATGATATCCAGATATAGAGTAGTTAGGCAAAAACCGATCGGACTTATTAGGAGAAGTTATAACGTTAAAACCAATCAAAACGTTTATTAGCATTAATAAACTTTTTCTATTGGCGAGTTAGGTTAGGGCTCCTCCTAAGTCCGATCTGTTTCTATTAAAAGCTTTTTTTAACTTGGTGTGAGCCAGGCCCGTAGCCAGGATTTCATTTCGGGGTGAAGGGGGGCACTTGTAAAAAATCTTTTGTAAAATGTAACATTTTCGGTTGCTCCCCTTTAATTTTCTTTGTCTTTTCAACATTTCGAGGGGGGGGCACGTGCCCCCAAGTGCCCCCCCCCCTGGCCACGGGGCTGGTGTGAGCGTTGTCCGTCGTTCGTGTGGATGGACTTTTTTGATGCCGTTTTTAACCAACTTCCCGAAGTCCTAGAAAGCTGAAATTTGGTACATAGCTTCCACTTGTAGCGAATTTTCATATATTAATTTTGTTATTAAATTGAAGAATAAACAAAGCTTCTTGAAAACATCAATATAATCTTATTAAAATTATTTTTTACTTTTTAGTGCACCTTTTTAATTTTAAATAAAAGGTTCTTTTTAAAAATGTTTAATTTTTATTTAATTTATGCCTAACCATCCTGTCTCTAATGATATCTGATAATGATATCGTCCGTTACATGACGACTTTGAAAATCCACTAATTTTAAATTTAAATATTTAGCGGGAAGCCATTGGTCAGTGATTTCTAGAACGGTTGGTAACCGTATTTCTAGAAAATGAGGTACCTATATAAAAGAACAGAAATCCTTCAATTTGAATAAACAGTTTTAAAGTTGTTATGGCAGTGTTTTCAATTAAATGTAAAAAAATCAGTAGAAGAAATCGTGAGTAGAAGTAGAAGAAAAATCAAAAGAAGTAATGCATCCGGATTTACCACGTAGCTAGATGTGAATGCTTGCAGGTAAGTACAAATTTTAAATTTTTTGTGTTATATTCTGATGTTTATAATAATTGTGGTTTTATGTTTGGAAACCATGTTCATTAAGGAATTTATATAAATTGTTATGGATATTTTAAAGAAGTAACACATCGTTGCTTGGGTAATTCAACCTCTTAGTATGGTCAGCTATTTTTATTTGGAAAGAAGTAAGCAAATGGTGACTAGAAACTTCTGTAGAATGTAAATTATTACGACAATAGTCATTATCAGGTATAATTTATTTTCAAAACAAAATTATAATTTGAACCTATACAGTTCTTTGCTCGTAGTCTCGTAGTTGTGATAGCTTGCTTTATGGGTTGCCAACTCAAAAGGCGCTGACGCCAACGAATTGGAATTCAAAATTAAACACTATTAAAACGCCTTTTGAGCCCAGTTGTTCTGGAAATATGCTGTATATAGAATATCACCTCGACCCAGTTATTCTATATTGCCGCTCCATATTCCACAGCCCTCGATTATCACAGGTACTAGTAGCAATTTGTATGACATCACCTGTGAGTTTATCAAACTGAAGTTGACAACAATCTCTTATGTTTTTGTGTTTATCATCCTGTAGTTCCAATATATAAATTGAATTTCTACAATTTTCGATGATTATTTTAACCACTTGATTAGATCCTGTAGTTACTTCTATACAGGCTGCGTAACAGCAACTTTCCTGCGACCCTTTCTAAAACAAATTTTTTTATTATTTGCTTCTTATAGTTGCATAATACTTACAACTGTAAGGCAACAGCAGAATTTGGCAAGGCTTGTTTAAGTTCTTCAAGCATATTCTGTATTTCCGTTTCATCTGTAATGTCCTCTATTTTTTCTGTGGTTTTAATTCACGGAAATTTTTCCACCGGTATTGGCGCATAAAGGTCCTGCGAGTTAGCCTTCTTCCAGTAACAACTGACATCTGTACTAGGCATTTTATCCATGTCAAGTATATTATCAGATCTACAACACATTAAACACTTTATAATGCATTTATATAAACTGATGTAAATTCGATCCTTTATACTATTTAATCTGATATAGTTCATTATGGTTTAATAATAAAATAGGCTACATTTTACATACCTGTTACATAGTAGCAATACTGCAGAAATGTGTTTGCAGCGACCAGAATTTCCAGCTTTGCAACTACATGATGCACTTTTGATTTCGATAGGTTCTTTTATTTAAATTCACACTTAATTTCGTGCAGCTTGTCCAATAAAGCACTGGTCTGCAAACACAAAGCGAATATTTCTAAATCATCTCCGTCCTGGCGCTTAATTCCACATGTAATAACGTGTTTTGCATGTAAAAGGGCTTCTTCCTCATTAATACATCTAGAAGACTGCTGAGCATCTAAATAAGTAAATATTTTGACCAGGGTAATTAATAATGATGCACTTCTGAACAAATTTATCGATCAGTGCCTTGATCTTCATAGCATTTAAACCCCTAACTTTATAATTTATTTAATTTATAACTTTATTATGTTTTTGTTCTGTAAAGGTCAGATTATTTTTTTTATAATGTTGGCGTCAACAAATAATTATGACATTTGTTACAGTTTCTTAAACCACTACGAATTAATATAGAATTTCAAGTATCCAGTTTAATTCTATTGCTGAGTTTAGTCTCTACCACATTCATCTGGCTAAACAAACGTTCAATTTCTGCGTTTGAATGTGGTCAAGTTAACATCGGAAAAGCCATGTATGCAAGTTCTTTAAAAATATTGATGCCTTGTGAATCTTCATAACTTCATGGTGTCGTAACACCATGAAGACAATTATGGAAAATACTAAAAAAAATTAAAATTAATATTATATTACCAAAATATTTTGCAATTGCATCACGTATATTTGCACCAGTAGTGTTGTTATTACCTATAGAAGTAGCATAATATGTAGGTTGCTTTCTACCATCGGTGTTTCTCGAACTATCTCTCCAATGTTCAGGAATATTGTCCCCATTTTCATTACAGAAATTATATAAAATGCAACAAGCTTTAACTATTAGAGACGTATTGTTGATGTTAACTGACCAAAAGCATTTTCCACTACTCGTCTGCACTTAGACAAGTGATAATTGAAAGTTTTTTATTTTTCAATCATGGACTGATTTACTTTGTAAGGAAAGAGCTTCATCATAAACTTTGTCAATTGAAAGGCGGAATCCCCGATCAAAGGCACCGGTACCGAAACAGCCAATCATCCTTTCTGATCTTCTCACATAACTCGAGGCGGTTGAGGCATACAATTTTCTCGGTGTAAAGCTTCCAACAACAAGATTGCGGAGTATTTACTTCAAATTTACTCAATTCCTTCATATAATCACCTTCACTTTGTAATACACATTTAATTCTACTATCGACATGGTCTTCTAGGAAATCAATTTCCATTTTGTCAGAAATGCAGCCCTTTGTATGTACTGCTAGGGCAGAATTGGATAATCGGTTAATCATTCTTTGGTATAAATCTTTATCGGCATCGTTATTTTTTAAATTAACTTTAACGGGAGTGTAGCAACAGTATTTGGTAACATCTTCTGTTACTGGATATTTACATATAGCCCCCTTTTTTAAGTTAGACCACAAACATTTTTTGTCGGTTTTTTCTTTGGTTTAAAAATCCCTTCTGTTCAATTGTTGGTTTTCTTCTTTTAACGTATTATAGAATAGCTGCATTTATTCCTGCTTGATCTAATATTCCGAAAAGAAATTGATTATTCTACTAGTTGTATAACATTTGCACAATTGGTCGAAGGTGTCGCCTTTGGTCTTATTGTAAAACATAATAACTTCGGGTTTTCCACTTTCTTCATCAGTTTTTCCGGCTTTATGCTGGTGGCTTGAAATCAATAATACAATTTTATTGCGTTTGGCACAATAGGACAATAAAGTTTTTCCGTCATTGTAACCATAGTGAATAGATCCTGGAACGGTCCCTTGTCTAAATATGTACGTGATATTTAAAAATGTGTCCGAAGACGACGAGTATACTATGAAATCAGTTTCCTTCAGATTTAATATGGCCATACCAAGCTGGACTTGTCCATAGTATAGGTTCTTCTCTCTCACAATCAATCCTGTTGGAGTCGACTTTAAAAACTTAAATTTTTTGTATGGCCAAAATTACTAGCTGGCTCTGTGATTCCTAAAAATACAATTTTTTAGATAATGTTGAGAATGCTAATTGTTTCAGTGCAGAAAGCAATAATTACCTATATGTGGGCACTTTATTTCTAACAATTTAGTTGGTTTTCCATTTTCATCCAACACTACTGCATCAGGAGAATGCTAACCAAGGATATTTCTGACATACAAGCAGCCCTGGTTCGTGTGTATTACATCCGTTCTTTGTTTTGTAGGCACGTAATGCATTTTTTTCATGTTCTATTACGTGTTCCACAAATTCGCTTGTAAATGGTTTGGGACTAAAGTAATTGCGGGCCTTGTTCTCCCCGTTATCCTTTGAATATGTAAAAATGCCATAACAACGCGATCCTACAAATATTACAAATTACTCAAGAGTGTTAAAATCTGGGGTAAAAAACCTGTTTTACCTGTTAACCGATACCGTCTCTCGCATCTCCAACGTTCAATCTCCTTTGTTTTCATGGCAATGTCAATAACATCGACGTTATTAATAATTAGGCTCCCTAAAACTTTCTGACAACTTTTTAAATCAAATGTTGACACATCAATGCCCAACGATGTGATAAATGTTGACTGCAATGCATTATTTACTATGGCTTGTAATTGCTGTGGTACTTCATCGCTGATTTCGTTACCAACTTCAGATGCTGCAATTTTTCTACGTTTGTTTACGGAATTGTCGATTTCATACATTAATGCTTCCTCGTCAATAGGATCAATAATTATTATTATAATAAAATATGATTTTCTGTTTACATGTAAAAATTTTTTTTTTAAATTAAGATTTTAAAATAAAAGTACTTTTATTTACCGAGATCAATATCACCGCCAAATTCGGTTTCTCTACCAGCCATTCGTTCGTTGCCGAGGAGGTCCATCACCTGCACATCTGTTGAATTTACTTGCACATTTCTTTGAGGGCCACCACCTGTGCCCGTAACATACACCTTTTCGTTTGCCAATTTATCTTTGATTCGCTTCTTCAAATTCTTATATTTAGTTTTAAGGTGGCCGATTTCTATGGGGATTATCTACTTAACTAAAATTTATGTAACCCCCACTGCATTTCAATAATACTATCGCCAAAGCTATGCAAATTTTACAGGTTGTTGCTCAAGGCTTCCTGTGTAACATATTGAAATATGAGACGTATAAGATAATTATTACATTGATAATTCAATAAATAAGGCGATGACGCGTATTGCGCATGCGTATGCAAAATCTCATGATTACGCGAAAACTAATACACATAATTGTCTCATATTTCAATATGTTACACGGGAAGCTTTGAGGAACAACCTCTAAAATTTTCGTAGCTTTGGCGATAGTATTATTGAAATGCAATGGGGGTTACATAAATTCTAGTTAAGTAGATAATCCCCATAGAAATCGGCCACCTTAAGTGTAAGAACCTATCTTTTTATTGTTGTACTTACCCGTGTATTCAGCAGTTGAGCAATTTGCGTTGTTTTAGTTTTTATTGTCTCTTTCGCCAGATTGCGATTCTTGAGATTATTTTTTATTTTTATGAAACAACACATATTTCCTAATAAACTCGTTTAATTATTCTTGATCCAACGAATTGTTAGTTTTTATTAGAAATTCTACTATTTGACTAGGAGATATTTTTGATTTATATATTCCATTGAAAGTATTCATTTTTGTAATTTGTAATTTAAAAAAACAAATATCACTTATTAGCCTTATTATTATTGCTAAAGTATCTGTTAATGTCCATACCAAAATATCAACCTGTGATCAACGACCGCTAATAGTACAGTGGAGTACCATCCTTTATAATTGTAATAATCAACAGCCACATCTTTTGGTGGACAGACCTCAATGTGGCATCCATCTACAAAAATTGCATTATAATATCTCTTTGATGTAATAAATTTATCAAATTACATACAGGCTCCATACACTCTGGAAAGCCCATTTCTTCAAAACCACTGACTATTTCCTTTACTTTGTTTTCCGTTAATCGCAAATAATATAGAATTCAAACCGTAAAGCGTAAATAACAAGTTTATTGAGGTTATGAAATCTTTGTATTATTTAATTTTAATTAAAGAATCATCGTCAGGCTGCTCTGTGTACAACACTTTGTAGTGATGGCCATATGGTGTCTCAATTTTATTCATTATTAATCATTTTGTATGCCTAAATGAGTGTAATATCACTAATTTACCTCGATGTGATTACCTGTTCTGCCAGCCACAGTGTAACTTTGAGTTGCCGGGGCTCCATCACCTTTCTAAAAGATTGAATTTTGCATAAATTTACCTCAACCTCGTCGAATAAATCGTTATAACAAGTATTGTTTTATGAGCACCCCAAGTACTTTTTGAGAAATTGTTTATGTCGGTGCTAATTTCAACATTAAATTTACTGACGCTTTCCCGGTGGTCGGAGATATTCCTTCTCCTTATTTTCTTGTTCCTTAATCCTTGCCGTGTTGTCAACGTTGAAGACCGTCCATATCCGAGGCTTTGTGTAGTTCTGTGAGCATTTAAGTTAATCCGAGATAGCTTGCTCAGCTGGTCCCAGATAGACTGTTGGTCCGCGGGAGGTATTTTATTTCCCTCCTACCCTGCCTTTCGACCGAGCATTCCCCTATCCGCCACCTGGGGACGCGCCCTCTAGGAGTTTCAGCCTCTCCCGAGGGTAAATTATAATCTTTTTATATTAATTATGAGTTCCATATTATTTATTTTGCAAATAAACAAGGTTCCGCAAAGAAAGTGTGAAAGTGTGCCAGACGCAACACTTCTTCCCTCTCTAGGTCACTATAATTTTTGTTCCGTTTTCTTGATTTTTTGTCGATTTTCTTTGGTTTTTGATCGTTTTTATTTAGTTCTTGTTCCATTTTGTTATAATAAAAAATTTAATATGAAATGCACTAAACCTCACTTAATGATAAATTTGGACTACTGTAAGTACTATGAACTACTTTTATAGGCTTTCGGGATTACCACCAGAAACCTATTACACATAACCTGAGATTAACTAATTTTACATTGGATAACGTTGCTGCAACCCATTTAAAATTTAGCAACGGATTAACTTTAACATGGATTAACTAACACAGGTTAATGTTGCTGAAACCGGGCATCATTCTTCTAAAATAACCTTTTTTGCAATAATAGTGATAACGCTACCTTTCGTAGTCCATACCATCAATGACATGTCGATCTGTTCAAAATATGCAAAAGACATATTAAGACATATATTCAAAGAAAATGTAAATTTCCATCATCTGAGAAATAAATTACATAACTTTTTATATTTTTTAATACTTTCGATAACTCATCATTCCGATACGTATATGGACATTTTACTTTCGATTATTGCGTCCTCGTCTATCAAACCATCGGGGCTGCCTCTGTGATTTCTTGAGCAGTTTCTTCTGCAGTGATGGCATCCATGGTGTTGAGGGTTTCTGCAATGAACTACTCTAGCCACTCATATCTTCCACTCTTTGAAGGTTCAGAGTGCCGCTTTGTTAAATTTGTAGCAGCTTCACTGATTTTAGTCATCATAGAAGCTAATTCATCATTAGAATTTAGTTTCCGTCTTTTTGGTGGTGGCAAATCTTGACTTGCATTTGCCACACTGCTTCCTTCCTTGCTTGCATATGGTAGCGGTTCAACTTCAAGGAATGAAGTATTAAAATTATCTAAAATCGAGCAATGATAAAAAATTTTACTATTTACACAACTAATGCAATACATGTAACGGGTACTACATTATCTTCAAGTGTAATTTCCAATACATCTTCCGTATTGACTACGGTCACCTCTGGTGTTATAGTGGGCGTACGTCTAAAATTTTTAAATATAGGTACTTCTTTTAAAAGATGATAATGGTATACTTTCTCCTCTGTAGTATATGGTCATTTAAAAAGAACAATTGGTCAAGTAGATCCCATCGTTCCGAACACTGACCGGCACCAGATTTTGTTTCTTCCAACTCTTTGGACTTTTCTTTACGGTACTTCTCCCTCATACTTTTATATCGATCTTCGCACATTTCAACTATAATAAATTAATATAACGATGTAGAAATTGAACCTTTACCCTAACAAATATATCAAGCGAGCAACATGCTCGTAAGCATGTCCAAGATCTATATCATCTCTCTGAAACAATTGGCCAACAAGAGTGCAAAGTTTTTCCGAACAAAGTCGAGGATCTTTCCTATGAGCATCTTTCAATATTACCGAATGAAATTTTTTCTTAAACTGAATGAATTTAATTCCTGCAGGCCAATCTGTAGTTTTATTTTCGTCCATCCACACTCCTAACATAACCTCAAACCTGGATATATGTATATTGGTTCGTTTAACAGCATATAATTTCATCAGATTTGAATTAACAAATTCTCGTCCATTGTCGGAGTGTAAAATAAGAGGTGCTCCAAAAGTAGTATAAATTTCCAGCAACACAAACTGTAGCTTTGTGACTGCACATCAATCAAATCAATCTGTGCACGTGAATTTTTGAGTGCAGAATATATGGATATCCATAAATTTTACTATTGAGACTGGATGGCTCATCGTATAGGATTATTCTCCAATTAATTAAATTCCTGAGAAAACTTCATATTTATTGGTTAGATATTTGTTTATTTATTTTATAACATGCTTATAATAAAGGAGAAATAAAAAGATTAAAATTGTATTAATTTACAGTTTAATTTATGACCCATAGGTCTAAAAACATACAAATAAAAAATTAGTACAAACTCAGCAAAAAAATAATCATCATATAAAATATACTTTTACAGTCTTTAGTGCGAAACTTATTGTTTGCCTGTGATTAAAATATCAACATTAGGAGTAATGGAATTTATCTTTCTCCACTCTCATTTCCCTTATTGGTCGGGAAGAAAAAGGACAAAGTCCTTTGAATACGGCTCAAATGTCCATTATCACGATATGGTGTTAAACATATTTGGTGTTATTATAAGCAGAGTCTCCTAATATATGGCTATTTGGAAGAAAAAGAGCTTCCGGCTGTTCTTCAATTTTTTCCCCTAAATCAGAACTACGGAAAACTATCGAATCATGTGGCATGTCCAGGAAAACATGCAAACATTTTGATTTGATTGAATTTAATTTGATAATTACACATAAACTTTAAGGTTAAGTGAACAATCTCTCAAAACAAATATCAGGTCTACCTTAACCAGAGCGTAAATCGTATCTACCTGAAAGTGGCCCCTTTTTTCTAGGACAGTCATGTCTCAATTTCTGTTTTTGTGCTTTAATGGTCTTGTAACATAGTTTCAAAAATTACTAGTATACCAGTTTGATGTCCTTTAGCCTGCGGTTGCCATTTGCGCCCGTCCAATTGCATTGCTTCTGAGTTTCAATTGTGAACATATTTTTAATAATATTCGACAAGTTATTCCCTCCTATTCGTTTTAACCTATTGATCTATTGTCTTATTGACAATATCTTATTGTCTATCATAGGAGTAACAACTTATGAAAAAGGTACGTGTAATGTATCCAATAACACTCATTTAACGATAATGCTGATCATGTATCAATTTCCATACTCTTTGGTATTCCATTAATCATTGTTACAAAATTTAACATTGTACATTTCTAATTCTTTTATTTTCAACTTATTTACATCTGCATTACCTTCTTCGGGCACACGGTATAGGTGGTTCTGAGTATATGTAGATTTTGTTTCCGGGCATACTGCAGCGAGATGTCCCCGTTTCCCACATTTTCAGCAATCAAACTTCTTATATTTACAAAAATTTAAATTATGGTTAATTTTTCCACATGCCTTGCATTTGGGAGTTTCTTGCTGTCTCTGATCGTTTGCCTTACTTGTTTGTCCACTATACATCTTGTTAACCTGAAACGAGTCTCAGTTTACCTCTTTAATTGACCCCGAAGATTCCTTTTTTAACGCTAAATTGTATATTTCCTCGAATTTAGCTGTACCTGCATCTTCCTCAAATTCACAATTCCGTTAATTTTAAAATATCCGGTTCAGCCGGATCACACAAATCATACAGCGTCTCATACACGCTCGGTTCAAGGCTGGTGAGTAGTATCGCAATTTGTAAAAAAAATACTGTCGTAGTGTAGCCTTGAAAATTTTTATATTACTTTCCTGCGAAACGTGGGCATTCTTCCAAATTGTGCCATTTTTAACGTTGATTTAAATTTTCTTTTTCTAAAACCAATTAGCCGTTTCCAAGTACGTCACAGTGACGTCATTGGCTCCTCCCCCGAACAGCTGATTTTGGTTAACTTTGTTAACGTGCTTTCTGTGCGTGTGATTTCTGCATTCTAACTTCAAAGCAGTCTATAATCATACATACTTTGTTACAAAACGCTTCTTTGAAACATTTTGGCATTGCTTTGATTAATTGTTCCCTTGAGGGCCATATGATTAATTTCCTAAGCCAATAATACATAATTGAAAGTGTGGAATAAAATATTCTTGAAATGATTTGGATACTAACGCTAAATATATAAGACAAAAATGTAAAATCTAAATTTAACCGAAGTTTCATTACAACTATTAAAAAATGTGTAAATTTATCCTTAACTACAGTTTGTGGTGTTATATTAATGAAAGGTTCTATTAGTCTAGTAAAAATGCTATTTAGAACCTCATAACTAGGAATACCAGTAAAATAGCGTGTTTTCTCATTATTATTTACAAATGAACTACGATTAAAAGTGGAATTTTCTTTAAATAGTCTTAATCTGTATAATTCATGATGCACAAGAATATCTTCACTCTCTGTGTCGCACAGTGGTTTAAAATGCCAAAAACCTGGCCATAATATGAAGGCGTTCTTCAATTTGAATTGCTTGAATTTTACGCCACATACAACAAATATGTTTAATTATAAATTATACTAGTAAAAGAGGGAGGGTGCAAAAAAATTTAAAAAAAAATCACTTACCAAGATTGCCCTAAATGAAATCGACATCCTTTAATAATTATATGCGGCCAAGCTAACAACGCCGAAGAATGAATAGCTTTCTCGAAATCAGCATAACAAAATTTTGGAAGAAGCTGTAGATTAATTTTGCCAAATGCTTTTAAATAAGAAGATTATGTTTTGTTTGAAAGTAAACAAAACACTAAAGGAATGTAATAGCCGTCCTTTAGTCCATGAATTGTAAATAACTGCAAAAAATGCTTGGCGCAATAGCGAAATGTTCCGTCAACATAATGGTCGTATTTTTTTTTGAATGAAGAAGCTGTGAATTTAATTATTGGAAAGGATTGATTTTTGTGGTTTGGGATTTTGAATTTTTCAATGTTTCGCGATAGATTTGGTCCCGGCGAAACCGGCAGGACGCCGGAAGGAAAAAGAAGTTCGCGCGCCGATCACCAAGTTGGGTGGTTGCTATTTTTGAGTACTATTGAAATAGAGTGATAGATTGTTTTTTTTTTATAAATAAAGTTGATTAAGTATCTTGGTTCGTGTTTATTTCTTTTTTAGAAGTAGAAAGGAAAATTTTGATTGGTAAATAAATAAATAAATTGAGTAAAAAAGGAACATTCTAGAACGTCGCGCGATAAGCCGCCCGACGATAAGGAAGAAAATTTGGACAGCTGGGGGCGAGATTGGTAGCCCGGACCAGTTGTACATTAAAGACGTACAGCCATAACAATCGCTTGAAAAACTGCCGTGTTACTATTAACTTTGGCAGGGGCAAATTTTGTGCATAATCAAATTCCAACACAAGAGTGGAATCATCATTTTTACAGTCTGCAATATATTTTTTCTTTTTCTCATGGTAAGCACGTACCTTTCTTTCATGAATACCTAATTGTATCTTACATGGATTGTAATGTGATCTTACATTCCTCGCAAAAATCACAAATATCTGTGCGTGGTCTTTTGAATGCGTACTCCGAAGTCTCCCTAACCCTAAACCATTTATGAAAGGTTGAGTATTTTAGAGTACTTCCAGTTTGGTCAAAATAAAACGTCTGAAATCCTTTGTGAAGCAGTTTTACTGTAAGTGTAGGTGGCGGATTGGAAAGATGTTTGAATTCGTTTCGTCTCCACGTGTGCTTGATTTCGTCAGAAGATCAAACTTTGAACTTTGATTCGATGTGCGAGTAAAATAAAAACACTATTGTTAGATATAATGCGTTTAATATACATACGTGTTGTGTTTCAATCCTTTTAGCATGGATGTGAAATATTTGTAACTTTATGCTGTTACTTGTTGAATGCGTGTTATTTCATGACTGACTTATTCATCAGTACAACCATCGACTCATCAGCAACGAGCTCCGTTGAGCCGCCCGACGATTACAAGAGATGGTGCTGCTGTTCTCAAGCAAACCAAAAGCGGGAGATTCAAAAAATGTTATTGAAATCTTAACAGTAGGGTTATCAAAATACTTTCGCTGTGACTTGGGCACGGCTATAGTGGGATTCTTTGCTGGGAATAACGGCTAAATAATCTCTTGCTTGTTTCTATAGGTATTTTATGGGGTCTATTAGCATGTTTGCCTCTGTCATCAGAAATACTCATATTTTGTTCATTTGCTTTTTTTTGACTGAATTACTCGCAGCCTCTTCTTGGCAATCTGTATTCTCCATAAAGAAATTCGGCACATAGGATGAACAGACTCCTGTAGTTTTATTGCATATTTCCAGTTATTTCTGGGCTTTGTTTTTGGGTTTACGGTTCTTGTTACTGGTTCAACTGGTGTAATACATCCAAAAATAAGGTTGTATTGTTTGTCTTTGTTTCCAAGGTTCCAGAATTTGGTGAATATGCTGTTTTGTTCGCCTGAATACATTGTACTATAACAAGTACGTTTACAACATCTTTCAACTAACTTAAACTTTTTGGCCGGCACAATGTTACCTACCATTTTGGAGCACTTAATATTACAGCATAAGATTTGTAAACCACAATATTTTACCTGAGTAAGTTGTATACTTCTTCCCCTTGTCTTTGTCAATTTTACCACCGGGACGCAATTTACCTATACCCTTGACCGCGGGACGCAATTTGACAACTCCTATTATATAGGCTAGGGTGTCCCAGTAACACCGCCTACTTTGAATTTAGTTCCATTTTTTAAGTGTCGGTCGTAGAGTGCTGTTTTTATAGGTGTCATGTGTGAATATTGAGGTTTAGTTATGGAGAATTACACGGATGCGTGAATAGGCCGTAACATCTGCGTTTGCCATTTGCGGCCGTTCAATTGCATTGCTGCTGAGTTTCATTGTGAACACATTTTTAATAATATTCAACAAGTCATTCCCTCCTATTCGTTTTAACCTATTGATCTACAAAACATTAACTCTGTAAACTTCTTATTGTCTATCATTAGGAGTAACAACTTACGAAAAATGTACGTTTCTCTTCTTCTAACAAAGTTTCATGTAAAACTTTCAAATCATCTACTGACCATTAAAGGAATTAACTCCTGAAAGTATCGTTCCAATTCCTGGTTTATTGCTTTGATCAATCGGCTGATTATTTTGGTACGTAAGGGACAATTTTATTGCCTCCTACTGTCCCTTATTTTGAATTATAAATCGCTCTGGAAAAGAATACATATAAGTTTATCTAAATCTAATTTTAGTAAATTTACTCATTAAATTTGAGTAATTTTAAGATGTTCCAATTTCAGTATTTAATATAGGGTGTCCCAGTAACACCGCCTATTTTTAAATTTGAAAAAAACGCCGTATCTATTTAATTGACGCCTACATAATCTTTAATTTTTCTCTTAAAACTAGAAAATTTCAAGCCGTTATGTCAAATGAGTCTCGCTTAAGCACACAAATTCCGGACTACACTCCTTAATCTTCGGTTCCATCTCACAAATGTTGTTGATGACACCTCTCGATACTATGCAACTGCTAATATGCAGTTCTATCTTTTGCAATGTTAGCTTTCCGTTTATATATCGGACAATCAGTGCTCCACGTGCTATGTTTCACATCAATATTCTTTAAATTTAACTCTTTTTTAGCTTTACAGCAATTTACACACCTGGCCTGTTCCTCACCGCAATCCTTGGCAACATGACCACCCGATCCACATTTATAGCATACAGCCCCCTCCAAAATTGCATTAAAAACTTTAGAATTCTTGAATGATCTGTACACCTTTAAACAACTTAAATCATGAAAATGTATATCATTCTGAGATTTAATTGCTCCCAAAATGTCTTCTTTACTTAACTCTTCACTCATTCCTACTACCAAAATTTTTGGCTTTCTTAAATTAGAAACACGAACTTCATAATCTTTACCCATTTTACTTACAATCTCTTTTTCAATTCTAGCAGCTGACTGTTTATTATTGCAACTTATTGAAATCGCACCATCCTTCTTCAATTGCACAATATTATTTACTTTCACAGAAATCGATGACGGGTTAATATTTTTCTTGACAGCTTCCAAGGTTTCCACAACATTTTGTATTTTTTCTGTAGGTTTAACGATTACAGGCAATCTAATAAGCTTATCCGCATATGACTCTATCGCTCCACTATCTTCAACACTCGCATTTATTTTCCTCAAGTCAAAATTTATTTCACTTTTAAATTCACTAATTACAGTTTCAACCTTTTGCAAAATGCTTCTAGTTTTTGACTCAATTAAACAGTTCATTTCAAACTCGTTATGTTTTATCTCTGTCAAAATCTTATCATGATTGGCCCTCAATACCTTATATGTATCGATGCAAAAATCACATATAAATTTAATGTTATCATTCCTCTTCAATAAGTCATATTCCATTTCAGCGATGTCATAACACTTCTTGTTGCAAATCGGCCCTCTGAACATCAACCCCTAATGGGAGGGTCGATCCTGAACAGTGACCTCGACCTGCGACAATCCAAAGATACTCTTCGGTTTTTGTCGGCCACGATGGTAAATATAGACTAACTCGCGATTTAATGCCGGAGGCTGAGTCGATGGGGTTCTGAAATAAAATTTGTAGCCAGGGGTAGAAAAACACAAAGGTTGAAAACAGTGTATAATTGAACAAAATCAAAACAATGATTTGAGACGTGCTTAAGCGCCCACACAACTGCAGCGTATTCTGCTCGTTCACAAAACGCAGCAATACTGACTCTAACAATAATATCAAAAGGCATAAATGCCCAGTAATAATTAATGGTCTGACATACTACAACACACGTCAGACCTACGAGATGAATTAAAAATAGCTGCAGCTTACCTAGAGAGCTCTCGAGGAATCTACGAGGTGGTAGAATGTGTTCACCCGCAACCGGCGTGTTCTTAAGTTGATGTAAATACTGGCATTTATTCAGTCGATACCAATTGCACCTGATTCTTCTGGTCAACACTCTCACTAATTGAAGGACTAGGGATAACAAGGCTATACGCCACAAAAAGTTGTTTCCGAGATAATAAATGTGCGATTTCTAAAAGAATTATAATTCTTCGTTTTTATAATATAATTATTCCTAAACTATTTAGGAAATCGTGTAAGATGAATATACCAAAAAAAAAATTGTTTAAAAAAAGTTATAACAAATTTATTTAAAAAAAATGTGGCTTAAACCGTTTTATTACAACAATAATGTTAATAATTTTCTTAATCTGAAAAATCCAATTCTTCAACGTTATCCTCCAAATCGTCTGTAGGACCTCGACCTTCGTTAGTTATGATGCACCGGAGATATATTATATGGTAGTAAAGGCTGCTAGATTATCAATCTTCTTTTTATTGAGCTCTATTGGAGAGGTGTACTTATTTTCTAAGTGATCTATAGGATTGTAAGTATTGGTAGTGCGGCTTCTTTTTCCTACATTCACAGCTTTAAATTCTTCGTTGAAAACATGTTTTACAAACATTGTGTTGGGATGGTCTCCATCAAAAAAGAAACATCTAACCTTTGCAAATTGAAGAAGTTATTTATTGTCACAAGCATTTCTCTTTGTTATGTCTCCTGTAACTTGTTTAAATGAATATATTGAAGTATAATTTTCCAGCCTCGAAATATTAATTATTAAACTTTCCAACTCTTTTTGGTAAAATTTTTGTCGGGCGGAGAATCCACTTCTTACCCGGCTGGCTCAATCGGTTCCACTATCTCTTGCAATACGTCGCCCTTATCTGCGACCTTGCAAATTTGTCTTTCCAAAATCATAATTTTAATTTTAATTATTCAAATATTCTTCGTTCTAAAATTCCACCTCTTCGTTTCTAAAAAATCACTGAATAAAACTATATCTCGCTCGATTTTACTCTTATTTTATTCAATAAACTCAATACAAAATTTCCGCTTTGCGGGCACCGAAATCAAAAACCAACCCGCGCCTCCGTAGGTAAACGGCGAGTCTCCTTATCGTCCTTATCACTTCGACCTCGACGAGCTCACGTCGTCGCATAAACTTCTAAATTTTACAAAATCCCTGTACAAATTTTTAACTTTACAAATGGACTTCCATCATTAAATCGACCGGCTACTTTATTACAAAAAAAAAAAAAAAAACATGACAATATATTTTCTTGTTGCACCACATAGACCTCAAATGAATTCGTTCTCTTCGATTTTATTACAGTCTCAAACCAGTCTTTGGGTGTAAAAACTGGCTGCATTTTTTTTATATTTCTCAATAAGTGCGAAATCTCTGTCCGATGGAAGGTGGGTATGGCCGGCTACTAAAAATCGATGTTCAATTTTTTTATAAATATTTTGCATAACCAAGTGGAGATAGCCGACCCTGATCAGTATCTGGAAATACTGATCAACGAAGATAGAAACTATACGTAAGCCGGTCCTGATCAATATCAGGACGCTAAAGGATTAATTATTGAATGTGTAAAACATACTTTATCTTAGTTTTGTGAAGTTGGTAATAAGTTAGTAAGAGACACTATATTAACATTCATTGTTATAGGAGAGGAAGTTAAGTTGAGAAGTTCAGTTGTACAGTTTTTAAGAATAGTTATAAAGTATTGTAATTAAATATTGAAAGTAAAGGTCGTCTTAATATACATATACCCCTTATTTTTGTTACAATCGTGAATACCCAAGTTGTAAGCCCAAAGTTTTCATAGATAAAAAATGCTGGCCCTAACTGTCAGATTTGGGGTTGGCAGTGCTTGCTGAAGATCGAAACTCAGCACATCTTTTTTACCATCTTCTATTGCCAACTTAAGGCTGTCTTGCATTGATCGAGCTCTTGCCTGATGTAATGCCAATTCAGTTTTTAACTTGCCAACAGAATCGTTGGTTTTGTTAGATTCAATCTGTACGTGCAGACTGTCGAACGTTTTACATGTGTCAGTACGGGGGAGTTTAAAAGCGATATTATATTCTTCGCAAAATATTCTTCTATACTTGTCTTCAGAAGCAGGATTTAAATTATTTTCTCTGCACCATTCTAAATAATAATCCATATATAGGCGTGAGATGTTTAAATCGTGATTTAAATAGACTCTCGATGGATTATCCTGTCTACTATAATGGCTAGTATATTTTGGTATAGCGTTGATATGATCCCTTACGGATTGGGTAATCCCTTACGGTCTGGGATTTTATTACCTCGATTCAAATGCTTTCCCCTCTGATCCCTCTTTGGCTTACTGCTATGTTTCATTTGCTCGGTTATTAGTTGTATTCTTTTTTGTGAACGTTGTAAACCATGGATTGCAAGAAATTCCTGTTTGCATATGGATACGTCTTCACCATTGACTTACAGAATAACGCAGTGTACACTGTCTTCTAGAAATTTCGTTTTTTTGGGTTTGAATTGACCCAATCGTCTCAAATTTCTCTATTAATCGGACCACTGAACGGCGAGAGGGTGCGTTATAGTGACCAAGAAATCCACAACATTTTCGAATCGTCTCTGAAAAAATTTCAACATTTTGGTAGTGGATTTTCACAATTTATATGCGTTGTGCATCTATGTAATTCTCCATAATTCAACCTCAATGTTCACACATGACCCCTATCAAAAGACAGCACTTTACGACCGACACTTAAAAATTGGCGCTAAACTCAAAATAGGCGGTGTTACTGGGACACCCTATAATTCCTTTATTTCTAAAATCACATTAATTAATTATCAAAATTATCACTGAAGAAAACAAACTTATCTTTCATTACATTTACATATCGATTCTAAGATGAGGTCTGATAGATTATTTATACTTGGGTTAACATTATCAGTAGTTACATTTGGTGAATGGAGAAAACTAGTGCCAGTTTCTCTGGGTGGAAGGCTAACAATAACCTTCCTTATTTGAATGATTTGATCTTGAGATTGTATCAGCGTTTTATCACATTCACTGCTGAATAGTGAATGTGGGAGATCATCAAGATCTTCGTCATTATAATACTCGAAATCTGGCTGTCGATTATTACATACATAATAATGTTAAATCTTTGGCAATTAGACGAGCGGTGTTCGATCTTTGCTTTCTACACGGGTTATTCAGGGGCAAAATCAACTTTTGCCTTGCGTGAATTGTTTATTTTTAGGAAACCTGCAGATTTACAAGATCTAAATGGATTTTAGAAAGCAAACTTCAGGCAACAAATTATGGTAGCCACAGTCCAGTGGCTAGGACGATTCGTCTGATCAACAGTGCTAATAATGATCCAAACTTTGATCTGTTCAATGGTTCGAAGTAATATGGATTACGATTATCGTTGTCATTATTGTTATTTTTTTATTTTATTTATTTTTGAGTCTTCTTGACTTTATTGTCTTGATTGTCTTTATTATTCTTGATTTTATTTCTATTGAGTGATCCCAATCCTCATTAAGTGTTGTCTCTTGGTATGCATATCTCTGTACTCTTTGTATTGGTTGCATGGTTTACAAGCGTGGACGCATCTGGGCCAGAATCTGTTCACAATTCAATGATATTATGGAGTAATTCAGAAATTTATAATATTGCAATGCACAATTTTTTAGAACAGTCAAGCTTTACTTACTTTTAGGAGATGGGGAATATGGTTCCTTTTGGAACTCTCAATACACCTCATAAGCATGCTTATAATTACTTATTTGCAAAGAAACGGGTAATAATAATAATTGAAAGATGTTTCGGTCAATTAAAGCAACGATTTCCAATTTTGCAATATAAAGTTCGTGTGTTCTAGAAAAAGTTTCAAAACTTATCATAAACTGTTTTATCTTACACAATGGGGCCAAATTTTTAAAAGGTGAATTTTGCTATCCAATAGAACCATTAATTGAAGAAATTCTAATTGCATATCCAGGGAAAGAGGCGAATGAGAATAACAGAAGAAGAGGTCAACAAAAAAGAGACGAGTTAGAGGAAATGGAGAAGAACTTTTTCTTTAATTTTCATATTTACGATTAAGAATGAGTCAAATAAAATCATTATCGAATTCTTCTTCTTGGTCGGTACGCCCGAATCCGGGCATCGTGGCAGCATTCATGATGAACAAGTTTATCATTTGCGAATGCTGCTATCTTCTTAAAGTTCTTACTTCATCCGGAAACCGCCTCCTCATTATTTAATTAAAAAAGATCCAGCTTGTTTTTCACATTTTTTTTTTATTAGCATTTATGGTAAAAGTTTAGTTACTTAGTTACGCCCATTTTGTAATTTTTTGCATTCGGTAAATCATTGTCAAAAATTAATAGTATTTATTTTTTTTTAAATTTTGATTTTATTTTAAATTATGGCTAAGTTTTGGAGTGCTATATTAGCATTAGCCTTAAATTGTAATGTAATATATATCTTTACAAAAGCCGAAGATTACGATAACTTTCAATATCCGACATATTTGATGTTTCTAATCGGAGTGTTTGCTTTGCTATGGAATTCTTGTGTATATCCTGAAAATTTTAGAGGACTCTATTGTTGTTGCGAATTTCTCATCGAGGTAAACAAACCTTATTAATATTTACTAACACAAACCTAACAATTTGTTATTTATAAGTTTGTTATTGTAACGTTCTTAATGGAGTTCATCTTGATTGATTTACTTATGCCACTTGAAAAGGCGTTTGTAGAATTTGTACCTAATATAGGCGAAGGTATACAATGGCTGATGTCTACAGCTGGTGTAGAGATTGGACCGGTGAACGATTTTTGTGAGCTATTAAAAACGGACGATGCAAAAATGGCTGCAAGTTATGGTTTGGGTGCCGCCTTCATGATAGCAATTTTACATGCAACTCGAGTAATCGACTTGAGGATTTTAAAGTAACAACTTGAATTATTAATTTTCAAGAACTTAATAGTAATTTTTGTACAATTTCAGATGTGGTGGCGTAGGAGAGTTTATTAATGATGTAAAAGATCGAACGGAAAGATTCTATCAAGAACTTTTTGGGTCTTCTTGTGGCAGAAAGCGATGTCGCCATCACAATTATTGTGCTACAGGTCATCACGAGTATACACCACTATTTGGAACCATTGATGACGATGATGGTCATATCGTCGGTCATCGGCATGAAAATTGTCATAAATATAGATAATAAAGAGGCAATATTTTAACTAAAAATTGGATACTATGGAAGTTATTTTGATCTTGTAAATAAATTCTGTACATTTTTGTAATTGTAAAAGTGGAGTTGGATGATTTTGGACGCATGTAGCAACTGCTTCGTTGTTTTCTTTTAACGTAACTATGTTTAGAATTTTTATTATTTGTATTATGTTCGTTGGATTTTATGGATTCATTCGATACTGCGCGTTAATTAACTCCATTAGTGTGACATTAAAATGCCTAGATGCCTAGAATAAGTATAAGCCAACCATACTACTCGAATTGGCTAGGTGTTTATCAGCCAAAAGAAGACGAACACAATATTTGCTTTCTTATGGAAAAGCATTTTGATGGCTTCACCAATGGAGTCAATTTTCATATTGGACTATAAGTATTAAATTTTAAGTTAAATGTCAAAATCCGCAAGTATACTTGTTTAAATAATAAATGCTAACTATTTTGAAAACTTTAATTTAAATTTTGCTTACTTTATGAAGTCCCCCCAAAATATCCTAATTTTTCGTTATTTTTACCCTCCCCTTAAAAAAATTTCTTTGAAAACATTTTTTTAGCCCCCCCCCCAAACTTTTGACCCTAATTGCGCCTATGTTCTATTCTCATTGACTTCTCAAGCGCTCGCCTGCTATATAATGTTAAATTTTGGGTAATATTTTAATAATTACTAAAATGTACTAAAAGTCGAAAAATTGTTAATAGATAATAATCAACGTCTAACTACCTTAAGAATATCGCGAAACATCAATTTATCATATCCACACATGACCATCTTCATATATCCAAAGTAAGTACAAGATGGGTTCCATGTTTGCTTGTTTCTTGAACATAAGCAATTTCGAGCCGAAACTTCTAAGCAATTTTTGGAAATGTGTGAGGCTGAAATTTTAAACAACATTATACGAGGTGAGATATGGATATGGATTCGTTATTCTGACATCGAATCCAAAAAAGTTTATGCGGTGGATAGATAAGGGAAAGCCGCTACGTAAGTTTAAAATTCAACCGTTAGCTGGCCACAGATTATGGCCACAATTTTTTAGGATAACGAGGGAATTCCATTAATCGATTACCTGTTCCGTCAGAGACGGTCGTTAGCATGGCGATTAAGCGCATTTCTTGCTAATACAGAGAACCCGGTTAGATTCCGGGCGCAGTAAAAATCATATTATGGCCGTCTCCCCTCAGCAGGCAATGGCAAACCACCAGGGTGTAATCTGCCATGAGAAGCCTTTGTTAAAAGGCTCACCACACACCCTCTTTAGGGTAAAAGGATTGAGAAGGAATGAAAGAATAAATAATAGGCATTATGCAAAATTATTACAGAATTTAAAGGAAGCTATTCAAGAAAAAGGAAAGGGCAAAATGAAACAAAAAATTTTGCTTCTCCACGACAAAGCACCAGTTCACAGGTGGAAAGTTTCAGTCTATTTTTAAGGAAAGTGGTTTTGAAACAATAAAACATCCACCTTACAGTTCAGACTTCCCTTCGTGATTATTTTCTCTTCCCAAATTTAATTAAGAAATTATGAGGGATGAAATTTAATACCCATGGGGAGCTGTGGAAATCTATTCTGCACCGCGCAATCAAAACAATGTTTTTTCTGTGGTTTAGAAAAATTAATTCAAAGAATTATTAAGTGCCTTGAGCTTCAAAGAGATTCTTCTTTGGTTTTTGATTCCCAGTGGAATATCACCACATTTTTCAATTTTTTCCAATCCAATTTGTTGCGGGGGATTAGACCCCTTTTTACTTTGCTATTTCAAATCCACTCCATCTCTCACAAACTTTGGTTAGTCTTCCGGGCGCCAGTCCTCTAAATAAAACACAGAAGTAAGGAATAATTGGTTTTATTCACAGAACAAAGTTTAGCACAAGATGGGGTTGACAATGTTTGATTCCAAATCTCCAATAGGAGACACAAACACACAAGAAAGTAAGTAAAATCCAGGATACCCTGAGACAATCAAATAAATAAATAAGAAATAAAAATACAGATGAATTGCCATCTGAAGACAACTCACCAAAAACTAATTCATGCTTCTAGGAGACTGCCCAACGCAGGCATAAAAACGTCGGGGAAACTTGATCGCAAATAACACTTACCCTTCCACCTTAATCCGTCCGATTCAACATCTCAATTCTTTTGGAAGTTTCAGGTGTAAAGCTATAAAAATAACAAAAACTGCACACAATTAAACAAGAATCAATTCACCTCCGAACGGTATAGCATCTCAATGACGATGTAAATAATTACATAAGAAAGGCTAATCTCCTAAATGCACTCATTCAAAATAAAATAATTAATCGATTTCTGGCCGTCCCACGTCGTCGGTGTTATTCCCACCAGCTGCGATAAAATAGACATCCGATGTTGGAAAGAAGTGGACAAATTTCTAAATATATGCGGAAATATAGAATCTAAAAACTTCTAAAATTTCCAACATCAAATCAAACTAGGTCACGGCTGATAAAAGGGTGACTTAGGAACGGACAAGGTCGGCTACTAATAAAATGGCACCAGATGTGGAACATCCATTAAACTCAACAATGAAAAAAAAGGTAAACACCCTCACATGGCAATGGGAATGCCATCACGCTGATTACAAGATAACAAATTGTATCAGCACCACTCCAACCTCGCTTTCAGAAACCATAATTTAAATTGAGAACCAAAAATGGACGTCACAGAAAATTTGACGTGGTAATACAAAAAAGCTAAAATTTATCAAAATCAAACTTCCGTTCAAGATGGAAAATATGTAATGCTTACCCACAAATGTAAAACTGAAGGTAAAAAAAGATCACTTCATAAACAAACAATTTGTGGCTTTTGAAACATTAAACATTACACCAAACGAAAAATGAAATTTCCATCTTTCGTGATCATAAACGGAAGAATGACATTTATTTAATGACAAAAACTTCAAAAATATAACGAAAATAGAAAAACACGTCTACCCCCCCCCCCCCAATATTTCGCAAATAACTCCGCGACGGTTGAGGCTCAAACGAAAAAATGGAAGCTCAGTTAGACTCTAACGATGCTTTAACGTTTGACACCAATTTCACCCGAACTTCAAATAAAGAGGGAAAATAGAAAAACAAGACCCTCCCCCCCAAATTACTAGCAAGAAGTTAATCATTTGTAGAAGGAGGCAAAGCTGAAGTTCTCCGATAAGAATGGAAAATACTGAAAATAATAAAGCGCATTCGTGGCTGCGCATTGTACAGTTTTACCATACAGGGTGAAAAGTTACATTACTAAATCGCATTCGCATTTTTAAGGACCGCATTCAGGGTGAAATTTTTTGTTTTAATGATGTATACAGGGTGAAGCATCAAACATCAAAAACACATACCAGAGGAATTCTGATAGGATGAAGCAGGAGCTGTAGAAAACATGACTTTTCTTCTTTAGGTGCCTATCCGATTTCGGATGTACGGCGATCCCCCCGACTTAACCAAGAAGGCTGTACCAGGGAAATGTTAATGTTAATGGGGTGGCGGTTTGCGTATCCACAGATCAATTTTGGACTTAATTAGATCATTAACATTTTAAGGATTCTTATTGGCATATTACTCTCGGTGGTTTGCCATTGCCTTCCGAGGGGAGACGGTCAGAATAAAGTTCTTACTTCACTCGGATTCGAACCGGGTATTTAGCGTTCATAGTCAACTCGCGTTAGCACTATGCTGCGACCGCCTCCCACTTAGTCAAACATGACTAAAAAATTAAAAATAAAAAATTAAATAAAAAATTAAAAATTTTTAAAAAAAACCTTTTATTTAAAATTAAAAAGGTGCACTAAAAAATAAAAAATAATTTTAATAAGAATAAACAAAACTTCTTGAAAACATCAATATAAAAGCGTGGGGCTAGCAATTGCTTACTTACCTCGCTTACCTCTAAATAAATAGCCCCACGCTTTTATATTGATGTTTTCAAGAAGTTTTGTTTATTCTTATTAAAATTATTTTTTATTTTTTAGTGCACCTTTTTAATTTTAAATAAAAGGTTTTTTTTAAAAATTTTTAATTTTTTTTCTTCAATAGATTATGATTGCTATAGGCGATTCAAGATAAGCGATACGCCACCAACGGTCGCCGGTTGAACTAATTTCAGAAACATGGGCATCTTAGGTCCATTTCCCCAGCCCCCCCCCCATTTCGAATTTTGGAAAAATTTTTGTGTCATTCGTTTGTGCATCGTTTGTGTAGGTTTGTGCAAACATTTTTTTCGTTTGTGCAATCTCCGTTCGCGAATTATTTAAGAAACAAGTTTGGGGGGCTGGGGAAATGCCAGCCCCCCCCATTTCGATTTTTGCATAAAATTTTATGTTAATCGTTTGTGCATCGTTTGTGTACGTTTGTGCATTCAAAATTTTCGTTTGTGCAAATACCGTTCGCGAAATATTTACAATTTTAGTGGGGGGGGGGCTGGGGAAATGCCAGCCCCCCCCCATCGCGAATTTTGGGTCAAATTTGGTGTCAGTCGTTTGTGCATCGTTTGTGTACGTTTGTGCATTTATTATTTTCGTTTGTGCAAGCACGGTTAGCGAAATATCGTTAATTGAAATTTCCGCGATCATTTCTCCAGCCCCCCCCATTTCGATTTTTGACATTTTTTTGGTGTCATTCGTTTGTGCATCGTTTGTGTACGTTTGTGCAATAATTTTTTTCCTTTATGCATTCACCGTTCGCGAATTGTTTAACAAATCAATATTTGTAAATCTCCGAGCAACAGTCGCCATAGTGTCCTAAGTTAGATCAACTTGAAATTAAAATTCCTGTTATGGTGTCAAATGTACATGTATTGAGAAAGTGTAATTTGGATTGTAAATGTTTCTTACACCTTTAAGATCTAAAAAAGTACCATTTTGTAATCAGCCACTGACATTTACTCAGGGGCGGCTCTAGCAAGATTTTCAGATAGTGCGAGATTTCATATTGACTAAAGGTAATATACGTTTCTACATTAATAATAACTTGTATGTACGAAAGGTTAGTAGTATATAGTAGTATTTTGGATGAGATACAATAACAGTAACATGAATTTAGTCTCCTAAGGGGTAGGGGGGTGCGAAATGAGATCTCACGCTACCTGAAAATATTGCTTAGGTCGAGCATAACTAAAGGTTCTGTAATAGTATTATTAAAAAATGGTACTTTTTTAGATCTAAAGCCGGTATGACACAACATTAAATTTTGCATACATTTTCTCAATACTTCTACATTAAACACAATAACACGAATTTAATATTTTCAAGTTTGCGCTAACTTAAGACACTATGGCGACTGATGCTCGGAGATTTACAAATATTTATTTGTTAAACAATTCGCGAACGGTGAAAGCAAAAACGAAAAAAATTATTCCATACACGTATACAAACGGTACACAAACGAAAAACACAAAAATTGATCCGAAAATCGAAGTGGGGGGGGTAAAAATTATTGTCGTTTTTTCAATTGAAGATATATCGCAAACCGTGCTTGCACAAACGAAAATAATAAATGCACAAACGTACACCAACGATGCACAAATGATTGCCACCAATTTTGACAAAAAAGTATTTGCACAAACGAATGACACAGAAATTGGTCAATAATTACCCCCCCCCCCATTTCGATTTTTGAATTAATTTTCATTTCTTTCGTTTGTGTACCGTTTGTTTACGTTTGGGTAATAATTTTTTTCTTTATGCATTCACCGTTCGCGAATTAATAAAAATTTAATGTCGTGTCATACGGGCTTTAAAGGTGCAATTATTCACAATCGAAATTACACTTTCCCAATACTTCTACATTTAACACCATAACACGAAATTAAATTTCAAGTTAAGCTAACTTAAGGCACTTTGGCGACTGTTGCTCGGAGATTTTCAAATATTTATGTGTTAAACAATTCGCGAACGGTGAATGCATAAAGAAAAAAATTATTACCCAAACGTAAACAAACGGTACACAAACGAAAGAAATGAAAATTAATTCAAAAATCGAAATGGGGGGGGGGGTAATTATTGACCAATTTCTGTGTCATTCGTTTGTGCAAATACTTTTTTTGTCAAAACTGGTGGCAATCATTTGTGCATCGTTGGTGTACGTTTGTGCATTTATTATTTTCGTTTGTGCAAGCACGGTTTGCGATATATCTTCAATTGAAAAAACGACAATAATTTCTCTCCCCCCCCCCACTTCGATTTTCGGATCAATTTTTGTGTTTTTCGTTTGTGTACCGTTTGTATACGTGTATGTAATAATTTTTTTCGTTTTTCTTTCACCGTTCGCGAATTGTTTAACAAATAAATATTTGTAAATCTCCGAGCATCAGTCGCCATAGTGTCTTAAGTTAGCGCAAACTTGAAAATATTAAATTCGTGTTATGGTGTTTAATGTAGAAGTATTGAGAAAATGTATGCAAAATTTAATGTTGTGTCATACCGGCTTTAGATCTAAAAAAGTACCATTTTTTAATAATACTATTACAGAACCTTTAGTTATGCTCGACCTAAGCAATATTTTCAGGTAGCGTGAGATCTCATTTTGCACCCCCCCCCCCTTAGGAGACTAAATTCATGTTACTGTTATTGTATCTCATCCAAAATACTACTATATACTACTAACCTTTCGTACATACAAGTTATTATTAATGTAGAAACGTATATTACCTTTAATGATTATTAGTAGCACAAAATTCCAACACAAAAGAATACACAAAGTCACATGGATGTGGCCTGGATGCAACAACAATGAAGGAAACCAAATCGATCACGTGCTAGTGACAAAAAGAAGAGCCACTTCCATAAGAGACGTGAGATCATACAGAGGGGCAAACGCGGACTCCGACCACTTCCTAGTGGTAACAGAAATTAAAATGAAAACAATGATAAAAAACACAATACGCGAAGCAAGAAAATGGTTGGCAACAGAAAAATTTAAAAGTGAGGAAAACAAAAAGCAGTACGAGGAAATGGTTAAAACGGAAATTGAAGCAAAAGAGAAGAGTAACGACATTGACACTACATGGAGCATCATAGCGCAGAGTCTAAAAACGAGTGCAATTCAAACAATAGGATATAAGAAAGAAAGAAGATGGAAGACATGGTTTGACAAAGAATGTGAGCAGGCAAACAAAGAAAAAAGAGAAACAAGAATTAAATGGTTAACAACTAATGAACAACATGACTTGGAACACTATAGGAAGAAACGAAGTGAAATGAATAAACTGTGCAGAAGGAAGAAAAACGAATGGATGGAATCAAGGATGAGAGAAATAGAGACGAACAGTAACAACAACAATGTAAGAAAATTCTATAAACTAATCAAGAATAGTAAGAGAAAGCACGAGATAAAAAATAGAGGAATGAGAAATGAAGAAGGAAAGATGGAAGATAGTCCAGAAGAAATAAAATTAATATGGGAGAATTACTTCCGCAAACTGTTGTATACAGAACAAGATGAGGAAATAGAACAAGAAACAGAAAACATACTGAACGAGGAAGAATTGAATGAGCCTACAGATGAAGAAATCATGAAATCAATAAACCAGCTGAAAAACGGAAAAGCCCCAGGTACCGATGAGATAATGGCTGAAATGATAAAGAACGGAGGAGAAAAAGTACACACAGAAATCTGCGAACTGATAAAAGAAATATGGCGACGAGAAGACATGCCACAAGGATGGAAAGAAGGTTTAATCGTGACAATTAAAAAGAAGGGAAACGCTGAGGAATGCCACAACTACCGAGGAATAACCCTCCTGAATGCGGCATATAAAATACTATCCATGGTTATACACAACCGACTTAAAGCTTACACTGAAGAAATAATCGGAAAATATCAGTTTGGCTTCAGACGAGGCAAGTCGACGGTAGATGCGTTACATATATTGAAGCAAATAATGGAAAAGAGCTATGAACATGATATAGAGATGCATATACTATTCGTCGATTTTAAGCAAGCATTCGACCAAATAATAAGACATCAGCTGATAAAAATAATGAAAGAATTTGCAATACCAACGAAGCTGAGAAAGTTAATTAAGATGACCTTAAAAAATACGAAAACTTCAATAAAAATTCCACAAGGAGAAACCAATAGATTTGAGACTAATAATGGAGTGAGACAGGGCGATGCCTTGTCAGCTACATTGTTTAACATCGTACTGGAAAAGATCATTCGTGCTACCAACTGTAAAGGAACAATAGTGACCAGAGAAACCCAGATACTGGCATACGCGGATGATGTTGTCATAATTTCAAGAACAAAAAGAGGTATGACAGAGACACTGAAAACCATAAAAAGAGAAGCAAACAAGATAGGCCTTAAGATTAATGAAAACAAAACGAAATACATGAGATGCTCGAGAAGAGACGATAATAATAATGAAATAACCATCGATGATTGCGTATTTGAACAAGTACAAAACTTCAACTACCTCGGAGTCATGATTAACAGAAGAAACGAAAGAAGATCAGAAATAAGAAAAAAGATACAGGCAGGCAACAGAGCATACTACGCAAATAGAAATATATTAAAAGATAAACAAATAAAGAAAGAAACCAAGATAAAACTATATAAGTCGCTAATTAGACCAGTTCTTACATATGCTTCTGAGGTGATCTGCATCACTAAAAGAGAAGAAGAGGAACTAAAGGTTTTCGAAAGAAAGGTACTGAGAATGATAGTAGGCCCCACACGACTAGACAACGGCGAATATAGAGTAAAGACAAACACGGAACTACAACAGGTAATGGAGGGAGAAGACGTAGTCAAGTTCATTAAGGCCCAGAGACTAAGATGGTTGGGACATGTGATGAGAGCTGATAGAGAAGAAACGATAAATGCGATAGTGATGTGGAAACCGAATGAAGATCGTGCTAGAGGAAGACCAAGAGCAAGATGGTGGGACGGAGTGATGGACGATTTAGAGAGGATGGGAGTGCGAGGATGGAGACAGTTGGTAAAGGACCGCACAGCCTGGAGAGCAGTGACTAACAGCGCAAGAACACATAAAGAACTCTAATGAAATGTACGTAGTTGAACATGTAACCTACGAGGATTAATCCACCTCAGTAAATGGATTTTGTAAGTCTACGGACAGCCAAATTCTTATGAATGTAGAGCTAATTAATATATTACAGAACCTTTAGTTATGCTCGACCTAAGCAATATTTTCAGGTAGCGTGAGATCTCATTTTGCACCCCCCCCCTTAGGAGACTAAATTCATGTTACTGTTATTGTATCTCATCCAAAATACTACTATATACTACTAACCTTTCGTACATACAAGTTATTATTAATGTAGAAACGTATATTACCTTTAGTCAATATGAAATCTCGCACTATCTGAAAATCTTGCTAGAGCCGCCCCTGAGTAAATGTCAGTGGCTGATTACAAAATGGTACTTTTCTAGATCTTAAAGGTGTAAGAAACATTTACAATCCAAATTACACTTTCTCAATACATGTACATTTGACACCATAACAGGAATTTTAATTTCAAGTTGATCTAACTTAGGACACTATGGCGACTGTTGCTCGGAGATTTACAAATATTGATTTGTTAAACAATTCGCGAACGGTGAATGCATAAAGGAAAAAAATTATTGCACAAACGTACACAAACGATGCACAAACGAATGACACCAAAAAAATGTCAAAAATCGAAATGGGGGGGGGGCTGGAGAAATGATCGCGGAAATTTCAATTAACGATATTTCGCTAACCGTGCTTGCACAAACGAAAATAATAAATGCACAAACGTACACAAACGATGCACAAACGACTGACACCAAATTTGACCCAAAATTCGCGATGGGGGGGCTGGCATTTCCCCAGCCCCCCCCCCACTAAAATTGTAAATATTTCGCGAACGGTATTTGCACAAACGAAAATTTTGAATGCACAAACGTACACAAACGATGCACAAACGATTAACATAAAATTTTATGCAAAAATCGAAATGGGGGGGGGCTGGCATTTCCCCAGCCCCCCAAACTTGTTTCTTAAATAATTCGCGAACGGAGATTGCACAAACGAAAAAAATGTTTGCATAAACCTACACAAACGATGCACAAACGAATGACACAAAATTTTTTCCAAAATTCGAAATGGGGGGGGGGGGCTGGGGAAATGGACCTGGCATCTTGGTTTGTGCTTGGTTTATCTGTTGTTCCTTCTGACTAGAAGACTTTCAGTTGTTATAACCTTCTAAATAGAAATATTTAAAATGCCCAACGCATTTGAGTGACTTTGAGGTGCAGGTTAATATGCCAGAAGTTAAAACAGTGTGCGATTTGTTAGCAACAGATCAAACTTTAAACGGTTTTACTGGCCTGAATAGTTTAACATTTTTGGAAGTATTAGTGCAAGGTGTCAAAAAGAAACATCAGGATAAGAGAACACATCGGTTGGGAATAAAAGAGCGAGTTGTTTTAGTTTTGTGCAAGTTGAAAACGAATTTAACATATTCATCGTTATCGGTGTTATTTGGTATATCTGCAGCCGTTTAAATAAAGATATTATATTTAATTATTTAATTTTATATTATGTTTTTATCACACAAATTATGAAACATGTTTTTCATAAAATTTTGTTGTTGTTACAAATAACATTTCCTTTGCAAATTCGTAGTTATAATCCACTTCGATAGTAAGAAAACTTTTGTCGAATGATGCATACAACACAAAATATGTTTTTTTAAATTTAAAAGGGCCATTTCCATTTTGATCTGCCCATAATGTTTACATCTTTTTAATGTCCACGTATTATTTTTCTTGGCAATATACCGAACCCCTGGTAAACCATCATGGGTATTCTTTTCTGCACCTACAAAAATATTTGTTGTAAGTTATATTTTTATAGTTTTTTTATTCATTAATACCCAATTTTATTCTTAATACTTCCATTATTTACTTGATAACTACCTTGTTATATTGAAAAAAGAAGAAACTTATGATAACCTACAAATACAAAATAATGTTCTTTTATTATAGGTTATAACTAGAAAAAGAGATTGTACCAACCTTAAAGGTGTTTAATTAGTTTAGGATTATACGATGATTTTAAAATAAACACTGAAAAACTATTACTTCCACAAAAAACTTTAATTAAAACATCCATGCATTCGCTTTAAATCAATGTAAACAAAGCTAACCATGTTTCTGAAATTAGTTACGATTCCTACCGCCCTGGCGCTGCGATCTTAAATTCGATCGCCTATAGAACGCTTTGTTTCCTGTCATCCCTCTATCCTTTATAATTTCTCCTCTTTCGTTTGTGTTATTTATCTGCATTTTCAAGTTTTTAAACTTTCTCACCTCTTTGAATACATAGTCCACGTTTCGTGCCTCTTTCAAGTCTCTGTCATTTCTTCTGTTGCCTCTCGTTCTATATTTTTAAAAGTTTCTACCAGGGCTCTGCGTGATCAGCTCAGCGTCTGGTTCTGCTTCCACATTCACTACCTCCTGGAAGTGTTCTCTCCATCAATTTTTTTTTTACTGCATGCTTTCCATATTTTATTTCGCCATTTATATCTTTCAACCCCTACTTCATGTTGTGTTTTGATTTTTTGATCTTTTATTCTTCTCTATAAGAGAAAGTGAAACAGATGGTGAAACTATGCAAAAGGAAGAAACGACAATAGATGGAGGAAGTAATGAAGGAAATTGATTAAAAGTATAAAAATTCAAGATAATTGCATTTTTGGATCTTTATACTTTATATCTTGGATTGTTATACTTTTCATCAATTTCCTTCATTACTTCCTTCAATCCATTGTCGTTTCTTCCTTTTGCATAATTTTACCATCTGTTTCACTTTTTCTTTGTAGCTTTTTTTTTCATTTCATTCAATGTTGTCATCCATTCAATTCTTCTCTTCAGTTCTATCATTTCTTCGCTTTCTTCATAGAACCAATCATTCCTATCATTTCCTCCGTTGATGTTGATTGATGAACATAACAATGTTCTTCAATTCTTCGTTCATATCGTCACTTCGATCTTTGTTGTTAATTTGTTCTTGTACTTTTTGTCTATATTTTTGTTGGTATTCCTCGTTTTTCTGCCTTTCGATTGCTATTCTTTAATTTGTCCTAATTGTCTTCGTTATGTTTTTCTTCTTTATCGTTCGCATTATTTCCATTATTACCAAGTTATGGTCTGTGTCTACGCTTGTACCTCTGTATGCTCTTGCATTGCATATTATAAATATTTGTTTCTTGTATACTCTAGTCTCCTTTTCTTTCCATATTTTTTTACACTTCCTTCTCATCTCTTTATCCTTCTTTTTACCCGACTGCCAAAAACAGGAGGGGTATTTGTATCCTTTTCACTTTGCAATTCTGACATAAATAGCATAATCATTTTCATCTATTTTTTTACTTTTTTACATTTTGTATGTTTGATGTATGTATTGTTATGATTATTCGCCTTTAAGCAAATACTCACCCCAAAAAGACCCCAAAAACTAACGTTATGCCGGAGTAGAGTTTTTCTCTTGTACAGGGCTGGTGGGTTCAACAGACAAAACAACGAAATAGCAATTCGTAGCAAACATAATTTATTTAAAAGAAAGAAATTTTTATATAAGAGATTTGCATCAAATTTTTATAGACAATAAATTTGTCTCAAACCAGAGGTGTCAATGTGTAACGGCTCAGATATACACGTGACATTTAATATTCCAAATTCTGAAGCTAAACGTGTATATCCGTTCATTTGTGTAACAGGTGTAATTTTATAAAATCAGTAAATACAAGTTTTATTAATAAAATCATTAACAACACAAATCGTTGTTTGATCTGAGTTTATTAATTTTTAAAATAAATTTTTATTTTACCTTACAAATGGTAAACTTCTTAAAGTTTTCGTGCACCACTGTTTTTGTCGATTACCAACATCTATTTTACCGACCATCGTGTTAACATCTGTTAGAATCCCGCGTACAACTCCTGTATTCGCCTGCATCCAACTTCCAGTTAAATCGCTATTTTTCAATCCAATCTTCTCACTAATCGTTGATCGGACAACTGCTACCTGAGACAACACTTCCGGTAAGTAATTGATCAATTATCAATTATGATTTTCCAGTAAACGTAGAGTTAACCTCCAAATTTCATACACGTGCGTATAATTTTTATAATTAACTTTTTATTGTAGGTATCCAATTTATTAATACCTCCCCAAGTAACATTTTCCCCCTGCTAGATATCTGCTAGGGCTCTGTCAGAGAAATTTCGCAGGGCCCTGTCTCTGTAATCGGATTGTAACAGGGCTCTGTCACATAATATGAGACAGAGAAAATGGACCCTGCAAACCCTCTGCAGAAAATTTGTCGCAAATCCTAACAGGGTATCTGCTAGGTACCCTGTCAGAGACTCTGCAAGAGCTCTGTCAGGCACTCTGCCAGAGTCTCTGTCACAGAGACTCTGGCAGGGCTCTGTCTGTCCCTGTTACAGAGACAGACAGAGACAGGTATAAAAAATATTAAATTTTAATAAAATAAATTTATGTCACATTTTTTTAGAAAAATTAATTTTTATTTTTAGATTCTTGCAATCCATTGATTGTGTTATTACATCGCATCGAACTAATTTAACTCTAGGGGTTTCAATTTTATTTACATGGTACATTTAATTATATCTATTAAGGTGGCCGATTTCTATGGGGATTATATACTTAACTAAAATTTATGTAACCCCCACTGCATTTCAATAATACTATCGCCAAAGCTACGAAAATTTTACAGGTTGTTGCTCAAGGCTTCCTGTGTAACATATTGAAATATGAGGCGTATAAGATAATTATTACATTGATAATTCAATAAATAAGGCGATGACGCGTATTGCGCATGCGTATGCAAAATCTCATGATTACGCGAAAACTAATACACATAATTGTCTCATATTTCAATATGTTACACGGGAAGCTTTGAGGAACAACCTCTAAAATTTTCGTAGCTTTGGCGATAGTATTATTGAAATGCAATGGGGGTTACATAAATTCTAGTTAAGTAGATAATCCCCATAGAAATCGGCCACCTTAACTATTAATATATTCTAATGCTTGGTATACTGTATTATTGGTTGAATTCCATTCTGTCGATGTTGTTACCTATCCTGAAAATAATATTTAAATTTAAAAATTTTTTTTACAATCCAGATTCGAACCTGTACCTACATCCATGACTGCTTCGTAGCCTCTCGTTCTTACCATTTACCTACGGACCCTACTTATAAATTATTTTGAAATTACTGGTAATATGATGGTCACACTTTTGTGTATAATAATGAGTGAACCGCTGAGAAATCAACGTATTTTACTTACCTTTTTTAATAAAATGGAATTTATATCGATGTAAAACATCGCAATTTAAAATATGATACAATAATTCGTAATTGTAACTGCAAATATAGATGTAGTAATAAAATTGAAACCCCCAGAGTTAAATTAGTTCAATTACATAATTACACAATCAGTATGGATTGCAAGAAGTTAAAAATAAAAATTAACATTTTTAAAGAATGCGACAAAAATTTATTTTATTAATATTTAGGGCCGATATATTTTGTCTTGTAAGTATGGGTTACCATCGGCAAATAAGTTTTAACTTTAATTTTAACTTAAAATTTCTAGAATAATTGTGAGTGCGGTATATATGAGAAATTTAATTTTTGATAAATAATATTGATCAAAACGAATCAGTAATAGTGAATCAGAATCAGTAAATGATAATAATAATATAACAAAAGTTTTTTTGTTTAATTCTAGATCGTGGTTTAATTATGATTTCTTTAGATTGGATAAATAAACTGTTAAAATTTATAAATTGCACATAAATGACGTTTAACCCGCAAGCGGTACGGTCATATTTTTCAACATAACCGGTACGCTGAGGTCTGAGAGACACCTACCCCTTAAAATCACCCTTTGTAATTATATTTGTTATCTTAAGGTTGGAGGACATTAGTATGTGTTTTTTAAGTTACCATACGCAAAAAAAACCAATCAAATGAAATTTAATTTAAGGAATAAATAGAATTTCTTTCAAATACCGGCGAAATAATAAGCTTTTATATTTTGTTAAAAAATTTATAAAAATATTGAAATGATTTATACAAAATGATTTAAAATTAAATGTTTATACACTAAACTATAACAAAAACTTAAAATAATAAAAAAAATTTAACACTAACATGAAAACTAACTACCCTCAAATCTACCCTAGAGTTCATAAAGAATCTTTACACTTTTAATAACAAGTGGTTTAAAATTCGAATGTGTAAAACGAAAAACAATCATAAATTAATAATTATACCATATACAAGCCCAAATATATTTTCTTTTGCTAAAAAAATACCTATATAGCCGTTCAAGATCGATACGTTACGGAATTGTTTAGATTAAATTGCAAACGTAACCGGTACGCAGGGGTCTGAGAGACTCTCAGATGAAATAAATAAGTTATACATTTACCTACACCGCTCAAATTTTGCAACAACATCAGAAATCATTTAATTTGAAAGTACTGATAACATTATAATTATATTACAAAAGGTATAAGTGCAACAAAGAATTATGCATACAAGAGTGTCTCTCAGACCCCAGAATACCGTTTACGGGTTAAAATCGAAGCGGATTAGCCTTTGTATTTTGTATTTCTAATATTCTAGAATATTCTAAATGACCTGAACTAAAACTATTTTATCTCTTTCTCTCATAACAATATTTATTATAGCGCTATCCTACTTCGTTACATAGTAACTAGACCTAAATTTTTGGCTCAAAATTACGAGGCGCTTTACGAATTTTTTTATACCTGTAACTCATAAAAGGTAACTGTCAATGTAACTGTCTCTGTCTGTCTCTGTAACCCTGACAAAGTTTCTGTCATATCGTTGGTTGCTTTGAAAAAATCGATTAATTAATTTTCAATAAATCTCTGAAGATATATTCCTTTTAACAATCTTAACCAATATGAATGAAGAAAGCTTACATCGTTAACAAAATTCTTGATTCTGATTTGCTAAAATTTTAATAAGCATTGTGTTTATATCTACCTGTAGTAGGTATCTACTATTAAAAGTACAATATAGTATTTAAATTTAATGAATTGTTAAAATTAAAAGTAATTGAAAAATGGTAAAAAAAGACAATTTTTATGAAGACCACGTGGTATATACGAGCTTTGCAAATTTTTTATAACAGAGACTCTGTCAGGGCTCTACCACAGAGTTCTTGCAGGGCTCTGCAAATTACCAGTAATAGGGACTCTGGCAGGGCTCTGCCGCAGAGTTTTTGCAGGGCCTTGCAAATTACCTGTAACAGGGACTCTGCCAGGGCTCTGCCACATATTTCTTGCAGGGCCCTGCAAATTATTTTCAACAGATACCTACCAGGGCTCTACCAGAGTTAATTTTCAGGGCTCTGCAAATAATCCGTTACAAATACCTGCCAGGTATCTGTAAGAGCTCTGTCAAAAAAACCCTGTTATAACCCCCTGGCAGATATTTGCTAGGGCCCTAGCAGAGACATTTAAATTTCACCAGGGAAAAATGTTACTTGGGTCATTACGCTCGAAATGCACAGTTTTCCATCTAATAATGGAACGTAATCACTTATTACGTGAAAACACGACTCTCGTAATAATTCACTTCGTAGAATCACGAAGTTTGCTTCCTGATTTTCGATCAAGAAGCTTGATATGAGTTTCCTAATTGGATTTTTATCCAAAAAACTCTCGGCACGAGTTCATCAATTGGATTCTACCAAGGAACTCCTCTCTGCTTGAGTTTCACCCGGGAACTGGCGTGTTTCTGCTCGCTGATTTTTAACGTTCCCAGTTTTCGAAAAATGGATATTTTAGGTGGGAGTTTTTTCATCCTGGTTAGCTAAAATGGCTCTTATAGTAAGCAACATAACGTCGTTTATCGCGTACTCACTAAATTTTATTCACATTTTACACTTTCAAGGACTTTGGCGCTAATTTCAAATGAAAATCATACACAAGGCGTGTCACAAGTTTTGTATTACACAAATAAATTCAGAAATGTTTTGTTTTGTGTGTAAAATTGTTACAAGTAATGGTTTTGTAAATTTGATGCAAATGTTTCTTAAATGTAGGTCAAATCACCTGACTATTGAATTTAAAAAAATTTAAATTAAATTACTATCTCATTTGTTTGCTGTCACTCAACAACAATTTTCAATTGTGAAAATATCACCACAGTATGTTTGACCAGCAGTTTGGCGTAAATCAAACACGGATAAACTAGAAAGCAGGAAACCGCGGTTCTAATCCTGATTGTGTCGGATATGTGATGTGATCTAAAACAGTCCAAAATCGATCTGTGGACTATGGGGAAGGCAAAGGGAAACCATCCCATTAATATTTCCTTAGTAAAGTTGTCTTGGTTTAACCAGGTGGATCGCCAACATCCGGATCGGATAAGGGACCTAATGAAGAAGAAGACATTTTGCATGTGGTTCTTCGGGAAATCCAATTTGTTGGTACGGGCGGTCCCATAAGTACCTAGCCTAACAAAAAAAGTACAAAAATTTTTGAACAAAGTATTTTTATTTCTCAACATAGTTTCCTTTTAGCTCTACACTTTTACACGATCTTTATGAAAGGGGCAGTTGCATACAACAAGCTGCCAGCAAATATGAGAAATTTCGAAATTAAAGCATACAAGCGAGAGTTGAAGAAGTACTTGATGGGTCGTGGTGAATCATGAGTGAACTTATTGTGTGTTTATTTACTATTGCATAATTATTTTATTTTATTGTTGATGTATGTAAAGATGTTGATGTATGTATATTGTATGCCAGTGGCGGTTATTCCCTATGTGCTGCAGAGCTGCAAGAGCTGCAGAACTGCCAATTATTTTGTGGTTGGTAAATTTCTACTATAGTTTCTAATATATAAGAATACGTTTCCGACCTCAGGAAGAGGTTCGGAAAGTACAGTTTTCCGTATGTTTTCCGATAAAATCATTTAAATAATTACTAAAAACAATTGCCAACCCCCCACCCTTTTTGAAGTTCCCTATTGCAGCACACCTGCTTCATAACGTCGCGAGCCGCCACTGTTGTATGCTGTATGTCATATTGTTACTTGTACACTGATAATGTAGGAGAATAGCCAACTATGGCTAAATAAACGAGATTATTATTATTATACCCTTTTTATAGTAAGAACCGTCAAACTCTTCAAAATAAGCATCAACCGCAGATTCCACCTCTTCATTATTGACAAATCTTTTACCACCAAGCCATTTTTTAAGTTTGGAAAGAGAAAATAATCCGAAGGGGCCAAATCTGGCGAATAGGTTGGGTGAGGAAGCAATTTGAACTTTAATTCATTGATTTTGGCCATCGCGATAATAAGGGATGTGTGAATTGGGGCATTGTCGTGATGAAGCAACACTTTCTTTTTCGCCAAATGTGGCCGCTTTTTCTTAATTTCATCACTCAAACGCTGCAATAAGTTCGAATAATACTCGCCGTTGATAGTTTTTCCTTTTTGAAGATATTCAATGAAGATTATGCCACGCGAATCCCAAAAAACTGACGCCATAACCTTGCCAGTAGATAGAACGGTTTTTGCCTTCTTTGGAGCCGGTTCTCCCTGTTGAGTCCATTATTTTGACTGCTCCTTCGTCTCAGATGCATAGTAGTGAACCCATGTTTCATCCATAGTTATAAATTGACGCAAAAACTGGGATTTATTGCTCTGAATCATAGCCAAACAATCTGTTGAAACATCCTCACGACGCAGTTTTTGTTCCATTGTGAGCAAACTCGGCACCCATCTGCACAGAGCTTGGTCATGTCCAAATTTTCGTTCAATATGCAATGTACACCACTTTTTGAAATCCCTGCTACATCTGCTATCTCTCGCACTTTCAATCGACGATCACCTAATACAATTTTCTGGACTGTTTTTACATTTTCTGCCTTGGTCACCTCATTTGGTCGACCATTGCGATATTCGTCTTGGCAGCTCGTACGACCTCGTTTAAACTCTACCACTCAATATTTTATTGATGAAAATGAAGGTGCAGACTCCCTCAAAATAGGATCTAGCTCGTCTTTGATGTCGGTTTGATTGAGACCTTTTAAATGAAAGTATTGTATCGTGTAACGATGACCAATTTTCTCCATGTTTATAAATTCACTGAGAGCGTTCACTACTGATGACTGCCAATCAAAGACTAAACAACGTATCGTTGTCAAACTTCAAACTTAAGCTTTATAAGGTTGGTACTTTTGAAAAACAAATTTATTTTCAACCAACTAACGCCATCTACAGAGTGTCCCCGCACTCACTTTACATAACTTAGGTGGTGATAGAGGACACTTTTCTAAGAACAATATTTAACAAAAATTTTTTTCTAAATTCAAACCCTCGAGAGTTAGGCCTCTTTAAAGCATTTTTTTTAATTTCCACCTTCACGTGGCCATAGCCCCGAAAATAATGATTTTTCAGTAAAAATGGCTTGGTACTTTTTTAAAGAGCGTGAAATAATCTATACAAACTAGATTTACATCTTTTATTGTCTAAAATCAACGGCTTTCGAGTTATGAATTAAAGTAAGTTAAAAAATGTCGAAAAATTTGAGCTTTTATTTTTTTTGGTTTTTTTCAAAACCCTGTATCTTTTGAACGAAACATTTTACAAAAAATCTGATGCCCCATTCCGGATAGGAAATTTAACGGACTACAACTTTTGTCTAGTAAAAATTTTTGAGAAACCAATCCATTTCACAGAAAATCAGAAAATAATAAACAAGGCAGCCATAAAACAAAAAATTAAATTCACAAAATTTTTCTTTTTTTTGAAAAATTATTTTATTAATTAATTTTAAACTATTAGATTATTTAAGTAAATGTTGAAAATAACCACCCTCATTTTCAATACACAGTCGTGCTCGTTTTAAAATATGCTTTATAGTATTATTTATAAAATTTCTTTTTTTGTTAAAAGCCATTATAGCAGGGGTGGTCAACAAGGTCAAGGGATTGACCGGTCGATCACGAGGCGAATTTTGGTCAATCGGTGAGTGTGAAAAGTGTCAAAAATTCGAATTTCTGCGATGAAAAGTGTCGAAAAATCGACTTTTTTCGACAAACATTTTTTAAAACAATCATGACTGTGTATTGAAAATGAGGGTGGTCATTTTCAACAATTACTTTATTAATGTAATAATTTAAAATTAATTAATAAAATAATTTAAAAAAAAAAATAAAAATTGTGAGAATTTAATTTTATGTTTTGTAGCTGCCTTGTTTGTTATTTTCTGAATTTCTGTGAAATGGATTGGTTTTTCAAAAATTTTTATTAGACAAAAGTTGTAGTCCGTTAAATTTCCTATCCGGAATGGGGTCAGATTTTTTGTAAAATGTTTCGTTCAAAAGATACAGGGTTTTGAAAAAAACCAAACAAAATAAAAGCTCAAATTTTTCGACATTTTTTAACTTACTTTAATTCATAACTCGAAAGCAGTTGATTTTAGACAATAAAAGATGTAAATCTAGTTTGTAGATTATTTCACGCTCTTTAAAAAAGTACTAAACCATTTTTACTGAAAAATCATTATTTTCGGGGCTATGGCCACGTGAAGGTGGAAATTAAAAAAAATGCTTTAAAGAGGCCTAACTCTCGAGGGTTTGAATTTAGAAAAAATTTTTTGTTAAATATTGTTCTTAGAAAAGTGTCCTCTATCACCACCTAAGTTATGTAAAGTGAGTGCGGGGACACCCTGTATATGTAAGGCCAGGTTCTATTGGGACTACCCGTATCACTTATTCCACACATATACTTTATCATCTATATATAATTTTTGATATCCAATCTTCACCTTTTTTCCTTCCTTAATCCCGTTTTTTGCGACTTTCCATATCCTATCCTGGATTTTGTCTTCCCTTTTAGTAAGGTCGTTTGCTATGCATGTTTGGACTCCTCTCAATTTACTTTTGTTCCTCATTACTGCCATTTTTTGACTACGATTTTCCAGTTATAACCCATTATCTATTTGCCAGGTTTCTTTCCAATCTATAGGTATCCAATAATTTGATCTGTACTTGGAATTTTTCTCTGAGAAAGTCCTCCACCTTTCCTTCTGTTATTTCTCCCATCTCTGGTATATTCTCGATTAGAATGTTTGTGGCTTTTCCATTCATTTCATACGCTTTTAGTTTACTACTATGCTACTAACAGGCACTTGCAACCTAATGGCATGCTTTCTTGCTACCAAGTAGCATGTAAGTTCCTTGAAGTTTTAAGTGCACATTCTTTTAGCTCTATTCTCTGCATTATTTAAAAATAATTGTACTGTATAGTATACCATGAATGAAAAAGGATAAACATACTCGGTCAAGGCCAAGGCAATAGTTATTATGGAATTTCATAATTAGCCTAATAGATGAATAATTTATAGCCTTCATTCTATTAGTTGACGATTTAATAACAGCAACAAATCAAAATAATTGAGCAGAAAATCTAAGGGGATGGTTTTACTTACAGTTTTCTTATTTATAAAATGTAGCTACTACTGCAATGTAGCAATTTTGGACGGCAGTAGATTTTTTGAATTTTTTGAAGTTGTTATATAAATCTGACTTTGAGATATAATAAATACGACAGTTTTTTAATTATTTATAACTATTAAAGACCACTGTAAATTAGAAAAGGTGACGCTATGTTTGTGTTAACATATAAATATGTAATTCTCGGCTATGTAATTAGAATTACGTAATTTATAACTTCTTTTTTTATCATTATACACAATTATTATGTATCTACATAATATATTTTTTTTAACTTGCATACTATATATGAATTTTTAAAATGAAGGTAAATCCAAATTCTATAATATAATTTATTTTATATTTACATAATATCTAGGTTCTATTATCTCTAAAATACCAAGTGTTTATATCACTAAAATTTAATTTTACTAACTGTGTTTCTATGATCTTTACCTACCTATAAAAATTATATTATCAAATTACCTCGAAATTCATTTCCACTGTATTTCTGGTTAAAATCAATTTTTATTTGAAGTACGTACTTAATAAATAACTGATAAATTATTTATATCTCAAATGTCCAGGTAGTTAATATTATATATTGATAAAAGGTTTTCATTAACTGACTTAAAACGAACACACAAGCTGATGGAATTTGCTAACCTCCGCTAAGTGTGTGACATCACATTCAACTACATAATAATCGTAATCATAATGTAAACTCAATTATTTTCATAACAAAATAATATAGTATTTTAGTCGCATACCTAGTCGGAACTTCATAGTCAGGGTTTTCCCGTTGTGCTACATTAAAACAGACCCATCGTATTAAAACTGGGAAACTCCAGGGGAAACTTTGAAAACTAATAATTGTTAGTACGCATTTTCATATACACAGGTGAGTTTATTATTAATTTTATTATTATAAAAATATATCTTTTACATTTTGTTTATAGTATTACAGACATGGACGATGAACGAGTGAAAATAAGGGAGGATTATATGAAAGATAAATATAAGAATCCCAGACAGAAGAAATTAGCCTATTGCGGTACCGAGGTCAAAATTGAAAATTATAAAAGAGCGCAAGTAAGTAGCCGTAGCAGTGCGGAAATTTGGGCATTTGGGCCCACGAAGGCATGGGTCGTGGATTTCTGAAATAAACCAAAGTGTTTAAAAATATGTTTTTTTTTCTTTAAACAAATAATTCCTAAACGGAATAAGTTAGTCGACACGAAATTTGGCTTATTCATGTTTGCCGCACACTTATCGTTTATTTAATAAAAGTAATTGCATTTTTATCAAAAATGTACCTAATATTAAATTAAAATTATTAAAAGTAATTACATTTTTATCAAAAATGTAATATTTTTATTGTGTCGTTTATTTTTTTATCAGACTATTTAAAGAGATAATTTTGGTTACAATTATTTTCCATTAGCTAGAGAGTTTAAATATTTCATTATGCTTTTAATAATATCATTTCTGTAATAATTTGGATTAATGAAACACTTGCCAATTATTTTCAAACATAGATAATATCAATCACTATCATTATCAGGATTATCCCACGATAATTAGCCTATCTCACTGCACTGCTGAACAAAGACCTTCTCCATTTTTTCTTAATTATTCTTGTCGTCTGACTTTCATCCAACCATTTCCAAATGTCTGCCTCAATCCGTTTTCTTTCATTCCTTTTCCTCCGACTGTAGATTTTCGGTTATTCTTAGTCATTGCTTTTTGGAATTTATACCATATTATATTATAATATAGTAATTTATGCATTGCGATTATTTCAAATTTATCTGGTTATGATTATAATGATATTATAAAGATTACAAAACCACGTAGATTTAAATATCGAAGGGGAAGTTCAAACGTATTATCGATTGAATTTTGGATTTCACCCCCTGTGAAACCAACTAATATTTTTAAATTTTACAATAGCCACCGCATCCAATATTCCAAAATGCAAATATTTAGAAAGTTTCTGTATTTCTGATAGCTTTTTTTAAATGGAATAATACTTTTTACATGAGGAATTAAAAGAAAGCCGAACAATTTCTAAATACATGCACTGGCTATTTCCTTTTACATTATTTTAGCTTCCGAGATGCCAATGGATTGAAACGACTTTTCAAAAACGGGAATGTAGTCAATTTATCAAAACTGCCCAAGATGAGCTGAGGTAAAACAAGTTAAAAATTTGCGATAATCACATCACCCGTTCAATCAATTGTTTTTTTATAGATGTTGCTGTGGCAGATTAAGTAAGAGGCATGCTCCACCACAAGATGACCTACAGTTTGATGAAGAATGGTTACCGTCCAAACATACAAAACTCTCACCTACGGATGCTTATGGTACAATAGAATTTCAAGGGGGGCCGCATCCAAAGAAAGCACAAGTAATATTATTCTATTATTTTATACCCAAAACCTCAAAATTATTCTTACAGTACATTCGAGTTTCCTACGATACACCACCCGAGTTATTATTTCAAATATTTACACATGAATGGAAGTTGGAACCTCCTAAGTTCTTAATTTCTATTCGAGGTGGAAAGGCCAATTTTGAGTTACCACCAAAACTTAAAAAAACGATTTCTGAGGGACTTCTTAGAGCTGCAAAAACAGCAGGCATTTGGTTACTTTCTGATGGTTTACATACCGGTAAGTTATGAATGATTCTGAACAGATAAAGTTTGATGGATGCATTTTGAACAAGACAAGATAGCCGGAGTTACCTAGCCAACTTTTAACGTTATGGATTTATGTGATTGATGGCTCGTTGGCATTGTCCGCAGAACCAGGGTGCATCTGATGAGACTATGCCGTATGGCTAAAGTCGAAATCAGCTGATAATGCAATGAGGTTTCTGTAGGTCGGTGTTTTCGACTTCTTTCGCATTTCATGCGTTTTTTGTTGGTGAAGTCTGGTTTATATTGACTAATTACACTTTGTCAATCATGTGTGTCGGTCCATTGTGATGATGGTTTGTGTCTCTAAAGAGAACTCCTTCCTGAAGACATCATTACTTCATACCATCATCAGAACCCTTCTTTCCTTATTTTAGCTACGTGCATGCAATCACATTTATTTTTAGGTGTAACTAAACAATTAGGGGATGTATTATCAGATCGTTCTAGCAAGCGTCTGTTATCATTTGGAATCGCTCCATGGGGAATAATTGAAAATAATCATGAATTAATTGGTTTAAATCAGGATGTACCATACCATTCCATTTCTTCGCCTAGGTACTAAAGTTTCATCATTCATTCGTTTAATTATTGTTACCAAACTATACTAAACTGAAGAGTTTTGATTTTTAAGCAATTTTACATGAAAAGTTTTTCAGATCCCGGTTTGTAGCTCTGAATAATAAACTTTCATACTTTCTATGTGTGGACAATGGAACACATGGTAAATACGGTGCTGAAATTATATTGCGAAGAAAATTCGAAAAATTTATTTCCAAACGAAGCTTATATCCATGTAAGTTTACCTCAGGAAATTTGATGACTGTTAACCTGATGTAACAGTGTAAATATTTTAGATACTCATAACAGCACTCCAATAGTATGTCTGTTGATTGAAGGAGGTCCGAATACTATTCGGGCAGTTTTGGAATACGTGACCGACAATCCTCCCGTTCCTGTGGTAGTATGTGATGGATCTGGCCGTGCTGCCGATCTCATTGCTCTAGCTCATAAGTAACTTATTTGATAACAATTGAAATAATAATATAAAATATGTATGTGTTTTATAGATATGCTTCTGATTCCACATCTGATTGTCCAACTAAACTAGAACAAAAAAAAGATAATTTTATTGCAAAAATTCAAAACACTTTTGAATTAGATTTAGATGAATCGCAATGTCTTTATGGAGAACTGGTGAAATGTATGAACAAGAAGAATTTGGTATGTGAAATCAATACTTCAAAAAATCTATCACAAATAACATAAAATTTCAGATCACATTATTTAAAGTGAACGAAAATTGTCATGAGGTACCTCAAGAATTAGACGATACAATTTTAACAGCCCTTTTTACGTCTCAGCACTTACCACCAGCTGATCAACTTGGGCTTGCACTTGCATGGAATCGTGCAGACATAGCGAAATCCGAAATATTTGTTTATGGCCAAGAATGGCCTCCAAATGCTTTGGAGGAAGCTATGCTGCAAGCGTTAGAACATGATAGAACAGAATTCGTCAAATTATTATTAGAAAATGGAGTAAGCATGAAAAAATTTCTTACAATACCAAGACTGCAAAAGCTTTATAATACCAAACAAGGTCCCAGTCATACTTTAAGTTCGATTTTAAACGATATTGTTCCTTACACACCTAAAGACTATGTGTATACTTTGTATGATATTGGTTTGGTAATTAATCAACTAATGGGTGGTGCTTATAGGTAATTATTTTGGTAAGGCGAAATAATTTTTACTACGCAATTCTTTCATAGGGCATCATACACTAGGCGTAAGTTTAGACCAATTTATGACGCAGCTATGAGCGATTCTTCGTATGTCAATCAATATTTGAATGTTCATGAAAGTATTCCAATGAGTTTATCAACAGGAGTGTTTCCTAATAACAAAGTGGTGTACTTGTTTGACTTTCCTTTTAATGAGTTATTAGTGAGTAGAACGATTAAATAAAATATTTAAAAAAATCTACGATTTTCCTTAGATTTGGGCTGTGTTGATGAAACGTCAAAACATGGCACTACTTTTGTGGGAGCATGGCGAGGAAGCACTAGCAAAAGCTTTAGTTGCATGTAAATTATATAAGTCGATGGCCCATGAAGCTGCACAAGATGACATGGAAATTGAAGTGTGTGAAGAATTAAGGAGTTACGGAAAAGATTTCGGAATTATAGGTAACTAAGAAATCTTTAATTTTGAAAGCGTTCTCATTTTTTCAATAGCTTTAGAATTACTGGACTTCTCTTATCGACAAGATGATGATCAAACACTGCAATATCTCATCTGTGAGTTACCACATTGGTCAGGACAAACTTGTCTTAGTTTAGCTGTTGCTGCAAATCACCATGATGTTCTTGCCCATCCTTCCTCTCAAATCATTTTAGTAGATTTATGGATGGGTGGTCTAAAATCAAGAGGAAATACGAATTTTAAAGTAATTATTTAAAAAAATGGTGTTGCTACCTCAAAATTTACGGATGCTATTTGTTATAGTTAATTTCGGCATTACTGTTTCCTCCCTACGTTTTGAAATTAGAATTTAAGTCTGCAGAAGAATTAGAACTCATGAAGCAAGAAAAGCACTGTGATTTAAAAAATGATGACCACAATTGCAACATCTACAAATATAAGATTGATCCCGACACAGAGGTAAACAAATTTAAAATTTTTAGTTCAAATCTACAAGAAAGCTTTAAAATTGGTTTTTAAAATATCTGTTGTAGAAGCCTTTAATAGTAGAGCATAAACCTGAAGTTAAAAAAGTTATACCTAAGTATTATTCTACCATGGATGATGGTTATAATATGCAGAAACCTAAAGCAAAATCGTTAAAAATCAAAACTAAATACTATGAATTTTACACTGCTCCAATTATTAAATTTTGGACTAATTTTGTAAGTATTTTTCTGTTTTATTCTGAATCAATAAGGTGAAAACCTGCTCAGAATTAAATTTGTTTAGTTTCTTGACAAACATTCAATCACTTAAAATGCAGGATTATCCGTAATAGAATATGAAAAAAATATCAATTACTATTTTTAATCCATAATAGTTAATGAAATTGTAACAAATTTGCCCCAAATTTTTAATCAAAAAGAACCCAACATTGTATATTATAATTTATACCTCTATAAGAAAAAACTAGACCACGGTGTGGAGTGATGTGATCGCTGGTTGAGTTACGGAGCGGAAATTCTGGGTTCAAGTCGCGGACTTGGCAGAATTTCTTAGCCCGGCCTTCCGGTGGACATCCACACGCTGTGGTGAAAAGTTGTAGTAAAAAGAGTAGCAAAAGAGGATTAATCCACCTCGTGAAATGGATTGTAAAGACTTCAATAGAAGTGGCAATATTCCGACAGGAATGGAAAAGCCCTTGATAAGAAAAAACTATTCAATTGTCTCGCATAGATTCTATTCAAATTTTAATAATGTTTTATAACTTCTTATTCTAGATAGCATATATCATTTTTTTAACAATCTTCAGTTACGTAATATTGGTAAAAATGTATCCAGCACCAACATGGCAAGAATATCTAACAATTTCGTTTATTGTTTCTATGGGATGTGAAAAATTGAGAGAAATAGCATCCTCAGAACCTATCAAACTAAGTCAAAAATATGCTGTCTGGAAATGCAATATGTGGAATCCTTGTGATGCAATTGCAGTAACTATCTTCTTTGTTGGTTTATGTTTAAGACTTCAACCTGAAACTTTACATATTGGAAGACTTTTATATTCCATTGATAGTATATATTGGTACCTACGAATCTTTAGTATTCTTGGAGTTAATAAATATTTTGGTAACATTACTATATATTTTGGGTAGAAGAAAAGACGGATTATAACATTTCTATGCAATTTTAGGTCCACTAGTGACAATGATGGGGAAAATGACAATGAATTTGATTTATTTTGTAATACTTCTACTTGTTGTTTTATTGAGTTTTGGAGTTTCTCGCCATTCTATCTTATATCCTGACAAAGAACCAAGTTGGAAATTGGCACGTGATGTAAGTCAAAATAAATGTCTCATACTATACCAAAACATTTTTAATTTGTAGGTATTTTATGAGCCATATTTTATGATGTATGGAGAATTGTTTTCTGATAAGCTTAATCCAGATTGTGAAGAAGTGGATGGTGCATGTGTAACAGGGCGTTGGATTACAATAGTAGTTATGTCGATATATTTACTTATTGCGAACATTCTTTTAATAAATTTGTTGATAGCAGTATTTAATAACATATTTACGGAAGTAAATGCCATTGCACAGCAACTTTGGATGTTTCAAAGGTATTCAATAGTTTTGGAATATGAACAAAAATCAGTTTTACCACCCCCATTCAGTATATTTTGTCATTTAATTTTATTGTTTAAATATGTTAAGCAAGAATTTAAAGGTAGAAGAGAAATTTACGACAGCGGACTTAAACTATTTTTGGAAGAAGAAGACATGGAAAAACTCTATGATTTTGAAGAAGAATGCATGGAAGGTTACTTTGCAGAACAGGAATCAATTATTCATCAGTCGGTTGAAGAACGGGTGAAATTAACCACCGACAAAGTTGAAAGTATGCTTCAAGTTAGTAACTCACATCTGTTGAATAAACACAAATTCATGCTTTTATTGTTATTTAGAAAATAAGCGACATTAATACGCACATTTTATCCATTCAAAATATTGAACTTCGTATGAAAAAACTTGAGAATTCAACAGATACCATTTTAACAAATTTGGCAGATATCCATCGCCTGATCGAAACACGTCTTGAAAAAACATCATCAACACCAACGTCTTCAGATGAAATAATGGAAAAAGGAAGTAAGGAAAGAGATATCGCGGGTCGCTCTCCTTTAAGATTACGACCCAGGGGAAAACTTCTGAAATCTTTAACTGAAGTTAGACCAGATTCCTTTAGTTTTGACGATGACTTTAGCTATACAAGGAAGCAAACGGCAAATATAGTCAAACCTAAGCAGTTGGATTCTGCGTTAGGATCAGGTAAGGTAAAATAATGGAAGAGTATAATATAGTATTTATTTTATATTCTCAGCACTTCATATTGAAAAGAAACTGTTAATGGATGCAGAGAAGAATGATTATTTGTTGATGGAGAAATTAATAGAAAAAAGATGTAGCGAAGAAGATACCACACCGTCCAGTCCGTCACTGTTAGAAATTGATATTGAAAATCAAGGACACGTTAACAATTTTCCACCAGCAGGAGCTTTGAGACGACAAGATGCAGTTAAGGAAGATGTTTGATTTATACCGAACATTATTTTTATATTTATAAATAAAATAAGTTTGCAATATTGTGTCTTTAGTTTCCTAAAGATCCTGCTCCGAAATCTTTATTAAGGAGGCTCATAATTGAACCTTGTGAATTATTCCTTATATCCTAAAGAAATAAAATAAAAACATTTTTTTAAATTGGTAACATAAATAAGTTAGTTTTATTTTTAAATATTACATTTGTTCACATTTTCACATTAAGTTACACTCAAACATAGCATTGCAATAACAAATTGAAAGACTATTTGCATAATATAACTAATGTATAAATTTAATAAAAATTAATTTATTATTAATAGGCTATTACAAAAATTGAAATAAAATGACACTAATATTTATCACAACTATTTAATTTATTTTTGAGCAATACTGACATAAATGGTAACTATTTGGAACCACCTATTGATTTTTGTATCACTAAAGAGATGGCTTAAAAATCTTATATTAGCTATGGTACAATTAATATTTTATTATTTTAAATAAAACTCTTCTGTTTGAACTTTTTTTTATATAAGTATACGATATAATAAAATACTTAATTTATTGTAAGTAATCACTCTATAACATTACAAATTTATTAATTTTGGTTTTGTTGGGGGATTTTGGACAATTCAATGTTTAAACTATACTCTTTTTTTAAAGTTGACATTTCGCGAATATTTATTGAACGCTTTATCAAGACAAGAAAGTAAAATATAAAATTAATTTACATTTAAAAATGATAACAGCAAAATGACACTTTACATTGATAGTGTGGTGTTACTATAAACAAAACAATTAACAGTCCACAAATAATTATACTCAAATATAAAAATTAGGCGTGATTAATGCAAACTTAATGTAGAAAGTAGAAAAAAGAGTAAAAGGTAGAATGGTACCGAAATGAAGATATAATTTATTATTAAAACGTAGTTTTAAAAATTCGCGAAACGTCGACTTTAAAAAAATATTGTATAGTTTCATTTAATTGTCCAAAATGCCAAAAAGAAACAAAATTAATCAATTTAATGGACGATAACAATCAGTTATTACAAATTTACTTCATAAACATTAAGGTCTAAACGAAATATTTGGTCGAAATTTAAATTAGGGAGCTTTGGAAACCTAGCCCTCTCCCTTAATCTTTTAATTGTAATTCATTCATTTATTTATTCAAAGGGTACAGAAACGAAATTATTTCTTAATATTAATTTAAAAAATTATTTATTTCGTAATTATGTAGTTGTTGAAAACTTTTCCAGAAGAAGCACTTAATTTTGTAATAAATAGAAAAATTGAAATGTTAACATCATAAATTTTGAATAAAATGCATTTGAATATTAAAAGTAATCCACAGTATAATTTTTTGTTAATATTTGATTTTATATTATATTGAAATTTTCTATTGTATTTTGATGATCAGTTATGTAAAATTATTTCTTAAATTTTTACACCATTTAGTAATAAATACTAAGCCATTGAACCGAACATTCGTTTTCCTCTGGTTAACATAAGACTAACTGCCATAACGGATAAAAGGAAGAAAACGAGTCCCAGAAATGAAGTAAGTAATCGACATCTGCATCGCCACTTTTTGTTTTCTTTCATTTTTTTGGATAGTAACTCGGATCGTGGTACATCTAATGTAAAATCGGCTTCCGGTCTTCCACCAGGCTGTAAAAAGATTTAATTAATTAATAATGTTAAAAATAAATGTCAAATTTAATTATTAATTTTATTATCAACAAATTATTACTTATTTTAAATTATTCATCTACTATTCCAAAATATACTTATATTTATTATAAATATAGAAATCTATTAAAAATGTCTAATTTATAAATATTTTGCAATATTTTTAATTAAATATTATAAATTATTGTAAGTACACGCAATTGAAAATTTTCCAATGAAATTTACACAATTAACGAGCAAGTAAGTACTAAATATTTTACATAATGTTACAAAAATTATTGTGTACGCCCAATTAACACATTCTTATAATATATAACATAAATAACTTTCTATATAAATATTCAAAAGTAAACAAATCAGAGGAAATAATCTAATATAGTTAAAGAAAAGTTAAATATTTGCTTCGGGAATTTTCTTCATCTGCATTGTAGATATTTCGTGTTTTTACATCTGTCTATTGTAACTCGATAAAATTTTTCCACAAAATCGTCAACGTTCTCGAACGACGATAGCATAAATTCGTATAACAATATCTTACGCCAATATTACGATTGAGCTATAAGATCTAATCTTTATTAATTTTAATAACAGTAACAATTTAATTTTAGTAACAGTACAGATCGAGCTCGTACTTAACCGACACTTAAGGAAAAGAAAAAGAAAGCTTTTATGGTTATTGTTCTTAATGCAGATTGGAAAGTTCCACTGGGAAATCTTGTCGATAGTTTATCGGGAACAGAAAAATCAAATTGAGTTTTAAAGATAATACTGAAGCGCTTTGCGCTTAACTGAAGCCTAAATCGACGACGATTAATATTTGATAGTTCATTTTAATATTTAAAATGACTTCCAATTTAGGAGCTGCCCTTTCATAATCGGAAAAGTTTACAATTTTTATATCTCTTTCATTTGTTAAAATAGATTAGGAATTGTTTAACAAATTCTAAAAATGAGTTGACCAAGCGACAATTATGGAAGATCTTATTTAACTCTTGATCAAGTGTGTATAAAATTTTTTGCTGTTCATGGACCTCATTCAACAAAAATGTATGTACTGGCTCAACAAGCGAACAATAAATGATCAGCGGATGATCTGATAACTCCAAGGGAAGGATATTACACCATGATCTTCAACTCCATTAGAAGTACAAACATGCTATGCATTCAATCAGACAGAACCTGCACTGTTAGGTCCTTCCAAAAACCTTTTAGAGTAATAATACGGAATAAGGAGAGGAGGGTACCAAGCAGGCGCTGGGGCTCGACATGACAACATCTGGTATACCAAATGAATCTAGAACGCATGTAAATACTGGAGCAGGAATCGGTGGAGACATAAACATGGGCTGCTTCGCAACTGACTTCCAAGCAGAAACTATTGCCACAATGGTCTGTGCAGAGGAGATGATGGGGAGGGCTTATGTAAATAAGCGAATTTGTATCATATCCGACAGCCAAGCAGCACTCAGGGCTTTGGAAGCAGTGGAAATGCAATCCAAAGCCGTGAAGCAATGCCTTGATGCACTGAAGGAGCTGGCACGATGCAACAGCTTAACGTTGAGGTAGGTCCCGGCTCACATTGGTATAAAGGGAAACATACAAGTAGACTTCCTGGTGAGGAAAGCTGCTAGAAAATACCTAGTAGCACCAGAACCAACTCGCGAGTTAGAATATCTGACCGTGAATGAAACTATTGAACTACTAAGAAGCAAACATCTTGAATACTGAAAGGACCTCCAATGATTGAGGTAATCGCGGATGTTCATAGAGGGCCCCTTCAGTGGATAAAGGAAAATGGAAATCTTCCAGCTGAGGAGGATTAATATTAATTATTAAACTTAAATTATTATTAATAATAATAATAACCCAGATTTATGAACAAAAACCAGATACATGAAATAAAAATATGGGATATTTCTGAGAGAAAATTCAAAATGTGATTTATTTACTTTGTCAATTTTTTTCATTCCCATTGTTTATGGAATCTATGCATTAAATTAAAACGTAAAAATTTTAATAGTTGTAATAATAGATATTATATAATTTATATGATCCGTAAAATTGAAGATTCTTAAGATAAGCAGTATCTCACCGTATTATATAACAATATGGTATGTAATTAATTTATTGTCATGGTCATATTATATATTTAAAATTCATTACTGAAAGTGAAATGCTACTTAGCAAATATTACCTATTTGAAATGATTGAGTAATACTTTCTCTGAAATATTTTACGGTATCTTTTAGCATTACGTTATGCGTTTATATTTGTATTACAGACTATAATAATATGTACTTCATACATACATACATAAATCTATAGGTAGATATTACAAAAATTGCCAAATGTTACCTTATTTACTTAAACAAATAAAAAAATAACACAATTTTGATAATTTCCGAATGTGATTATTGTCACGTATACATTTAATTTATATTATTGACGTGTAATTTCAGCACCAAGGATTACTAATTGTGATGTTGTTTTGATCCAAGTTGATGATCGATCTGGTTTTACAGTTTTTGGGTAAATTATTATATTGGCCAGCAAGTTGCAGACCTAACTTTAAAATAATAGGGAAATATTATTATAGTAATCAGTTTGTTCACATTCCTGACTTCCGATTGTGACGTTTTACTTCATTATTAAAAGCACAATGAATTTTCATAGCCTAAAATTTTGTAATTCAGTTATTTTGATTTTTAAAAGAAAAAGGAAAAAATTTTCATTTGCATAAATTTTGTTTTCAAGTTTCGTTCTTGTTTGTGAAAGAACTACATCAACACCGCAGCTAAAATCAGATTCATTGTGTCTTTATTAAATTTTGAATAATCAACAGCCCTTTGTTAACCTTTTGTTAAGGGTAGGAAGTTTAAATTATTTGTGGTAGCATACGGAATAAAGCGATAAAAAAAATTTTAATTTTTCTCTTTTGTACATGTAAGTGGCAAGAATTAATGAGTCGTAGTAAATATCTGTTTACAGGTGCAATAAGGGTCATTGTTGATTACAAACTGTGTTTGATTTATTCAAATATTTATTATCATAATAATTGAGGTGTTGATTTATTTTTCAAATTTAAGAATACACAGAAATGTATCCCTTTATTTAATTAAAATTTGTGTTCCAATTAAAGAATCTTTTTCTGGTGTGAATGATTCATAATACTCATTGTATCTTTCCAGAGAATAAGTTTAATTTTGAGTCTCCAATCATCGTAAGCCGAACTAGTGAAAAAGAAAAAGGATTAAAATTGTACCCTATTTATTTTTTATTTTTACAATCTCAATACAGAGTACAATATGTTATGCAAATAATGTAAATAGTCTAAAAAGATTTTTTCCGCGTCTGGAAATTATCAATAGGACTTTAAAAAAATACCACTCGTTTATTGATAAATAATCGTCCATAAATTTTATAATTTGTTGGCGACTGTTTGTCCAAAGCAATTCATGTTTTAAAAATCACTTATTTTATATGTTTGCATTTTTAACAGTAGTAATTAAAGAGCAAATATTAATATAAAAAATTTTTAAATCAGGAAAAGAAAATACTTTTTTTTTGATGATATCATTGTTATTTTTCTGTTGCAATGGTAAGCAGAAGTTGTAGAAAAGTTGATTTTTCCATGGCGAAATATCTATTTTTGGGTGTAAGAGCTGGTAATTCCGTATTTTTCGCAGTTAAAGTCTTAAAATAATATTTTGGTGAAAAGAGATAATTTTTAATTATGAATTATAAACCAAGGTGTAATTAAATTATTGATGGTGTTAAGCAAATTATCATTCCAAAAAATGTAAGAGCAAATAAAACAATTATGTCAAGAATAATTAGTGCTAATGAACAAGGACAGAATGTGACATTAACAAAATAATTCAGGAATGCCACAAAAAACTACTAAACACAGTAATATCCACTTGCTTGATTTTAAGAGCCTTCAAAAGCTCAACTAAAGATGATATTATTACAACTTAAAGAATAGAATCGCAATAGAAATGATTAAATCTCAAGTATACAACATGTCCACAGCAATTAATAGCAGAGACATTTTAAAAAGTATTAAGAATCTTTTTTCCCTTTTAGTTTTGAAGTTTTCTTAATTAACCAGATTTTTACAATATTATAGAACTAATTCTAATTCTTAAATCTACAGTGTCTCGACTTTCATTGAAGGATTTAACTAGGTAATTCTGTAAAGTGCACGATTCGAACCCAGAATTTCCACTCTGTAACTCAACCAGAGATCACATCAAGCCACTACTGCAGTTATATGAATATGAAGAATCTTAATTACGAATATTTCATGTTAATAATTAAGCGCATTTGAATGCAACGACTACATACATTCAACACAGCTTGCTCTTCATCCCGGAAAGAAACCAGAGATAAGATACACGAAAATCGATTAAGTCTCCATGCTTCGGAGGGCACGTTAAGTCGGCGGTCTCCCTGAGTTGACGAATTGCCACCATTAATAAAAAACAGGGCTACAGGCACATCTGAATGCTAGCCTAGCAAGTTGCTACTGGATGTAAAACAACTATTTTATAGTCCAAAATCGATCTGCGGACTACTCACCAACCCGTCTGGCCAGCGCGGTGAGCTATGGCCAAAAAACCTCCATAATATGGATATGCTTATGTCCATCAGTGGGCGGAAAGGCTGATAAAAATGATGAAGAAATCGTAGGTGTAAGCTGTAATATTGATCGGCCACTTATAACGATATTTAAACTTTAAATTAATTTAAGTTTACTGATACTTAAAATGATAACAGCTATGCAAGAGATTCATTCGTTTTTAGCGACAGTTTAAGAGGTTGCAACCATATAGATAGGTTATTTATAATAGTTCAATCTTTGATTTCAAATAGGAGAATAATTGTGGATACTCCTGGATAATACGCGAACAACATCGACAGAGTTTATTACAGGAAAATAAAATTTGAGTTTTCGTTAGAGAGATCAACGTATATAATTTGTAAAGCAATTTAAAGAACGAGTTTGGTGTTAATTATATTGGAAACTATCGGAAATTATCACAAATAAATAGTGGAACCCCTGTAGAAGACCAACTACAACAGGAATTTTAGTGTCATAGCAGGTAAAATAAAGACTACCGAAAAATGTATTAGATGCAATATTAAAATTAGAAGCAGGGGTAATATTAGAATTAATGGAAAGTTATTCGTAATTTGAAGTACAAAAAGCAAAGAGAATTAAGGTTTCATAATTTGTTCAAGTGAACAAACGCTTGTAAAATCGGGTTTTGTTATTTTAAATTTAAGGTAGTTTGTACAATACAGGGCAACGTAAATTAATGCACACTTAAAATTTAAAATTTTAAAATTAAAGAAAATTTTGGCTAGCTACACTCTCCCGAATAAAGGAACACGTAGTCCTCCCCGTTAACTTCACCTTGGCACACATAACAAACCTAAAAATTTCTGTTCCACATGCAAGTCCGTTTAAATTCAATAAGGGATTTGTATAGTAGTTCAGTATTGTCGCATTCGCCTAACATGTAACCAAAGCGTATCATTCAAGTCATGGAGCTATAAAACCATATAATTTGTGGCATGAAATTGTGTAAAAAAATTTTATTATATAAATTATAAATAAAATATTAATTATAAGTTTTTTGTTAACGATAGAGATTATGCACAGTGTTAAGTAATGGTTCATTACTCGGTAGTATTATTATCCTTTTTCTATAGCCAGCGCTTATGTCGTAAAAACATACATCATTGGAAAATAACGATCTATAGACATATTTTAGTACTTTACAATAACGCACCTGTGATTGGTTCTTGAACTGTTTTAGGTTATTGTAAATGAATAATCTAATCAAATGATTATACGAACACTGCACACCAGGACACTCAGTAAAACTATCCATTGAATTAAATTTTTAAAACTAGGCAATCCCTCTATGCATACATTTTCTTTGGTAGTACAGAAAAATTGTTTGAAGAGAAGATCTTTCAAAAGTTCCAAAGTATTTTGCAAAAAACTACATAAATTTATTATTTGTATGCGTAAGTGCAAAATATTGATTGCACTAACTTTTTTTTCTTTTTTACAAACAACTAACAAGGGGACCTTGTCGACGACTTTTCCCCGATTTACACAATTTTTAACATACCTTTTTGGAAATAATTTTTTATACTTCAGGTTAAAATTTCAGGACCCGGATTTGAATAAATTTTGATTAAATCGATTTTAAAAATCCAATAAATTCGTATTATAAATTAGGTCTAATGCGAACTGCGTCCAAGATATTATCTAATTTAAAAAGGTTTGTTCAACTATTTAACCTCACTTTTTGTTACATAATTTTTAATAATAATTCTCGTAAAATCACGCAAATAACTAGTTAATATGTTACTTAGACATGTTACAATTACTGAGAATTAATTCATAGCATTTTCTGTACGTTTCATATGTACATTTACACAGTTTAATAGTTAACATAATGCTTTCGTGGGTATTCAAGATTGCGACAACTGCCAAAAGGAACATTGCAAGTTTGTTTTAATTTCTGAAAGATTTCAAACAACAAATTAGATTGAAGGAACTTCTCATATCAGAATTTACTGCAAACGTTGGATTTATAAAATATCAGATTAATGAAACTACTAAGAAAACAAATTCACAAGGGTGAAAAGCCTTGTGAAATAAGAATAAATGCCTTTAGGTATTATTGTTACTCTTATTAAAAAAGTAAAATATAATTATATAATAATATACATACTTCTATTTGTTTAAAGAATTGGCTAAAGTTAATAATTTACAATATTTAATTAAAAAAAAATTCATTTCCTTTCGATTAAATTCCTTCGGTTGATTCCGATTATCGCTTTTCTTCTTCTACCTCCTTTATTAATGGGTTTTACAAATTTCTAAGTGCCCCAGTTACCTGTAAAAGAAGTATCTAAATTATTTATAAAGGATTCTTAAATTCTTATTGATTTTCAAATTTAAACTTACACGGCTTTTCACCCTTGTGAATTTGTTTTCTTAGTAGTTTCATTAATCTGATATTTTATAAATCCAACGTTTGCAGTGAATTCTGATATGAGAAGTTCCTTTAATCTAATTTGTTGTTTGAAATCTTTCAGAAATTAAAAAAAACTTGCAATGTTCCTTTTGGCAGTTGTCGCAATCTTGAATACCCACGAAAGCATTATGTTAACTATTAAACTGTGTAAATGTACATATGAAACGTACAGAAAATGCTATGAATTAATTCTCAGTAATTGTAACATGTCTAAGTAACATATTAACTAGTTATTTGCGTGATTTTACGAGAATTATTATTAATAATTATGTAACAAAAAGTGAGGTTAAATAGTTGAACAAACCTTTTTAAATTAGATAAGAACTTGGAGGCAATTCGCATTAGACCTAATTTATAATACGAATTTATTGGATTTTTAAAATCGATTTAATAAAAATTTATTCAAATCCGGGTCCTGAAATTTTAACCTGAAGTATAAAAAATGATTTCCTAAAAGGTATGTTAAAAATTGTGTCAATCGGGGAAAAGTCGTCGACAAGTTCCCCTTGTAAGCTTACAAGGGGAAGGCCAACTTTGGTCGTCACAGATCTGCACCACTATCTTTATATCTTTACAACCCAATTAGAACGTCACTTCATGAAAGTTTAACGACCCGGAATTCAGAAAATTTTGTGAAAATAATTTTTAAGGAGAAATGTAAAATTAAAGCATTGGTAGTTCAAATGCATTTAATTATTATTTCCTTCCTAAAAAATCAGTCGACAACTGCTCGACATAACCTTAGATTTACCCATTATTTTATTTATTAATTTGAGCATTATATCTTTGCTTTGTGATGTAATAGCTTGCAATACTTTTTGTAACAGCACAAAGTTTACAAATACAACATGTAATAATGGTTACACGATAAAGGAAAAAAGAAATTTAAAAACTCATACTGGTGAGAAACCGTTTGCCTGTAAAATTTGTGACTATAAAAATGTGCTCAAAAATCATCTTTAAAGGATCATTTAAGAACTCACACAGGAGAAAGGTCATGGGCTTGTGAGTCTTGTGCCTATAAAATGTGTACACAAATCAAATTTAAAACGACATTTAAAAACTCATAATACCATAACTGCGATATAAACAACACAATCAGTAATACTTTGATTGTAATTATAATTTGAACGTCGTTCTTGACACATTCCACTTCTTGATTATCAATATCTTTAAGTGTGCATTCAGATTGTATGCAATGTGCATACAGTAAAACCAAAATTAAGCATTATTTATGTCACAAATCTTACAGGCAAACGGTTTCTCACCAGTATGAGTTTTTAAATTTCTTTTTTCCTTTATCGTGTAACCATTATTACATGTTGTATTTGTAAACTTTGTGCTGTTACAAAAAGGATTGCAAGCTGTTACATCACAAAGCAAAGATATAATGCTCAAATTAATAAATAAAATAATGGGTAAATCTAAGGTTATGTCGAGCAGTTGTCGACTGATTTTTTAGGAAGGAAATAATAATTAAATGCATTTGAACTACCAATGCTTTAATTTTACATTTCTCCTTAAAAATTATTTTCACAAAATTTTCTGAATTCCGGGTCGTTAAACTTTCATGAAGTGACGTTCTAATTGGGTTGTAAAGATATAAAGATAGTGGTGCAGATCTGTGACGACCAAAGTTGGCCTTCCCCTTGTTAGAGTAAAAATTAACCAACTTGATGCAATTATGTAGCTGTTGCAAATAATGATTCGAGGATATGCTTCAACAAAAAGATATTAAAAAATAATTGGTTTGTGCTATGCGTAATGAAATTTTCTAAGTACCTACTGCAGCTAATTAATTAATTAGAAAATTTCGGTAAAACTTTTCACCTGCCGTTTTATCTTTAACCTTGCTTATCTCGTCAAGAATTGTCAACCTTGATATTCCAATTTTGTTTATCTAAATGATAAACTTGGACCTTAACCTAAAAATGATTGATTGTATTTGAAAATGAAATTATATTGCTTTCAAATGATATTTTTTATGAAAAATATTGAAATTATATAACTTATGTTAATTATGATACTACATAGTAGTTGGTACTTATATTATTTATTGTTATTTGTTTCGTGTTGTTACTTTTCTGCAAACTTGGAAAATTAATTAAAATTAGTTAAAACGTCTAAAGAATTGTTTATTTAACGTTTAAATAATTAAATTTAAAAAAAAAAAAAGGAAAATCACGACGGTTTATTACAAAAACATGCAGTTTTAATGACGCTAAATAATAAGGAAGCAAACGAAATGTTTGAATAACGAAATTAAATTTAAATATTTGTGATACATCGTAAAATGATAATGTTCTTTTGACGTTTGAAAACGATTAATATTCTATTGCACTCATCAGGAGGGATCGGATGTTTCGATAATTTGAACCTAATAGAAATCAAAAAAGTGTTAAGTTACAGACATGCAAGGATGAGCGCAACCGAGGGCAAATAATCACACGAAGAATTCGGGCACTCGATTTTTGGTCTCTAAAGTATAGGGTGTTTTTTTAGCTGCATGAGAACTTCAAAATGAAATAAAACATTAAAAACCTGACGGAATGTTTTGGTTATAATTTTTTTATGAAAGTACAGTTAAAGGCATTTATGATTTGAACATGACTTCCGGCATGTGACCACCACGACTAATGGTTACGAAGCGCATCCGTTCAGTCCAATTTTTTACCACTTTTTCCAATATTTCTGGCTTTATTTCATAAATGGCTTGCTGAATATTAGCCTCCAGTGCTTCTAGAGTTGTTGGTTTGTTAGCATAAACCATGGATTTAACATACCCCCACAGAAAATAATCTGGAGGTGTCAAATCACACGATCTTGGAGGCCAATTGATAGGACCACGTTTTGAAATAATGTTGTCACCAAATTGTCCTTTCAATAAATTGATGGTTTCGTTGGCTGTGTGGCACGTAGCACCATCCTGTTGGAACCATAAGTTGTCAATGTTTAGCTCTTGAAGTTTTGGAAACAAAAATGTATTGAGCATGTGTCGATATCTCACACCATTCACCGTAACGGTAGCTCCTTCCTCATTTCGAAAGACATATGGACCAATGATGCCGTTGGCGTGTATTCCACACCAAACAGTCAATTTTAATGGATGCAATGGAGTCTCAAGATAATGTCCCGGATTGGTCTCACTCCATATACGGCAATTTTGTTTGTTCACATACCCATTTAACCAGAAATGTGCCTCGTCACTGAACAAAATTTTACGGTAAAAAAATGGATCCACTTCCAATTGGTTGGAAGAGAATTTGGTAGCGTTGTTCAATGGTCAATCTATGCATTATCAAATGCCAAACCTTGCTAAACACAAATGTCAAAAAACTGTTTCCATAGCAATCTTGATTCAATTGTTATCCCTATTGAAAGTTCTCATGCAGCTAAAAAAACACCCTATACAATCATAATACACGTCCGTACCTAATTTTTCTTTCTGTTTAATAAATAACGAGTTAAAAGAATAAGGCAAAATTGCCGAAGGTTTTAGTAAATTGCGGTAATTTAGATATTATCGATTAACTTAATATAACCATTTAGTTTGGGTTTCATGCTTATCTTGGTTATCTAACCGCAAGTAATTATAATTTGTTTTAGTTGGTTGGTTAGGCAGAAAATAGTTACATCAAATATTTGATGGAATTAGTAGTTACTCAACATTTTTCTCATAAACGTAGTAGTTCAAATAGGATTTTGAATTACAAAGTAAGTCGAGACCCGACAAAACAATATTCTGACATAATACGTTATGGAAATATCGTCATTCAAATAAAATAAATAATAAATTGTTGAAATGACATTTAGTACCTACAATATGTAAGTATTAAGTACATCAGCTTACACCATTTAAATGATATTCAATTATTTACTGGCGTATTTTCCGATTAGGAAACGATATTATGAAATCATGTTTGGAAGAAGTAAGTAGTACAAAAAAGATCACTACAACAGGTGACCGTGAACATAATTTTACACATCTTAAACACTTTTTACCTAATTGATTCTATTCCATTAGTTATAGTTGGAAAAAAACTTAAGGATTAGTTAATTGCAAAATTTTCAGTCAGATGTTTTGAAATGATTGAATCTAAATGGTGTTTGTATTTTTGGATTCTATTTATAGGAAATTTCACCTTAATAATGTATAAGGTATCCATGAATTAGGATGATTAGGTAATATTAATCAACACCATTTCCATTACCTGCGCGCGGAGTTAAAAATCCATTTGAAGAAAGTTCTAGTGCTATAACTATGTGATCTTATAGAAATAACGTTGTCATTACTTCATAATAAACAATGCTTATAATACTTTCACTGTCTGCCAATAATAATTATTACATCATACTGCGCTAAAGAAAATCAAAAAAACTTTCAACAAGTACGCTAAATATTTACAAAAATGTGACAACAAATAACTGACATTGGTAGGTAAGCAGATATGAATTCGAATGATGGGACTTCTTTACACGACGACTTTTCTACTTTCACTCAATGCCGCAGGATTAAAAAGACCTTGTAGATCAACCTCTCAATGGTTTTTATACAAACTCAAATAATTACACTTTTTAACCAGTGACACTTGATTGCATAAACCATTTTGTTACAGATAATAACCACAATAAAACAAAAAAGTCAAATTTTCGTGGTTTGCTATTATGAAAACAGGAAATTTGTTTTTGGAGACTCACCCATATGCATTACAAATCATAATTTATTATTATTAATAAAGACTATATTAGAAAAACTTTGACATAATAAAACCAATGTGGTTTTAACGCAAAATTAATTTTTACGAAATTTGCAATAAATTGGCCTATATTTATTTAACACTTTGCATACCAACAATTAAGAAAACTTGTTTACCTTCGCATTATTAAATATACCAATACAATAAGTAACTTACAATGTTTTAGGCTAAAGATACCAAATTTCTAATGATCCGGAACAAATTCGTTCCATTTCGTAGCGTAACTTTTTCTACAAGAATCCCACCTACAATATCAAGTTAGACAAGCAAGAATTTAATTAGAAATTATATTCAGTGGTTAAAAGTTTTTCCATTTCTTTTGTAACAATATTTTGAGCGCTTCCAGATGAGCAATCGCTCTGCAATTTAGTACAGCTGTGTATTTCCAATAGTAATAATCTTTTTAGAACTAATTTAAATAAAATTATGAAATGTTCAAAGTATAATTTGAATATTAGTCGCCTGAATGTCTGTGATATTTGGTCTACTTGTGCACAAAACTTTTATTTGTTTCAACAAAACGTTTATAATAACTTTTTTAATTTATTACTTTTGTATTACATAAGCGTTTTACACCAAAGTGCGATTAAAAAATTAATAATCTTAATTTTAATGGCATGTTAAATAAATTTACGGTTTTTCGTTCAACATTAATTTCTCACAATAAAAAAATTAAATTACACTAATTTTTATACAGGTATAGTTGGTTACTTAATAGAAAATTATATGAAAATGTTATATAACAAAATTATTTGAAGATTATATCTAGAGAGATGTATTTAAGAAGATAATAATGTGGTTAAATAACTGAAGCTCTTGATTTAAGTATCACGTTCACCTGTCTAATACTCGTGAGTAATGCTTCTGCATAAACAATTTGAATTTAAAATATCTTCAATATTTTCAAATTACAAAACATTAAAATAAGAGTGGAAATAAAAAGTTATTGGTTTCTTCTCTCATGGTCAGTATTTAAAATGACTGCTGAAAATTATTTTGGTTTTTTGACCTCTCGTTAATTGAAATCATGGCCAGTCATATTAGACATTGAACCCTCTATTTTAGTGTTTACAGGTTGCGACGAGAATAAATCACTTAGGTTTGAGTTTCTATACGTGGAATCTGTGCATCTAATAATTAATTCCGGTGGTGGGTCAGTTCCTTACACAGCTTTTGATCCATATTTCAATTGTTGAAATTTTTCAGATGAGATTCTGAAAAAGTTAACCTCATAAAAGTAGTATACAAAACTGTAATCATCTTTATTTCAGGAAAAATCTTAAATTACACATCAATTATTAATCATCTTACGTAGAAATGGCATCATAACGTTTCCTATTCGAAAACATCTTAAAAATACTTCCTTGAACATGCGTGGGAAATTAATCAACCAACTTTATTGAATATTCGTCGTAAAAGAATAAATTACTCAAAAATTATCAGCTATATGTACGTCTGAAGTCACCTACGACCACACAGAAGGTCACTAATTAAACAATTCAGGCTTTGAATATCAAAGATATATCAAAAATTTAGACAGCTTGCACAAATTTGGCATTGCATATCGTACCTCTGTATCACAAAAAGAAATTCTCGCTGCAACAATTTTTGACTATTGTGTTGGCTACCCGAAGTTCTCGTACTTCAACCTCTGTTTTTTGGCTCAAATTTGACAATGGATGCGTTTTTAACCTTTTACCAGCTATATGTTTTTATTTATACACTTTAATATTACAGGATCCCTAACCTGAATTACCTGTTTTCTGATATTTAGGCTTTTCAATCCAAATTGAGAGCAAACGCTCCCATGTGAACTTTGGAAGTCAGAAAATTTACAATTTTTAATAATTTTGTACATAAAAATAGCAAATAAAATAAGGGGCAAGTGCGATTTCACCCTATGGGGCAAATACATATGTGTTTGCACCTAATTTTGGTGTTGTGTTTTAAATTAAATTTTAGTAGTGTTTTGTCTTTTTGTTAGAGGCAAAATGGTGCGTAATTATGAAAGAAAAACCAATAGAGGACAAATGTATACCCTTCAAAACGTTCGACACGCAGTTGATGCCGTAAAATCTAAAAGACCCACATTTAAATAGGCTTAAGTGAAATTTTCTACTCCGAAACCTACCAGGGTTGACCATGTTAAAACAGAAAGGGGGTGAAATCGAAAACATTTGGGAGACCGGCTACTTTATCTTCAGAAGCTGAAGAGTGAAGATCAATTTATTGTGTCGACTCATAAAAGTAATGGAAAATGCAGATACGGTGATATAAGTGGCGGCTTTGGAACTTATGAGGCGCCAGGCGCAAATCAACTTGAGACCCTCGTCTAAGTATTTTCACTAATATCTACACTCCCTAAAACAATTGATTTAAACCTCTGGTGTACGGGGGGGGGGCCGTCCACCGGCGCTTTTTTTTTAATACTTTGCTTTTACTAAAAATTGCACTGAAATCAAAATAATTGCAAATCTAATGCATCTCAGGGTTTAGAATTTTTTCGTTATTTTTCCTGTGTTTTTTATACTAGAATTAATATTTTCATAAACTTTCAGAATATTTCAACACAATTAAATATGTTTAAATTAAAAAAAAAATTTAAATAAAAAATTATTGCACTGAAATCTAAATAACTGCAAATCTAAGGCATCTTAGGGTTCTTTATCTTATGGAATTTATTCGTTATTTTTCCTGTGTTTATTACAGTAGAATTGATATTTTCATAAAATTTCAGAATCATCATCATCATCATCATCATCAAGGGCTTTTCCATTCCTGTCGGAATATTGCCACTTCTATTGAAGTCTTTACAATCCATTTCACGAGGTGGATTAATCCTCTTTTTCTACTCTTTTTAATACAACTTTTCACCACAGTGTGTGGATGTCCACCGGAAGGTCGGGCTAAGAAATTCTGCGAAGTCCGCGACTTGAACTCAGAATTTCCGCTCCGTAACTCAACCAGCGATCACATCACTCCACACCGTGGTCTTTCAAAAATTTCAGAATATTTGAACAAAATTAAATTAAAATAACTGCAAATCTAATGCATCTCAGGGATAAAATTTTTTCGTTATTTTTTCTGTGTTTATTACAACAGAATTAATATTTTCACAAAATTTCAGAATATTTGAACAAAATTTATTTGTTATCAAAATATTTAAATCAAAAATTGCACTAGAATCAAAATAATTGCAAATCTAATGCATCTTAGGGTTTAGAACTTTTTCGTTCCTTTTCCTGTGTTTATTACAGTAGAATTGATATTTTCATAAAATTTCAGAATATTTAAACAAAATTAAATTTTTATCCAATAAATTAAATCAAAATTGCACTGAAATCAAAAAAACTGCAAATCTAATGCATCTTAACGCTTAGAATTTTTTCGTTATTTTTCCTATGTTTATTACAACAGAATTAACATTTTCACAAAATTTCAGAATATTTGAACAAAATTAAATTGTTATCAAAATATTTAAATCAAAAATTGCACTGAAATCAAAATAACTGCCAATGTAATGCATCTTAACGCTTAGAATTTTTTCGTTATTTTTCCTATGATTATTATTACAGAATTAATATTTTTATTAAATTTCAGAATAAATTAACTGAAAATTCCTCATGGACTTTTGATTTTATTATTATTATTAATTTATTAATAAAATCTCAAAGTTATAAGTACCAAAATATTAATTTTACTATTTATTTCTTAATATTACAGATATTTAAGTTCTGTAAAAACTGGCCGGTCGGAGCATAACGGTTAAGTACGTTGACTGTTGACACGAAATGCCCGGTTCGATTCCGGATAAGGTAAAAACTTTATTCTGGCCGTCTCTTATACAGAAAGGAGAGGGACCCCTACTGTATACGTACTTTGTCCCAAGAAAGCAGTATTCGCAAAAATGATAAGCAATTGCTCATCATGAATGTTGTCACGACGTCCGAATTCGGGCAATACGACCAAGAAGAAGAAAAACTGGCCGATTCAAAATTATATTATATTTTATGCACTTGGGCAACCATCATATATAGGTAATCTTACCTTAGGTAAAAGAGACGGTCATTGCCTTGCGGGTACCCCTAACGCGGGGTACCGGGTTCAAATCCGGGGAGAGTCAAACTTTCTTATGACCAAGTCTCCGTGCTTCGGAGGGCACGTTAAGCCGTCGGTCCCCCTGAGTTGACAAATTGCCACTGTTAACAAAAAATAGGGCTACAGGCACATCTGAATGCTAGGCTAGCAAGCTGCTAACGGATGTAAAACAACTATAGTCCAAAATCGATCTGCGGACTACTCACCAACCCGTCTGGCCAGCGTGGTAAGTTATGGCCAGATCCTCCATAATATGGAGAGGCTTATGTCCAGCAGTGGGCGGAAAGAAGGCTGATGAAGAAGAAGAAGAAAGACCTTAGGTAAGTATTTTTCTTAATAAGAACGAGTATTTTTCATCCCGCAAAAAAAATGTACTGAAAGCAGTGGCGAATTTCCGAATAGGAGGCCCGCGCCTGGGGCCTCATAAATCAAGGGAACTTCAAAATTCAGCTCTTTTAAAATTAAAAAAAAAAATTTAAGGGCCGGTTGTTTGAAAATAATTATTATTTGATGTTACTACGGTATTATACCGTGTACCGGACCTTGGATTGCATCGTATGATACCGCGGTAATATCAAAGAATAACTATTTTCCCAAGGCCCTACAAATTTTCCCAGGCCAAACCGCCCCATTGACTACTTATACCAGAGTAGAAAACGTGCGCGAAGAATGCACACTATAGGCTGTAGGGGTAGTTAAAATATTTACAAGAGGGTCTCAAAATTTAATTGCGCTTGGGGCCCATCAAATGCTAAATCCGTTACTGACTGAAAGATATTCAAGTCGTACACGATTATAAAGCTACACAGAAAAAATTTTATGTGATATACCCACCCAATATTGCGTAATTGCATAGGGTAATTTTAAAAACCAAACTGTGCTCTTTTCAAGTATTTTTTTTCACTTTTTGGAACATGAGTCAAGTATGATGGGAACTTCTATTTGGATTGGCTTGCTATGCCATTATCAGCTATGATATATGCAGTAGTATCGTTGAAGATACGCAGCCTTACGAACAAAAACGTGTCGTAAAAAAATGGGTATGGATGTAGGTGATGTTAGTGTTGATTGAAGGAATATTTATAATTATTCTATTCTACCAATCAACGCTAACGTCACCTACATCTGGACACATTTTTGTTCGTAAGGCTGCGTATCTTGTTAAATTCTTCAATAAACGGTAGTATGTTGTAGCTTGTTATGTAGATGATAAATAAATGGTACACTTATTTTTGACAATTTGTTGAAATGTCAAAAATGCAACGATTGCGAATAGAAGCCTTCGAATACTTTTCCCTAGATTAAAACTAAGTAAGTTTCAAGTTCAGAAACTGAGTTATTGCCATTCATGAAACATTATCGATTATTAAGCGTCCCACAAATTACATTTAGAAAGAGGATTTAGATATTGAGACATACTATATTATATTGACAAATTGTAAATGGCTTTTTAAAAAGTGATACAATAGTACTATTGTATTGTTACATCTTATTAATAACAAAAGTAATAATACAACACATTGTTGTAGTAAAATAGAAATTATATTCTCAAACAAAGTATCAATACAATCAAATAATATCATATAAAAAATTGACATCAGGAAAGGAAATATTATTAAGGTACCCGCTACTTTAATATTGAAAACTCTCAAAATGTATCTTCCTATTGACAAAAAAAAACAGAATATTCGGATTATATTATGATGTATTTTGGGCAAGCAATACTAGACATCTGATTCCATCTTTTTGCTAAGGTAAAGTAGGTATTCATTATACTATCCATCTTCCAACAGAAAATTTTTGTTATCGCCCGGTTTCAAACTTACGAAATAATAGGTAATTTGTATTGGTTATGTTTACTAAATAAAATATCTAGGAAAATTTTCCCAAAATCCAATAGAACTCTCAAATTCAAAGAACCAAACGTAAAATAACTCATGGAAAACTGTGGAATTTTACCAACTTACTTCATGTTTGCATTTCATTACTCTGAACTATTTTTTGAGCTACCGTTATCAGGCCAATGTAAAAATACTTGCTAACCTCCAAATACAATTACGAAAGAAGATGTGTAAATGGCTATTTTGTGGCGAAATTTAAATTGTAATGCATATTATTCGATTATGTTTTATATGTCAAACCAATTTATAATAGAAAAAAAATTAAATTGCTAATTAAAATTCCTTAATTGAATACTGTAAATGAGAAAAATTATAAGACTCGGCATTAACATAATATAAAATGTTATACCAAGTACGTCTGAGTTTCACTAGAAGAAATACATTTTTTAATTCACATTTTTGAAAAAACTAAATAATTAAATTAGTGCAACAATGGCAAATAACTGTGTCAGCTACAAGCAAGTATTTAACAAAAAAGTGATTGGTTTTCTTACGAATGCTGGTAAATATCCACAGCAACTTCATAAGTATGTTGTCGTTAAGTGTTACATCATCTAGCACTACATTCTTTTAATGTGGTTCTGCAGCAATATTATAACGACCTTTGAAGGACGCCTCTGAGCAATTATACGACATCTAAATTCAGTTAGACTCTTAGTTACCACATAGGAAAAATACTATATCTATTACTATTACATTGACCTATGAAGATTATTGAACAACGGGAAGATTCAAACTTGATATTCATTAAACGATACATGGCTACACGTAGGCACTACAATAACATTTGTCTATATAAAGCATTTACCAACTTCAACTTGTTGAAAACGCAAGCATGTTTACAGAAAATATCTTATGAATACGAAACACTTTTACGAAATAGTAAACATTAAGAAGGCAAGGTTAATGATTTACAATTGAAAGAACTACAATCAAATATTTTGTTTAGGTACAACGTAATGGTTCACGTCTCGTAGATTAAATAAAAAAGGAAAAAGAAAAGAGTAAGTATTTTCCTTGAACAAGGGCTACTCTGAATTGTTAATAGATGTTTAATTATATTTTGTAGATTCGATAATCATTGAAATTCAATATCATCCAATAAATAATTTAATAAAAATGGTCATTATCCTTATCAGGAATATTTATTGTTCAAGATTGCTAAAAGTTCAATAACGCTACAAAAGATCACTAATTATGTCAATTTTATTCAGAAATTAAAATATATTTTGGGTGAAAATATATCTACTTTATATGTAACACTTAGATGTATCAAGTTATCGGAAATGAAATCAATTAATGACAATATAATATAAACTATGACAATATCGTTTCGCTCTCATTAAAGCTCCCCAGATAGTTATAATATCAATCTAAACTAAAAAAATGGAAAAATAATAGAGTTTTGAAAAAAGTGTCGCAGTTTATATATTTTCATTTCTGATAACTTGATACAGATAAGTTTTACATTATTATTATGAAGTAATGCATTGCAATTTTATTCTGCAATAATATTATGAATGTATAATGTAAATCGTTGTTGTTAATATGCAGGTAGCAATTTGATAGGCACTTTTATGTTTAATAAACATACTATGAAGTAATTGTGTATCTAAAACAATAATATTTTCTAACAATTCTGATAATAAAAATTGGAATATTACACAGAATTTAAATGAGCAAACTAATAAGTTTATATCTGTTCCAATTTTAGGTTAGATCTTTTACTTTATTTTTGTACTTCTCAATTTTATATCTAGATAAATTTAATACTGCTTGTTTTTATTCTGAATGTTTTTGCTTTTTTACATTTTTATTTAAATAACTGATAAGCAGTTGAAAATTGATTCCCTCAAAATTATAAGGTGCAGGCTAGTGCCCCTCTTCTATCATCCGGTATGATAGAGCCTGCCTGCATTAGATAAAGCAAAATCATTCAGAAGTGAAGTTATGTAACTTACATAAAGGACAAATAAGGTTATGTCGATTTTGTCTTGGATATTATAAGTTTGGTATCTAATAATAATTATTTATATATCATAAACTTTATTTTTCTATGATCGTAAAAATCTAATTGATTGTGTACTCCGTTTCAATGTAAAAAGTAGTACACAGAAAGAAAAGATTTGCGATTTTATCTAAACATTAGTTGAAATCAACTAAAGAAATTGATTGTATTTTAGCCTTCTAATTAAATTAAATAATTCGTTTAATTTAAATTAGCTGATTTCAATATTTAAAGAATAAACGAATCATAGAAATAATTAGATAAATCTTTGAATTTGTTTTAATGGTATGATGAATACTGTATGCGTTTTATTCAATTGTAATATATAAAACACCTACAAAAATTAGTTGAATTGATTAATAAAATTAGATATTCAATTGTATTAAATGATATATTTAATTATATAAATGAAACGATGAAAAACTTTAGTTGTTTTCTTTATTCGCATTAAAAGATTTATATACTACAATTTAATGACTCATTCATTTTTGTTTCTCTAAAACATTCATTTATATAAAATGTTTTGGATAATTACTTTAGACCAGCGCCAGCGGTGTCAAACTCATTTCGCGCGGGAGCCATTTTCCGATACGCCCAATGACCTTTTTTTTAGGTCATTCATTTTTTATAATGATAATTAAGATATATTTACTAAATGATAATTATAAAAAATTATCAGTATCAGTATCAATAATTAGCTTTTTATGGAGCAATTTGTATGGGTCTAAGCCCAATTTTCTCCTTCGTCGATAGGTGCAATGACTGTGTAATTCAAAAGTGAATTTACAATGATTTTTGTTTACGGCCTCGAGCCATTCATATTTTTGGAGCTGGGAAGACCCCCTTGAGGTGACGCCCCAAGAGTGCAGCTCTTTGCTATTTTTATTTGGAGTACTGTACCGATTGCATTCGCCTACCACCACCCGCATATTTATTATCATAACTTAAATTGGTGACTCCTTTAACACTTATAATAATTGTGTTTGGGGAGCCATTGGTAATTTACAACAATCAATAGTAAAAATTTAGAACTTTAAACATGTAGCCGGGTATAGATCGATATTTTCCCATTTTTGGTTTCGCTTTTGTCCATTGTTTTTCTTATTCTTGGGTCTTCTTATGTTCTCGTTGTGTTTCTTGTAGTGCCAACTGTTGGTGTTGTTGTCCTGTCTGGTTTGGAGCCCAGCTGGGCATAGTTTTATGGATTATTCGAATTAAATGTGCCATCGGTTTTGCAGTTCGTCTTCCTCGTCTTCGTCGGATCGTGGTCTACTTTCGTTGGTGTTCCTGTTTTGAAAATTGTTACCGGAGGGGGGGAGGTCACCCTCCCCTACGTTCATTTGATCACAATGGGGGGGGGATTATTATTTTTGTCTCCATTGTATCACCAACTGCACTTAACATCACATACGACTTGCAGCCCTCGTGCCATCTATCGTTAGTTATGAAAAAATTAACGAATCATACAAAAAAATTAGAAGAAACATCTATTTATATTATACAAATCATTAAAATTTAATTTTCAAAAATCATAAAATTTAATTAAATGAATCAAAGATAATTTTATAATGAAATGGTTAATTTTTGTAATTGATTTAACTAAAGTGTCAATAATTTATCACCTATTTTAAATTAGATATATTTACTAAATTGATTGTTTGAAACAATTAAATACTTTTATTGAATTATAAAAACTTTAAATGAATTACATAATTTTAATTCATATAATTTAAAGTGGATGAAAACGCGAATATATTTCTTTCTGTGTATCTATTATCTTTATTACATAGCATAGTGTGAAATTAATAAATTAGTTATGTGGGTAAAAAACACTGTGAAGTCTGATTTGTCAAAAATTATAAATTTTGGCATTTTAAATTTATTTGCTCAAATATTTCCTTAACAATTTTTTTTGTATAATTCTTGCATAAAGCATAATTATTTCATTTGGAATTATTGCAGTCCTCGATTTCGTCTCGAGCTATAAGTCCGTCACGCGCAATATATTACTCTTTGCACTATATAGACAACAATAATATTATAATTAAATTATAAATATTAAAAAGGACATTATGTAATAATATCCATTGATTAAAATAATATAAAATGAATAAATTGATATTAAATGTGATTATCAGGCATTAAAATTGTTATTTCGTTCCTATATATTGTCGTATTTCAAAATCGTCCAAGGAAAGTATCAGCTGAGCAGCAACATTCAATTAAAAATGATTTAAATTTTGTTTCGATTATTGCAACCATTAATTTCTTAATTTTAATTTGTATCCTCATAATTAAGTTGAGGTGACATCTCACAGCTAGATAGAATTCGATTTTAAACATTAAAGTACATTAAATTCAAATGCCAAGAGTAACGTATTAGTCACAATAGGAAGGTTGATTATTGTAATACTTTAAATTGGGAGTGAGGTGCCCTAAAATAAAATTAAAATAAGTGACAATTCAGAAACTTGTAAAACGTTAAAATTTCAAATTCGAAAACAAAGAGGAAATTTCTCAATATTCAACGTACCAACGCAACGTGGGGAAGAGAACGAAGGATTATAGGCTCTTTGTCGCCAACAGCCAAGGGGATCCGTGCAATTTTTGGTCGCTTTATTCTTTATTATAATTTTGGCTAATTTTGCAACTTGGTGTTTCATAATTGTGATTAATAGCTACGTAGCAAAAAGCTGTAGTGTTTGCTACCAACAACGATACGTATTTTGGCGATTAACTTGAATTTTTCTGTAAAGCACATGTGAATAAATTTGCACATGGTATGAAAATTTATATGAACGACGATGTGTTTGCAGTATTTGAGAAGACCAATTTGGCTTAAACGTGATTCGTTGAATGTTTGGTAGTTGTATGGAAATAATATCCAAAATTTTGAAAGTCATAAGCTAGGGTTATTGAAGTTAGGTTATGGTTATAATGAAAAACTTACTTTCACTACGTAAAAGTGGTTAAATTGGAACAACAGTTGGATGAATTGTTTCCAAATTAATATCAACCACGAATGTTCAATAGTATTTTGTACACTTCTGAGTCGATTGAATAGAAAATTTTATGCAACAAAGTTTCCAAATAAAAAGTTTTTTTGGCGTTTTAGTTCCCTTAATTTTTGATTTTTTAACTCCCTAGAATATTTCCTACCTATTTATTTATCTATTTTATTGGATAACATATAGAAGAAAGAAAGAAGAGTACAATTTTTAATTAATTACAATATCGTAATTAGTTAATTCAATGATTGTATTTTTTGTATTTATGTTTTCTTTTTCTTTTGCTTCAAATAATTGGTTTAAAAGTAAAATTAATTATTTTAAGCAGTAATACACCATCAGTTTTAAATATTTTAAGTGACCTTTTGCAAGCTCTAGATTCCTACGGCACTACTTGGGTACCACCTTATTTTTCATGCATGTGATGCATTGGAATTTTTATTAAAGAACTGTTAATTTCACTTTCAATAGTTGACTTGTATGGCCTACTATCCTACATTGGAGTTTGCATCTGAACAAAACATATTGGAAAGTAACTTGACTTTATAGAATTGCACTTGGTAATTAACTCTACCAAATTTTGTATGCATTTAATAAAGCACAAAATTCAAAATTTAATAACAAATTTGCTTTTAATTATAATTATATGGCAAATTGGCACACTTATGCTCAATGATAATTTGTCAATAATTAAATCATAATAACTGGGTATATAATTACCAAGTTGTAGCGTGTTCGTACGTAGTATCTCTAATTTGATCAATTAAATTGAAACAACAAAAAATAACTTACATATAATGGAACATCTGTTGATTTAGTTGAATACTTGACTTCACCTTCTTGAGCCAAATTAACACCATAATATTGTTGCCATACGCTAGGTTTGCTGTCGTCTGAAGCTTTCAGTAAACTTTTCTTTGGTTGAATTTCCTCACATACTTTATGATTCTTTCTTAATAGTTTTTCATTTGCACTACACGATTTACCATTAGCACGACACAAAGTTCCATAAATTATAGCATTGCGCATATTAGTTTGGTTAATGATCGCTAAATCGTCAATTAAGGAAAAACGCTTGGAAACCAAATAAGGTTTCACTGCATCACTAAACCCACTGCTCGAAGAATTGGATGGCAGGTTATATATTTCTTCAGTATCACCTGAAATTGTTCTCACTCTAGTGTTGAATTCGGGCGAACTATTACTGGAGTGGCCACTTGAAGATGAATTACTAAACGCTCTTATCACCGAATTAACTGAATCACGATTACTTAAATTAACACACAAATTTCGCATTTCTTCTTCTCGCGATGTTTCGAGCACTTTTAAACTTAACGAAATTTTTTCCTTTATAGCTTTCAACATTTCTACTGAAGAAATTTCAGTTTTACCTTCTATTGTAGCATTTATACAATTAGAAAGTTCTACCAAAATTTCTTTCAATGATACACCATCTTCACGTAAACTGGGATCTTTAGTAGGAACATAATTGAAACTAGTATATAAAAGTAAAGCGTCATCTACGAGTGAATCGTACGAATTTTCTTTATGGTTTAAAGTGTTTATATCGTTAATTTTAGGCCATATGGGTTTAGGAATACTACAATCGACCTTTCCTTCTGGAATTGTACTTAACGTCCCAGCACCCGAAGATCCGGAGCCTAACGATGGCACAGATTTTTTTCTTACACTATTTGCAACTTGAATTGATTTTGTGTAACTAGCATTTTGTTCTAACACTGACAACATTTCACTTTTTAATTTTTTTCTATCCGTATAAACAGGTTCATGGCTGCTTCCTTCGCCATGACTTCCACCATATCCGGAAGAGTTTGATTTTTCGCCGGAAGGTGAATGACGTAGAATACCTTTCTGCGGTTCGCTTTTTAAAGGTAAAACGTTTAAGTTGTCATCATAGAGAGGGTTCACCCTAATTTTAGTAACAAAACATTATTTTCTTTAACACTAGAACAATTTTCGACTCACCTACTAACCGAATAGATTTTTTGACCTTTTCTGGTTGGGTCTATAGCAGCTAATGGATCATCGGTAACTTCCCTAGATATCTCGATCGGATCTGCATGGCCACATGTCGAATTCTGGGTCTTTTTTGGACCCAACCATTTGTACATTTTAGTTCTTTATTGTGCTACCGTTTGGGCATTGTAGCTTTTTGTATGGGATCTGCAACACGTAATTTTTATAAAATATTATACGGGCTTAATTTTATGGCAATTTAATCTAGGTTTATTTCTTCATTATTGCACAGACCATCACGATTTGACCTGATTTATTTAATACAATAATTATAATAAAATATTGCGCGAATATACTTTTTTTTAATTTTCATTGTAGTTAATACAATAAAAGTTTTCAAGCAGTTTAAGAAATTAAAAGCAATTATTGGTAGCGATTATTTTGAGAATATTGAATATAATATAAGAAATATTTACAATCAACAGTAATTAGAATTATTTCAAAATTATTGTATATTATTAACAAATATTTCAACATTATCAAATCATTTCTATGGTCTATTGAATACAAACCCTGTTATATCTAACGGTAAACATTATTATTGAATAATGAGTAATATGTAATTAATAAGTTTTTCTTTATAAATACATAATGGTACGTTTTGTAATTCAAAATTTGAAAGTAGGGATTTATAAGTAAAAACAAAATCTAGTATAGTCAAATAATTATCATAGTTTAAGAAAAAATAATTAGTACTACTACAAAAGTTTTGAAATTTGGTGGAGTTGATCATAACTATTGGCATCCTAAATGATATGTGTTAAGTTTTACAATCTGTGAGAGCGTAGCTGGTAGGCAAGAATGGGGAGGGGTAAAAACCAAAACGGATAGGTCGATCTAAATTAAATACAAAAAATTTAGTTTTTAAATTCTCTAACAAACAAAAAATTGGGAAGATAAAGGGAAACCACCCCATTAACATTTTCTTAGTAAAGTCTTCCTGGCTTAGCCAGGAAGATCGCCTCTACGTCTAAAGAAGATATGGCACTAAGAAGAAGAAGAACAAACCATGGGAGAGCATTCACCAAAAGCACCTTAACCAAATGGATTGTTGCATTGCACACTCTTAAAAAAATATGTCACTCTTTGGAACAATATTTTTTAGCTTAAAGTTTTACCACCGGTAAATAATTTGCCAATTCGAGAGATCACCAAAGAAGACACAAAGATAATAAGAAGCTTTTGGAATGGCTCTATTTTCGAGTTCCTTTTACCATTCTTAAAAATGTAACATCAATTAACTCTGAAAGTATAAGAAATTATACGATCAACTGTCACGATGATCTATAATTTAGAACGAAATTACTGCAAAAAGTAGTTACTTCTAACGATGACCTAAAGAAATATGATGCTCCATTCCCAGTCTCTATTTAATGAAACAGGAATGAGCATTTAAAAAAAATTGAAGGCAAGGTTTCGAGGCTATGTTTGGGGATATAGAAATTTAACTTAAATATATACGTCATCGCGGGATACTTGTTTTGTCTGGATTTATCGATTGGTTAAAAATTTCTAGTGACTATTGACGACTTTTTTGAATTTTTAGTTTAGCAAAATATTTGTTTTGATTGGGAATTTCTAAATCGGTTTTTGTCAAGTCAGACTTCTCGCTATTATTGAGCTATTTTCACAGCCTTGCAATTCAAATTTGGCTTTTCATTCTTTAATTAAAATTAGTCCATTAATTCAGGGATTATCATAGTAACAACCTAAAATAATTACTAAATAAGCAAGTATAATTACTTTAGATAAGGTTTCAGCTCTTTTAGATAAGTTTACTCTTTGCTAATTGAATTATCATTTTCTTCGACGGCCGCTATCTTCACAAAGAACATCTGAAACCGAAATATTTTCTTATTGAAACCAGAGAAGCAAAATATCTCACAGAAAGTTTACAGTTTCAAGCAGGAAAAACTGGCTCCAACAATTTTGTTTCTACATAACAATAATAAAATGGTGCCTCGAACGAAACCAACATTATGCAACAAATGCGATGGAAAATTCCACAAATACAAGGATTTTATTAGTTGTTTTAGTGATTGTGGTGGATCGTATCATCTTCGGTGTACGGTGGAAATGCAGTGGATGTGAATCGGACATAACCTCTCAAATTGTATCTGTTGAAGCTCGCGATAAAACGGAAACTTTTGTTGCTAATAATGGTCAATCATTCAGTGGTTCGGTGAGCGGTGAGTTAAATATAGACGATAAGATTAGTTTTCTTGTGAAGAATCAGATATAACGATGAATAATCATCTCGAGTTGCTATTTGGAAAGTTATTGGAAATGTCAGAGCTGATTCAGATTAAAAATGATAAAATTCAAATACTGGAGCAAGAAATGCTTAATTTGAAGTCCATGACAAAAAATGTTGGTAAAATGGAGTATGCTCAAGCTGTTCGCCGAAATCCTCTTGATAAATTTAAGTTCCATTTGGTTACTAAATCTCCGGCTATGAAGGCTATTAAGTAAATTGCCTTTTGTGAAAGAAAATGTTACACGATCAACTGAATTTATTAGTACATCGGCAAATGCGCATCAAGACTCTTATAATCTAGGCTTCCACAGGTAAAAATACTGAGCAAAATAACAAATTCATAGAAGTTTTACATAGAAAAAGAAAGAGCAATACAATAATTTATTGAAACTCGAAAGTGGCAAATGACAGTGGATTTAAAACTACTAGCCGAAAAATATGGATCCAATTAAACCTCCCGTTATTCCTGAAGTGAAGTGAGAATTATGTTTGCGGCAAGTGCGGAAATTCGGAAGACATTGTATGTGATCTTAAATCTTAAATGATTGCGAAAATAAGTCATTTAAGATTGGAATTGATGCTAAACTTCAAGATGACGTATATAAGTCGGAATTTTAGCCAAGGGGAACTATTATTAGAAAATTTAACTTTTCGGGGGAGAAATGGCAACAGATATGGTCGGAAGGATCCAGGAGTTGCTGGGGGTAATTTCTTTCCAGCCCATTATTATCAACAATGTGAATTGTAATGGTAAAGATGTGGATCTCTATCAGATGTTGTTATTGTTTAATGGCAGAAGCTTAAGTAATAAACACGGTAAACCCGGGATGCTAGAGCATAATCAAGTGCTATCGTTGTAATTTTTTCAAATGTTGAGCAGAAACGCAATTTAGGGTTGAGCGATAAATTCCTTTGCTGTGACACAACAGCACTATTTTTGAGTCTACCACCAAATTCAAAAATGGTTTGGGAATAATTTCCAGTTTTTAACTCCAACATTGCGGTTGGAGATAATTTAAGAGCTGTCATACAGTTTCGACATTACCACCGCTTTGTTCCAAATGTTTTTTTTTGTATTTAGTAATTGTATATTAGGTACAAATGTGCTAAATATTGATTAAGAATTCAGAAATGCAAGAACTATTAAGAGAAGGCGACTTAGAAGCAGGACAATGAGAAGACACCGATTAAGATGTAAGGAAACACACAAAAAACAAGAAATTTTCATTAATGCAACTTTCTATTTGGGAAACATCGTAAATATCCATTACGAGTGAGAATTTGATTGTTTCTATCGATATTACCAGCAAAATCAGAAAAACTCATCCATTTTAACCTCTCAATTATGAAGAAATTATTAATCTAACTAAAGAAAAGTAGAGTGCCTTTTTTTAACAAATTTGAAAAGCTATCTTTCTTGTAAGAACTTTCAATTACACATTATCTCTTGTCATGTAACGAATTTTTGCATTTCGTTACGTGGTACTACTTCCTCATTGAATTTCAATATTTCTAAGTACGGTCCTTGCATTCTATTTGAATGCAATTTTATACTGCAAACATTTGGCTTACAATCGAATGCAGGTTATCGGGTGGAACGTTGGCGTAAGAATACTTAGGTCGGGGAGTCTTGCAAGCTCGACCATAGCGAACGTACTTTGTTTTCACGACGATTTAATTTAGTGCCTGGTAGTGAGTGGACAAGTATTTTTGGTCCAGCGCAATTATTCATTGATGGGCTATCGTATGAGCAGCAGTATAGTTGTCATGTGGTGTTTCTGGCTCCTGTTTGTAAACATCTGGTACAGGGAGGCTCTACATGCGCAAATCAATTACGCAGTTTCTTTGTGCGCAAGTTGTGGAACCATTTTGGACTTTTTGGAGTTGGTAAATCCTATTGTTTTTCCACACTTTGGGAAAGCGGTTAGAGACGAACGGCTGTTACCATTATATTGTAAGCTTATACGAGAGCTCGAGGTAAGCAATTTTATCTTTTCCACTTTGCATGAACCGACGTGTTTATGGGCTTTGTGTTCAATTTTGAGTCATTGCTACTGTGCATGTCTTTTTTTCAGAAACCCATGATACATGCCTCCATATGAATCAAGAGCTAGTCTATTAACATCGAGGCCAAACAAACTGGAGAGGTCCTCTCCGAATTGTTACGGAATCTGGTCTCTGGTTGGGTTAACCTTCTCATTAAGGGTTGCGATTCAGACAGATTGTGACAGTCAGTTGTGAGTTGCAGTGCAAAAATCGCTTGGGAGCGACTTTACCTTTCCCTCCCCTGAGAGCTGCTCACATTCCTAGCGATTTCCGCTATTTTGTGTTTTTTGGGGGGACTTTGTAAAAAATTTCAACAAACAAAACAACAAACAACTCAGACGTCCTGAGATTTGTAATGTTTTCGTATATTGAATTTTTACTTTTGGTTCCCGTAATCATCGTTTTTAGAATTTAGTAAATAGATGAAAAAAATATTCCAAAAATTCTACCTAGATTTCGCAATTATACAATTTTTTTTATTAAATCATAAATTATTAATAAACGTCGGCGTCGTCGTTTAGAAGTTGTGGTTAAACATATAGGTACTTAAAATTGTACATCAATTTAATGAGTATCTTTGTATGTATCGGTTACAAAAGAAAATGTTTAAAATTATTTCAGCAATAGGTCAAATAAAATTTGATCTTTAAATGTTTTAAACTATACACCATAAAGTAACTTCCTAGGGCAAACGCACCTTGCTCGGGACAACACTTGTCAACATTTTGCAACGTTTACAACAATAATAATTAGACCATTATATTTTAGATGAGAAAAGTTGTACTTTCTTATAAAAAAAACTGCTATCTTCGAGCAGGATGCTTTCCTTCATGTTACATCATCATCCGACTCCTTATTTCACTGAATCATGATTCTATCATCCCAAGTAAATTCAAAGTTTTCTTATAAATTACTGAATAAGTAAAATTTCGTTTTCTTCTCAAATATGAGTTCAAGTCCACGCATATTTAGCTACTTTAATTTCATAATTATGTAATAAATAAATGCGATAAACTTGAATATATTTTAAAATTATTGCAAAAGTTTTAATTTACAATTTTTGTTGTCAAATTATATTTTTAATTATGAGTTAAAATAACAGACCAGAACAACATTTACACATAACTTCAATCGAGTATACTCAACAAATATGTGTGGGTGCTTTATTTTTTCAAATAGCAGTTTTTAAAATTTTTTTTTGTTTCTTCAATTTATGTTTAGTGCCATTCTTGGTATTATTTTATGATCCACATGTTGTCCAACTTTTTTGTTAAATTTAAAATATTGATTTGTAACTGCTAAATAGACACATTTTCTACTAATTGAGATGTAGCTTTTGAAGTGGGCTTGTTTTAAAGCTCATGCAATGTGCTTTCAAATGAAAAGTCACTTCAAAAAGTTATTTTAACTTGTAAGATTTCCAATAATTACATGATTTTGAATTTCTGTAAAAGTACAATTTTATTGTTTTTTAAAAATAGCCATAGAGAAGGTTGAATTGTGAGATACCTATTTTATTTCATTGTATGGCCTCAAAATACAAGCAATCCATAAAGAAGAAGATTATTTAGAAAAAAAAACACTTTCAAAAAATTTTAGGTTTAAAAAAATACAAAATTTCATTTTCAAAAACAGAATAGTTATATGAGATAGTATTTTACGATATAAAATGAAGCGTTATTAGCAAAATAAATATTATTCGTGAAGTAATGGTGTTCCATATTATACACTAGTTCGGTGATTACCAACAAGAATAAATTAAAAGTAAAAGAACATAATATGTTTCTATAATCCAAGTGGATTATAATTCGTAGTTAATATTTTTATGCTTTATTAAAATGTCGGTAGATGATTGATTTGGTACAAATTTGATATTAGTTCGTGAATAAGATCGAAACATGTTATTCGATTTGATAAGATTTTTGAATTTTATATTTCTTTAGTTAATTTTTCATTTTATGAAAATTCTGAAGCCGGCTCTGAGTAGTACTGATGTTTCTATGCTAGGTAGAACCATATTATATTATAGTTTATACATTACAATGGTCTATTATTCTACAACTATAATCTTACGATGAATTATTAATAACATGAATGAAATGTAGTAGGTAGGTATATGTAAATGAAGTGTCAAATAATATAATTCAATTAAAGGTGTGTGCGCTGTTTTAATTAAATTATATTCTTTAGATTCCTAAATAAAATGCTTGTTTCAAGCTATAGGTAATTTCAACCCTTCAACTACTATGGGGAATTCGCGCTACAGTCACGACAACTAGCGGATTTAGTTTTTTACGTGAATTTGTCGGCCAACTTAACTCTTTGTTTGAACATATTTTATTTTATTGGTGGTACTGTACTTAATCATATTTAAATAATTTTAATTAATATCGGAAATGATAATAAAGTTATAGTGCTTAAATTTTCCTACATCAGCATAATATTTCCAATGAAAATAAATACATTTCAAATGCATTATAAATATTATATTTGCAATGAAAAGCTTCGCTTCCAAACGTCCGGTGTTCTTATACAGTTACTTAGATCATCCAAATGGTCACGTCCAAACGTCCTGATTTGCAATTTTGTAAGCGCAATGCTAATCCGATTTTACAGTTACCATTGCCAGCTTATTTGAACTGATATATCAGTAAAACGACTTGAAAGGTGCCAGAAGTTTATCAAAGCGTACATTTTATACATGATTTGATGGAACATACCAATTTTATTTTGAAATTACGATCATAATCTTTCTTGTATTTAAATATATTTGTCACATCAGTTTAACATTCTTGAGTAATCTCAAGATGAATCAAGCATTTATCCATTCATTTAGAATGAATACTTTTTTGTATGCTTTTTATTTCGGTTGTGGATTCTGTATTTTTGTAATGCATTCGGCATACTGCCAAGGTAGATCATTACTAATCTTTTCGAATGGAATGTAGCATTTCAAATGCTATTATTTATATTTTGGCGGAAATCTATGCATCACCCTGTGTGCGTTTCAAACACGCGCACGCGTTTTGAATTTCGAAAATTTATCAAATGTTCATTCTTCACTTATCTTTATGAAAAGTAGAAGTTTCATTTTACGTTTGTGCAATTTTATGTTTTTAAAAGCCACAAATTGTTAGTTTATTGAAGTGATCTTTTTTTATTTTACCTTCTGTGCTACATTTGTGGGTAAGATTGCATTATTTTCTATCATAAGCGGAAGTTTGACTTTGATAAATTTTAGCTTTTTTTTTTTTCGTACTACCACGTCAATTTTATGTGACGTTCATTTTTTGGTTTCCAATTTTAATTATGGTTTTTCTGAGCGGTTAATATGGTGTGCATCAGTAGCTGATTGTCCATCTGGCTATTTTATCCACCAACCATATGGTTATTTGTATGGATATGGGCCAGCAGTTTGGTTATCTTGTTTCCACCTGTGATGACCTTGATTCCTGTGTCGAACCATCTGTGGCAGCCATTTTTAATGATGTTGGAATTTCGTTTTTGGGTTCACCATTCCTGTATGAGATCAATGGAGAGGGCAGGACTGATCAACATTCGTTTATCCCCATCTTCACCGCAGTTTTGCGTCCTTGATTAAGAAGTGGTGTGATAAGTTTGTCACTTTGGCCGTCTCCTTTGACGATTTATCCATACTTTTTGGGAAGACGTGCGAGCTCCATTCCAACATTGTGGGATTTTTGTCGCAGCGGTAGCGTGAGCCTATACCACTATTCCATCTCTAGTGGTTAGGACAGCACCAACGACGTAGGATGGCTGGAAAACCATTAATTAGTTTTTTTTTGGAAGCGCATTTAAGAGATTTGCTTGTCTTCATTATTTACATCGTCATTAAGATGCTATACCGTTCGCAGGTGAATTGATTCTTGTTTAATTGTGCAGTTTTTGTTATTTTTAGCTTTACACCTGAAACTCAGTTTAAACGATGAACCATTAATATTCCAGAGGTTCCAAAAGAATTGAGATGTTGAATCGGACGGATTGAGGTGGAAGGGTAAGTTAGAAAGCAATTGCTGTATTTAATTTTACTTGATGATATATCTTGCGAATGTGTTAATTGCAGTCAATTTTTACCAACGTTTAATGTCTGCGTTGGGCAATCTCCTGGATGCGCGGATTATTTTTGTGAGTTGTCTTCATATGGCAACTCATCTGTTTTTTATTTTTTATTTGATTGTCCCAGGGTATCCCCTCAGGGTATCTTGGATTTCACTTGCTTTGTTAAGTGTTTTGTGTCTCCTATTGGAGTTTTGGAATCAGATATTGTCAACCCCATCTTTATCTATACTTTGTTCTTTAAATAAAATCAACTCTTATTTACTTCCGTATTTTATTTAGAGGACTGGCGCCCGAAAGGTTTTTTTTTCTTAGTTAGTTGCCAATTGATCGCCTGAGCCAACGGAAGAACCTACGAACCGCGTCCGCGCGACCCATGCTCTGGCACTGGACGGGGGTGTAATCCCTTAGCTGGCCTGTCTACCTTTCCATTCGTAGATCAGCGGGGCAAGTGGCCCAAATTAGAGCAATTTGCGTTACAGGAATTTCACGAATTAGATACATAGGTGAAAATACTTAAATTGCCATTTACTCAACTATTATTTAAATTAAATATTATTTATAACAAAGTTAATGATCATTAATTCTCAGTATGCCAAAGATATAAGTCTGACCAATTAAAAAAACAGCATAGAGGAAAACTAGTTAAAACTATAAAGACGCAATTTTCCTAAAATGAAATGTGGGCTTCGTGTTGATAGCAATTTTATCAAAATATGTGTAACCTATTTTGAAAGTTTTAAAATTTTGTAATACCAATGTAGAACAGATAATGTAATATTGAACTCGTGGTATTAATATTTTATAATTTCCAACAATGGGTAATTTAAATTATTACACAAATTAGTTAAATTTAATTAGTTTTTATTTTATTGATAAATAACAAACTGCGATACCTAATTCTACTAAAGCATTGTTTATTGGCTTTGCATGGATTAATGCAGGCATTTTACGGAAAAAATGCTGGTTGGGAAATTAGTACTCCTTATTAAATAATACAGGGTCACTCTTCACACTGGCATTGTTTATAGTCACTTACGACTTACATTATCTGTACATATTAATCGAATAATTCGATGTTATTCTGCATTTTTGTGTGATGTTAGCGAATATTCTGCAAGTCCATGGTAAATAATATGTATTTTCTACTTCTTTCCCAGGTTATTATTATTAATATTATCTGGACCAACACTAAAAGAAAATGCTAAGTGGCCACTGCAAGCCTTCTCTCCTACCTAAACTCCAAATATTGAACAGGTGAATATCAAAATTAACAGTAAACAAGAAAAAAGAGGTAATCAACAGCTTGTCTTCGGTAAAATGGGTTTTTCATATTGTTTGCAAAATCAAAAACTGTAATAAAATTTAAAAAAATATCATTGGATTTATTTATAACCAGAACCGCGGGCAATTTCTTGAAAATTTCAAGTTCTAGTTCAAAATTTTTATATGCATTTGTATACAAGGTAAGTTTTATATTGGAGGACTTCTTCGAGCTCCAAGGACTTGAAGAAATGTATTTATAAAATGTATAGCTAAAAAAGTTATTTATGTATTTACGGGTATACCATTCGAAAGCAAAGAAAAAACTTGAAGTTGTTTAAGCCCTTAAAGCTATTGGCTGTCAAGAACCAGGGATTTGTATTTAAATTTTAACTAAAAGTTATGGAAAAGCAGAAAAATAATGAAAATTTCTAGACTAAAGAGTCTAGAAGATTATTTTTATTTTATGGAGGGATAAAATTCACAGTTAGTTTAAAAATTCTGAAATGTTTGAAATATTCCAAAATTGTACATTTAGGAATCCGCCAAAAATAGTAATAAATTTCTGGGCAGTTCTGGCTACTCTAGAAGGGTTGCTTCTGAGGAATAAAAATCACATTTTGTTTACAAATTCTGAAGATATTATTTGCAAATATACCAAAAATAAAAAAAATATTTTAAATGTGACAAGAATGGTTTTTAGTGGGGGGGAAAGGTACATTTTGGTAAATTATCAGCAAGCATATCAACAAAAATGTACATAGTATATTTATTTTTCTAGAAGGTTTACAAATGACGATATATTTATTTCTTTTTTATTATTGAAAGTCAATCTAAGGTTATACTAAAGAAAAATTAGTTTGAAGCTCTAACTTGCCCTAAATTTAAGATAAATTAAATTTATTAGTACAAGCACGGTGTGGAGTGATGTGATCGCTGGTTGAGTTACGGAGCGGAAATTCTGAGTTCAAGTCGCGGACTTCACAGAATTTCTTAGCCCGGCCTTCCGGTGGACATCCACACGCTGTGGTGAAAAGTTGTAGTAAAAAGAGTAGCAAAAGAGGATTAATTCACCTCGTGAAATGGATTGTAAAGACTTCAATAGAAGTGGCAATATTCCGACAGGAATGGAAAAGCCTATGATGATGATTAGTACAAAATATTAAAATAAAAACTACATTTTTTAAATATTTTGAAAATTCATTAAATTAATTATGAAATTAAAATAAAGAAAAACTAAACCTGTCAGGACAGTAAGTCAAGTCAAATTTCTACTCTTTTATTTTGCTAAAAATTAAATAAATTAAATTTTTGTCGACCGACCAAAAATGAAATATAACGGCAAATGTGATTTTGGACGATATTTTTGCACGATATTAGGACGATAAGTCTATACAAAAATTCAACTTATTCACAATAATTGATGCAATTTAAAAATGCTACCAATGTTCTTCCTCTTTGGATATTTTTGGATAAAATTGGTATCAACCGTTAGGGGTTAGAGCCTAAATGAACTTCCAATATTTTTCGTTTGAACTTCAGCCGTTGTGAGATTATTCGTAAATAACTCTAGACTAAATAACTCTAACTCTAGGTGGGGGAACTCTAAACAAGTTTTTCTATTTTCGCTCCCATTTTGAATTTTTAGGTAAAATTGGTGTCAAACGTTAGAGCTTTGTTAAAGTTTGAATGAGATCTCATTCCCAACACTTTAATTTCATATTCTATAAAATTTTCACAAGTTTTACACTTGTTGGTTGATGCTGCAACGAAAAAATTGAAAATCCTTTAGGCTCTGGCGAAACTCGAACGATTGACACCAATTTTACTCAAAAATTCGACGTGGGGTGCCAACTTCTACAATCTCGAGTATTTGTATCTATAAAGCTAAATAAATGCTAACTAAGACTAGGAACTAAAATTGCAAAATGAAATTTCAGCTATCCAAGATGAAGTACCACTAATAATAAATTGTGCGGGAAAAAGTACCATAAGTTTGTAATCCTAGACGGATATGACAAATAGGAAACCAAAAATCATCAAAGAGCACCATAACATAAAGAATTCAAAAACGCCGGTTAGAAATTTTAATCAATGGAGGAAAGATCCTCGAGGACGAAATATTAAGATGAAAAACGAGCTTCGATGACTGTGTAAATCAATCTCACGTCAAGTCTTCACTTACAAGTTATAAAATTTTATTGTTTTCGTAATGTATTATTTACGAGCATAAAACAAAAAACTTTAGGTTAAGCTGACATGACATCCTTAACAGCTGCATTATTAATTTATAAAAGTTAAAAGAAAATATCTATTAAAACAATTGCGTTTTCTGAGAATTTTGTCCCAACTGAGTCTCCTAATCTGTTTGAATTTTGTTCTGAAGGAAAAACATCGTTTGGACTGTGGTACCAAAATATTGTCATAATGAAACTTAAAATTTGGTGAGTTGATCTCATTTAATGTAAGCGAAATTAAAATAAATTATTAATTATTAGCATACTACATTTTAGTAAATGAGAACAATTAATTGATAAGGCAATAATAGTGGGAGTTTTTAGTCTATTAACCTTGGCTTTACAAAGTGAATGCATTAAGCAGTTAAATAAATTAATAGATACAATATAATCAATAGTTTTCAGTTACTTGAATTTACAAATTAGTTAATGAACTACTTTCACTATAATTAATGTTATAAAACTTAAGCTTTTTATAAAAATAAATCTATTAAAATAATGAAATAAAAATTAGAATAACTTAAGTTGTTTCAATTTATTGTAAACACTCTACACTCCTACTACAAAATTTGCAATTGAAATTATAGCAATTTCTTCTAATGTACTTTCATCATCCAACGAAATGCATTAAACGAGATTTAATGGGGAATTTAATATTATAAATACTTTCAATTAAGATGAAAAATGATTTCTTTACATTTAAACGGTAAAAGGCACTAATTGACATTTTATTTTTAAAATCAGTCTTTATTTTAATTTAATCAAGTTTCACCACCAAAAATACAAGATCAATCACTTATGATTTTCAAATATAAACCAACAAATTTGAAATAATTGCTTTATACTTTCCACTCTGACCAGCTTGCTGAAATCATCATATTATTGTGAAAACCAACAGATGAATAGTACAACATACATACATTTTCAACATCGAACTATGAAAAGAATGATAGCATTTCTAATGTAAATAGTAAATATCGATAAATATTTATATTAATCCAGTGGTTCTCAATAGATTCTTTTTGTTTCCATAGTTTCTCTAGCTTCGATGTTAAAAGTAAAACAAGACTGTTTAAAATTTCCTTCAATATAATATGTTTAAAAAATAATTGTATGACTTCGAACAATAGCACTACATTATAATATTGCTTACAATGATTTGAAAAATGCCTTTCAAATGCAAATATCGAAAGAAGCCTTAAATTATAATTTTCTGTATGAATACGTCTGGAGAATATTTAATAACCCATTTCTATGGAATGGGAAAATCATGTATCAGCATTACTTTAGTCATAATCAGTTGAAGGTCAAGAAATGTCTTAAAAATCTTGTTATGTATTCAAATAGCATGATGAAAACTATTACTGTAAAAACGTGCTGCAGCATAAGTACTGTCCTTAATCCTTGCCCAGTTCAATATACGCTACCATCACATCAGTGAAAATTATTGTTGTGTGAGGCACGTGGATTTGCTTTCAACCCATTATGAATTACCTTCCTGGTATTTTGTTAAAATTTTAATTAAAAAAAATATTTGTAGGTATGCCCTATAGAAAAATACTGGACAATCCTAACCTATCGATGACGTCGATGGGATTAAAAAATGTGTTTGCAAAATATGCCTAAGTATAATTAGCCTAAATTAAAAATGCTATAATAAAATATCAATAGTTCATAATTATGATGATGGATATAATTACTTTTAAAATATCATTCAGTTGTTTTAATAGAATCAAAAATTGAACTCAATTATTACTAAATCTGTTTTTGGACTTTGGATATTACTAAATTTTTTTGGGTCAAATTAAAAGATTTTAAGTGGAATTACTTTGCTATAATTAGATATAACTTAATTTCCGGTATTACTAATTTTTTTCTTTGTATTGCATCTTGTGATAAGAGTGCATTAACACGTAATCCAGCCATCATAAAAATTAAATAATGTAAAAAAAATTTTAAGATTTTATAAATTCAGTTTCTAAATTGAACAATAAAAGCTCACGTGTAGCTATTAAAACTTTGCTTAAATTATATTTCCGCATAATTACTGCTATTTACTTATGTAAATAAGTTGTATGTATGTACTTGCCGATGCATGAATACCGCTAAAATTAATTTTTTTAAAGTAATTGAAAAAGAAAGCTTCAATATGTAACACTTGAAGGTAACCTAAATTGTAATTAAAAACTCCTGTTTACAATAATTAGACAACACAAAACACGTTTAATTAAGTTAATTCTAAATTAAGTAATTCAACAAAACTTTAACTTACTGAAAAGAGAAACTAGATTACTCAAGTTAAAATCACGACTTTAAACCAAGACTTGGTAAATGCAATCACTTCCCACAGGAAGTTGAGTCGGTTTGTATTAACTTGATCGTTTTTCTGATGTAACAGAGAAGATACACCCAACAGAAAGTATAATAAAAATAAAATCGTGCTTTTACACACTCACCAACTGAAAGGTTCTTGTCATTTTTGCAAAATTTTATTCAATTTAAAAGACAAAGTTATTGATCATCGATAATATCAATATTATTTAAAAGAAAAAAACTTTCACATAGGAAATAAAATAAATTAGTTTTAAATATTTTTCTATCGAAAATAGTGAAATTTTACATAAATGGTATAGTCTTCCTCATAGCATTGACATTGCCCACCGAATGTTATATTATAATAGATTTGCTTTTAAATCACTTACGTGGTAAAACGATAATAATAAATAAAACAAATATCACTTTTGTAACATTGCACTTTTAAAATCCCAAGAAGCAAAACTAAAAGTTGTCTTGAATTTATTCTCGTGATAAGAGTAGGTACTATAATTTTTTACAATAAAAGTTCATATGGAATTAGTTAATCGCAATCGACAATGTTCATTTGTACATGAAACCGTAGTAGTTACTATTAGGATACGAAATAAGAGATAGGCACGAAACAGAAAACAAGTAACTAAAGTGCAACCGCCAATGAAACTGAAAGTGGTACCCGAAGTGGTCACTGGCCTGACTTCAACACCAAAGTACTGAATAAGAGGGGTACCACAACATAACTACTTGTATATACATCGATATATTACGAAGACCTGCACAGTTATATCTTAAGTTTCACTTTGTTTAGAACTCATGATAGCTCAAACATTGTCACGAATTACTAATAAACATTACAGAAAATGACTTCACTTACATCATTTTATTATTATTATCATCGAGTAATCTTACAAATAAAAAAAACATCAGGACATAATTACTATGCTCGGAACTTTTGACACCTACAGAAAAATTTCAATTAGTTAATTATTATATAGAAAAAAAAAAGTAAAAAAAAAGTCTTGATCATTGTCTTCATCTTGATAATCAGGTGAATTGGACTCAGTTAACCGGATAAGCTTTTAACGGTTTGTTAAATATATTGGTCACGGTTAACAAGATGTGACAATAAGAAAAATGTACTCTAAACAAAATTGGGTATTACATTTAGGGTACATAATATTAATATTATTTTCGGAAACTTTCAGGAAGTATGAATTAGATTGACAACCAAACACAAAATTCCCATGAAACTTATCTGCTTCAAATAACAGCAATTAGATATGAAAAGTGCAAGAAAATCAGAACAAGTGCATTTAAAACTTGCACAATTTTATGTGTTTTATATCAGAATTCAACCAAACGTTATTTAATTTTGTACAATTTTTAGTTGACCTAACGTCTGTTATGTTATGTAATGTTAATTTATTGAGCTTTTATGGTCAGTATAGAATAATAAAAGCAATTTTGCTACCGTTTCAAGAATTTACTTGTCGTTAGAGACAGAGAGGTGTGTAACTATCAATTTGAGTACATAATTACAGTCCATCAAAACTTTTATTAACATATTTAGCTAAATCTTGTTAAAATATTCCCACGTTTTATCAATCTTCACAAGCTTTCCATCGAATATGTTTTCGCAATATAAGTGATGCTATGTATATCCTCATAATAAACCATAATTTTGCACTCTTGTTTACAGTTTATGGATTATTGTAGTTATTATTTAAAATACTATAAGTACATAACTATATGGTTCTTCTGATGAGAGCTAATAGTCTCGAAACATATGTATTGCGTGTGGGATTATTGTTAATAGCATTTTGTTTAAATTCTTATTGGTTTCACTTTTTAACTATTGTTTTAAATATACCTTTAGTAATAATTTACTATAAATTAAGTATAACAATTTATTACATATAAATTATAATAATTTGTATTCGTTCTTATTAATTAAAATAGTTATACTTATTAATTCATCATGTACAATAAATTAATTTATTAAAACTTCGAAATTTATTATTCCAACAAAATTTTACAAATAGAAATTGAAAGTTGAAAAAACTAATGCAGATTTTTCATATTTGCAACATTTCTGGATTACCTCACTACCAAAAAAGATTTACAAACTTTAAATTTATCCATATCAATAGCAATTATGGCAATGCAGCACTTCAAAATAGCCCAGGAAGTGAAAAATTGGATCTCTGAATGGCTTTCTTCAAAGGACGAACAGTTTTCTTGGCGTGGCAGCCACCAATTGCCAGATAGATTTATTTTTTTATTTTACAACTAATAAAACATTACAGTATTGCAACAACATTACAATAAATTATTATAGAAATTTATATTCTTGAATATTTTTCCAACGAAGACTCTTCGAATATTTTTTTATTTTTGCTTACTAAAGGTCATAGTAACCATAAGGACGTCATAAGGACGATAATATATCGTGTAATCTTAAACACGGCACAGATAAATTTGGGAGTGATCGGGATTCGAACCATGACCTTTACATCTATATGGCCACTCCCTAACCACTACACCAAACTACCTGTACAGTAGATGTGAAACATGGTGTAGCTAGCAATAGAAAATATTTTGAATAAAGCATTTTTAGTTTTTCTCTTAAAATAAGGTGTTTTTTCATTAAAATAAACCCGAAAGCATACACCTGATATAAGGTGCTATAATTGAACAACATGTGGGGGAACATGGGGCAGAACGGGGTACTTCATATTTTGATGCATGTATCTTGTATCAATTATTATTATTCAAATTATTTTTTTATATATCCAGTCTACTAACTGACTAACTGTCATTATACTTGCATTTCAAAATATGATAGAATCACTATGTAGTTATCGAATTTAAAAAAACAATTCAAATAACAAAAAGTTTGCTCCACCTTGGGGCAAAATGGGGTAAAACATAACAAAGAAAACACAAACTAAAATTAAAATGTAAATAGGTTTATTTATTAAAATGTAGGTATATATTTATTTGTCGCACAAAGTGCAAATATGCATGACATCGTCATCATCATCATCAATTCCTGCGCAATCATCATGAGCCCATTTCAAACATGAGGCACATTGAATCCACCCTTCGGATGAAACATCGTGGCAATCGATGACAGTCATCTTGTTCCTCCTCGACTTCTTCGCCCTGAGTTGACGATGGTGGAGGATCAAGAGAATTATCGGGCTACCTTTTGCTTCGAATGATTCTGTCTTTCTTTGCACATTTTTAGGCACATTTTTCCCATTAATGAGGCGTGTTCTTACAGCGTTCTTGTAACATTTCTTAATCTCATCGCTGTTAGCTCCTCTTTGTATAAAGACGAGGTTAAAATGGTAGTTTTACCCGGGTTCTTTTTTTAAACTGTCAAATTTGGAGGCTATAGTAATAATTAATGTTTGGAAAATCAATATTGAAATTTACAGTGTTGAAGAACACATTCAAATCATTAAACTTGAACAAACTTAAACATAACAAAATCAAAATAACTGTCACTGGCGAGTGGTACAGGCAATTTTTTATGCCCTAAATTGGAAGATATGGATCTCAACGGCATGTGCTTCCAAAAAGATGACTCTACATGCCACACAGCGCATGGAAGAATAGATCTTCTGCACGACAAATTCGACCTCATGGTTATCTCGCGTTTCGGCGATGTCAACTGGCTACCGAGTTCATTTGCCATTAGACTTTCTTTGTGGGGCTACATTAAATCACAGATCTATATTCTATATGAATAAGTCGCAGGCAATTGATGCCTTAAAATTCAACATAATCAATGATATTGAGCCCGATTTTTAATAAAGTTTAATGATTTTCATGCGCTGTTCAAAACTGTAACTTTCAATGATGATTTTCCAAACATTAATTACTATAACCTCCAAATATTAGAGCTGGAGCTTCACCAACATGGCCGCTTATACTTATACTGTCAAAGTTCGAACGCCCCTATTGGAAGGAAGGCCCTATACTTAATTAGTTACCATTAAGGACACTATGTGGCGCACATAATATGTAAAACGCCATTAGCATTACATAAATATTATAGAAAATCAATAACGAAAAAATTTGCCTGTTTTTGGAACTAATAGATTAGATTTTATTCGATTACTTTTTAGGGTGAAGTAGTGCATAGATGGGGTTGATACAGAAGGATCGATTAAGAAATTCTTCTTCTCTGCCAAGAGGAAAGCAAGCAGGAGAAGAATTTGGAGGAATAATACATTTTTGTACATAGATAACTTTGGTGCATTTAAATCTTAATATTCATGATTTCGAGAATCTGCATGTTTTGTTATGAATACCCGACTATTCGGTACACCCTATATAATTTCATATACAATCTACTATGTTTATTTAAAATACTATGTTTTTGTAAAAATGTTAAAATGTTTTGTAAAAACTTGAGTATTTTCTTATAAGCATCTTTCATTCATTGTATTATGATTTATTGATTTATTAATATGATATAATAATAGATATTAGTTTACAACAAGTAGTATAATTTTTTTTATTAATATAAATGTTAACAAAATATTAACATACAGTGAGGTCATAATTATAAAGTATGAAATAATTCGATAAAAGATTTTAGAAGAAATTTCACACTTGAATTTTATTTTATAAAAATATAGAATTTATCAAATTAAATTCAATTTTCCATAGTAATTTGTTTTCGAATAATGCGTCATCAACTTTTATTTTTAATGTTAAGTAGGTAACCATTTTTTTCACAGATATTGGTGGAGCACATTTTCCTGAGCATAAAAATGTTAATGTGTGTATGACCTTGAAAATCAATATTTTCTCTTTCCTTATTTACTAAATAAATTCAAATTACAAAATATTAATAATTTAATTATTAATATTATTAATGATTAGACAAAAAATATTACTTCTTGCAGCCCTTGCTTTGTTCAACTTTAATCGGCCTGCAAATGACGATTTCAAGCTTTTGTAACATTTGTTACAAAAACCCGAACGTCTGACAACAATAAATAAAAACAAAATTACTTTTACGCCGTCGGTAACGACGCTTTTACTTTTTAATTACTAAGAATAGCTTTACTTTAGCGCCCGTTGTCAGGCACATCTTTACTTTTCCACCCTCGAAAGTAATCGTAGAGCTTCCTAGCTATTGGCTTAACTAGCCTCAAATGCTGGGAGGGAGGTTTCAATTCATTATTTTATAACTCAGTGTGGAAAAAAGACGGTCGTTGCCTTGCATCTAACGCAGTTGGATGCGAATGCGGGATACCGAGTTCAAACCTGGGGAAAGTCAAACTGTCTTATAACTAGTCTCCGTGCTTCGGAAAGCACATTAAGCCGGTGGTCCCCTGGGTTAATAAATTACCATCATTAACATAAAAAACCAGGATACAGGCACATCTGAAGGCAAGCCTAGCAAGCTACCTGATGGATGTAAAATATTTATATGCTTAAAGTTTCTAACACTGTCAAGGAAACGACGCAGATGTTGGAAAATAACAGGCTTTAAGGCCTACTAGAAGAGAATTCCCTAGAGAATTGATTCTTGAAAAGGTAGAAGAAGAAGCAGTGTGTAAAATATGAAAAAATGGATGCTAAACCGGGGGTCTGAACAGGGAGTAGTCCGCAAGGCAGCGAAACATTTTTTGATGTTACAGTGGTTCTATCATTTTCTAAAAGCTAATGTGCTTTCAAAGCAATTAGATGAAAATAAACATACAAAATTGTAATAAATAGTACTTTTAAATTTTTAGATCCTTTTAAGGTTTAAGATTAATAAAATAAAGCTTATTAATTTATTCAACTTTATAATATTTAATATATATGTATACGTTATCTGTAATACAAATCCAATTTCTATAAGTAGGTACAAACAGAGCTACATAAGGGAAGTGTGGGTAGGAACGAGTCAAAGCAAATATTTCAAATTCTGGAGATTATAACTGAATTGTGATTGCAGCTTACCATCTGTCACTTCCTCACGAAATATCGTATGTGCAGAAACCATTGATTTTGTTCTGTAAAAAAATTATTATTTTGAGATTAAACATTCATTTTATTATTGTGTAAAAAATTACATTGTTTTAAAACTTTATGCTTTTACTGTAATTTAAAAAATATATAACGTACAGGCCCGGACTGGCTCCTTTGGGGGCCCTCGGCTAGAGACTGAGGAGGGGCCCCTTTACTAAGAGCGGAGATTTTTGAAAATCACTTTTACCCCAAGTATAAACCACTTTTTTGACCAACCAACCTGGCCAGTCCGGGCCTGATAAAGTACAAACAAGAAGATTGGGACATCCAGAGGGTTCAAGTATACAATACATAATTATGTTTTATTAGCTAATAATATCTCAAAATTTATTGTTGATTCCAAAATAAAGAGTGAAAACTAAAACCCTATTTTTTTAAAACCCCAGTCTTCCCTAACTATTATAATATTGAAAATCACTAACAATAAAAAAGTTCATAAAAATATCCTTTTATTAGCCTCCTAAGCTAGGTTCCCTCCTTATGATAAACCCAAGGATGTTAGAGAACAGAATACCACTATTAAACATAAATCTCTCAACATGGACTCTCTTTCCGACGTGACGTAGGGTTAGAAAGTTATTGGCCCGTAAGTCAAAATTACATACTTTCAAAAAATTACCTTATCCATAACCGATGGATTAATGTTAGACTTTTCTTCCACCAAGACAAACATTTTTATTTTGATTTGCTCCTCCTCTTCGAAATAATATGTTCTCCTTTGAATGACTTCCCTTTAAAAACTAATATTACTTTAAGATTTTTTTTTTAAATAAATGAAAAAATTTACGTAATTTACCATCTATTAACGTTATATTTCGACTAAATAGCTACTTAAAAGTAAAATGAAATTCACAATACTTATTTGCAAATTAGGTTAAGTTCAAATTTAAATTCATGTGAGGTGGATAATCCCAATAGGTTCCCAAAGTGTTTAATAGTCGTAGGTTGTCTTAATCGTATAAATAAATATACATTTTACTCAATAACATATTTTTAAATAAGTAGCTGTGATTGTTTTAAAGGCTACCAGAATTGGTAATTCCTGCCAATCAAGACTACCATAGAAAGAATTTTCTTGTTGAAAAATCGTGCTAAAATAATTTACATACTATTAGCAATTTTTATCACTCGACAAAATTGAAATTATTCAGAAATGAAAAGATTCCAGACAACTAAGTAGATCAACGACCAAGGGCACTTTTTATTTAATTAAAATTTAATTACCTACATACAACCTGAAACTTGTTTTATTTCATCGGCTAAGAATTTTGCAATACAAATAATTTACAAATACATATTTTTATAAATTATGTCTCACAGTAAATGCTTAATATTTTTCTATTTAAAAAAAATAATATTCTGGACCTGTACTAATTCACTACATTATGGTAAAATATTAGCAAAACAAACATTTAACAAAAACTGAAAAAATAAAATGTAATAGTACAAGGATTTTTTTTTTAAGTAAAACTACAATTGAAAATTAACCAAAATGACTGTAATAGTAAGTTGTCCCGTATTAATAATAATAATAAATTATTAACGAATTAATCATTAATTTAATATTATAATTGTTTGTTTATTTAAATTGTCATGTAATGTAAACGACCCCAACCTGTTTACTGTGGCGCCCAAATACCAACCAAGGACGGAATTCTTATTTACCACCTTTTAATAAATGCGTTTTCAAAGTAAAATTTATGGAAATATACTAAAAAGAAATTAAGTTTTAAGGTTTTCCAATAAGTCACTGACGAGATTTATAAATTATTGTGCATTAATTTGACACCGTGTGTTTAAAATGTAACACTGACCTGAAATTAAAGTAATTAGTAGGTAAATGAAGTTTACATGTTCGTAAACACATCCAATGCTCAATTGTAGGTATGTATGTTGAAATAATAGATACTAATACCAAATCTTGACGATTACTTAATAACAATTTATTTTCTTTGTTGTTATAAAATATTGCGAAAGTTAATTACAGTTTTTGAGTAATTGACGTTTATTTTAATTCAATGCAATTGAAATTCCTAGCGATCATAAATCGAAATGTTAATTATTGATTTATTACACATTTAATATAGGTATGAAAGCGATGTGTGTTTTTAAGATATGTTACAAAGTTATGCGATAAGAAAAACTACAGCCAATGGAACAATCTCAACCGAATACCCAAACAAAAAGTGGACATAATCGAGGTGACATGTGCGAAATTTACACCTGAACAAATTTTATTCTAAATAAATTTAGATGCTACGGTGCGTGCGGTGGTATCAAATTGATTTGGGAATAAATTGAAAAATAAGAAACCATATCCAGAAAAAACAACAACCAACTTAATTTTGGGTAACCTCGATAAGCTTCTATATTTTTTGTTTAAGCCTCAATAGTTACAAAGTTATTTGGATATCTTTTAGGAGGAGTAGGGTTGTAGACATGTTTTTCTATTTTCTTTTCTATTTCAAATTTTTATGTGAAAGTGATGTCAATCGATAGAGATTCGTTTGAGTTCCAATGACCTTCCATTCCCTTAATTTGTATTTCTTATTCTAAAAAGTTATGGGTATTTAGAATTTTTTGAAACTCCTAACTAAATTCAACTCATATTCAAACAAACATTTGATATTTATTTCGATCCAGTTTTGTTTGAGCTTCCATTCCCATAATATTAGTTTCGATTCCTACCAAGTTGTTAAAATTTTAACAATTAAAACTTATTTTAAATCACCAAATAATCATAATGAAGTAAGTAAATGATCATCATCATTCTGGTGTAATAAACTGGAAAAAGAAAAAGCTTATACAGGATGTTCCAAGATTTCTCAGCTCATCCGAAGGAACAACGTCAAACGAATTTTTAAATTTGCCTTAATACTTCTTTAACCCTTATGGAGCCATACAAATTTACACCTTATATCGGCCATACGTAGTACCGGGCTATGATTCACAAGCACGGACTAGAAGCACTCGACAGATCTCTTCAAGATATTAGAGACAATCGTCAACTTATGGGTGGAGCAGTAGTGGTTCTAACTGGTGATTTCAGGCAAACGCTTCCTATTATTCCTAGAGGAACAATGACTGATGAGTCTTAAATCATTCCAGCTTTGGAGACAGGTTAAAACTTTAAAACTAACTACAAACATAAAGGTCTATTACAGCAAGATGTCAATGCCGGACGATTTTCTGATCAATTGCTTGCTTTAGGGGATGGGCGGCTTTGCAAAGAACTCAGAACTGACACAATCAAGCTACTTAAAGATTTCTGCAATATTGTGAACTCAATACAACAACTTCAAGACAAAGAGTTTCCTAATATTGTACAAAATCTCACGAAAGTTAATAATGACATTAATGCAATCTAAAGAGATCAATTATTTAACAAGCATCCATTGGAGGAATTAAACATATTCCAAAACCAAAATTAATTAAGAAAACTTAATTAGTAATTCACTAACAGAAATTCTTTCTATACCTATACACGCGAAAAAGTATTCTATTTTATGTAAAACCCCGGGCGAAGCCGGGTATCCAGCTAGTTATTAAATAAAGTAAATATTTAAAAACTAAAATAAATATTGAATTACAATCATTTTTTCTTGACCCTCCCCCCATTGCAATCAGCAAACAATTTTAAAATGGCAGAAATCCTAGAAAAATATTTGTGCATCACTGTCATGGATCTTTAATTCTTACAATTTTGGCTTAATTTTCTACCAGGTTTAATTTCAAAATTTGAAGTTCTAGAGAACTTTGAATATTCATACTTTGGAATTAAATCAAAATTAATTTCAGTTATTGCGTCCATATTTAATAATTATTTTCTTGCTTTTTTTTCCTTTCCTTTATTTGCGGGGTTGGTGGACTACAATAATATTAAACTCTATATATTTTTTAATTAAGATAACGTTTCGATGGTTGTGTTTCCTCTTCGTCAGACCTGAAGTTATATTAGTGAAATATAGTACATTTTCATTCATTCATTCATTCAAGGGCTTTTCCATTCCTGTCGGAATATTACCACTTCTATTGAAGTCTTTACAGTCCATTTCACGAGGTGGATTAATCCTCTTTTTCTACTCTTTTTACTACAACTTTTCCCCACAGCATGTAGATGTCCACCGGAAGGCTGGGCTAAGAAATTCTGCGAAGTCCGCTCCGTAACTCAACCAGCGATCACATCACTCCACACCGTGGTCTTATAATATAGTACATTAAATATTAAATTACAATTATAAACCTACCAATTAATAATATAATGTCATAAATTAAAAATATTTATAATTAATCAACAACAACAATTAAAAATTAGTCAGAAGCATTCTACTATAAAACATTTGGAGGATATCAAAATGATAGGAATGGTAGCGTAATAAAAACTTAAACAAATTTTCTTAAGTGCAGCGTGAAGTTGTCATTATAAACACACATGCACAGTGTCCCAAAATTGCTAATCGTAAATTTTTTCTAAGCAATAATTTTCCAATTTATTACTCGGATATAGAAATAATAATGAACTTTTACTAATATAACTTAATTTTGTAATCTGATCATCTAAACTGAATTTTAGTCTGACTAAATGAAATGAAAATTAACAAACATTACCGCGTCGCGTGTAATTTGCTCGGAGATTTCGATAATTTTAAATAATCTTTATAGAAAATTGAAATTAAAGTTACTTAAGCGAAGAGAAGTTAATTGAACCTCACCAAAGGAAGATCAAGCATAAGAAGGAATATTCAACAATTCGCTTTTCGTTACAATTTTTATATAAGCTTATTTAATAAAATACCTATCTATTTTCTTTTATTTACGAATAATTCCGTGATGGTTGAGACTCCAACGAAGAAAATTGAAACTCACTGAGGCTCAAATAAAGTTCAAACCTTGGACACCTTGGAATTATTGGTAATAATTAAATCAATTTTAATTTAATTTTAACTAAATGACCAATTCCATTGAAATAATAAGTAATTCACTAAAATTACTTAAAATTTTGATGTTCTTGATGACAGTGGCGCACCGAGGGGGGGGGGGGTTAAAACCCCTCCCAGAGGACGATTAAAAAATAAATTTTAATAATTTTAAAATTAAATCCTAATTAAAGAGACGGTCGGAGCATAATAGTCACGCGAGTTGACTATGAACGCTATATGCCCGGTTCGAATCCGGGTGAAGTAAGAACTTTATTCTGGCCGTCTCTCTGGTCCTCCAGGTTGGGGGTCGGGTTGATGGGCCAGCTCCTCATCACCTGTAAAGAAAACAAAAAAGCTCATGGAACCATGACCAAGTCTCGCAAGAGACCTGGCAAATGGGAACGGATACGCAGTTAAACTGTAGCTTGATGTGTTGTGAGGTGTTTACTTACCTTGCAATGCAAAAAAGCAGTCCTAATAGATATATATTGTCGTATTTTTTTTGAGCCCCAATTGACAATAAGATTGGATGGGGAAAATGTTGTACAAATTTATAGTTGGTATTGTTAAAAATGAGAGATAAAGGGGACTCGCACTTTGACCGCCGTGCGGGCAGGTTGCGAATTTTGGTTAATTATATTGAAAAGAGTAAATTTTTGAATAATTGTGAAAGAAAAATAAATACTGTTGATTTGAAAAGTGTTTTTATTTTAGAGATCATTAATTTGAAGAAATTATTATTTGAGATTTGAAAGTGGAATTTGTTGTAAATTATTAGAAGGTCACTCGTAAAGTGGTGATAAAAATTTTGGAACCGACGAGCAAGCCGCGGCGTATGTTCGAAGATAATTCAGCGGCTCGATAAAATTACTTTTGAAAAGTTTTTGAATAAAAGTTGGGGGCTGGATTATTTTACGACAATATATAAAATTAAATCCTAGTTGCGCCACTGCTTGATGAGGTCAGATAACAGTAAAGTATTAGGATAAAATTAAATAGTAAAACATCACATTTCAGCAAGCTTGTTAGTTCATTCAATTCAAGGGCTTTCCATTCCTGTCGGAATATTGCCACTTCTATTGAAGTCTTTACAATCCATTTCACGAGGTGGATTAATCCTCTTTTGCTACTCTTTTTACTACAACTTTTCACCACAACGTGTGAATGTCCACCGAAAGGCCGGGCTAAGAAATTCTGTTAAGTCCGCGACTTGAACCCAGAATTTCCGCTCCGTAATTCAACCAGCGATCACATCACTCCACGCCGTGGTCTATTCTAGCTTCTTAGTTAGTTCTTACTAATGAAGCCACTATAACAACCCTCGAAATTTCTAGTCGAAATCGACTCGCATATAAAAATATCCACTCGCTAGAAAAAATAAATAAAAATGGGGGTACCCAAAAAACCTTTTGACATGGAAGAAAACGACTTGCGAGTGGATTTTACCCATTCGCAAAGACCTAATTTTCACTCGCAAATTGCGAGCTTGCGAGTGGGATTTTCGAGGGTTGCACTATAATGTGGCTTTTTTTTCTTTTACAGTTCGATGATGAGTCAAATGTTAATTTTACTGTTTAAATATTCAACTTAACTTTCGTCCACTTTTACATACTATTACTTCTTACGCTTGGTATATAATTTTATTAAATCTAATTAGTGATATTGCTTTGATTGTAATTACTGCTAACATCATTATCTATCAAAATAGTAATTTATTATGATTTATTTCAATTTAGAATTGTAAATAACTATCCAGCTATTACTGCCATATTTACACCCACAATAAATTGTTTTAATATTGGACAATTTAAATTAATATATTGACCCTATTTTATTGCATTTACCACGTAACTAAATCTTATAAAATAATTATTTATCATTAAGCTTACAATAGGTGCATCATTTTTATAGTTTTCTAGAACAATTGTGGCCAATAAAGTTAATTTGATAATTGAATAATTTGAATCACGCAACTTTGAGTGATTCAAGGTATAATAGATTTCAAAAACAAATTAATTAAGGAACGGTCCATTTGCCGATTCATATTTTATTTAAATGAATTTTTTGCTTAAAATTAGCCCCTCAGCTACACATTATACTCGTAAAAGTAATAACACGATACCCAATAGGTATAGCAAAATTTATTCATGAAATAAGTTATTTTTTAATTAGTTCTTCCTTGAAAAATGTGTAAAAAAATGATAATATAAACGCATACGTATACTAGAAAATTTTGGTATTTATTGATAATAATTATTACACTTTTACCCTCAGGCCCTTTGCCAAAGGAGAATATTTCTTTTTATACAAAAAATCTGCTCAACAGGACTTCAACCCCTATAATAATTAATATTAAATCAAAATTTACAAATTTAATTTGTTAAATTGGAACATCTAAAGAAAACAATAATCTATTGTTGAAAACTTGGTAAATTTTAATTTAATCTTAAGTTTACACGATACAGATATTACTTAATTAACTTAAATATATACTTTAAATTTTTGATTTCGAGAATTCACAACAAATGCGTTTGAGAAAAAGTAGAATGAATATAGGCGGTGTTAAAATAATAAAATAAAATTTTTTATGAAAATTTGCTCTTGGTTTGTGCTTAATAACTCTTCATTAACAGTATCGATATTATATTTGGTCACGCATATGGTGGGTCTGAGTTTTTTTATCTCTCGTAATTAATTTGTCCAAATAGAACAAACTTTCTTCAAAATCCACTTATGCTGAATTAAAGAATAAGGTATTTAGAAATCTCGCATTTTTTTATTGTCTTCCAATTCGCTAATTATTATAATATCGAATATGCCTACCTATGCATATATTATTATTTTCTTATTATACTATAAGATCGTGGGTGATGAATAAAGTACACCTTTGTTCACTTATTTGATGGTTTAAAATTTCTTCTAATAATTTTCCAATTGTGTTGAGGAAACATTGCAAAATTTTAAAACACAAAAAATGTATCTTTTTGTTAGAATATTCTTCTTCTTGGTCGTTTTGCCCGAATTCGGACGTCGTGACAGCATTCATGATGAGCAATTGCTTATCATTTTTGCGAATACTGCTTTCTTGGGACAAAGTACGTATACAGTAGGGGTCCCCCTCCTTTCTGTATAAGAGACGGCCAGAATAAAGTTTTTACCTTATCCGGAATCGAACCGGGAATTTCGTGTCAACAGTCAACGTACTTAACCGTTATGCTCTGACCGCTCTCAATGCTGAGAACAATAATATTGTTCTCATATATCTTAGAATATTATATTGTTGTAAAACTAAATCAAACTTTTTGAAAAATTTCTTAAGCTAATGCAAGAATTACATCCGTTTGATTCCATCACATAAGAGATTTGTCCAATTTTGGGACCATAAAGAGGAAAACTAGCTGAAAGGACTAAAAGCGAATGAGTGATTTTGTGATTAAAGCAATCGCGAAACGGAACGGGATTTTTTTAAATAAATATGAAACAAACCGCACAGGAAATTTCAAGTAAAGACCTACATTCAAATTGCTTATTTATGTGAAATCATCTTCCATTAAAGATTTTGTCAGAATGCTTTGTTAACTTTCATTAAGTTACAAAAGAATTAGCACTTTAAAAAATATAATATAATTACCTTCGTCATTTTATTATATCAGCTGACAAACACTACATGTAAACAATACAACAAACAAAGGACTAAAATGCAAATATTTTGTAAATGAATCTAAACTTATGAGGGGATACATTAAGCACAACTAAAAGAGTAATTAATCTTAGTCAATTAAAAGAAATTAAAATTATAACTAAACTATATACCAGCATTCATAGCCACGAGGCTTTCAATTTGACAAAAGACTTCCTACATCCTGAGCAAAATAACGTTGAAGAAATAGAAAGTACATAGTGTAATTGTTAAAGCAAAATCTGATAATTGAATAAAATTTCTGCAGATTTTATTTCAAAAATTAAACATACTGAAAGACAACACGCTCAAATAATTCTCTCATTTTCTCCAAGATATTCATGAAAAAGGAACACTTTTAAGAAGTTATGACCAGCTGCAAAATTTGTCATCATGTCTTCATTTGTTTTCATCATTTTTAAGCAATCGTACATTTAATGTAAGAATAATACAAAATCTTCATCTGACAGGCATGCCTATTCTATTCAATGTTTATAACAACGATACGCTTGGTTTTCTTTGCATAAAACATTCAAGAATCCACGACATCTTTCAGAAAGAAATTGACAACTTATAGAGCAGTGATATCGAATTGAGAATATATCGAAAACTAATATTTTATCGAAAAATAATATGTCGTTTTCATGGATGATGGAAATTAGAACGGTATACCAATTGATATCAAAACATTCATAAAAAAATGACTAGTCTTTTCAAAAAGTGTGTTAAATGACTGAAATTAGGGACCAATTATTGTTCTCCGCCTCTAAAAGTGTGAAATCTACAGTTAAAGTTAATAAATAACTACAAAGCTCTCATAAAGTTAACAAACTTACGCATTGTCAAATTGTAGCCAGAAAGCAGAAATTTAGGTACGAAAACCGCATACAGACAACATTATAAAAGTTTGTGCATAAATGAAAGCTTTTTTGTGCCAATCTCATGGAAGGCACGAAATAATTTAAATCAATTATTCTTGATAGTGATGGGTCACCTACAATGATTTTATAAATATTGAGGAATTTTTAAAGTTCGAAGATTTCGATTTCAACCTTGCATGGTTGAGAATAAAATTAATCCTATGATAATTCGTTTTGAATACGTAAATTCTGGAAAACGTTTATGTTTATAAGAAATTTTATTAAGAACAAATTATTTATGGTTAACTTCCATTTTATGAACAAATTACAGCAAAGTTTCGCTTCAACAATTACATGTAGACCAGTGCCGATAGCTTTGAAAACGGTCAAAAGTGAAAAAAAATAATAGTAGGATGAAACCCATTGGAAAAGGAAGAGAATATAAGAACAATGAAATAAAAAATAAATTAAGGGCGACTGAGGTCGGGAAGTGGACGGGGGTGAGTTTTTAAGGGTAAAAAACGGTTTATCTCGATTTCCGGCAAAACTACAAGTCCTATGGAAAAAAGTTAAATAGCAAAGTTGTAGGTAATAAGAAGATCTACAACTTTTGTATTTATACTTTTTTCACATAACCTCAAAATTTATGTGAAATATTCAAATAACCAAGTTTTTGGTTTTTTATTTTTATCTTTTACAAAAACAATTTTTCTTTCACGAAATTTGGTGAAAACTTACCTTTTTATGTCCCAAACAGACTGTAATTTTTTTTATTTAAAATATTTATTTTTTCACCTTATTTTGACTTAATATCGAAAAACCACCCTAAGTTTCAATCGAAAAATCTCACGTCAAAATATCTGCTTTTTTAAAAAAGTCGGAGGGCTTTTTGTTTGTTTAAATCTCTACTTTCTGCTGGTGTAAAAAAATATACATTACTATGGTAAAAAATGTTGTCAGAAATGCAAAGAAACGAAAAATACTCGCATCAGAAAAAATTTTTTTATCCTTATGTACAATTTTGAGCTATTTATTAAAATTTACACTTTAATTACTCGAAAAATGTTAGATTCCATGTTACATTGATTAACAAAAAAATTACAAATCCATTAAACATAAAGATTGCAAAAAACATGCGAAAATAGCTGTTATAAATATTAAAGATAGGATTTAAAGTTTTTGTCTCTTTGATGGCATTTTTTCATCGTTAGATTCGACAAACGTTCCCGATTCTAGTAGATCTTCGAAATCTTCAAGACCATCACCGTCTTCGTCTCCAATATTATTTCCAGTCTGCATTGGTTCTTCATCCACAATTTCATCTGAATCATTAACTTCCTCGTAGGTTTTTTCTTCCACATTGGAACATTTTTCAGAACCATGACAATTTGAACATAATAAATTTGTGCATTTTAAACCATGTTTTCGGCAGCCACATTTTAAACTGTTACATCCATTTTCACAGCTGCAGCAAATAGTTTTGAGCAATATTTCCGGAATTAATTCCTTTTCTGTAAATTTTGGCATAATGCCACGTTGATGTTGATTCCAGCCCCAACCTGTTGCTGTCAGTTCGTTACCCAGCCAAGTTTGAAGCTGATAATATGCCCTGTAACAATGTTGTTCTGCTGCACCTTCTGTGGGTGGGAGATTTGCCAATATGAAAGTTGATTTAATTTTTGCCAATTGATATTTTCGAAATCTGAATTGATTCAGTGTTATATTATCATTTTTACATTTATAAATAGATTTAATTAATTGTAATCCATTTTTTCGATATCTTCTTTGTTTGCATCTTTTTTATAAAAAATATTGGCCAAAGACAAATTTTTATCGTCTAATAATGAATTTACGACACTTTTCTTTCCTTTTCCGGCAAATCCAGATGTTGTATCGCAACCAGTAAAACAATGCAGAAATGCAACGATATTTTTGAAGGATTTATATTTGAAACTATTAGACGTGAAAAATAGATCTTTTACATTTCCAGAACCTGGCTTGAGAAAATAAATGTCAGGATTATTTGAATTTAATTGATTCAAAAGGACCAAAAGATCAATATCTTGACCCACAGCAATGAGAGTTTTATCAGTATCTCTGGCAATTTCTATCGAGGTCTTAATTATGTCAGCATCAGCATCTTCTTCTGCTTGTTTACAGGAAAATCCTTGTGACTGTAATCTTTTCATTAACGTTTTTATTATTTTGTCCTTGTTTTTCTCGTTGCATAAAAATTTTTCTTGCAAAAATGGTATTTTTGTATGGTTTTGATAATTTAACTCTGGAATATTGTCTGAGGTTTTTCTACGACTACGTTCTCCTCCTTTAGTTGAATTATTAGCTGCTGGTACTGTTGTCACAGTAACTGATTTTTCAATTTCGGGGTACCTACCCATCAAAAACGATATAGCTGCTTGCTGCGTAATGTTTTTCTACATAGCGCAAATATTTATTCATGATCTCTTCCACCGTTTCATTTTTCTGCCAAATTACTTTGTGCAGTAAAAATCCACCGTCGACGACATGCACAATGCCGTCAGAATGCGTTGGTCCATTCGAACTCACAAATAATTCGTCAAGTTGAGATTTAACATTTTTCATGAGGCTATTTTCTGTAAAAAGTGACAATGGAAAAGGTGCAAGCTCGTTTTGTAAATAAGTTTCAATATCTTTTTTACTGTCGATCGTTAACGATATTCTTTGAAATAGCAATAATGGATCGATGGCTATAATATCTCCGTTTACTTTAACGGAAGATTGAACCGTTTTTAGAGACAAGACTTTGTTTTTTCTTTTAAATTTGACACTTCCAAAATGCATTCCAATAATAGCTTGCTTCATACGCTTCGTAGCAATTTACAGAATCACTGCCAATAATTCCAGAAAATATTGACATAATGTTATCAGTCTCTGGAAAAGGAACATACCTGTTAAAAATTTTTTGTAATATTTGTATATCAGCTACATCTCTTTTTATTCGATATTCCCTGGAATCAATGTGTTGCTCTGTAGTTGCAAAAGAAACATTACAAAAATTTTCCATTTCATTGCAAACTACGACAAGACGTATGATCATTGTTAATACGAATTTTGTTAAAACACTTTCAGATAAACCACGACCATGTGTAAGTCCACCCTGAGTTTTCATAGATCTCATCAAAACTTGCTCGATCGTCATATCCGTCCAAACTCCCGACCAAAACTTGTGAGTACGTCTAATCGTAAAGAATCCCTCGGTGAATCGTGTAAATTCATAATCATCATTTTTTGATTGTGTCTTTAAGCTTACGCATATCTTGGAGATAAAGATGAGCAGATTTTGCGTATAAAAAGTGCCCACTTGCATGAAAATAGGGAAGCATTCTTTCCACGCATTTTAAATGTAATTCCCAATTACCTGCACGTTCAGCCCGTATTAATTAATTAAAGTGTAAATTTTAATAAATAGCTCAAAATTGTACATAATGATAAAAAAAATTTTTCGGATTCGAGTTCTTTTCGTTTCTTTGCATTTCTGAGAACATTTACCATAGTATAATGTATATTTTTTTTACACCATCAGAAAGTAGAGATTTCAACAAACAAAAAGCCCACCGACTATTTTAAAAAAGCAGATATTTTGACGTGAGATTTTTCGATTGAAACTTAGGGTGGTTTTTCGATATTAAGTTAAAATAAGGTGAAAAACTAAATATTTTAAATAAAAAAAATTACAGTGTGTTTGGGACATAAAAAGGTAAGCTTTCAATAAATTTCGTGAAAAAAAAATTTTTTTGTAAAAGATAAAAATAAAAAACCAAAAACTTGGTTATTTGAATTTTTCACATAAATTTTGAGGTTATGTGAAAAAAGTGTAAATACAAAAGTTGTAGATCTTTTTATTACCTACAACTTTACTATTTAACTTTTTTCCATAGGACTTGTAGTTTTGCCGGAAATCGAGATAAGCCGTTTTTTACCCTTAAAAACTCACCCCCGTCCACTTCCCTACCTCAGATCGCCCGTAATTTATTTTTCATTTCATTTTTGTTATATTCTCTTCCTTTTGCAATGGGTTTCATCCTACTATTATTTTTTTTGGTTTCAAAAATTATTTGCACTGGTCTAATGGTTTTATTCGGTGTTAAGTTATAAAGAAAATTTAATTTGTTTTGAAAACAAAATTGAGTTTCAATAACTGCAGTTCGGATGACATACTGGAATGGTAGAAGGGATGCGTTTAGTAAAATTTGTAAACAACGCAAGTTTTATAGATTAGATTTTATATTGTTTTTGACCTGATGAGACAAATGGAAAGCAGTAAATTTGTAACAATTAATTCCTCAAATATTTTTTAACAAAAGTTTGGAAGTTAAGAATACAAAAGTATAATTTAATTATTGATACAGGAAATTGCAACACATTAAAAGTTTTATTTATTTTTTTGAATCAATAAAATCAGAGCGACCAACAAACAATAAATTAAGAGATTTCTTTGCATTTGAATCCGCTGAGCTAGTAACCGAATTCATAGTGCATCTGCCCTTGATTTTCACTACCCCTATTTTGAAAAATTATTTAATTTTTAGAAAATATCATTTCTTTATTTGAGGACAGTATAATATAGGGTGTTTTTTTAGCTGCATGAGAACTTTCAATAGGGATAACAATTGAACCAAGATTGCTATGGAAACAGTTTTTTGACATTTGTGTTTAGCAAGGTTTGGCATTTGATAATGCATAGATTGACCATTGAACAACGCTACCAAATTGGGCTCACAACCAATTGGAAGTGGATCCATTTTTTTACCGTAAAATTTTGTTCAGTGACGAGGCACATTTCTGGTTAAATGGGTATGTGAACAAACAAAATTGCCGTATATGGAGTGAGACCAATCCGGGACATTATCTTGAGACTCCATTGCATCCATTAAAATTGACTGTTTGGTGTGGAATACACGCCAACGGCATCATTGGTCCATATGTCTTTCGAAATGAGGAAGGAGCTACCGTTACGGTGAATGGTGTGAGATATCGACACATGCTCAATACATTTTTGTTTCCAAAACTTCAAGAGCTAAACATTGACAACTTATGGTTCCAACAGGATGGTGCTACGTGCCACACAGCCAACGAAACCATCAATTTATTGAAAGGACAATTTGGTGACAACATTATTTCAAAACGTGGTCCTATCAATTGGCCTCCAAGATCGTGTGATTTGACACCTCCAGATTATTTTCTGTGGGGGTATGTTAAATCCATGGTTTATGCTAACAAACCAACAACTCTAGAAGCGTTGGAGGCTAATATTCAGCAAGCCATTTATGAAATAAAGCCAGAAATATTGGAAAAAGTGGTCAAAAATTGGACTGAACGGATGCGCTTCGTAACCATTAGTCGTGGTGGTCACATGCCGGAAGTCATGTTCAAATCATAAATGCCTTTAACTGTACTTTCATAAAAAAATTATAACCAAAACATTCCGTCAGGTTTTTAATGTTTTATTTCATTTTGAAGTTCTCATGCAGCTAAAAAAAACACCCTATAGTATATGTTATGTGTGGGTGTGATGAAGTCACTTTTTCACGTTAAACTTGCACCACCAACTTACAAGTTTTCAAGTGATAAATAATATAGTACATAATGTACTACATACATATTAGAATTATTGAAACCATGGCACAAATACTTTAAAAGTAATCGAACTAATGGCGACGATTAGGTGAACTTGTAATTCTACATCCCCATCCTTTAAAAGCTTATGGTTCAATTGTTGAGTCCTTCGTTTACCTAAGATTTACATTTCATAATTTCTTTATTTCGTGATTAGTTCCGATGTCATATGTATTAATATTATTATCGCTTAAAGGTTTTACGCTTCAGCAAAAAATTTAACAGTCATTATAAATTATTCTCTGTTATGAAAAAAACCTAAAATTCATATAATTTCATACTTTGCATCCGCAAGGTATAAAGCAAACCATCAATTATAGTTTCTAATAGAAAATCACAGTATTTCTCTTCTAATGTAAATTAATTCATTTGAATAAATAATAATTTTATTTTGAAGGGCAAAGGTATCTGTAATTGAAACATGAAAGACTGAATTACAGTGTGGTCCTTTTGCTACTGGAGATCTTTGCTAGTATACAATTAACTGTAATATAAATAATTAACGATTTAGTAGGCAATTAGTATCCCAGAAAATAATAAATAGTATAAATTACTCTTCAATTTGACCAAACTGCATTCCGATGTTAACCTGCTGACCCGTGGTCACATTAAAGCCTTGTCCTGTCAACCATTCAGGTCAGCTTGCGAAATGGAGACCAGTCAAAGCGTACAATGTTAGTTGCATTCATGTCAATTTATATTTCTACATCTTACGTCAATGAATTTTATATAAATAATTATATGCACTTTTTTTTATTAGCGTAAGCTATAATTAAATTTCCATTCTTAAATTTGTAATTTGGCGAGAAACTAATTAATTTATTGGAGATTTAGAATCTATACCTACATAGCAAGAATCAAAAATTTGCATTTGCTGCAGGCATTTATTTATAATTTAATAATAACAATAACGTCCTTCTCATGATTTATTAATACGCTTTACAAATTTATTATATAATGTAGTCGATATAAATAATACTTAATGTGTGTTAATATTTGTTTGAAAATTTTATTAAAGTGCATGGATAAAGCTCAAATCGTATCAATTAATTTACTAAATAGTTCATAGTGTTTTGTTGTTGTTTACCATTGAGGATCACAGCGCTTGCCTATAATACACGGTAACTGAGGTCTTTAAATATTTATTCAAAAAATTTAAATAGGAAAGAGTTTACTATACGAGCAAATTGTAAGATGAATTGTGACCTACCACCAAGAAATACAATAATAATCCTGTTTTAGAACGAATCAGATCTTGATCTACTAATCTATAATATTAAATTGATGTAATCAGGCACAGCCACTTTTGAAATTTACAAAATTAATCTCACTGTTTGTTACAAAATTTTGTATGGCTTCCTATTAAAATATAAGAATTAATTTTTTATAATGCATATTGGCATTTATCTAACCTGAACTGATTTTATGAGGTCGGCGAGTAACAGAAATAATTATAACAATTTTATTGGTACTAAATTTTACTTGTCAAATGGTTAGTTACATAACATTAATAATTGTAAAATTTGTTTATTATTTTTACAAAATCTTTTATTGTAATATCAAAATAGTTAGTAAAAATTGAAAGCACGAACATAACCCTGACATAAATATTTTTAATTTACTTTTGATGTGCATTAATTATGTTTTTGTACGAATCCCGAAGAATTTTTGAAGAATGGTTCATTAAGATTTCAATAGTAGTTTTCATTTTGTTAATTTGATTAGAAAGTACCACAATATTGTTTTAATTTGTAAAATTATTGAATATTATTCCTTCAAAAACTCTTCTTACAGCTAAATTAGATTACTTTATTATCACTTTTGTAGCGAAGAAATAAAACAACCAGGAAAGCTATTAAGATGCATGAAGTGTAATTAATGTTTTCACACCGAACAAACTCTTCCTATGGCAGGTAATTGCTAATAAACTTTGCAAATAATGATCGACTCAAAATCCTAGATAGATGAGTGTTAGAAATTTTTTACTTCCGCTCACATCAGTGAGAAATCGATGGAAGGATTTCGTTTTGGATAGCCAAATTTTTTACATAATCGTTACCAGAAGAAATTTTGCTATGATTCATAATCACCAACACTTGACTTGCTGGCAGTAGGAAACAATACCTTATTTAATTTTTAGACTGGAACTATTAAGTAACATTTATTTTTGTGTATAAATGCAATATTAAATTTAAATTGGTAATTTCTCGCTATAATCACCACATTTTTAACTTTGTTTAAATGAGCAAATTTTAACTCTTTGGGTTAATGTGCATAGGGCAATCTTAAATTACTTAATAATTACATAAGACAAGATGATTTCAATTTTTGTAGAAATGAGTTCTTAATTAATTTTTTTCCATTATTTTTAATTTGAATGTGACCTAAGAAACTAAAATATCAAAATAGCAGTTGTGAAGAAATGGTCAGAAAGTATTTTGTGTGAGCATTACTTGAAATTATGACAAACTATAAGAATATATTTGTATTAGTTAAGTGACATTAGAACATGACATAAATTCAATAAAGTGTATTAGGTTTGCGATTGTAAATGCAAATCAAATTAATTAGAACTGAGAACAGGTTTTTATAAGACTAGATATATAAATATCTGTTCATGAAGAATTAGATACGGTCTGATTGTCAACACTGCTGAGGACGAGCACCTGCATTTAACAATCATAATTTCACAATATAAGATCTTCAAGGGCGATATAATTATCGTATTAACTTTTTTCCAATATTATATATCGCAAACGCCAAAGATACTTTACTAATAATTATAGATAGGTAGTATTGGCGAATAATATTTTAATCGTTATTTACGTAGTAAGGAATTTATCCATACACGCAGAGCTACTACTGTTTAAACTACTGTTTTGACAATAAATTCCATTCATATTTTACTCTACTAATACAAAAAGTCGTATATGAAAATGTATCATTTTCTACCTACTTACAGTAATAAAAGATTTTGTTTTCAAGTTATTTGGAATTATGGGCGTAGGGATCCCTAACACCATATTTCTACTTTTTCAAATATTTATCACTCATTACTAGTCAAAATGTCGTAACTGACACTAGAATTGCTATAGAAACATCAAGGTGGCGTAGTAATAGTCAGATACGACATTTTGATTTCGAAAACTTGCTATTATTATAGTTACGACAAATTTTCATTACTGATTTTGACTGATTTGCGGTTCAGCTATGATTTGTAAACTTTATAGAATGCTATAATAAGTCCCCATTATCCTAAATATGCAAAACTCAAAAACAATTTGTGAAAATTATTTTTGCCTGTATTGAGAAAATTCATGTTCAAAAAATTTGTTGCGTTTTTCAAATTTTCCAAATCAGGAAATGCGCGGAGCGATGAAGGATGCTCAACTGCAAAGGTTTAAGAGTTCGACTTGTTATAAATAACATATAGTTATAAATTTGATAATAAAGAACTCTCCAACAACATTTCATTTGTCAACCTCTTTATTAGCTGAGTAGATAAGTAGGGGTTGCCATTTTCGGAGTTTACAACCTTTCTTTAAATTTTAAAATACATTTTGTAAACCTAGGTGGAAATTTTTAATGTCGCTATCAAAAATTTTGCTAAATTATTCATAAAATGAAAATGAATCTTTGGAGATAAAGATGTCTGATATAGGAGAGAAGTACTATGAATGGGACATGGATATTGTATATTCGAAAATATTGCATTTTAAAGTTTGTAAAAAAAAAATTAAAAATGATTGCCTAAAAATGGTATCGAAATTCTTAGTAACATCAGGAAATTAAAAAGAAGTGTCCATTTTTCGCCTTTCACCTATTATATTAATTTATTATTATTATTATGCTTCTGTTATAATATTATATGGTTAAGCTTTTTAATTCTTTCACGAATACACAAATAAATTGTGAGTGGTCAAAGGTAAACAAGGACTCGCGTGGAAGTATTAGACACGACAATGCACCTGAAGTGGTTAAACGCAAAATCTTATTTGATGTTCTTCTTTTAATAGGTGATTGTTAATAGCCTCTTAAATACTCAAAACATAATTGTTAGTGGGAGTTTAAAATATGAGAAATGTTTTTTAATCCAGACCATCCGCATGAAGCTCTCATGCCAGCTACAGTATTCACTCATGGATGTGATAATTAATGACACTAATCTGAAAATTCAGTTCATTTTCCAGTAATAGCACAAACATAATCAGTGAAGCGGGTAGTAATCAAGGGGTAGCTCTCCAGTATGTTTAGTGTCCCTGATGATATATTTCGGAGAGGTGACTTCCTGAAATAAAATGTGCAAATTTATTGTATGTAAATAAATAATTATTATAAGAATAAAAAGGATTGGATGGTAATAAGAAATTCAGGACCACATCGAGCAAAAATAATAAAATAATTTAAAGAGGATCTATAAACAAATGGAATATTTTGTTTCAAATTGAATAGTTAACAATAATAACACTTCACAATAGAGTATATCTGAAGAGTTAATCTTATGGATCTGATAGAATCTGAAGATTATGGTCCCTGATACATCTATCCTGCAACTATAACTATATGTGGAGTTCTTTGCCACATAAATAATTTAATTTAATTATAATTTGTGTTATTTATTCAATATAATAATAAGCATTTATTTCCTATTAATAAGAAAATAATAAAAAATTTATACTTTAAATTACTAGGCTAATTGAAATTATAACTTAACGAAACTGCCACACTACTCCCCTCCTAAGTAAAGGCAAGAAAGCAGAAAAATTTTTTAATGATCTGAAATGAAAGAAGAAATATATGTTGGTTTAAGCGGTCTGTTGAAATAGATTTTTTGCATTATTAATTTGTAATAGAAAATGTTAAAATAATGACTAAATATTGGCCTATTATAATATGCTCGTTTTAAACTTGATTATGCCTTATTGTCTGGTAATAAAACATGGGAGCAGGTCAAAAGATCTGAGAACACATAATATATTATTTTATTAGTGCGGTTTTTCGGTTGTACTAGCCGAACTTGATTAAAATGGTGCTTCAGCTTTTCTACCAAATTATTGCTGATATTATAGAGTTTTCGATATTATTTGTAATAAAATCTGTTAGTAAACGGATAGTTCTGCCATACCACTAATTCTGAAATGGTACATTTTAGATCTTCTTTGTAAACCGTCCTAAAATCTAATAAAATAAATGGATACCCAATTGATTCCCTTGTAACAATGTATTGCATTTTTCAAAGATCTATGCAAGCGTTCTTCATTCCATTACTTGCCGGGTGGTAGGGAGAACTTCGACTGCGTTTAAAACCAAATAAAATTTAACCGAAAAGAAAATTTGAAGCTACAGTTTTTGCAGTTGCATCGGGAATAGGAATAATTTTCATCCATCTTGTAAAACGATCGATACATGTTAAAACGTAATTGTAACCTTAACAAGAAGATAAAGAGCCAACTAAATCCATGTGTTCATGCGGAAAATGTTCAGATTGAGGCAGAAATTATTGAAGTGGAGAATGTACGTGCTACCTGAAATGGTACATTTTAGATCTTCCTTGTAAACCGTCCTAAAACTTAATAAAATAAATGGTAAAATGGATACATAATTGATTCCCTGGTAGCAATGTATTTCATTTTTCAAAGACCTTATGACAGATTTCAATTAATATGATCTAAGCGGATCTAAGTATATGCTGTAACGAATTTTTGCAATTTGTTACGGGCTCCACTTTTCATATCATTTCAATATTCCTAAGTACAGCCCATCAATTCTTATACAAATGTATTTATTATTTGTGCAATTTAATCTTGCAAACATTTTGCATTTTTGAAGGCACGTGATCTGCTGGCGTACGAATTGGAAAAGTATTGGGCAGTAAATGGCAGTTACCCCCACGATCTAGTTACCCCGACTCTGAAGAACAAGGCGGTCGCATTCTGTCCTGTCAGAACTTAGAACGTCTCTAAGTGTCGATGTTAGTGAGCGTTGACAAATATTTTTGATTCAACGGCTCCTGTTTTTGAGCCTGTTCGTTTGGACAACCTTTTACATCAACGCAAGTGTTTTTTTGGTTGCCACTGTAACATCTGGTAGAACCGTTTGGTACTCTGCGCAACAACTACCAGTTGTATTGCTGGTGTCGAAGCGACACGATCCGACCTTTGACGACGTGAATGTTTGTTACTTATTGTTAAAAACAACATAACCGCCTACTTTTAATTTTGGATAAGTTCGAATTGTTTTCGAATTTTGTACCATCAGCAATAATCATCACCTCTCTCAATCTCCAGCTGCCGATCTGCAGCAATGTTTGTTCGCGTATCAGTGTGTTCGAGTTTTACCTAATAGGAATTCGCAAGGGGTCCGTTCATCTTTTCAAGCCAATCGTTGGGTCTCGAGTAGGAAGAAGTGGCTGTCGCCGTAAAAGTTGTAAACTTACTAGAGCGCTGTATGTAAGTAATTTTTATTCTACCTATTTCGTTTGGCCGACGTGTTTGTGGCTATTTATTCAATTTGAGTAGCCCATTAAGGGTTACGGTGTTGTGGGTGCTTACAGATTTAAGGAGCGTGCGTCTGTGAATTACCATCGAAATTTTCATTGCTACTATCCATTGTTCACCACAGTATTAACATTGCAATTGTTGGGGAATAGTGAAAGCACCTCCCAAATTATAGTTCAATTAAAGTAAACATTTACCACCATTTGTGTTTTCTTAGTTTCCCTAGCTACCTGTTTTTTCAGAAACCCACGATCCCCGCCTACGCAATAAACTGTGAGTTAGTCTATTACCATCGTTGCAAAACAAACTGGAGAGGTCCTCTCCGGATTGTTCCAGACTCTGGTCTCTGCTTGGGTTAACCCTCTCATTAGGGGTTGCGATCTCGGGGGGGAGTTTTTGTGACAATGTTTACCGCATATACCAAAATGGAGTCACATCCAACGTAGTAGTAATTTATTATATCGAGGTTGCCACTGATTAGAAATAGCCATAGTATAACCATTACTACAAATTATTTCATTTAAGAAGAAATGGCTGACGAAACAATAAGACGGTTATTGCACGAATGGAACTTGCCGCAACTTATTCCTACATTTGAAGAACATGAAATAATGGATGCATCCTGTTTAATTGATATATTAAGTGATGATAACACAGGAATTGATTCCAGAAATTGGACCAAGAACTATTTTCAACCTACAAGAAGGCGAATAAGGGCCCTTACATTAGATAAAAATTTTCACCGTCCATCGGTATGCTACTGCGATGTAAAAGTGGAAAGTGACACTGTATTACATTCACCAATATTCTTCAATTCTTCTGTACTAAATTCAGATATTTCATTAAATAGCGAAGAAAACAATGATACTATGTTAATGAATGTTGTTTCTCCAATATCAGTTGAAACAGCCAATATATCAAGTGCATCTTCAGAATTATTACTTGAAGTCGTTGAAGATAGCAGTATGTACATTGTCAAATAGAACAGACACAAAAAGTGCCTACAAAAGAGCAGCCTCATCATCAGGTTTTCAAGCACCTAAGCGGAAAAATCAAAAGCATGCTGCTGGAAATAATTATAAATGCGATGTTCTCTGAGAGTGAATACCTAAAAGATCTTGCCTTTGAAATTATTATACTGAGAGCATTTGTGCTGATTTTCCAGCGGAAACCTCAGGCACATATTATAATAGTTATAACGAAATTATATGCCAAAATAGGTAAAATTACCAAATATATTCGCTGGAAAGGATAATTGGTAGACAAGTATCGAAATTTAGTAAGTTCTATCGGTGGGTACCCGTAACTTTTCTCATAATATAGAATTATATTGTTCAGAAATTGTTCTCTTTCCATAACTGAATTTAAAATACTATTTATAATAATAAAAAGCAAAGAATGATTCATTTTTGCGACATAAAAAATATATTTTTTATAATTTTAGGTGCAAAGCTCTCTCTCGGATGATTATAAAAACTACCTATTAAAAAATTAATTTAATTTTATAGGAAAAATTATTTTTGGAAACATTTTAGACAAAAATTTATATTTTACAAGAAGCAAATTAGATTTGCAACATGCGGAGATGATGTTTTTAAGATTTATCATGGGCTACAGTGGAAGGGACAGAGTGAGAAATACGAATATCCTAAATGCTTTGAGCATCTTCAATCTAAATATGAAAATTTTTCCTTCATTTTGGTGTATTATGAACAGGAAAATCATGAAATGAAACTTAGGACAAAAAAAGTTCTTTTTTGTCGAGTTGTGTTATTATTAATTGTAGTTATTGAAAAATTGTCGGAAGAGAATTTCCCGATTCATTATCACCTCTATATCGGCAATATGATTTATCATATTATTTAAAAAAAAAATGTATCTATTAAGACATAAAATTATAAAAAACTTGTATGATACGATATTATGTAACATATAATTTAATGCATTCCGATCATTTTATTGAATGTTATATGTGAATGTTCAAGATCAAATCTCTTGATTTGGATATTTAGTAAAAACCAGATACAATGCAAGTATCTAAAGAAACATGCAAATCGTTTATACGTACTTAGTATTAGGAAAATATGTATTATGTAAATAAATAAATAATTTTCAAAGAAAAGTTAAGTAACAGAATAAATAAAAAAAATAACAAAGTAAATTTTTCTCCATGACGCATGACGTACTCCAAAGGGTCTTGATCTTAAGGGTGGTTACCCTTTACCCTAAGCGTCGTGAGTCGAGATCTCGTTCACTCCTCACTTAGGCACTTGTCTGGAAACAAAGGCTGTGTAAATAAGTTAGTAAGTAAGCTGAAAGTGCGGTGACTTATTTGAAATCCAAAATCAGGTAGGTATTACAAACACAAATATTAAACAAGTTAAACTTAAGAATAAAATTAACTCAACAATAAGAAAAATCAATAAAAAGTAGGCAATAAGGCTCAAACTTTCTTGACATGCCTAAACCAGATCCAAGTAAATCAAAAAAGAATATCAATTTCTAAAAATAAAAATTGCTCACAACTGCTTGTTTTAACTTCTGAAATGTTGAGAAAAATGAAACAATTTTAAGGAAAATCGTTCAGAAAAGTAAAATATAATTGGAAAATGCAAATTAAAGAGCAAGCCAAGATTCGCACTATATTATTAGGACTAACCATCTGCATGGATAATTATGGATAAATGACTGAACAAAAGATAATATTTTCAACGTGCAATAAAATGAACACAACTTATTGTTAGTCACAGTCTTCGACAGTGATGTAAAGAAGGTAAAAGTAGGTAAATATAACACAGACGTCAACAAATCTACGTAATGGAACATCCAAGTAAGCTCAATATTTCATTACTTCACAGTTGGAGCTTTCAGATGTATTAAATGTTGTAAACTAAAAGAGTACAAGGGCATGCTCAGGTTAGTTCTATGCATTTTTTACACTACCTTGTATGACAACCAATTTTTAACAATAGTTCTTAGAGTGGATTAATTAAAAATACCTCAATTATATTTTAGAAATATTACAAGTTTTTAATCTCAATCTTGTTAAAATTTATCAAAGACACATTGTACGATAATCATCATCAATGTTAAATAAATTGGTTGCCAATTTATTTTATGGTTAACAAAAGCACGATGCAAAATAAAAATGAAAAACGTGATCGATATAAACTTGAGACAATTCGTTTTAGTTCATCAAATGAATTCATTTATCATAATATTTTTATTACGATTAAGTATTTATGACTTCATAATCACACAAATTTGCACACCGCACCGATGAAACGGAGATTATTACAAATATGTAAGTAGTGTAGGTGATGTTGGTACAAATTTCACATTATTTTGTAATATTTACTTCCAATTTACTAATCGTATCGTTTTAATGTCCTTGCGAAGGAGAAATTGAACTTTCTCACCTCCTCGCCTTATAATATATTACGTTTGACTTTAAATCACTTTCTTTTTTATTATATTTTTAAAAATTCACAATATTCGATACTGTGATGTTTGTCTTCCACATTGCATCAGGAACATTGCAAATTTTAAAGTTAGCAATTTTGGGCACAGCACCCAAAAAAAATTGTTGATGATGGCAATGATAAATAAACAAGTTTTGATTGCATATGATTGCAACCTTTATTGTAAAATTTAATATTTAGATAATATTTATGGCTTTAACAGATTACTTATTGATTTATTTAAAAATTAGCTATAGCATCGATAATTACCTTAACAACATCTTAACATGATAAAGCTATCTGTAAGACACGAACTAATAAATTAGCCATGATAAATTGCCAATAATATGCATAGCACATTTTTAATCAGATAATCGATAATTGAACATGGATATACCTGAAACAGATTCTTTAAAAATTAATAATTTTTACTAAAATCAACAATGGCTGATTAAATTTAGCAACGTTCATCAACAAACAACCACAGATAACGAAGATTAATTATTAATATAATTTTTTTTTAATGAATGTAATAAAATTACAATAATTGCTTTGAATACAACAAAGCAATTAATTAAATTTTTTTAATATGTTCTGAAGATTAATATAGTAAAATTCCTATAGTTTAGATTTGTCGTGATATATTCAATAGAGAAGGCTTTCTTGCAAAACTTCTTTGGGAACAATAAATTAAAATCAAAAATAGTTAGTAGAATCAGCATGTTTTACCAATTTAACTCGACCTTTAATAAATGTGGGTGCTCTACTAACCTCTAGTTTGAATTTCAGGGCTATTTTTGCTTTATTTACCATTTTTATTGTGGTAAGTAGCTTTAATTGCCCTATTATTGCGGTTCCTTAATTGTATTTAATTAATTTGAAGTCTCCAAATAGGTGTTCGCCAGAAGCAATTAGAGAATTTAACAATTCCATCCAATTTATCAAAATATAGACAGCTTATTTATTTATTTAATTGTTGTTAATAATTTATTGTGAAATTCATGCAATTATAAAATCGCTAAGTTTTATGCAAATGGAACATACAATTTATATTTTACCACGATACAAATTTGTCTCAATTTCACTCGAACTGAAAATATCATGAAAACATAAATGAAAACATTTATAATATTTTAAAATAGAAGTATAAATTGGGTTGCTTAGTTTCCACATTCACAAAGCATTTTTTTCAATATATTAGAATATTGTATGTTCAAGTTTTCATAATAAAATATTTTAAAGTTTTTGAGTTAATTTAGCGCAATAAAAATCTCTTATATTTTATGGACTTTCAGCTAATTTGGAGAATTAACATATTATGTGTAATTTATAAGTACTATACCTACTACTAATAATACAATAATAATAAATTTTATACAATATTATTCTAATTTTTATTTAATACTTTTATATAATCTATGTATTTATTTTTATATTTATGTAATGTTGTAGTATAGTATAAAAAACAGTTTAAAAAGAAAATTATTGTTAATAATTTTCTGTTTATTATGCAATAAATATATTAAGATTGCAAGTAAAAGCACTTTTGTATGTATCATAGTATTTAATTGGATGATAGCCACAAAAACCTACATCATAAAGGTATGCGAACCATTATGCAAGCAATCCCTTGTCGGTAGACAATAATTGGTTCAATTAAAAAAAGACATCGTCGTTGGTAAAAAAATTTTTACATTAATATCATGAAATTACGTCAGGCAACAAAAATTCAAGAATTAGAAATTCAGATTAAACTTATTAACCTGAAGTAGGAAATGTATTTACCATATAAAGTATATTACTTTACCACACATGTAATTTACTAAATATCAAAATGTTCATAAATTAAGTTTATATAATTCAAAATTTCTTTTAAAAATTTTTCGTTATTATTTGTTGGCAAGTTTCTCTGAGTGAAATCACTTTGATTTGATTTCCCAAACTCACTTTCAAGCTTCAAACTGTTCCATGCTTATTTCCAAGACCTATATGATCGTCTAAAATCATTAAAAATGATCCTGAAGAATAAATTTGTTTTACTATTATTAATACTCAGTACTGAATTTATAAGATCATTTCCTATTCTACTTGAAACAGACAAATGGTCAGAGATGTGCGTAGAAAGTGTTATTATTACACACACAGTAAACCTATAGTTTAACTTGTAATCCAAACCACGGAAAGTATGGTTACACTTAATTTTGAAAAATTTATTAGGAAATGAAAGTGATGGAACTGGCAGAATAAAATTCTTAGTGTAAATTTTGATTTAAATATCAATTATATAGCACTTATGTACATATAGATCTGACATTGCCAGATCAATTAGTAATAAATCATTAATAGGTATCATTTCCTTTGTGAATATGTAAATTATTAGTTATTGTCAAGGTAAATCGTGTGAAAACACCTATACTACCTTTTTTTACTTTAATTTTGAAGTATTTTATTCTTAATATGCATATGTCCACAGGCCTTGAAATTATCGATGTTTTCTTATGTAACGGGAAGCAATTACAACTTACATAACAATGTTGTACTCTTTATGAATATTGATAAATGAATGTGCAAAAAACGCAATTAAAAGTTATGACTTTATGACAATAATAAGTAACTTCCATTAATGTGTAGCACCGATCATAAATTCTTTATAGTAACCACAAATAATATAGCACCTATACTATGTAACGTAAGTTTAGTACCTAATGTAAGAATAAATCATCAAGTTCTAAAGCTAACAATTTTGCTTCGACTTAATTTTAGTATGTATAATTATTATGTTTAAATATTAGATCCAAAATTTATACAAATTTTTTGTAAAATATCCCGTAAACAGGAAATAAACTTTATTATGCAAGACGTACCCAAATAAAGATTAATGGTGCTAAGTTATATTATTAATTAGGGTGAAACAAATAATTAGTTACTTTACCTGCTTATATAATTATCAATCAATTACAAATTTAATTATTTTTAATCGAAATTAAATTAACCACTTGCACAAATTAATATATTGGCTCTTGAGCGGTTAATTTCGAATATTAAAATATTGAAATAAATATCTAAATAATGTATTGTATTTACAGTGCCAGTGGTGGCAATTCGTGCTTACTTCTTATTTACTTCACAAAAAAACAATTATTTATACATATAAAGCGAAGAGCCCTCACTCACTCATTAAAATTTATGTACGGTCTTAACCCCCCTAGTGAACACGCACTAGATGGCTAAAGGTGGCCTGAGGCCACCTGATCAGCTAGTCTATACTTATAAGTACGTATAAACCATTTAAATTTATAAATACTCTTTACCGTACGTAATTCCTCTCCAGTTCATCTGAAAAAAAGTACAAAAATATTGTCGTGATGCACAACTCAATTACACCCCCAATTATAGTCGGGAATGAAACCTCGCTTAATGTGGTCCACTCCAACAAAATAGGTCCGACTAGCTTTAAGTCAAGTTCACAAATTTGAGGCCACAATATCTGCAGGTCGTAGATTCAACGATATTAAGTCAATCAAAGATCTCAATAAATCAGAGGGTAGTTTATTCAGACTAAACAAAATCAAAAATGGAGCAATTTTGATACTTTCTGACACAAATGTCAAGCAATATGCAATATGGTGTGTAAAATGTACAAACGATAAATAAAAAGTATCATTTACTTTCAAAAACTCAGCTATACTTTTATTTAGCGTTATGTTTATGTAAGTTGTGTAACAAGAATAAAAATAATTTTGTACAATAGTGTTTTGATAAGAAAAGTTCAAATTCCTTACTTGAAACGATAATTTGATGTAAAACACAATTTGTGTAGCACTCCGTACATTGGCAATGGTCAAATTCGGCAATATGCAACCCATTCGTCAAGATGGCTTCCAGCTTCTATACACTCAGTAGTACAGCTCCTGTAATATTCCAGATTTTGTGCTTCTGTCCAAAAATTTGTGACGTGATGTGTTAAATTTCTCCTGTGGTGCATCTAAATCTCAAGGATCGATCCAAACAAATTTCTCCAACTTTCAAACCAAAACGGTACCAAAAATGTGCAACTTTTTCGTTAACCTCAAAATCGAAATGTGGTATTTTTAAATCGGCGAAGTTACTGGTCATCTATTATAATAAGTGATGTAAAACTCGTTCATATACCATATCACTCATTAATTTTAACTTCCTCACTTTATTTTAGGTTTAACAAACCCAAAATGTGCAATTTTAATATTACGGTCGAGAATTGCTCGCGACCAACAAAAACGTGTGAAAACTTCGTTTTCACAAAAATAAAGCGTTCCAAAATACTCACGATTTATTTATCTCGTCGATATAATTGCTTTTGTGACTCAAAAGCTCACTAAATTTGTCTTTTTGGGAATAATTGCGATAAAATAGTCGCAAGTATCAAACGTGTCCCAAAGACGGCTCGTGCAAGACAATCTCGTCGGAAACGAACTTATCAAATTATCCATACTACCACAAATATCCAAAATCCAACACAAAAATCGTAGGTGGTCACTTCCTGGCGCTGTTTATTCAAATCACAGAAATTTTCAAATTTCAGGTAAACAATCGATGTACCTGTATAAACACATCAAAAATTCGTACGAAGCACATCACATTTTCAAGGAAATCAAATCTGTTTTAGTTTTCTGTGTTAAAAGTTACAAATTATTGCTTGTTATGCAAAATTGCCTCCATATTAGATGTCTTACAAAATGACAAAATTTTAACTTTAAAGAAAATCTCTAACTGGCATCTTTGACTGACTTTATCACACTTCAATATATTAAACTTATTAGTTTAATTCTAATATTACAGGGTTGCCATAGATACACTTTTTTCACTTTTGTCACTTTTTTTGCAAATTATACACTTTTCTTCACTTTTTTGAAAAAAATTCACTTTTTTCACTTTTTCCATGTTCCCTTACAAAATTTACTTTTTTGATAATTTTTTCTGATAAATTCAAAATCTTCAAATTTTTTAAAAACATTTGAAATGGTTTTGGTGGCACCTTTTTTAGATCTTTTTGTTTGTGTTTGTTAGATGTACGATGACTCTGAAAAAGTTGGAAAAAGTAAAATCAGAATCGCACAAACCCTTGTCGATGGTGCTGTAAATTTGAGAAGTGAAGAAAGAAAAGCTACGAAGACTAGGAATAAGTCTTTAAATGGAAAGATCAAATAATAACAAACTTTTTTACTAAGAAACCAAAATTTTCTTGATCGCTAACTTATAATATTTATGTTAATTTATATAAATAAAATAATTTAATTACGTGAAAATATTTTTACACGTCATTTTTTTCAAAATTGCTATACACTTTTTTCACTTTTTTATTAAATTTATACACTTTTTTCACTCACTTCTTGCTTAGAACTCTGTGGCAACCCTGTATTAGGATACTGGTACATATGGTACTGTTAATTGAGTACTGTAAATTACAGTGCTGGTCCTACTTATTAGTATGATGTTAAATATATTGTCATATTTCAGTTTATGTGAGCAACTGAAGATTAATTCGAATCGAAGTAAAGATTTTTTAAAATTATTTTACCCTCAAAATTTTATAAATTATATTCAATTATGTTATATTATGAGATTTTAGATATAAGAAGTATAGTCCAGTCAAAATAGACAAAAAAAAGTGCAAAGTTTGCAATAATTCGCATCCAGCTGAAAATTGGCATAAACCTTAAATGCACTATTACAAACAAAATATCAAAAGTCCCCACCGATCCCACATCTGCTAAAAAAGTTATTCAAGGTCAAAAGTCAACAATATCGATCTTTTGCATTTTGCTCGTAAATGATAAGTGTTACCGTAAAAATAGGTAAGACAAAAATTGTAGATCATGAAATTCTCTACAAAAGTTATTCTTATACTTATTTTCGTACGAATCGCTATTCCGGATATATCGCGATTTCGAAAATCACTTAATCATTACCAATATTACCATTTTTTCAATCAATAGGACACTGTCTAATAAAACTTCCCAACTTTTGAATCGTGATATCTGATGAATAACGATTCGTACGAAAAAAAGTATAAGAATAATTTTTGTAGAGAATTTCATAATCTATAATTTTTGTCTAACCTATTTTTACGATAACACTTATCATTTACGAGAAAAATGTAAAAAACCGATATTGTTGACCTTTGACCTTGAATAACTTTTTTAGCATACGTGGGATCGGTGGGGACTTTTGATATTTTGTTTGCAATAGTGCATTTAAGGTTTATGCCAATTTTCAGCTGGATGCGAATTTTTGCAAAGTGAAATGTCTATTTTGACTGGACTAGTATTGGAGTTACTTATGTACAAACAACGGTACAAAGGAGTATCATTGTTTGATTTCAATTTTGCTTTATATTTTGAGTTTTCTCACTTCGAAGGTTTACATAGGAGCAAAATTGTGCTCAATAAAGATTGAAAGACCTAAATATCGTTTAAGTTAGAGTATGTATTGTTTAAGCTTGAATTACATTATACTTTTTTCGACTTTTTTCGTCTAGATTCTCGTTCGATTTTGTTCCGAGCTTTTATTTCATTTGCTTTAGTATAGATGGCGCCAAAAGGGACTACCTATCACGGACCTCGTACCTATACTACGCCAATAGGGATGTTGGCACTCCCGAACCCGGACCGACCCGAACGAAAACTCGGACGGGCTGCATATTTCTATTCGAGAAATCTAGACGAAAAAAGTATAATGTAATTCAAGCTTTAGGGTTTGACGGTTTTTAAAAAACGGTTTTTTACTGTAAATTTGTCACATTCGAAAACCGGTTTTTAAATCAAGAAAACCGTTTTTTTTTTTAATTTATTTGATTTGCTTTTGATTTTGATTTTTTGGAAATTCAAAAAAATAGTTGGTAACAGCGCCTCTTGCCTCAAGCCATAACAACCATGTATAGGATACGTGTTAGTTCATATAGTCGACAGCAGGCCCGTAGCCAGGATTTCATTAGAGGGGGGGGGGCATTTGTAAAAAGCCCTTTGTAAAATGTACAATTTTCGATTGTTCCCCTTTATATTTCTTTGTCTTTTCAAGTTTCAATATTTCGGCGGGTGACACGTGCCCCCCCTGGCTACGGGCCTGGTCGACAGTAGTTTACATCGTTAAGAGCGCGCTGCAAATTTTGATGCAAAAACATGTTTCGATAGATGGCGTGCCCTAAAATATTAATCTTTTATAGTTATCTTTTCACCAAAACAGAATTCTAATAATTTATAAAAGTCATATGAATAAACGATAACTAAGCTAGGCAATAAGGAAGTTTGAACTTTCAAACATAAATATTTTTAAATATATTCAATATTTTCACATGTGCATATCTTTTTGGAATATACTTGTAAATATTCAACATTGGAAGCTCAAACTTCCTTATTGCCTAGCTTAGCTATCGTTTATTCATATGACTTTTACAAATTATTAGAATTCTGTTTTGGTAAAAAGATAACTATAAAAGATTAATATTTTAGGGTACGCCATCTGTTGGAACATGTTTTTGCATCAAAATTTGCAGCGCGCTCTTAACACGTAGGTATTTCGCACCAGTAGTTCAAGGCTCAAGTATTATTTATTTTTTGGCTATCTCCTTCTGACGTCATAACTAACCTGTCCACCAATCACCAGATCTCATTTCAAAAATGTAGTCCAATCAGATTTCAATTTAGCGAACATTTCAGTTGCCTAATGAAATTACCAATAATACTATTACCGAGTAATATGCACAAATTACCGATCATTTTCGATAATTGTTTATATGTTGCTAAAATCATATTTTCTTAGATAAAAATAAAATTTTGAAAAAATTCGAAAACCGATTAAAACCGGTTTTATTGGAAATCTTGAATTCGAAAACCGGTTTTTCAAAAAGTCGGTTTTTGTATAAACCCTAGTATTGTTTAATAATTGTTCTCCGCCTCAACAAGTGCAAAATTCCTAAAAGTAAAGTTTATAAACAACAACAGAGGTGTTAACAACCTACGCATGGTCAAATTGCAGCCAGAAAGTATGTAGACATTTAAATACGAGAACTGCATAGAGCCAACATCAGAAAAATGTGTGCAGTAATGAGGGTTTAAGTTGAGAGAAAAGTTGTTCGCTTCGTTGAAAATATTGAATTTAGTGCGAAATTAACCGTTAATTGACGATAAATCAATTATTGTTCTTGATAGTAGTGAGTCGTCTATAATGTTAATATCTACCCATTTGCAATTATCATGCTAGATAATTTAAGTAACTTTTGATAAAACAGATGTGTCCAAGAATTGAAGCCCAAGTAAGCTCGAAGAACTCAGTTATTTAAATTAATTTTTTTTATTTTGAAAATCAATATTTTATTTTGAACAAATAATAATCAAAGCTACCGACCAACAAAAATAATAATAGATTTCTATGCATTTGAATCCGCTGGGCTAGTTTATAAATTTATTCATAGAACATCTGTTACCGTGAAAGTGGACAATGCAGTGAAAGTCTACAATCACTAGGGAATGTAGACATTCACTAGACTGTTTAGGAATAGTAGACAATTTACTTTTGATTCGCCAAAAAAATCTACTTTTACTAGTGAGAGTCTACAATACCTAGTGAATGTATACTTTTCCTAAAGCGGATCAGGAAAAGTAGATTGACAATAAATATTTATTCTCGTTTTCACACAAAAATATTTTTAATGTACCTATTATGTAAATCTATAAAACTAAAGAAAGTTTCTGATTATGGGTTTAATAATTACTTTATTTGTTTAAAACATTAACCTTAAAAACTTAAAAATTAAATTAAAAATAATACCTATATATTTTTTGATTTATTGCAGCCCAACAAAGCATTGGTGCATTTAGAATTACACAAAACTGCCCTTTTAACTTTAAAACTTAGCCTATAAACTTAAAAATTAAGTAAAAAAATATATTTTTTATTTATTGCAGCACGACAGAGCACTGTGGCAGTTAGAATTGCACAAAACTGCATTTTTCTTACAAATGCACTTCAAATCTCTGACATAAATTTCAAATTTTAAAATAAAATAAAGAAAATATTACATTATGAAGGTTAGGTTAAATTTTATTCCACATTTGCTGGACGGTATCAGTGACTGTAGACATTCACTAGTGAAAGTATATTTTTTATCTTGTTGTAAACTTTCACTGCCCATATCAGTGAAAGTATACAATCACTAGGAATTGTATACCTTTCCTAATAATCCACTTTCACGGTAACAATGTGTAACTGTTAGGTGTTAGATGCGAAGCGATATGTTTATGACGTCACAGCTAACTATCTCGTGACTTAACAACGTTATATCTTCGGAACGATACATTACAGAGATATGCGGTTTGAAAATTTGTTCTTAGAATATTTTTTACTATAACTTTCGTTTTTAAGTCACACCCCCTTTAAGGCATTACCAACATAAAAATACGGATGGTAATAATTTTTCCAAGTGAGGTCGAACATCGAACAACAATCGCCGCCACGACCTAGATCCGGGTTTCTTAACCTTTTTGTAGTCATGGACCCCTTTCAAAATTTCAAAAAGCCCATGGACCCCTTCCGAAAAGATAAAAAAAAACAAGATTTAACTTTTACCAGGTTTAATTGTTTGCGAACTTTACATAATATAGTCACATATTTAGTGTGACAGTTGCTGCTGCTTATGTCGGATTATAATGTCAAATTGAGGAGCTGTTTTGGATAACGCAAGGCGCATGTCATCTTTCACTTCTAACCGATTCCGCTTCTTAGTTTTTATTGATACTAAAATTGAAAACCCTGCCTCGCAGAGATAAGTAGTTGCAAACGGAATCAGAAATGACATAGCTCATTTGATAAGTCGGAAGCTAGAGCTAAATGACGCCAAAGGCCAACAATGTTTTTTGTGTCAAATTCCACTCGGAACACTTCTTTTGATCTCAAATCAATGAGATCATCTTTCACGAGGTCTTCATCGTCAATTTTGTCGAGGTCAATCAAAAATGGATTTCGTACCCATGTTTCCTGATTTAACTGTTCTGGACAAAAGTATCATTCGAAAGCGCTCTGAAGTGTTTCCAAATGCTTTGACATATATTTTTGAATTTTTTTCGACAAAAAAGGCTTAGATTAGGAGATGGACCCAATTATTATATTATTGCATTATGTTAGGGCAGGCTCGCCATGGACCCCCGTCAATCATTACACGGACCCCTTAGGGGTCCATGGACCCCAGGTTAAGAAACTCTGACCTAGATGGTTGTAGTCGGTCAGATGCCACCTGGGCCAGCTAGTTTATTATACACTGTTAAAAATCTGTTACATACAATAGTTTAATAATACAAATTTAATGTCATCATCATACAGTCGTTATGCTTCTTAACAGAAACGTCGTGATCCTTAAATGTTGGTGGGGTGGTTATTACGCTTCCCCATAGTCGACAGATCAACTTTTGGACCCTTTAGATCATTAACATTTAAGGATGCTCTTGGCATATTACTCTCGGTAGGTTGCCATATTGCTTTCCGAGGGGAGAACGGTCAGAATAAAGTTCTTACTTTACTCGGATTCGAACCGGGTATTTAGCGTCCATAGTCAACTTGCGTGACCGACCGTCTTAAAAAATAAATAAAGTAATTTGTCTGATGAGAGTATGTCCAGTGGCGTAACAACGTGAAATTTTCTTGTGTGCCAAATTGTGGAACGGGCCCCCCTCCACTCATACTCAGATTTTTTTACTTAGAAATTTTATTTAACGAAAACAAAATTTATAAAAACTGTCACATTAAATTTTATTTTAACTTTATTTAATTCAAAAATAAATAAAAAGCATATAAATACAAAATGAAGCATTATTAAGGGTGCGTTCCACTTGCAGCTCACGACGACGACCGCGACGTAGTCCCGTCAGGCCCGTAGCCAAACTGAAAATGAAGATAGGGCAAACAGTTTGTATGGCTGGGCAAATTTTAGTGCCATGGGTGCTAGGCGGGTTTGTGGAATCTTCCCAAGCGCCGCAGGCGAAACTTTTAAATTTGAATTACACTGATTGCTTGCCATTACTCTATCTTATACTTCAGCAATACCCGAGGAACTCAAATATGAATGAGCGGATTCAATGTTATCATCTATGCCAGAGTTGGATGTAAAGAAACTGGTGATTTTTGGAACTTTGCTTTTTTTGTTCCTCGTCAAATTTCTGTTTACGAAGCAACTCACCAGAGCTATAATTTATTTGCGATATAAACTCTTATTTGGTTTTTTACTCCATTCTTTGATATAAGAGATATATTACCCTGCGTTCGGGCAAAAGCTACTTTTGCTACCACATATTTCTTTCTTTCGAGCTTCCAAAGTTCCAAACACTTTGGCTCCGCTCTTTCAGTCACTACAAACGCTACACACATTTTGGTGGGGAGACAAAGTGTTTGGAAGCGACTGGAAGCTCAAAAGAAGGAAAAAAAGAAATGCTTGGTAGCGAAAGTAGCTTCTCCCCGAACGCAGGGATAATATAAGACCATGGTATAATAAATTTCAAAAATGTATACTGTAAAGCTGGGTTTACCATAAATTTTTTGAGCCAAACGCGAACACCCAATACCTATGGGGGGTCGGTGGGGAGGGGGACGTGTACTTACTTTTTTTTTAAATTTGTAACAGTCCATTCTTCAATCGTTTATATCTTATATCAATCATTCAATTGTTCACCGAATCAATGGGTAGTTACTAAATTTTTTAAAAATTAAAAAAAAAATTGTACACGTGCGTTAAATCATTTTCAAATTATGTGTTTGAAAATGTATTAATTTTTTTAAACTATATTTAAAATATTTCTTTACCTGTAAAATTAATCTCTAATCCTCGAAAGATTTACAAAATTTTAAAAAGGTAATCTTAAAGTAGGTATATTTCAATAACTGTACATTTTACATAATAAAGAATAAACCTTCTGCATCGACTAATGCTACTACTATAAGTACCTGTTAATAATATTTATTAACAAAGGTACAACCACGCTACAAAACCCATCTTAACTAGTATTTGGTTTTAAATTTTTAAAGTTCGTAATCTTTAATTTGTTCAGTTATTATTTTTTACTACAAAAATTTTTCAAGTTCATAATTTTGAATTTCTCCAAAATTATTATTTTTTACTTATAATTTTTTTCGATAGCTCCGGGCCCTTTGGGCCCCTAAGACTGACGGGCCGTGTGCATTCGCACACCGCGCACCCCGGTAGTTACGCCACTGAGTATGTCAAATACCCTCCAGATCCAGAAAGATTAAAACATTATCAATTGTTTATGATTTGTAGGAGTGTGTTAAGGAAGCCTGGTATTGTAATCCAATAGCAAAGCTAATGCGTGTAGGAAATTTGATTGTGTATAACGTGGTGGGTGTACATACGGGTACCCTATGGTGTATTTAATCAACAAAAGGAATTAGAATTGGGAAATTTTTATTTTCAAATTCTATGTTGAGACGGTCGGAGCATAGTGGTTCATACCCGGTTTGAATCCGAGTAAAGTAAGAACTTTATTTTGACCGTTCTCCCCTCGGAAAGCAACGGCAACCTACCGAGAGTAATATGCCAAGAGCATCCTTAAATATTAATGATCTAAAGGGTCAAAAAGTTGATCTGTGGACTATGGGGAAGCGTAATAACCACCCCACCAACATTTAAGGATCACGACGCTTCTGTTAAGAAGCATAACGACTGTATGATGATGATAACAAAATTCAACTTCCTAAAGTGATAGTGAGGAGACGAGAGACAGTCCAGCTAGTCCTAAAATGTAGTTTGCTATACCTCAACAAATAATCATAGTATGGTAATATACCACTGAAATATATTACATCATAATGTAAATTCTCATGCGTTAGTGACCTCGAAGTTAAAAACGCCTTTTTCAAATAAAAAAAAAATTTTATTTTACGTTTTATAATTATTATTTTCGCTTACATAATGAATAAAACCTATCGTTCTTAATTGGCTATTCGTTGTTTCTTTTTTCGTTTTTTACAGTTTATAATAGTTTGCAATTTAATCTATTCATATTTATTAGGTTTTTGTATTATATTGCGTTTTTATTAAGGTATAGGTAGATACATGATACATGTCCATATAAAGTAATTTTGAGAAAAACTCGAAAAATTGTTACTGGTGTGATCGTAGGGCACTGTAATTAAAATTGTGTAATCTCCATTAACCCTATGTCAATACACAGTCGTTATTACGTTGTTCAATAGCCGGGGTGTACATACGGGTACCCTATGGTATATTTAATCAACAAAAGGAATTAGAATTGGGAAATTTTTATTTTCAAATTCTATGTTGTTGGGAGTCACAGTGGGAATACCCACTGCCTCAAACCCTCTTAGTTTATGGAATAATAAAGGGCAAGGAGGAAGTGAAACAGTAAAGTCTCTGTTGTCATTCATATCGTCATTCATATGAGGATATTTTTTCCGTATAATTTATAGTTAAATGTAATTAGTAATTTATAATTAAAAATTAAATGTCTACGTTTATTTGTATATAAAATATTATTTTTGACCCCTAGAGATTAGTTTAATTATTTATTATTGTGAAAATCTGTAGAAGTATTAAGTTTTTACATAATATGGGTGCCCGGGTATTGATCAAGTGGGTATTCAACTTTAGCGCCTAATTATTTTTTTTTACATAATATTTAAATATCAAAACTTATATGCCCGGGTATTAACATAAGGGTTAAAGGTTAAAATGTGTCACACACCCAGTAAAATACTATCGTAAGTCGAAAATTTTCATTGCTGAGTTATGCACATCAAGTCATGTAGAGCCGTGCTGCATCTAATAAAATATCAGCTTAGTAGCCGAGATTATAAATCACTGATAAATTTATCTCTAGTTTAAATATTTAATAAACTTGTTGTGGTGTAAGCTGTGCTTTGAAATTAACTTAACATTTAATTTTGAAATACTGCATCTTGTATTTCAAATACAATCGCCGATTTACGAAAAGGTTTTTTCGTAATTGCGCAATAAATCGCGTATTTTTCATTTTCTTTCAAAAATGTTCTTCTACTCGACAGGGACAACATCTTCACCGAAGAAAGAATAATTTAATGCAAATTTGTAAATAATACAGTAAAAACAAAAAAACAGCGATTTTTGATGGTATATATCGGTTTTGTTGGAAAATAAATAACGAATCTTTATTTTACTGGACGCATTAGATAGGTTTTTTCATTATCTACAACTTCATCTTTAACCTTTTTTTGCATGTTTTTTTTCTCTTAAATTGCAGAAAAACGTCTGCGCCCTATTGAGAATTTTAAGCAATTTATGAAAGACAGCAAATTTTATTGAGAAAATTAACTACCTACCTTGGATAGCACTAGGATTACAAGATTTTTCGAATATGCTTAACTTCTATGAATTGTATTAGATAGTTTGAATTTATTTACATCAATAAAATGGCATTTACATTTATTAAAATAAATACATTATTCTTAAAACGACACTAATACAAAAATTGTTAGCACCTCAAAGATTCAAACAATTGAAGCTAAGAAATTAATTTAAAAAACATTTATAGCATATAATACATAATATGTACAAAATATATTCATTGACTAGCCTTGTTTTACCGATCCAGGACCATGTAATTCTATAAAAGCTTCTAACGCATGAGGAACGTGACCTTGATACGTTAAATTAAAATCTTTTACTGCTTTCGCTGCTATACACTTTAAACTTAATTTGGCTTGGGTTTTTAATATAATTTCGGCCACTCCTATAAAGATGCAGACGGTAACATACAAAATATTTACAATTAATTTAGTAACCAACTACCTGTGCCAGATGAATCCAATGGAGTTTCGCCACGTATATTAACACTATCCACATGAGCACCTGCTTCTGTTAGATCGACAATAATAGAACGTAATGTCGCAAAGTCTGAGAAAGGTTTATGATAATGTACAATTATATGTAAAGGTGTATTTCGTTCCATATCCATTGCATTTACATCAGCGCCACATTGAATCAATAGTTTTGTCGTATCGGCACAAGGAAATCTAAAATTAGAAAAAATAACAAGTGAAATAAATAAATTAAGCGCTACTTACTTGCACACATCGTTAGTGTGAAAGTCATCTACGGGTGTTTCTGCATTACAAGCAAGATGTAATAACGTTTGTCCATCTCGCAAAGAAATTTGTAATTGGTTTAATGTGAAAATAATTTTACTAACATCAAATCTCTCCTTTTCTGTACAGGTTTTAAGTAGCTTTGTTAGTATTGTAATTAAATAAAGAGTTGTTGTTAAGTTTCCCTCCATTTCTTCCTACAATAAAATAAAAATTAGGTTTTATTAAATCAAATTAGGAAAGTGTTTACCGAAATAATTTCGGTATCGTCTTTAGGACCTGGATTTGATAATTTCGTTGTATTTCTTTCTAATTCAAGAACTGCAGCTTGTAGGACATGTACCACATGATTGAAGACTAAATTAACATCAACATAAAGCATTTGAGAAAATACTTGGGCGAATCTTAACAAATCTTTAACTACTGATACATTATTTAGTTGTCGCAACTCAAGAGCATGTAGCCATAATTCGATGCATCTATCAAAACGAGCGTTGTCGGCAAAAACTGCTCCCCTAAATATCACAGGATGAGGCACTTCTGGATTATGTCTACCCAATATCCGCTCCCTTATAGTTAAAGCTTCCATATGTATTGCATTTGGATTTCTGGCTATAGCTTCTAATTCGGCTACAGTTTGACATTCTATCCAATTTTCGTACGCTGGAATAGGCGGAATCAAAGTTTTCTTGATAACATTATCAGGATTACTATATCTGCAAAAAATTATAAATTCATAGCAAGTCCACCTCTGACTTTTAAAAATATTTTCGATATAGGTGATATAATCACTATTTACAGTTCAATTTAAAAAAAAATTATTTGTTAATTATAAATTTAATTTATTATGACTACGTTATAATTAAACGGGTAAAAATTAATTAAAGAAAAAATTAACTGCAAAGTTTACTGCGATCTGCTCCTATAAAGGAAACAAAATTCTAAAAATAAATAGTTTTATGATTTGCGAAAATAAAGTTTAAATTCTTTTGCTTTTGGAAGTAAATTTTCTAAGAAGTTGATAGAAATAGAACTTAACAATGAGCGATTTTTTTTTTCAAATTCTTTATTAATAGAATTGAGGTGAGTATCATATAAAACAGTGGTTAAGCAATTATCGAATCAATCTAAAAATAATTCTGTCTGACTCATTTTAATTTTTAATACGCACACTTTAATTTTTCATTATCTACTATTTGGCCTTTCTTGACTCTTTGTGTTCTGGTGTTTTTTAATGTAATAAATTATAAACACAAAATTTAATTATACGAACTGGCAAACATTAAATGGAAAATACAATACAGAATTTCAATTATTTTAAGAATAAGAATTCTTTATTTATCCCTGATGCACTTGAAATTTTTTATACTATAATTTTATTTTTATCTGATACGTATTTGAAATTGTAAATTTAAATATTACTTCGCAATATTTTTTTTTGCAAAAAGTAAATATTTGACTACACCTTACTGATGAACTGCAAAAACAACAAAATGCGCATTATCAAGTTTACCATGAAAGCATAAAATAGGGAAATAAAATATACAGATTGTTGAAAGCGGCTCAAAATATGTCATTTAGTTGATAAATTTCAATTATTGACATTTACAGCCTTTTTGGTTGATTTTTAATTAAGTAAAAACAAATGTAGCCCTCCTCCCTTTGTAAGAATGAAAATATAGGTTACTTGCTTAATATAACAAATACAGATTCGCATAAATGGAAAAAATGAGTAAATTGATACAAATATTGCTAAACAATTTCGTCTGGTTCAAAAACTATAAAAAAATAAATAACGTTATCTTTTTGCAGAATTATAAAGTTTATTGTTATATTTTTACTTATCAAACTTATCAAATTTTGTTTAAGAATTCTAAAACTTCGTGTAGTATTATAAAAAATTTATATTTGAGTAATGCTGAAATTTGGTGTTAATTGAAGCGCAGACGGATTCAACAGACATGCCAATTAGGAGATAAGCCATTTTTTAATTTTTCAAGTAGACGAATTTAATTTATTTAATGTATGATGTATTTTTAATAATAACAATTAAATTAATAATGAGTTTTTATTGATTAATATGAATGGGTAGTTTGTGAGTCCGAAGAGTGGTTAGATGGATGATTAAAGATTTTCATGCAGATGAAAACAATTTTGTAATGGAAGGTAAAATATTTTAAATTAACATTCAGGTGCGTAGGAGTAGGGGGGCCAGGAGATCATTGGCTCGCCAAAATCTTTAAGTCCTGCCGACGAAATTCATTAGAAATCCTAATTGCCGGTTGTATTAAGGGTGCGATTTTAAGGCACTAAAACACTGTGCGCGAGCGGTATGAGGGTGTATTTTTAATAATTTTTTTCGAGCCAACGATGAATGGTTTTTTATTTATAGATACTAATATTCATTATATACATATAGAAGACACTACACAAATTTTTTGATTTGCTGTCTAGTTCTCGTCCTAATGATAGATCGTGCCCTTAATGTAGTGTAGAAGGTGACCTGCTTCTTTTCGATTTCCGTGCAAAATGAATCACCGTATCGCAAAAAAAAGACGTTTAATTGGCAAATTGGCGTCCGCAAATTTTTATCTCAAAGAATTTGATTCAAAAGTATAATTTTGATCGTGAACGATTTTTGAAACAATGTCTGGATATGTGTGTGTGTGTGTGTGTGACATTTTTTCGGCTACGATTACGAACAAACGCCATTGACAAACCAATTGACTTGAAATTTTGCACACTAGATTGAACAAACGGTGTAAAGAACTGATTAGATTTTGGTTGAAATCCCTCCACTGAAACCTCATTTATTTGCGTTTCATCGATTTTCTAATTACGCGCATGAATTGATTAACGAGATTCCCATGAATCTCTGAATGAATGACAAAAAAGGCCGGAGGGTGAATTAAAAAATTTAATTTGTTACTATTTATTTCTATTATTTCAAATGGGAAAGTCATGTGTTGTGTCACATCAGATTTTTTTAGGTCTATTTTTGAATTATCCATGCAATTCTTGTTTTATACTTGCAATTTACACCCTCAATTACTATAATTTTATTGGTAAATTGTTAAAATTTCAAAATTGTATTAAAGCCATAGCTCATAGAATTTTTTAAGTATTTTTGTTGTACTCTCAGATTTAATTTTAGTAAATTGACAAAGTTTCAAATATTTTAAACAAAATTTTCGTTATTTACGTCTCTAAAAAACCAACCCTCGGGGATTTGAATTTTTTTCCTATTTTTGGAGTACTTACGGGTTTAATGTTAGTATATTTAGAAAGTTTCAAAACTATTAAACAAAATTTAGTTTTAATTTCTATAAAAATCACCCTTTAGTGTTAAAATCCAATCATATTGCAGCAAAAATTATTAAGAAAGACTCCTAAGTGTCCTCCAGATAATTGCACATTCTGGATTTCATCACTAGTTTCTAGTAAATAGGCCGAAACAGTCGACAAATTTAATAATTGTTTTATTTTGTCCACAAGGAAACCGAGATTTCATATCCTAATACTAATCTGAATGCCACTGCAATATTATGAAGAAGATGAGACACAGCAAGGCTGGACCATTTGAAGCACCAAAGGCCACAATGAGCAGAAATAGAAACTATTTCTCTTCAACTATTTGCCCAATTTTGATTAACCCATTTTGTATATGATTAGATCTAACACAGAGAGCCAAGTCGTCACAAAATCCAAACTTTAAAATTGGTACTCCTAAATTACTTGATTAAAAAGCTATTTATTACGCCTTTAAATTTAGTGGCGTCATATATTGATAATCTTGTGAACTACAACTGTGTTTCCAAAACTTATGGAAGGTTTGTCTATCTGATATAATAATTAACAGGGCAACAGCAAACAGGGTCAAATTTATTACAAGTTAATTTACCTTAATTTCATTGTCCTATGAAGATATTTATATGCCAACTCTAAGCAATAGTTATCCTTATCATTGGCATAGGAAGCTCCCAGTAATTCCAGTGCTTCAATTTGTTTTTCCTTGTCAATTTCTGGACGTTCGACTAAATATTCAACAATATCGGATCTTGTTCTTTCGGCAGCCGCTTTTAAAGCCGTCATTCCTACATCATTAACAATAAATTGAGCACTATAGTCTAACAATTCCTTTACTATTTCAATGTGACCACTTTCGGCAGCAAAATATAAAGCTGTGGCTCCACAATGTGCTTTTTCGTTGGGATTTGCTCCTTTGACTAATAAAAACCTTACCTAAAATTTAAAAAGTAATTAAGTGAATGCACACATTTCAGTCGGAAATTTGTATTTACCACATCTAAATGGCCTTTGTAAGCCGCTATCATTAGACACGTATTATTATATTTATTTGCAATGTGAATATCAGCACAATGATCGGTCAAATATTTAACTATGTCTAATCTACCGTCAAAACATGCCGCCCTAAGTGGTGTGGAATTTGTTCTAGTGGGATGATTTACGTTTGCCCCAGCTTTTACTAATATTTTTACTACATTTAAGTGACCTAAAATAAAATATATTATTTATAAAGCTGTACTCCATTGATAAAATCAATAAATAACCTGCTCCTGCAGCACACCAAAGTGCACTAGCCCCCTCGATAACATATCCATCAAACTTAACAATTCCTTCTTGTTCGAGATCCAAATTAAATTTAGACAACAGCATTTTGACCACCTTTTCGTGTCCATACCTGGCAGCGATAATAAGTGGTGTACACCGCTGGCCATCATCTTCTACCATAGACTGAAACAATGAAACACATTAACAATAGAAACGTTGACATTAAAAACAGTTAAATGAACTTCTAATTATGCTGAAATTAGCCTGAAGTCCGTGCCAAGAAAAGGCACTGACCAGCATAACAATATTATTCCTTTGTTAGAAAAGGCGCAATTAATTATTTTAAAAAATTAATAAAAACTTACATCATTGAGGAGCCTATTAACGTCTGTTCTACTTTTGTCACCTAATAAAGTATACAAAGTCATAGCCATGCCATCCCTTGCGGCATAATATACACGATTTTTAAAACTTTCGTTCATTATTGTAAAGTTCTACACAACAGCACATAGCACAAATGAAAATCTATTTTCAACTGCCCAAAGGAGAGAAAAATATGCATTCACGCTTTTACTGACGTATAAACATGAATGATCAGCTGATTAAGCAAATGCGCATGAACTTCAAAAACAAAATTCTTGTTTCATTTTTTAGTATATTAGTTCAACTATCTCATTATTTATTATTTAATATGCCGCATAATTTTATTGACAGGCTTAAATATTCATTTGAATCAAATTTTAAGAAATACTTTTACAAGTTCCATATGGACCGTTACGACATCTAGTGAAAGCGTTTCAATCGAAATAGTATTCAAAAGCTGAAAATAGATTTTTGTTTGATAACAAAGAAAAGGAGCTGATCATTTTTGTATTATTATGGTATTATTCTTTTGTTTGTAGTGCATCTACTTGGATTTGGATTAAATGGGGATTTACCGGGGTTCAAAAAATATGCATTTTTTGAAAATAAATAAAATATGCAGTGGCTATTAGCACGGCCAAAGTGAAAAAAATTTGCATTTGTTTGGGCAAAGGGTAGTTGATTTTGGTTGAAAAGCGTTGCACGCATTTTCTTGACGGATTTGAAACAAGTTTGAAACAATCAAAATAAAACTTTTGTTATGAGGTTATGAGGTCCACGTTCAGACTCGGAAGTCGGTAGGAAGCTGATGATTTTCAGCCAATCACGACCCTGGTTGAGAGAGAGAGAGGATAAGGAATGTTAATATGCCCCCCGGACCCCTCGCAAATTAGTAGGAAATCCCCCAAACCCTGAGAGTTCCTCTCGGAGAGAAACCTCCCTCGGGGCCCGAAAGTAATAATTCGAACACGGGCCCGCACAGATCTTACTGCGTCACTGCACACCTGATTCGGTTTTAATCTTCTTGATTTATATGGACGGACACTAAATAATTTCGACAGAATCAGCAACCACACATAAGCTGGAAATAGACGAATTCCTACAATATGGCAGTTTTTACTTTTTAGATAGGTAAAGGTGGCCTGAGTTTAAACATAAACAAAAATATAAAACTCGATTATAATTTCAAATAAATTCATACCGCACTGTATATTATAGACTAGCGACATCTGAAAAGAAGTCAACAACAACAAGTATCATTTGAATTTGTTTGTAACTGTCATCGAAAGTTTTTTCGGGTGTGATCTCCGTTGCTGTTTCGATAAAATTATCATGGATCAAGTAATAACTTACAACAAGACATACCAAGAAAGGTATTTGGAATACATGGACGTTCTATCTGGTTATGAGGTGCTCTCAGTGAATGATATAAAAAAAGAATGGTCTTTGTTCATGGAATTGACTGTCGATTCAAGTGGTTGGCAAGCAGTTTGGAAGATTCCACGTTTAAAATGTGAAGAATTAAAAATAGGATTTCCTACAGTTGTCTTGGCTTACGTTGAAATGGTGGATTATATCGAAATTAAAGCAACGGTGAAGGTTTTAGCTGTTCAAGGAGACATACACATTCCCGATAGGCACATTGTGCCTTTGATGCAATTGTGGCCAACTAAAGAACAGGATAAAACTGTAGCTTTAAATTTAGAATCGACTTCTAACACGATAGACATGTACCGTTTTTTCTATCTGAATGTTTTTATGCCATGGGATATCCAAGAAGATACTTCCATAGATTGGTTAAGTAAGCATTTGGAATCACGTTTGCATTTATATTACGACATGAGAAACGGTAACATACCTAAGGCAACCGCTCAACATTTAAAAGGATTATTGAATGAAGCACACCGCTTACACGCACAACATCAATTTCTCGCAAGTCGAATCGATGATGAAAATGGGGATAGTAATAAAGAAAAAGATATGGACAACCTTTTCAATATGTATCTTCACATTTTACAAATTCGGAATGAAGTTGACATTTTCGAGGATCCAACTTTGCGTAAAGCATATTTTAAAAATCAAGTGCAAACACAATCAACAAATCTAGTTGGAACAAATCCAGAAAACTTTTTAGTTATAGCTAAAGGTAACGTTGATGATTATACGACGTTTTTAAGTAAAGCAAAAGCCGATGTCAAAAATGAGAATGTTAAGTTTATATCGAGTTTATATTCTGCATTAGAGAGTTCTAATGGAAACGACAAGATTATATTGAATCGTGGTCAACACACTCTCGGATCTTCCAATTCAATTTTATGTGGTGGTGTTTTAAAGGGTTTGTATTCCAAACAAGAGACCATCATTGAGTCGGTCAATGATGATATTATGTTGGATTGTAGTGGCAATATTTTGTTAGAAAATCTAACTCTAAATGTAAATGCGACTCAGTACGGTATAGTCGTTCGTGACGGTCACTTGACAATTAAAAATTGTAAAATCGTGGGAGAAGGCAAGTCTTCTATTCATCAAGGCATCATCGTTTTAGATGGTAGCAAATTGGAGATGATTGGTTGCGACATAAGTGGATTTTATACAACAATTGTTGGTAACTCAGGATCGACCATTAGTTTGGTCAAATGTGAAATTTCAACTGCAAATATTGGACTTAAACTTTACGAGAAGTCAAACTTGAAAGTGGAGCTTTCACGTTTTTCTAATTGCAAAGATTACGGAGTATGCATTGAAACTAACAATGATCTTGCAGAGGGAGTTAACAAAATGGGAACGTTTTCACTACTTCAAGCGTAAGTTGTTTTTATATTTTAAATTTTTTTGAATTTTGGTGGGAATAATTTAAGTTCAATAACTTTTTAAGACCTACTACGCATTCTTCCGTCTAAATTACGCCAGATTGTGAATGTCAAAGTAAAATATCTGATGTGGCACAACACATGATTTTCCCATTTACTAGTGGTATCAAATACGAAGGCTCTGGGGTTGTAGGGGTGGGCAAAATGTATTTCAAATACAAATTTCAAAATACATTTCAAAACAAAATGCATTCAAAATTTGTAGGTATATGAATAGTCCAGTCCATTATAGCATCAAAATAGGGGTATTTGTTGCAAAAGGTGGTGTAGAAGATTTTATTTTTTTAACTTGTATATATGGGTGCCAACATGTAAAAAATAAAAATGCTAACACGGGCGACCTTGGGAGAACTTTTGGCCTCCAAAAAACTCCAAATTTTAGGACTTTTCTCCTCCTAAACGGTGCATCCTAGCAAAAAAAGCTACGACGCGGCGGTTGAGGTTCAAATGAAAAATTTGGGAGCTCATTGAAAACGATATTCAAACTTTGACACTAATTTGACCAAAAAATCCATTTGGAACGTGTCTACGGCCCCCTCCTTTGAAAGTTTTTGCAAATTACTCATGCACCTCTGAAACCCAGCAGGTAGACATTTGATAAGTGAAAGGTGTGGTATGGCAGTGAAACCCAATCTTGGCGTGAGCTGGAGTTGGGAGAGTGGTTCACCTTTGTAATTTCTCAATGGAGCAAGGATTCAGCATGTTTATCTAATTAAGCCTATTGTTTAATCTGAATCACAAGATTATTTTTGATTACAGAATCCCAGATATATCGAGTGAAAATGTTACTGGAGAAAATAACGGAAAAGGTGATGTAGTCATAACACAAAAGTACAAATTGGAACCGATGGAAGACGTGTTTTCAACTCTACAACACGATTTAACAATTGTCGGTGATGAAAACTGTGATGAAGAAATGGACTTAAATACAAGCAGCGAAGATATTATTAATGATACCATTATTCATGTGCCAATATAAAAATTTCGAGTTGTATTCTTTATTTTTTAATGTTAAACTCAAATTTTTGTTAAGTTTATATATTATTTCTAGGTTAAGAGAGTCATTTTTATTTTCATCACTAATTTTACTAATTAAGAAAATTTACCTTATATAAAATGTTTTAAAATTTAACAATAATATTTGTATTAATAAAATTTTCAGTCTTCTTCCTTGATACAATTTTCCACCATAGTTTTCAAATTTGGATTTTCCATTGCTGCAGCTATTCGTTCCTTATCGTTTATTTGTTTATTTACTAGAAATGCAATAAATTAGTTTGTAAAAATTCTGGTTTTTTATTTTTAATCACCAATATTCATTAAAATCATACTGATTTTTATGAAAATTAGTATTAAAACATTTTGATAATATTTACTTTCATCTTCTGTCGAATGAGCACCTTTCTTGATATAAATATCCAGTTTCATTTTATGAGGAATACTTCTCTCTAATTTAATTCTTATACATAAACCTATGAGAGTTGCCAAAGAACAATGTGGAACCGTAGGATTAAATTCAATTCGTACTACGCTTACATTTCCAGGAGTACAATTTCCTACCTATAAATAAATGTTGAGGTTATTTGAGCGAGTTTAATTTGACCAACTTACAAGAACACCTTCTTCATATACCACATTCAGCTCCTCTAAAGTATTGGGTTTTTCAGGATCTTTTATGGTACGAATGAAATCTAATGAGTGCAAAAAACAAAAATATTAACTGCCAAATTAGGAGTAACTTTTCCTCACCAAAAACTGTATCGCGTAATTCATCACCGGAAACAGAAGCCTCCTGTTCCACCTTAACTGGAATTTCTTCTATTTTTTTACGAAAAAAAGAAAGAAACATTGTTAATTTTAGTTTAGTAAAATATTATTATTTTACAGCTGATCTAACCTTTAAACATGACGTTTGGAAATGTCAAATATCGAGGTCGAATTTTAAATTTGCTTTAAATAAAACGCGCCAAATGGCCGATAAAAATGCTGCTGATGCTGCTTGTGTATGCAAATGCCAAAATAAATGTGAATGTACCCCAGACGATTGTGCAGCGGTAAATATTAAAAATTATTAGACCTTGTTTATCAATAAAAAATTATCAATTAGTGATAATTATCAAATTTTTTATCACTTCTCAAGTGCCCAAGTGTGCAAATACTTTTATTTTTACTTGCGTAATTTTTAACTTAAAATTTTCTGGGCACATAGTTTTTTCTATAAATTCCTGTTATGTATAGTGTGAGGATGAAATGAAGGTCCTTGAAACTCGCCGTGTGTCGATTGCTGTAGATGTAACTTCCATAGCAAATGAACCACCTAAAAACGAAACGCAGGTGAGTACCTAATCGAAAATTTAATACTGGAGTGGATATGGGTCTAAAAGTAACTTCTTTAACACTTCGGAGATCTCAGTTTATTTAATACTCCGTAATATTTGATAATTAAATTATAAAATGAGGATAAAGTAAACCGGACCGTCGCGTCGCGTCGTGAGTAGGGCCATCTGGAGTGTTGCGATTTACGGGGCACTATTATTATTATTGTCTCAAAGGGTGTGGTTAATTTAATCCACCTGCACTGAAGCAAGCTAGCTTATTGTACGCCGTCCATGCTGAGATGTTAGATGGATTGTGAGGTGAAAACCTATCAGATAGATCTTGATAACTCAAGATCATAAATATAATTTCTGATGAGACCATTTCTAAAAATAAACGTTTTCCATTAATATTGAAGAGGTTTTAGAATTTGCTATTTTTCGGGAGAGGCTGAACTCCTAGAGAGCGCGTCTTCGGATGGTGGATAGGGGAATGCTCGGCCTTAGGGCATGGTAGGAGGGAAATTAAATACCTCCCGTGGACCAAACAACCCGACCGACACCAGCCTAGCAAGCTATCTTGGCCGTATCAATAATGATCAAAGTACTAAGAACGGCATCGGAACTGGATGGACTAAACGGATGACGACAGGGCAAGGAATAAGGCATAAACGATTTAAGATTGGCGACTTGGAACATAATATCATGGAACATCGCAGATAAGTGGTCACGGAAATAACAGAAAAGAAAATAGACATTTTCGTACTGTCCGAAACGAAGAAAAAAGGTAAAGGAACTCACGGATATTGCGACTATATCATGATCTACAAGTTAGATTGCTGTTCAAGTATGGTGGTGAAGCGCTAGAAAATCAATTAACTCAGCTCATAAAAATTGTGTATTCAACTTAAGAAATCATCCATTACGATCCCAATACTCAAAAAGGGTGATAAGAGGAGAACCCAGGATAACCCGGAGAACTATAGAGGGATAACCTTATTCAGCTCATCTGTACTGAAACGAATTACAAAGGTGACGCTACACAAACTAAATGACCACATGCAAAATTAATAATGAGCAACAATGTGGCTTCCATAAAGATAGATCCACGACAGATGCAATCTTTATAAGGCGCTATCAGATATGCGAGAAGTCCATCGAATACAACACCCCGGCTTTTATGTGCTTTGTTGACCTGACAAAGGCTTTTGACAAAGTAAGACTGGTGGATGTTACAATGACATTAAAGAAAAAGAAAATACCGCGGTCTCTCATCAATATGATAAAAAACATACAAAAACACAGAAACCCGGATCAAGGTGGAAACAATGGAACGCGCTTATATATAGAATGGGAGACGAACGATGGGCGGAAAGTTGGGTGTCATCGTCGATTGAATCACCACTAACAAGGAGACACTACAGTGAGGTACCTACCAATCGGGATTCCAATTTTTTTGGTGATTCTATGAGCTAAAAAAATTATCACTTTCTCGGCGTTTAGTCCAATGGCCCTTCGTTTTTGAGTTATGAATTTTTAAAAATGCCATATTGGGTTAAGGTGGCCGAGAAATTCACTTAAAAACACTAAATCCGCTAGGTGCCGCGACTGTAGCGCGAATTCCCCATAGCAGCTGAGGGGTTGAAATTACCCATAGTTTGAAACAATCCCTTTCTTTAGGGATCCAGCAGGTTATTTAAAAAAAAACATACATACATTTGTTACTATAAGGATTTCAAAAGACATTTTCCATTCGACACAAAACTCAAAAAATAGAAAACTTTAGCATACCGACTTTGTGAAATAATGTTCTGCAAAGTTGACGCTACAACTAGAATCCAAATTTGGGCTTTAAAAATGTAGGATGAAAAAAATATAGCTAAAAATTCTAAAAAAAAAAAAATATTTTTGCTATATTTTTTTTTTAAATCACTCACCGTGTAGTTTCAAACTTATGCTTTTTGAATCTGTTTTCAGAATTTTTTTAAATTTATTCGTTTTTAAGATTTGTGTCGAAGAAAAAAAAAACCAATTTCTCGGCCACCTTAACTGTTATTACTATTAGCTATTATTACAAGAAACCGTGGTTGTCTAATGGTTAAGAATTTGGAATGGTAATTCGTAGGTCGTTAATTTTTTAATTCCGATAATAAATTTCATAATTTATACAACAACAAAATCTCAGGACCGATGCGTTACAACTCCAATATATTATGCTAAACTTATGATAAAACCAACCCATTTCAAAAATTCATAACTCAAACACTAAGAGCCATTGGACTAAACCCCGATAAAGTGATAATTATTTTAACTCATAGAATCACCAAAAAAATTGGGATCCCGATTGGTGGGTACCTCACTGTAGTGTCTCCTTGTAAGATGAGGTCACAATTGGAAAGACAGGCAGTGCCTTATTAAAGAAGAAGCTAGTTTTTCACATTAATTTGCCTGTTTTTTATTGTTTGGAGGGACCATGGCCTCTCTTGTAACCACAACTGACAAAATTTAGAAATATTATAAAATATACTTTTTTCCATACAAATTCTTACAAATTACAAAATTTGCTGGTTTGTTAATTGATTGAAATTGGATTCGTTTCGCTATTTTGTTTTGATTAGTATGAAATACCTTCGGGATTAAATTGAATGATCGTAGCTTTTTACGTTATTTTGAGATACCTACCAAAGATGATGTATATGGGGCCCAGTCCAGACACTCCGTTCAACAATTATGTTCATTGTTCAGATAATTCAGTCCGTCATCGAGACTTGCTTCAAAACTAATTTTTTTTACTATTTAATACCATAGCTGCCACGAGCATTAAATTTAACTCACATTTTGATTTCCCCTGGCGCCGCGTGAGTTAAAAACAATGCACATACATTCGCGTGGTTTCTCCCTTTTAAGTGACACTTTACTCCCGGAAATGCAAAAAGAGAATTTAATACATCCAAGATAGTCAGTCTTAATTCTTTCAACTCCAAAAACACTTATTATAACTTAAAAAAAAGTCTTTTAGCCCCATATTAGCTCCACTGTGATAAAGTAAATGTGAGTTAATTTTCAGAATGAACAGCCTTCCAATAAATGTACGCCACGAACAGCAGAGGTAGTACTGCTTTAATTTTTAACTCTTCAAAGTACACTAATTATTATTTTTCAAGGATGCCGACAAGGGAGCAAATGTTAAACGACCTTGTAATTCTCCTAATCCAACTAAAATTTGCATGGGAAATCAGAAAAGTGTAGACACAGAGAAAGAAATAAATAAACCACCAGAACTCAAATCACCAAGAACTAGTGCAGCAAAATTATTTTCTAAAAGGAGCAACAGTGTACATTCGCTATCAGCAGTAAATTCAGAATATGACGGCGACGAATGGGATCGCTTTGGACTATTTGTAGCTTCCGAATGTAAATCCATGACCAAAGAAAACTCGAAAAACTTTAAGATAAAATGTTTAGAGTTAATCTTGGAGTATCAATAATTTTTTACACTTGCAGAATCTCGCAATTTTTTGTATGGAGATTTTAAAATAACTTTTTAAGAGGCCCTCATTTTAAAAAACAACTCGGGGAAGGGAAACATAAGTAATTTTAAATAATTATTTACTAAAATATAATTAAATACACCATTAAAAGTAACTGAAAAAAAATTAATAAAACGTTACAATTAACTTTTCTCTTAAATAAAACTACAAACTAACAACGGTAATAATTAATTGATGTTAGTAAATTGTTACTATAAGATTTCGTAATCTACAATTATATAGAACATATTTTATTTACACTATGGTAAAAAAAGCAAAGCCCTGTTTTTACTTTTTAAAATAGTAAATTGTATTTTGAGTAAATTGTTTCTTGCATTTATTTCAATTTTTTATACTTATATATTTTACAAACGAGCATGCCAGTGTGCAAAGAACAAATTTAATGCGCTTTAAATTCTTTTAATTTGGTTGTGGCTTACGACGCCCAGGCTTCCAATTCCTTCATATCGTCATCATCTTCAACTTTTTCTGGAACAAATCAATAATGTTAAATTGCAGCAGATATCAGTTACCTATCAGGCGGACTGGGGGGGGGTCAGTTAGAATACCCACTAGGCAGAGTGAGAAAGTTAAAAGTTATATATTAGGGTAAAGTGGGGTAAATATGAAACAAAATTTAAAACTTTCTATTTTTTTAACACTTTTGCTAAATTGGCAAGAAGCGTAACTCGAATACCGGCTTTGTTACTGCTCAATTAGAAAATAAAACTGTGAGATACAGCTTTGTTCCACTGATTATCTCTGAAGTTATTGGTCGTAAAGTAAAAATTTTTTTACCATAAAAAAGGTATTTTTCTAAGGATTACAGCGGTAGTCATAACTCAAATATGACGTAACTCGAATTACGGCTTTGTTCCTTGGGGGTGTCAATATGAAGTAATAAATACACACAGAATATCTCGCCTTCAGCTTTTGCCATAAATTACCTGCCTTGTTTAGTAAAATGTTCCTTTCCATGTTTACTATGTAATATACCATTTTTTTGTCAATGGCGAAATCAGCTTTCAACTGTCTTTTCTAAATTAGAAATTGAATGTTCAAAATACTGTACACTCAAAAATTAGTAATATGATTCAACATTTTTGGCGATAGTGAAAAGATATGATTAAGTATTTATGGCTTATTAAATAAATTTCAATGTTGACAATATGATTATCTTTGAAATTAAACTATATGGAACAATAATCACACAGACCAAAGTTTAGAGGCCATCCAAACTAGCGAATTTATTTCTAAAATTGTAGACTTACTAGCTGGAACTCTCGCTTTAGCCGGTTCAGCTCTGGGTACATCGGGCAACGTTGTTGTAGATTCGGGGCCAACTTTGAGAAGTTCATTTTCTAGTGATTCTTGTTCTAATTCTTCAAGCTCCTTTTCTAATTCATCTTCATCGACATCCGTTCCAAATGCTACAGGGTTGCTAATAGCATCAGAAATTTCTCTGGCAACATCTTGTTGTTCGGCAATGTCATCCATCATGTCATGTACTTGATCCACATCCCTGGAATTAAAGAAATTTAGCAAAAATTGTATATTAACAGTGACTTTTCTATTAAAAGGCTTAATCGTTACTTATAATCAATTACTTACATATGCTTATGAGCATCTTTAAGAGCATCAGCAGCATCCTTCATAGTTGTCAAAACGGCGGTGTTCGTATTAGCGCCTTCCAACGCTTCACGTTGCATCTCAATTGTACTAAGGGTTCCATCGATTTGTTCGAGCTGTTTCGCATATCTCTTCTTTCGCTTAAGAGCTTGAATAGCTGCTCTTTTATTTTTCGATGCATTTTTCTTCGCAGTGTCTATTTCAAGTTCTATTTTTTTTTCTAAAAATTCTTGTTTCTTAATTAACATTTCTTCGGTTTCTCGCAACTTTTGTATCGCCTCTCCCGTAGTCGGGGCTTTGTCCTCCTTTTTACCTCCAAAAAGTTTACCAAAAAAACTCATTTTACTTATTTATTATTAACAGATAATCAAAAATGAATCACCGATCTCTTCACCAATTTACAAAGGCATACGCAATATTCTACGTACGAGCAGCGCTATGACTAATGAAAAAAGTTCAATAACTGTCACCTGCCATTGACAGTTGGTACAACAGCAACAACGAAGAACTCAGCAACGTTGCCAAATTTAAAGGAGAATGAAATGAAAGATAACCTATGAAGATAATCAAGTTGTTTTATTTTTTAAAAAATTTTCGTAAAATTTTAACAATTCAATCATATCGCTAAATTTTCCATAAACACAAGCTTCTTCAAATTGAAGCCATTTAAAATCCTGATGCTCGTCCGATAGTTGAATTTGAGCCTGCGGATTGATAAGTTCGGCAAGCCAATAAACAACACGTTTGGGTTTTCCTTTAACCGGATAATTTAAAATTTGTTTAGCATCTTCGTAAATTTTTAAATCTGATTTAGAAAGGCCCGATTCCTCCTTTGTTTCTCGCAATGCAGTTACCATTTCATCCGTTTCGCCGGGATCTACATGACCTTAAAGTAGTAACAAAAGCGATAATCATATTTAATTATTTTCTCATAATTATGTTTACCCTTGGGTGGAGTCCAATGATGTTCGCCGTATGAGGTTTGTAATAAAAGGTATTCAATTTTACTTGCATAATTTCTAAATATTACCAAACCTGCTGCAGTTTTTATTGACATTTTTAAAATCTTGTTAACTACTTCCCTTCAGTGTTGTGTTGCCAGTTTTAACTTTAGTAATATTATATACATACAACGACGTAATTATTTATTGACACGATTGATGAAATAAAACTGTCGGCGCATTAGATCCACAGATTAGATCATAAAGGTATTTGTATTTCTAATCTGATCTGATGTCAGTGCATTCATACAGGACCGTCCTAAAATTTGTAGCTCCCTGGGTTAAGAACAGCATGTGTCTTGTGGATTTCCTGGATGCACGAAATAAGATGTACCAAGGGCGATAATAATCATGCAATAATTTTGGTTAATGATTTACGAAAGTGTGTTGCTTAGTAACTTTCCGACGCCGTAGGCGGAATGAAATGAAGATATTGATAAAATTATAGAAGAATCAACACCTATAAACACTAAAAATAGTCAAAAATATGTTTGGAAGCTCTTTACTAATTTTTGTGATGTAAGAAAATATTATACTCAATGGAGACAGGTCAGTTAGTGAAATATCGTTGATTCTAAAAGACTGGGCAGTAAATATGAAACAACGAAATGGAGAAGAATACATCAAGGAGTCCACAGTAAAAACCATCTGGAATATTACTGCAAAATTGGTTCAAGAAAAATACAATCACAAAAATATTATTCTGGATCCATTTAACAGCATTGTCTTTAAACAAGTCCATGACGCTCGCAATGGTAAAAGAAGAATTTTACAAAGTATGCCCAAAAATGCAAAGTTAGTTCCACGCCAACATACCAAAAAAATACAATTATGGAATTGTATCCTGGAAAAGAAGGATTACAGCGAAAGTTTTATCATGTTGTAGCAGTTTTTAATAAAACATGGTGATGCAAGTAATTGTGCAAGTAGTAAGTGGCTTGTCAGAAATGAAGATCAGGATGCCCAGTTTGATTATTCCATAAATTAATGTCGACAAGGAGCACCTCAATAAAAACCAACAGATTGTTTTTAAAACCAAATTCTAAGTGTAAAATTGAAACTGACAACTGGTACTGGTACGTTAATTCACCAATAGGAAAAAATACTTTATTAAAATGGACCAAATCTACTGCTGATCAAATTGGATTAGACGATCGTGGGGTTTAAAGGGGCCCTTTAAATTTTGATGCAAAAACATGTTTCAACAGTTGGCGCGCCCTAAAATATTAATCTTTTCTCCTTATTTTTTCTCCAATACAGAATTCTAAAAATTTATAAAAGTCATATGAATAAACGATTACTAATTTAGGTTATGAGGAAGTTTGAACTTCCAAAGTTGAATATTTACAAGTAGGTATATACAAAAAAGATATTCATATTTGAAAATATTGAATATTTTTTAAAATATTTAACTTTGAATGTTCAAACTTCCTCATTACCTTAATTAGGTAATTAATTAGACTAATTGAATCGGTTATTGTTGAAAGGGGACTACTCACTTTTTGATGTTTTGAGATAATCGCTAAAAACTGTTTTTTGAACAAATAGAAACAAATTTTACATTTTTAACAATACTTGATGGTTCTATAGAACCCCATGGTATTTTTGGATGTATTTTGAAAACATTTGAAAATCGTTATATCTATAAATTTGAAGGTCAAAGTTTTTTGAGTTATCCCCTTTCAACAATAAAAATTTTATTTGTTTGTTTTAGAAGTAAATTAGTCATTATTTTTGAAAATTTTATTACACAAATATTTAAAATGCAATGAAAACTGTATAAAAATTCCTTCAGAATTAACCATTTTCTTATAGTATTTTTGGCCATCATTCTATAAAATTTAGAATATCGTTCGTTGTTACTTGTTTTATAGTAAATTTTTTGTAAAAAATGATATAAGAAGATCCCATTCACCACCAAGCAACGCATCCATCTCGAAAATATAGAAATTCACCTTTACCAAAAAAAGTCAAAAAGTGAGTTATCCCCTTTCAACAATAACCGATTCAATTAGTTATCAGACAGTGTTATAAGGTCTAAAAGTGTTATCGATAATCTCTAGTAGGTCAAATGGGGGTCATTTAAGTAATATCATATTTTATACGTAATTTTCATACGTTTACTTTATATTGACGCCAATAAAACTAAATTTTACAAAAATTTCTTGTGTTTTTTTTAATTAAATTACTTTTCCACTTCGATTTGGATCATTTTCTACGACTAAACTACAAAAACATTTGTATTTTAAGAGCAATGTCCAGTGCTACACTGAATAATTTGTGTCTCATGTCATTTATTTCCAGGACGTTACAAAAATTTAAATAATTGCTAGCATTACAGAATCTTTCAAAATTTTTTTATGTAAAAACGCTAAAGGAAACTGATTTACTTATTTGAACATCGCGTAATTCGAAAACTAAGGTTGGAAGGGGGGGGGAGATTCCCATGTTCTAATTTTCGAGTAACGTGGAATTCCAATAAATAAATCAACTTCCTCAAAACGCAGTGGCTATTGCTCTTGTCTTAAGGTTAGTTTACAATTTTGACAGTGACAGATTTGTGACAGAGATTGTGACTGATGACAAGCAGTCGCAGTGCAGTCAACAGCGAGAAACAGTGTTGCCAAGGTGCAATTTAATTATTTTATCTATTAATTTTTTTAGTTCAACAAATAATCTGAGCTTTGCTATTCCCAATCTATCCATATTCATGGAAAATTGACCAAGGTATAGTCTAAATTGGTTTGTACATTAATAAAAATAAATAATATATATATCTATTAGGACTGCTTTTTTGCATTGCAAGGTAAGTGAACGCCTCACAACACATCAAGCTACAGTTTAACTGCTTATCCGTTCCCATTTGCCAAGTCTCCTTGCTAGACTTGGTCATGGTTCCATGAGCTTTTTTGTTTTCTTTACAGGTGATGAGGAGCTGGCCCATCAACCCGACCCCCAACGTGGAGGACCAGAGAGACGGCCAGAATAAAGTTCTTACTTCACCCGGATTCGAACCGGGCATTTAGCGTTCATAGTCAACTCGCGTGACTACTATGCTCCGACCGTCGTATAAATAAAATAAATATATTAAATAATAAAAAAGTCCGATCTGCGGACTACTCACCAACCCGTCTGGCCAGCGTGGTGAGTTTTGGCCAAACCAAACCTCCATAATATGGAGAGGCTAATGTCCAGCAGTGGACAGAAAAAAAAAAGGCTGATAACGAACGAACGAAGGAATAAAAATAAGGTATTATTCTAAATTGCCAAAGAGAGCAATGTTCAACAAATAACATAAGAACAAACGTCTGCATAAGAACAAACAAAGCTGAACGCAAAAGTAAGACAAAGAAAACGAGTAAAACTAAAGTCGTAAATAGACTAGAAAGACTGAAATGGTTTGGACACGTATTGAAAATGGCATACAATTGATGGACCAGGCGCTCATTCTTTTAAGTTCACCAGGAAGGAAGAAGAAGGGAGGCAGTAAAAAAGAAGAAAATTTCGGACAACACAAAAAAATTATTTTGCAACTTTTAAAGAATTATATAAAAATTTAGTTCTATATACAAAGATCAAACTCATTCAAAACTATTTCTAATACCGACGACTGACGGGACCTCTTGAGAAGTCGCTAATACGTCTCAAAAAGGAAGGAACGTCTTGTTTGGCATCGCTTAAAACTTTGGCCATGGCGTCCTTCAAACCGTTATTTTTTCGGGTGAAAAGTGACGTCAATGCATCTACATTTCCAGCACGTCCAGTACATCCAATTCTATGAACGTATTCGTCAATATTACAAGGCAAATCGTAATTAATCACATGTTTAACAGTTAGAATATCAATTCATCTGGAAGCAACAGCGGTAGCAACAAGAATTATTGGTCTTCTACCCGACCTAAATTACCTCAAAGCTTCTTCACATTCTCTTTGTGAACGATCACCATGAATAGAAGAAACGGAAAAACCTTCATCATACAAAAAGTTTTCCAACTCATCAGCACGTCTTTTAGTTTCAACAAACGCAAGCGTAAGACAATCCGCCGAAGGCTTCTTATTTCCACTACCTAAAATTATCAAGTAAACTCGAGTTTTTATCACGCTCATCAATCCAAGCAACACTCTGGGTAATATTTTCCGAAATGGATCCTATACGACCCACAGCTAAGAAGATAAAATCTTTCAAAAATTCGCGTGCTAATCTTTGAATGCGGGATGGAACTATGGCCCAGAACATAATAAGGGTTTGACGGTCCCCAGTTTTATGCATACTTGCATTCTGCATAATTTTTCTAATTTGTGATTTGAAACCCATGTCGAGCATACGATCAGCTTCGTCGAGAACTACAAATCGACAATTTTCTAATCCAATTTTACCACGCTCGATTAAACGACCAGGAGTGGCTACCAAAATTTGGCATCCTCTCTCCAAATCCCTTAATTGATCCACGATGTTAGTTCCACCATATGCAACACATGGTCTCACGCGAGCACAGTAAGCAAACTTCTTGCTTTCGTCGTAGATTTGTGTTGCCAATTCAAGGGTATAGGGGCTAAAACTAGACCAAGTGGCTTCTGCTTGCTACCATAACCACGATTTTCGTTTGTGCTTTGTGGCGGCCCTTGTTCGTAGATTTGGTTTAAAATTGGAATAAAAAAGGCGGCAGTTTTTCCGGATCCAGTTTGGGCGCATGCCATTAAATCTCGTTTAGCTATAACCAAAGGAATTGCGTACTTTTGTACAAGTGTGGGACCTTCCCCTTAGTCCATAATAAGTATATCAAATTTGGACTTTTTAGATTATTAAATTTAAGGATTCTCTTGGCATATTACTCTCGGTGGGTTGCCATTGCCTTCCAAATATATTTTTACAGCAGTCAAAATTCAGACTGTTTTGATACAGAAAATGAATTTAATCACGAAATTACTTCATAATCAAACATATAAAAGGCCATCACCTCTGCTTGTATCTCTCAAACACTACGGATTTACTCCTCAGGAAATGTACTCTAAACTTTTCTAAACAAGATGAGGTTGGATCTTGGATCATTATATTAGAAAACTCTTATAGAGGCACGTAAACACAAACCGTAACGACGCAGACAACAGAAATAGTTTTATAATCTGCACACAGAGAAAATCGCATTTAAATTAACTTTTAGGATACAAATTTTTTATTAGTTTTTTTACTACAAGTTTCCGTAATCTACAATAATATAGAAGATATTTTATTTAAAATATTTATTTAGAGGTATACGCCACGGCAAAAAAGTAAAGCTCTGCTTTTAATTTTATAATATAATACGTATAATAAAAATAATAAATTGTTCTTTATGTATTTTACCATAATAATAATAATTATATTTTACAATCCAGCATTCAGCGTGCTAAGAGTAAATTTAGGCGCTTAGAATTGATTAAAGATTGGTTATATTTTACGATGCCCATGCTTCCAGTTCCTTCAGGTCGTCATCGTCTTTAACTTTTTCTGAAACAAATCAAAAATGTTTAGCCGAAAATATTTATTTCTAAAATTGTCGACTTACTAGCTGGAACTCTCACTCTAGCAGGTTCAGCTGTGGGCACATCGGGTAATGTTGTAGATTCGGGTCCAACTTTGAGAAGTTCATTTTCTAGTGATTCTTGTTCTAATTCTTCGAGTTCCCTTTCTAATTCATCCTCATCGACATCCGTTCCAAATGCTACCGGATTGCTGATAGCTTCGGAGATTTCTTTGGCAACGTCATTTTGTTCTGCAATGTCATCCATCATCTCATGTACTTCATCAACGTTCCTAAAATTATAAAAATGTATCAATAATTTAGATCTATTTATAAAATAGTAGGTATATGAAACTGTAGATTGTGACCTTTGTATTTAAAACACTAACTCATTATAGTTAATTACTTACATGTTCTTATGGGTTTTATTAAGGGCATCCGCAGCATTCTTCATAGTTGTAAATACTGCAGTATTCATATGACTGCCTTCCAATGCTTCACGTTGCATCTCAATTGTACTAAGAGTTCCACCGATTTGTTGGAGTTGCTTCGCATACCTCTTCTTTCGCTTAAGAGCTTGAATAGCTGCAGCCTTATTTTTCGATGCATTTTTCTTAGCAGTCTCTAATTCAACTTCTATCTTGTGTTCTAAATAGTCATGTTTTTTAATTAACAGGTCTTCGGTTTCTCGCAACTTTTGTATCGCTTCCGCAGTGGTTGGAGCTTTGGGTTCTTTTTTACCTCCAAGTTTACGAAAAAAACTCATTTTACTTGTTTGCTGTGGATTAGTAGACAACAAGAAATTAATCGTCGATCTCCAAAATAATGGCTTACAATAATTATTATCAAAGGTATGCACAATATTTTACTTACGAGCGCTATGATCAACACAAAGTAGTTTAATAATCATATATCATCCCGTTATCAATTAACGCATATCTATAAGTGACAAATTACAAGTATAGATAATATAATAATATGGTGAAAATTAGCATCAGATTAGAATTTGAGATTTGTGTTTTTAGAAACATAAATAAATTTAGTAATGGAAAAATAAATTTGAATTTTCACGCACTTTGAAGTGTTTGGTTTTCTGTGGACGTCTTCTATTGTACACTACAAACAATCAGTAAAACTTTTATGTTTGTTTTCCAAGGTTTGAGGGTTTTGAAATCCACTTCCAAAATGATTAATAAAACTATACAAAATTATAACTTGATAAAATTTCGAGCATATTTTGTATTTTACACCTAAGAACCACTGACAATAATTTTATGTCCAAATTGAAGGGATAAGCAATCGAAATCAACCCCAACGCTGTTACTTAAAAATATCTATTTTTCTATTAGGTTAATGCGTAATTTCGTAGTTTTTACTGTTTGGCGGCGGCGGCGCCTGTAGCGCCGGCGTCGTCATGCAAATTCGATCCGTTCCCAACTTCAAACATAAAATATGTATATGCTATGTGACATTTGAAAGATATAAAACATAAAATTTATTGTATTTTGAAGGTTATTGAAAATTAAGAACTCGTGTTTAATTAAAATTTTATATACTTACCTAATTAAAATTTTATAAAAAATGTTGAAGTTAATTGAGCGTAATAATAAATTAGATATAATTTTTGAACTTTTTTCCGTTAGAAATTTAATAATAATAAACATTTAGATCGAAACTTTTTATTATCTCCTTTTTACAAAAGTTTCTTTAACGCAAGAACAAGAAACATTATTATTAGGTACCATGATTATGTTGTAGATATTAACGCAGTGAATCTATTTAATGCTAACTCGAATCTATTTATTAAAAATATATTGAACGTAAATACATTAATAACAAAACGTATTTATTAATTGACATTTTTTGTAACTAAGAAAAATATAATATTATCAAATACTAAGGTGGGTTTACTTTATTATCACACCCCCACTTAAACCCATATTCATAGCACAAAATATTAGTTTTGGACTAGGAACTGCCTTCGTCAATGCGTCTGCCACCATTTCTTCGGTTGGCGTGTATACCACATTTACGAGTCCTTTTTCAAGAACGTCACGAATAAAGTGAAATCGTATATCGATGTGTTTCGATCTAGGCTTGAAAGCATCGTTCTTGGCTAAATGTATTGCCCCTTTGTTATCGCAGAAAACTTTAACTGCTTCATTTGACAATCTTAGTTCAAGTTCTTGTCCAAATTGTATTAACCAAATAGCTTCTTGAATGGTTGACGATAAAGCCATATATTCAGCCTCGGTGGATGAAAGGGCCACTGTTGGTTGTCGACGGCTGCCCCATGAGATAGCTCCATCTTGTAATTTGAATACGTACCCCGTACATGATCTTCTTTTATCCAAATCGGAAGCCCAATCTGAATCCGAATATCCCTCGATATTCAAAGAACCAATTTTGCTGTATTTTAACTTAAATTTTAATGTCCCCTTTAAATATCTCATTATACGTTTTACAGCTACCCAGTGAACTTGCTTAAAACAATTATTGTAACGACTTACATCTCCTACGGCAAACGCTATATCAGGGCGAGTTCCTTGAACTAGATACAGCAACGCTCCAATTGCCTGTTGATACGGTATTCTTATTAGTTCATCGTCCTTTTCAGATTCTTGCGACATCTGCTTCGATAATTTTTGATTAGGATCAGATGGCGTCGATAAAGCATTACAATCTTCCATATTAAATTTCTTCAAGATTTGATTTATGTAATTTTCTTGATCGAGATAAAGATTACCTTCATCATCTCGAGAAATTCTTATTCCAACACAATATTTTGCTTCTCCAAGGTCCTTCATCTTAAATTCCTTTGATAACGAGCTTTTAATCATTTTTCTTTTAGTTTCATCTAACCAAAATATTAAAAAATCGTCTACATAAACGGCGATGATCATCACTATTACTTTTTCTTCTAGTTGGACGTACACACATGGATCGGCTCTTGACCTTTTAAAACCAAACCTTTTTAAAGCTTGATTAAGTTTTAAATTCCATTGCCTTCCGCTCTGTTTTAATCCATACATTGCTTTTTTTAGTTTGCATACCTGCGATGTTTCGTTACTGAATCCTTCGGGTTGATCTATATAGATTTCCTCATTTAAATCCCCTTGCAGAAATGCGGTTACTGCATCCATTTGATCTATTTTTAAACCAAGTTTTGCAGCTATAGCTATTAAATATCGAATTGATCCATATCTTATTACTGGTGAATAAGTCTCCTCATAGTCCAGACCTGGTATTTGTGCATATCCTTTTGCAACCAACCGAGCCTTGTATCTGACTATGTTGCCGTCTTCGTCACACTTTTTTTTAAACACCCACTTTGTCTTTAAAACATTTTTGTTGGACGGCAAATCGACTAGAGTCCACGTTCCGTTTTCCATTAGCGAATCAAATTCATTTTTCATTGCATTTAACCACTCCGCTTTATTTTTACTATTAGTTGCTTCATGAACAGTTAATGGTTCTTGGATTGATTCTGTTGCCAACATGACAAAATCATTTTGAAAGCAAACGGGCAATTTTTTTTCCCTTACTGGTCGTTGAAATAGTTCTTCATCGTCTTGCATCGTTTCTTGAATCGAAACCCCCACTGAATTCAGATCCTCTGTAATTCGATCCTTTTCCACATCCTTGATTTCATTTCCGTTTTCTTTTGATGTAATGCTAGTAGATTCGTTCTCTACTTCTTCAATATTGGAATGTTCAGCCTTCGTTGGAATACAGTTTATTTTTGGACTTTCAAAAAATACGACATCCTTAGCCTTCGTTATTTTTCCTGATTTTTTATCGATTAGGCGATAGGCTTTTGTTCCTTCGCAATATCCTACAAAAAATAATTCTTTACCTTTAGCATCCCATTTTCTTCGTTGAACTTTTGGAATATGAGCAATCGTTTTCGTTCCAAATATTCTTAAGTTTTTCAAATCCACTTCAGATTTTGTCCAAATTTCTTCTGGCATCTTCCCTGTCGATTTTGCTGGCGATCGATTTATTAGGTAAACTGCTGTGTTGACAGCTTCCGCCCAAAATTTCTTCTCAAACCCTGAATCAAACAAAAGACATTTTGCTCTTTCCACAATGGTACGATTCATTCGTTCTGCTCTGCCATTTTGTTCTGGAGTGTGTGGAATAGTCGTTTGGCTGATTATTCCGCACCTTTTTAAGAAACTTTGAAAATTGTGATTAACGTACTCACCCCCGTTGTCTGATCGTAAAATTTTCACCTTTCGTTCGGTTTGATTTTCAACCATCGACTTGAATTCTTGAAAAGTTTCAAAAGCTTCGCTTTTATTTTTTAAGAAGTACACAAATACTTTTCTTGAAAAATCGTCTATAAAAGACATGAAATACTTTGCTCCACCAATCGATTCATTTTCCATTGGGCCGTTCAAATCGCTATGCACCAAATCCAAGAAATTGCTTGCTCGTTTCTCTGATCGTTTGAAGGGCAATTTCGCCTGTTTGGATTTGGCGCACACTTCACAATTTATTTGCGTTTCATTTGAACTGAATGTAATACCACCAACTTTGTCTCTTTTCATATTCTGAATGTCACTACAATTCAAATGGCCTAATTTTCTGTGCCAAGTCACTAAATTATCTAATTGTCTACTTGCACTCATCCCGTATACTGTTTTTGTTTTCAATATATACATACCGTCAATTAAAATTGCCCTTGCGATTTTGTTGTTGTTGCGGTTCAATACCGCAATACCGCAACCGGTTTTATCAAATTTAACTTTGTTACCCGATTCTGTTATTTTTGAAACAGATAACAAATTTGCAGCGAAACTCCGGAACAAAAAGTACATTGTTTACCTTAATAATTTCATCGTCACAAATTATTTTAGTGTCACCAATACTTTTTACCACTAATTTATCATTATTTGCAGTGCTAATACTTTTCGTTGGTGTCGACCTAGTATTCGTTAGCCAATGCTCATTAAAAGTCATGTGCTGTGATGCACCCGAATCTAAAAGCCATTCGTTGTCCTTTAAATCCCTAGACATGAACATTCCATTAAATGCATTTTCATTTTTAACTACAGCTTGTTTTTCTGGGCATTTATTTGCAAAATGGCCCTGCCTTTTACACTTAAAACACGTCACTTTCGTTTGCGATTTTTGTTTTCTTGTAAATTTCTTCCCGAAAAACGCCTGCTGCTCTTTTCCATTTACCGATGGACTGATTTCATACAAACGGGTTTTTATTCCATCCCCCGTAATTTTTATCCCGGAACTTTCTATACCCATTATAAATGGTTTATAGTCGTCTGTAAGTCCTGCTAATAAAAATGACCCTATATATTCCTCTGAAATCTGGAAGCCTATTTCAGTTAACTTATTTGCCGTTCCAATAATTCTGTTAATGTAGTCATCCATTGACGAACAAGATTCCAAGTTTGTTGATATTAATGTCCTTAATAAACCGATACGCCGATTCAAACCTTTGTCCTCGAACATAGTTTTTAAAACTTTCCATATGTCCAATGCAGTTATACACGATTGTATATGCACATACAAAGCTGGTTCGATTGCTAAAACTAATTTGGCTTTTGCCTTCTTTAATTTCGTAGCATCCTTCTCGGTATCATTTTCCTCAATACATTTTTCTAAATCGTTTAGTTCAAGTAGCGCTTGCATCGAATATTTCCACGTGTTGAAATTTTCAGAACCCCTCAATTTTTCTAGCGAATTTTCTTTTCCATTGTTAGTCGACATCGTTGCGATAAACAAAACTTGTAAACGAAAATTATAACTAAAATCAAATTGTTAGTCCACACAACCACGTTTTATTCTTTGCTTCTTTTTATTCTGGTAAACTGGGCACCATAACCTGTTGTAGATATTAACGCAGTGAATCTATTTAATGCTAACTCGAATCTATTTATTAAAAATATATTGAACGTAAATACATTAATAACAAAACGTATTTATTAATTGACATTTTTTGTAACTAAGAAAAATATAATATTATCAAATACTAAGGTGGGTTTACTTTATTATCACAGATTATAGGTAACATACAAAAAGTTAAATACGAGTACCTACATTATTATATAGCATGAACTTACTATTATAGATATAAATTAAATTTGAACAAAATCGATAACTGATAGACGCTCTGATATGATATTAAAACCCTTTTGGGCATTACGGTAAGAAAATTTCTATGAGTCATTTTTCCGATACCTAAAAATAAAATTAATTAATTATTATACTCACATAATATATAATATTTTAATAATAATTATATAATTTGTTAATGTTACCAGTTATACCTAAAATAATTATGTTAAGAAATAAAAAATTTCAAATAACGAATAGAGTATATTTTTTCCATAGTGACTAGGAGGAGCTAATGTGCAGAAACGAATATTCGTTATTTTGGATCTATGTTGGTGTCAATTCGTAGAATTAGGTGTCACGCGTTCTCCCTCCATATCTACTGCGCAAGATTTTGGCTCCTAGTCACTAAGGAAAAATTTCACTCTACATAACTATTAACTACCGTCCATAAGTATTTGCCCACCTAATAAATTGAATATGTATGAGATTAACAAATAAATAACAAAACTTTTGATGAAGTATATTTAAAGTTTATTATTACAATGCATAATAAAAATAAAAAAACAAACAATATTCGCGTTTTACATTAACAAAACGCCACCACACGGAATAATTTCGAAGTTCATTTAGAACGTCTTTTGCTTTGTTTACATAATGAACTTGTTTACATTTACATTAACGCCACCACACGGAATAATTTATAAAATCCATTTAAAACGTATGGTTTGCAGCGCCACCAACGGTAATGTAAAACGCGATATTCGCAGTGGGAGACACTCGAACTGCAGTACGGTTAATCCTCAAGTCTAATCCGACCCTCGAACTGCAGTGCAACCTTAAGTATTGACCATAATCTAACACACGAACTGCAGTGAAGGATTAACCCTTGTAATACCCTAAGGGCCAGTTGTATAAAAGAGGGTTAACTCGGGGATCAGCTGATCCTGGTTCAAGAGCTGATCCAGGATCGACCGAAGGTAGATAGATTTACTTGATAGGTTTATTTATAATCTATTTACCTTGCGTCGATCCTGCTTTGCTTTGATCCTTGGTTTAACCCTGATCCGAGGATGATCTTCTTTTATACAACTGGCCCTAATTAGGTAAATAACTTAATCCAAGAAATCAAAAAAGTAATTAAATTTGATGATTTATAAACAGGACCGGCTCTGAGAATTTTTAAATCTAAGAATTTTTTTGAAGTGAAAAAATATTTGAATAAAATATGGACTAACATTGTAAAGGTGCATTTAATTTCCCAAGTAATTTGCGTTAAAGATCAAATTCGCATATAAATATTAAAATCAATTTAGATTGGTTTAAATTCTTAAAACTTAATACAACTTAGCTACTAGCCAAGCACAGATGTAATTTTTTGAATCTAATTTAACCTAATTTAAAAGAAAATTACACCTAATTTAACCTAACCTAACGATAAAATTCGTATATAATTATATAAATATTAAAATCAATTTAGATTGGTTTAAATTCTTAAAACTTAATACAACTTAGCCAATCACGAATGCAATTTTTTGAATCTAATTTAAGAAAATTTTTTTTTATTTTTAATATAATTTTTCTTTAATTAAAAGAAAATTACACCTAATTTAACCTAACCTAACGATAAAATTCGTATATAATTATATAAATATTAAAATCAATTTAGATTGGTTTAAATTTTTAAAACTTAATACAACTTAGCTACTTAGCCAATCACGGATGCAATTTTTTGAATTTAATTTAACCTAATTTAAAAGAAAATTACACCTAATTTAACCTAACCTAACGATAAAATTCGTATTATAATTATATAAATATTAAAATCAATTTAGATTGGTTTAAATTCTTAAAACTTAATAACTGCAACTTAGCCAATCACGAATGCAATTTTTTGAATTTAATTTAACCTAATTTAAAAGAAAATTACACTTAATGTAACCTAACAAATCACGGATACTGATTTGTACATAAAAATATTGTAGATAAAAATTGTAGATAAAACTGCACCGAATTCAAATTAACGTGGAAACCTCAAGACGCTGTTTTAGATTTTGAAATATCGATAATTAATGCATTGCGCGAATGCTTTACAGATATTAATATTGTTGGATGTAGGTTTCATCTCTCACAGTCATGGTAAGAATTTAATATACAATCACAAAAATTAATATTGTTCAATATGTTTCAATTATATTTACAGGTTTCGCAAAATACAGCATCTTGGATTGACAAAAGAGTACAAAGAAACATCGTCGTTAATCGGAGAGTGGCTACATCTCATATTTGGGTTGACGTTTTTAAAACCTGAGTTAGTGGAAGCTACATTTGTGAACACGGTGTTGCCTTTGAAGCCCAATGATGATAGATTACGGGAATTTCTAAATTATTTTGAAAAAACGTACATTAAGAAGGATTCATTATTTCCACCACACATTTGGGCAGCCGATACTGCAGATATAATTCGCACCACGAATTGTTGTGAATCATTTCACTCAAAATTCAAAAAATATGTTCAGATTCCGCACCCAAATATAGGAGTATTTATTGAAGCTTTAATGGGAATGCAACTGGAAATAAAAAGAACAACAGCAATTTGCGAAGAGACACCAAAGAAATCCAAAGGCGTTATAAATGGGTTTAAAATTGATGTGAAAATACGTCAACTTCAACACGGCGAAATATTAATTGTCGATTTTTTAAAGTGCACATCGAAAAAATTCAGTAATGTATTTGTGGAATAATTTAGTAATATAATTTGTGGATTAATTTAGTAATGTATTTATGGATTAATTTAGTAATTTAGTAATCCTTTGAATTACAAGGATTAAAAGAATTAATAAATAATCCTTAAAATTCAAACCGCACTGCAGTTCGAGGGTCAGATTATAGGGACCATGGGTAAAAATTAGGAGAGAGATTAACCGCACTGCAGTTCGAGTGCACCGTCGCAGTGCAGTCTCGGTAATCCGAACAAAAGAACAAAGAAACGTTTGTTCTGTAATCCGAATATTATTCTATAATCAGAACATTTTATTATTTGTGTTCGGATTATAGAATAATAGTCGGATTTGTGCGGACTAGCGAGTGTTCGGATTACCGAGATTGCACTGTATTTACATTTTCGATTCGTTAAATGTGTCCATCTCTTTTTTGTAATGACAGCTTTACAACGTTTCGGCATTCTACTTAATTTTAATAAATTTATTAAAGTTCCGAGGAAAATTTTGCACCCTTCTGTTTGTTAGCTCATAAATGTTCCGCTGAAGTTGGGTTAACTTTACGAGTAGTCCTGTCCAATTCATCCCACAAAAGTTTGATAGGGTTGAAGTCATAAAACTGGTGGTGACCAAATCATAACTTATTTTAGTGTTCCCTCAGCCGATAATTTATCCAGGCATTCTCTGCACAGTTTCGAAGAGTGCTTCGGGTCGTTGTCGTGTTGAAACGTAAAATTTTGCTCAAAAGTTTCAATCTTGGATTACAACATTTGATGTTCAAGTATCTCTTGGTATTCTTCTTTTCACATTAGGTATTCCTTTGATTCTGTGAATATTGCCTACTTTATCTCCACCAATTTGCCCATATTATGACAGAACCCCCACCATGTTTTTACAGAAGGCACCAAACATTCCTCAGCTGCCCGCTCTCCTGCTGACGAAAACTCTTCACTTTGTACCAAAAACATCGAACTTCGACTCATCACTCCACAGAACCATTTTCCAATCTCGGAAGTGTCCAGTTTCGGTATTCTTTGGCCTAATGATGAAGTCGACGTTTCACTGTTATCACATTTACAGGTTTAACCCTCTGGAGATTCACTTGGGATGTTATTTCTGGAGCAGTAAGGCGTCGATTTCGTTTGCTGTGAGAAATAAAATATATGTTTGAATTAATTATTATATCTGCATTTTATTTGGCAAGTTAAATTTAATTAAAATTGTGTTTCTTTTTGTATTGAACTTAAGCGCTGAAAAATTTGTAAAGTGTGCTCAAGTATGAATAAATATGTGGTGAAAAGTTCGCAGTTGTATGTTCATTGAGTTCACATAAAAAATCCTAAAGAAAGCGAAAAAAGAGCTTGCACTTGGGATGACTGCCGGAAGTCGAGGCAGTCAAGAAGATTAACTACTTTAATTCTTTAAGATTTTATTGTGTTGTGGGAGTTGATTTTCATTCAAGTTATTATGCAAAAGTTTCGTGATTTATGTATTATGGGGGCTTAACACTTAACTGACGCAATATACTGATTGTGAGTTAATTTGCTTAATTCATAGTTTTATACTGACCACCCATCATTACATACGTTTTTACTTTACCATACAACAAGTATCAGTATACCATACGTAGTATGGGAAAGTATTGTAATCGAAAAAAAAATTTCAGATTTTAACGGAAATATGGTCCTTGAGGTCTAACGAGTTGTTTGAGACCAAACATTAAGAAATGTCTGTGTGTGTGTATGTCACGTAAATTTTGTGTGCGCTCTAGCGCTCAAACCAACAAGAATTTCGCAACCAAATTTCATATTTAGTACTTTTATATTGAGACTTAGAGCTGATTAGATTTTGGGTAAAATCGGTTCACGGAAACTGGATGGTTGGGGTGACGCGAGGGAATGGATTAACGAGATGTCACTGTTTTTATATAATTATGTATTTATAACTTATACGACATATGAGAGTTATAATACCATATCATAATGTATGGTAAAATCATGGGATGGCCACATCAGAATCCCAGTGAGGCCGTAGGCCGAACAACCACATCCGACATTTTTTATTATATTCCTAAATAAAAACAAAGTAGATACTTTTCACATTTTTGTAATTATCATGTACGGAGTCACAATATTATTAATAATAGAAATGAGCAATTAGCGATTTCATTTGGTTACTGATAATTTTAAGTAAATAATTTTCAATAGTTATAGAAATTCCGAAAAACCATACATAGATAGGTACTTCAACAATACCCCTAAAATTTATTAATAATTACGTAAATGATTTTAAATGCTAGTTGATTGTCAACTACTTAAAAATATTTTAAAGCTTCCACAGCATCCTCCATAGTTGTAAATATGGTAGTACTGCTATTAGCGCCTTCTAATGCTTCACAATGCAGCTCAACTGTACTCAATACTCTATCGATTTCTTCGTGTTGTTTTGCATATCTCCTCTTTCGCTTTAGAGCTAGAACCTATTATTTTTTATTTCTTTGCAGTCTCTCTTTCATGTTGCACTTTATTTTCTAAAATTTCTTGTATTTCTATTAACATTTCTTCGGTTGCTCCTAACTTTTGTATCACATCCCTTGTAGTTGGAGCTTTTCTTTTGCTCTCACAAAGTTTACTTTTTGTATAATCCTGTATCACTATTCCCGTAGTTGATGCTACTTTTTTTAGCCCCGTACATACATAGATTTATTATTACAACACTAACATAATATACATGCGCTAGTTCAACGGAGGGTGGAACATCAGGCCGAAGTTGGTCATTCATCAGCTTACATTAATGAATCGATGGTAATATAGGGTGTTTTTTTAGCTGCATGAGAACTTTCAATAGGGATAACAATTAAACCAAGATTGCTATGGAAACAGTTTTTTGACATTTGTGTTTAGCAAGGTTTGGCATTTGATAATGCATAGATTGACCATTGAACAACGCTACCAAATTGGGCTCACAACCAATTGGAAGTGGATCCATTTTTTTACCGTAAAATTTTGTTCAGTGACGAGGCACATTTCTGGTTAAATGGGTATGTGAACAAACAAAATTGCCGTATATGGAGTGAGACCAATCCGGGACATTATCTTGAGACTCCATTGCATCCATTAAAATTGACTGTTTGGTGTGGAATACACGCCAACGGCATCATTGGTCCATATGTCTTTCGAAATGAGGAAGGAGCTACTGTTACGGTGAATGGTGTGAGATATCGACACATGCTCAATACATTTTTGTTTCCAAAACTTCAAGAGCTAAACATTGACAACTTATGGTTCCAACAGGATGGTGCTACGTGCCACACAGCCAACGAAACCATCAATTTATTGAAAGGACAATTTGGTGACAACATTATTTCAAAACGTGGTCCTATCAATTGGCCTCCAAGATCGTGTGATTTGATACCTCCAGATTATTTTCTGTGGGGGTATGTTAAATCCATGGTTTATGCTAACAAACCAACAACTCTAGAAGCATTGGAGGCTAATATTCAGCAAGCCATTTATGAAATAAAGCCAGAAATATTGGAAAAAGTGGTCAAAAATTGGACTGAACGGATGCGCTTCGTAACCATTAGTCGTGGTGGTCACATGCCGGAAGTCATGTTCAAATCATAAATGCCTTTAACTGTACTTTCATAAAAAAATTATAACCAAAACATTCCGTCAAGTTTTTATGTTGTATTTCATTTTGAAGTTCTCATGCAGCTAAAAAAACACCCTATATAACAATAAAAATTTGTAATGTGCATATATTAATACATAAACTTTAGCAGCTAATGGAATGGTCAGTGTAACCCCCAACTTGCTGTACTGCAAAACAGGACCACCTGAGGAGAAACAAAATTAAATACTATAAAGGAGGAAGAAAAATTGAAACAAAAAGAACTGGACATTGCAGCAAAACTTAATTTGTATGTCAAATACTTGAATTAGAAGAAAGAAAATTAAAAATTACAAGGAGAGTTAATGTAAATAAATAAAAAAAATTTAATTTACTTTGTAAATATTGAGTTAACTGATTCCCTTCTTACATTGTTCTCTTGAATATAGTTGTTTACCATAAATCAGAGTAATTAGAAGCATATTTGGTTGATTTCTCTTTGAATTTGACGTTGGTCAAGTAGGCTAAAGCCTGTTATTTTCCCAACAACTGTGTCATTTCCTCAGCTGTGTTAGAAAATAAGTTTATTACAAAAATTTGAATTCAATAAAAAGTATGCTTCTGTTTTTGGTTTGAATTCAAACGCACTGATTTGAAGGATATGTCGTTCTAACAAAACAATGTCCAAAAAAATCACAAAAGGAGAATTTAATTGTAAAAACCCTTTATTGACATTAAAATATTGTGAAACCTATAAGCGTAAAAAATTTATAAAGTGAAATAAATTATTAAATACTAATAATTCTAAGTAGTAGCACAACATAGAAATTGATCATGGATGGTATATTGTGAAAAAAAAAAAACCACAAGCAACTTCATTCAAAAAACAGTCTATAATGAAAACTGTTGATAAATTATGGAATGAAGTCCAACCACAACTCAACTCAAGTCCGCCACTGACCCCTAAGTAATAAAAAAGAGTAACAAAATTGATCTACAATAAAAGTTCAAATACATATTAAAAAGTATCTTCTCCAATAATGTAATTATCTGTAAGTGAATTAAACTTTGTTATCAGATCCTTAACGGATAACTCTCCATGTACAACATTATCTCTAGTACGAACATTTACAGTTTGGCTACTTCTTTCTTTTTCTCCAACAACTGCAAAAACAAATATAATAATTTTCAATTTACCCAAAGAGTGCATAATTACCCAAAATAAAATTAAACTGTGCCAATTGAGCATTACGGATTTTCTTATTCATAGTATCACCAGGATCTGTGTCCACTTCACACATAAAACCAGCATCAAAGAGTTGTTTCTTCACGTCATGTGCGTAATCATCGAATGTAGGTCCAACAGGAATTACCATTACTTGTCTCGGTGATAGCCAAAATGGCCATTTACCAGCAAAATTTTCAGTCAAAATTGCAATCATTCGTTCCACCGAGCCCAAAATTGCACGATGAATGATTACAGGTTGTTGTTTCTCTCCACTTTCACTCACATATGATAAATTAAAGCGGATGGGTAGTTGGAAATCAAGTTGAATTGTTGCACACTGAAAAGGTCTTCGCAAAGCGTCTCGAATTGTAATATCTATTTTTGGACCATAAAAAGCACCGTCTTCTTTGTTTTCTTTCCAGGGTTTTCCAAAACTATCCAAACCGTCTGCTAGAGCCTGAATAACATTGTTAAATTGTAAAATTAAACTTGATAAAATAAACAGGTTACCTTTTCAGCATCGTTCCACTTTTGAATATCCCCAAGATATTTTTCTGGTCTGGTGGATAACACCAAGTCGAATGTAAAACCAAACACTTGGTACACATGATTCAAGAAATCTAGACAGCTTTTGATTTCATCTTTAATTTGATCTACAGTACAGAAGATATGAGCATCGTCTTGCTGGAACCTACGGACTCGAGTTAAACCAGTTAAGGCACCAGACAATTCGTTACGATGAAGTACACCAAAGTCGGCAAACCGGATGGGAAGTTCTCGCCACGATCTGATGCGGTTATCAAACATTAAACTGCAACAGAATAGTACTTGAAATTTACCATACAAAATTATATTATTGGAAATGTATTACCAATGCCCAGGACAATTCATTGGTTTAAGTGCAAAAGTATCCTTTTCGACATCAAACGAAAACATATTATCCTAAAACGTAACAACAAACGCTAAGAATGAAAGTTGAGTAGCAAAAAAAGTCACTTACGGCATAAAGGTCCCAATGCCCGGATATCTTCCAAAGTTTAGCATTGTACATGTTAGGCGTTATAACTTCTTGAAATCCTCTCTTCCTGTATTCCTTTCTGATGAAATCTACCAAACGATTGTAAATATGAGCGCCACGAGGTTGAAAGAAACATGAACCGGGTGACAATTCATTAAAGAAAAACAATTCCTGTTCTTTTCCAACTTTCCTGTGATCTCTTTTAGCAGCTTCCTCTTGAAGTTTCTCCCACGCTTTTAATTGCTTGGGATCGGGGAAACTGATACCATATACTCTTTGCAAAGATTCGGCATCAGCTCTGCCTTCCCAATAACTAGAAGAGTTCTGAAAGATCAATTAGTAATATTTTTAAGGCCAAACTTTTTTTACATACCTTGACAACTTTGAGAGCTTTAACTTTTCCAGTGTGTCGAACATGTGGACCTCGGCATAAATCGATTAAAGGACCGCATCGATAGACAGTTGTTTTGGGCTCTGTAACTTTTTCTTTTAAAATTCTCACTTTAAATGGATTGTATTTAAACATTTCCAGCAAATCTTCTTTTGACATTTCTAAACGCTCAAAAGGTTGCTTTTCTTTCACGATACTTTTAATCAAAGTCTCAACGTACGGGAAATCAAGATTAGAAATCTAAACAAAAATGATGTAAGTAAAATATAATTTACGTTTTGAAGTGCAAACTTACTCCTTTTTCCTCCAAGTGCATATCGTAATAAAAGCCTGATTCAATTGGTGGTCCATAACATAAACAACCGCCATAAACTCTTTCTAATGCTTCACCAAGTATGTGAGCAGATGAATGCCAAAACACTGCCTGTGCATCGGAATCGTCAAACTTCAATAATTGAAGTTTACAATCACCTTCCAACGGCCTGTCCAAGTCCCACACATTACCATTAACTTTAGCAATAACAGTATTGTCGGCAAGCCCTTGACTAAATGCAGATATTTTAATTTTAACTTATATTGCACCAACTATAACCTAACCTTATTCCTTTAGCAATATCGTAAGCGGTACTTTTCCATGCGGTAGCTTCAACTTCTTTACCGTCCGGTAGAACTACCTTTATAGGAAATTGCTCTTTAGCAGCAAGTTCTTCATCGTACTGAGTTTTCAATTTATCCCAAAGTTGTAAACGATCATGAATATACTGTGGCCATGGTTTTAACTCGCTAACATTTGATTTTTCCTGATTCACATTTCCTTTTTTGTCCTTCATCTTTGAAGCCTGTTGAAAAGAAAACGTATGAGAACAAAATAATGTAATTATTGAAAAGTATGAAATAGAGGGTGGTTACTATGCCTATTACGAACCAAGGTTGCATATGTTTGCCGGATAACAGGCACAATAAACTTGCGAGAATGATACAGTTTTAACATTTCTTTGCAAAAATTTAATAATAAATAAATATATTAGTAATTGCCTTTTTTTCATTTATATTTAAATTTTGAACACCTTCGAACACGTTTTCACTCATTTTCGTACGATGACAAAATTTGACCGACGAGTTGCGTCACGTAAAGAAGAAAAAAATTTAAATTGTTAGCGACATCTGTTGAGATTTTAACATTGAATGTTATTGTTAAAAATTACAAAAAACAATAATAATTTGTTATTGCACCAGTGGCGTTGCCAAGGGCAGTGTTTATTTTATGTTTTCCCCAATGGAAAGGAAATTTGAAAGTCTTCGGGAAGAAGAATGTGGATAGAGTTAAGGGAGGGTTGTTGAATTCAATCGTGGTTGGTTCCTTGATTTGCTGATTTTCGACGAAAACCTCAAAAGAGATCTCTAGATTCTAGAATACACAAAAACTTGATAATTACATGTAGTCCAGTCATTATAGCATCAAAATAGGGGTGTTTGTTGCAAAAGGTGGCGTAGAAGATTTTATTTTTTTAACTTGTATATATGGGTGCCAACATGTAAAAAACAAAAATGCTAACACGGGCGACCTCGGGAGAACTTTTGGCCTCCAAAAAACCTCCAAATTTTAGGACTTTTCTTCCTTTTTTGTCCATAACTCCTAAACGATGCATCCTAGCAAAAAAACAACAATATAATAAATTAAAGATTATTTAATTCTACGTCGAATGAGTACCACAACTTAAAAAATTCGGTCAAGTGATATGGTCGAAAACCACGGTCAAAAAACGACTACTTTTTCCAACATTGTCGAAAACTGAGATAGAGTACTATATATGAGTCTGTAGTTTGGAGATGAGTACTTTATGAGAAAAACTCATGAAATAAAAGTTATAGAGCGTCAAATTCTACGTCCAATAAGTATCAACATTTTTAAATTCGGTCAAGTACACCTCTCCAATTTGGCAATCTCCCAATTGGCAAATGAATGTGCCTATGAATTATAACTAGAGACATTGTTTATTGCAAAAGGTAGCGTAGAAGATTTTATTTTTTTTACTTGTATATATGGGTGTCAACATGTAAAAAACAAAAATGCTAACACGGGCGACCTCGGGAGAACTTTTGGTCTCCAAAAAACCTCCAAATTTTTGGACTTTTCTTCCTTTCTTGTCCATAACTTCTAAACAGTGCATCCTAGCAAATAAGCAACAATATAATAAAAAAGATTATTTAATTCTGCGTCGAATGAGTACCACAACTTAATAATTAGGTCAAGTGATATGGTCGTAAACCACCGTCAAAAAACGACTACTTTTTCCAACATTGTCGAAAACTGAGATAGAGTATTATATATGAGTCTGTAATATGGAGATGAGTACTCTATGAGAAAAACTCATGAAATAAAAGTTATAGAACATCAAATTCTACGTACAATGAGTACCAACATTTTTAAATTCGGACAAGTAGACCTCTCCAAATTGGCATTATTGTAGATAATTCCGATTAGGATTAACTTCCGATTGTAGCTCTTTCGGTGTCACATCCTTAAATTTGCTAAGTAACATAGAGTTGTTTTGGATTAATTAATATACCGAATCCCGTGTGCAAATTGCACAAAATGTTATATCGGCCAAACGAAGCAATGGTTGAAGAAAAGGTTATCGCAGCATAAAGGTGATTGCAATAGAATTGATTTGGAAGGTACTCGTGGGATTGGCAATTCGGAGGGAAAGACAGCACTTACATTACACCACCAACAAACTGGTCATAAATTCCAGTTTGAAAACACAAAAATTTTGGATTTGGAAAAAAATTTTTCAAAAAGAAACATCAGCGAAATGTACCACATAAAAACACACGATTGTGTCAATTTCCGTGAAGACACCATGGGGTTAAGCAAAATTTATAGCGGTGTCATAGAGCTGCCCCGAAATTTGCATGTTCCTCCTATCATTTTAAATGCAACCGCTCCTCCAAATGTTTTATAGTAGAATGCTTCTGCCTAATTTTTAATTGTTGTTGTTGATTAATTATAAATATTTTAATTTATGACATATATTATTAATTGGTAGGTTTATAATTGTAATTTAATATTTAATGTACTATATTTCACTAATATAACTTCAGGTCTGACGAAGAGGAAACACAACCCTCGAAACGTTATCTTAATTAAAAAATATATAGAGTTTAATATTATTTGTCCACCAACCCCGCAAATAAAAGAAAAGCAAGAAAATAATAATATTGTACATTTCAATTTGTCATCGCACTCTTACGCTGTGAAAACTAAGCGACATAGCGGAAAATTCTATTAATTACCTACTCGTTATAAAGATTCGGTCGTTAGCATAGCGATTAAGTGCACTGACTGCTAATATAGAGAACCCGGTTCGATTCCGGGCGAAGTAAGAATCATAATTATGGCCGTCTCCCTATGGCAGGCATTGGCAAACTACCGGGGTTTAATCTTCCATGAAATGACTGATGAGATAAAGATTCGACCATGACACCAAAATGGTCTATCTTATTCGTTCAACTACTCATTCGTTCTTATGCGTCCACATTGATCCTCGTTTTACTCTTTATAGTAACTCAATATAATATCAGAACACTAAAACAATTTCTGCAAAATTTTAAAATTATTTTTTTATCACCGATTCATCAATATTTCGAGATACTCGATTTAAAGTGTCTGCTGTGTGTAAAATTGATCTTAAAATTGTATTTTTTTGCCGTTTCATATAAGGAAAATATATTATTTCTAAAGGATTGTGAAAAAAATAAACAATTTTGAGATCTATTAAATTTGTAGTAGAGAGTGTTCCACAGTGAAACAATTTTTTTATTTTTGTTCGCCAAATCTACATGCCACACCAAAACCTCAGTTTTATTACACATTTTCGTTAAGAGGACTGTATACCTAACTTTTAACGAATATCGATATAGCTCTTTTATTAATCTATGGAATTTAATGCGGTTTGAAGTAAATGATTAGAAAAAAAATCTAGTTTCACGGAAAGTCATTAAGAATTAAAAAAAAAAAAATTTTCATTTTTATTATAATAATTTGTCACTCCAGTGACCTGCAAGTGACTTTCCATGAATATACAAACTATTTTAAATTAAAACTATTTTAAAAATATTTATGTAGGAAGACAAAAACCCCTATATATTTGCTTATTAAGAAAATGCATTTAAATCACCGCGAGGTAGCGACCTCTGGCAAATAATTGTATTTCAAAGATTGGAGGCGTGCGCTATTTCATAGACGTGCATTATGTTTATTTTCTTAGGATAAAATTATGTTGTAGCTGTGTTTAAAACGATACTACATGTAACTTTAAATGTTTTATATCACTAACTTTGTCTAAAATTACTTATTTTAATTTATTTACACATAAGTTAATTAATTTGTCTTTTGCACTTATTTTTTAAAACTTTCCTAATTATTAATTTAACTAAATTTTCCTAATTTAGTTTTTGACCCCTCAACCACAAGTGTTCTTTGTTTTTTCGATCACCACATCGACATTTGTTACTAATAAAAAATCTGTATAAGAATAAAAATAACAACGTAGGGGAGACTCAGACGTATCTTTGATATGCCGACCGAACGGCAAAGAATAATTCGAATTGACACGATAGCTAAATTTTTATCCCTTAAAATGGCAGTAGTACAAAATCCTTTTTGTCTTTTTTTTGTGAAAATTTTTGGTTTGATTCTAGTTCTAACGATAGAGACATATTTGCTAACAATTTTCTAAGAAAATTCAAGTTGATAGGACGATTGGTTCAAGAATTATTTCTAAGTTTGTACTCATAAAACTTGTCAGTAAACTTTTTAACCCTTATGTTACCGAATAGGGGTACCCGGGTACTTTTTTGACTTTACCGATGTATATCTCAGTTTGTATTTTTCACAGCGTATTGGGACTTTGTGACATCTTATAAAATATAGTTCTAAATAAATTAAAGCAATTTTAAAAGTTTTTCGATTTTTACAAATGCAATTTTTTCGCGATTATAACAGACTATGCCTATATTCCCGAATGGGGTACCCGGGTACCCCTTATTGAAAATCGCATATTATTGACCTAAAAACGGATGATTTTATTGAAAACAAGTGATTTATTTTTTATAATGCAAGTGATAATGCCTACAAAACACTAACAATCTCGAAAAAAGCCCTAAAAAGTATAAATTCGAAAAAATTATGTCGGGGTACCCCATCCGGGTGATATATGTTGTTTTTTTATTCGGTAACAAGGGTTAAAATCTTTTTTTTTTTAATTATTTTTTTTTTGTAAAAGTAGGGGAGACCGGGCTAGTTGACTAACTTTTTAAGTAGGTCTATATATGTTTATTACATTTACCGAAAATATTTTCTTGATTTTAGATATGTGAGTAGGTCGTATATGTCTTTATCAATTTAATTTTAAATATTAGATTGCTTCTATTTTGACCAGATAAAATTATTTTCCCCATTTAGAATAATAGGTAGAGTTAGTCAACTAGCCCAGAGAACGGGGTTAGTTGACTTATGTATTTTGGTTAATTCTTCTTCTTCAGGTGCCTATCCGATTTCGGATGTTAGCGATCCTCCTGGCTAAGCCAAGAAGACTTTACTAGGGAAATGTTAATGGGGTGGTTTCCCGTTGCCTTCCCCATAGTCTACAGATCGATTTTGGACTTTTTAGATCACAGCACATATCCGACGCAATCAGGATTAGAACCGCGGTTTCCCGCTCTATAGTCTATCCGTGTTTGATTTACGCCAGACTGCTGGCTTTTTGGTTAATAAATTTATCAATTCAGTGTCGATATTTAAGTGCCTAACGGAAATAAATAATATTAACCCTTAAACGTCACCGTTTATACAAGCGCCATATTAAGTTAACCAATTAGTGTACAACGTCCGTTTAATCTTGAAACGGACTAACAAATTAGCGCCAATTCGTTAATGGAATGGAATTCAATGGAATTGTCGGCCTTAAACGGACGACTAACAAATTAGCGCCAATTCGTTAATGGAATGGAATTCAATGGAATTGTCGCTAATTTGTTAGTCGTCCGTTTAAGGCCGTGTTCTGGTTTGGAATGAAAAAAAATCAAGGTTTTGTTTTATTGCATAATATTCTTAAAGTTTAGACCTTTAAAAATATATTCTCAAGAGAAAATTTTAAAATTCCAATAGTTTAACACGTTTTAGCTACTTTAATGACGCAGCAACTGAACCTAGCAATGAGTAACTTATCGAAGGTCGTAGTAATTATGTATTTTATGACATTTTAACATTTTTCAACATGGTTGACATAATATCTCAAGTTCCATTTGACCGATTTACTTCAAATTTTGTACAAACTTTCACTATATAACTGTCTATCGCCCCTACCACTTTTGTATCAAAATTATTTGTTTTACGGGTTGAAACTTTTGCTTAAAACTTTAAACGTGTTTTCCTCAAAACAACATTTTACAACCTGGTTGACATGATATCTCAAGTTCTATGTAACCGATTTGCTTCAAATTTGGTACCAACCTTCACTATATAACTGTCTATCGTTCCTACTACTTTTGTATAAAAATTATTTGGTTTACTATTTTAAATTAAAAATTTTTAAAAAAAACCTTTTATTTAAAATTAAAAAAGTGCACTAAAAAATAAAAAATAATTTTAATAAGAATAAACAGAGCTTCTTGGAAACATCAATATAAAAGCGTGGGGCTATTTATTTAGAGGTAAGTAAGCAATTGATAGCCCCACGCTTTTATAATGATGTTTCCAAGAAGCTTTGTTTATTCTTATTAAAATTATTTTTTATTTTTTAGTGCACTTTTTTAATTTTAAATAAAAGGTTTTTTTTAAAAATTTTTAATTTTTTATTTAATTTTTTATTTTTAATTTTTTAGTCATGTTTGTCAAATACAGCTCCTGCTTCATCCTATCAGAATTCCTCTGGTATGTGTTTTTGATGTTTGATGCTTCACTCTGTATACATCATTAAAACAAAAAATTTCACCCTGAATGCGGTCCTTAAAAATGCGAATGCGATTTAGTTATGTAACTTTTCAACCTGTATGGTAAAACTGTACAATGCGCAGCCACGCATGCGCTTTATTATTTTTAGTTTTTTCCCGATTTTTCGCTTATTTCGCGGAATTTTGGGACACAAAATTAATATATGAAAATTCGCTGCAAGTGAAAGCTATATTCCAAATTTCAGCTCTCTAGGACTTCGGGAAGTTCGCATTTTCCATTCTTATCGGTGAACTTCAGCTTTGCCTTCTTCTACAAACGATTAACTTCTTGCTGGTAATTTGGGGGGGGGTCGTGGTCTTGTTTTTCTATTTCCCTCTTTATTTGAATTTTGGGGTGAAATTGGTGTCAAACGTTAAAGCATCGTTATAGTTTAACTGAGCTTCCATTTTTTCGTTTGAGCCTCAACCGTGGCGGAGTTATTCGCGAAATCTTGGGGGGGGGGGAGTATTAGATGTGTTTTTTTATTTCGTTATATTTTTGAAGTTTTTGGTGAAATTGGTGTCAGATCGTAAAATTTTTGTTTCGATTACAAAATGTAATCCTAAACCAATAATGAATGTTCATTTAGGTTCTAACGTATGATAGCAATTACACCCCAAAATTCGACTTACAGAGGGGGAAACGTGTCTACGTCCTGTAAGTAATGAATAAATAATTTTTTAGTCATATTTGTCAAATACAGCTCCTGCTTCATCCTATCAGAATTCCTCTGGTATGTGGTTTTGATGTTTGATGCTTCACCCTGTATACATCATTAAAACAAAAAATTTCACCCTGAATGCAGTCCTTAAAAATGCGAATCCGATTTAGTAATGTTACTTTTCACCCTGTATGGTGAAATTGTACAATGCGCAGCCACGCATGCGCTTTAGTATTTCAGTTTTTCCCCGATTTTTCGCTTATTTCGCGGAATTTTGGGACACAAAATTAATATATGAAAATTCGCTGCAAGTGAAAGCTATGTTCCAAATTTCAGCTCTCTAGGACTTCGGGAAGTTGGTTAAAAACGGTCTCGAAAAAGTCCAAGGGACGGACGACGGACAACGGTCACACCAAGTTAAATAAAAGCTTTTAAAAATTAAAAATTGTGAAAAAAACAGTCAAAAATAGATATTTTCGATACAAGTTAGAAAAAGATACTTTTCCACGCGTTTCCCGTTTTCTCTTTGGTAGGGACGATAACGACATTCTTACTAATTAAGAATATTTTTTGAAATCTTGTCTCCGATTACCAGAAGGGTTGCAATCGTGTCAACCAGCACACCCTCTATATTTTTTTTTACCCCCAACTTTACCGGGTTAGTGTGAACTCCGCCAATTCCGCAGGTAGAAAAAAACAAAAAAGTGTGAACTACGCCAAAACCAAAAAGGTCGACAGTAATGGGGTAATGTGAACTCCGCCAAAAGTGTTGTGAACTCCGCCAAATGCAAAAAGGTCGACAGTAATCCAATATGTGAACTCCGCCAACAGCCATTTAACAATGTGTTAACTATTTATATCATAAGCCGGAGATTATGGTTATTGGAATTTAAGCCAAAATGGCTCTGGAGCGCTGCAAAGCGGAGCGGAGCGTAGCGTCAATTTTGGCAACATATCCACCTAGGACAGAGTTGAAAAAAAAAGCTAGATTCACCCCTTGATAATACCACAATTTGCCCAGTTGGATCACCCCCGGGGGATGTTTTTAATGAGTTTAGTGTTAGATTTCGTAAAAGCAGTCTCCTTTTACGGTACCCCTATTATAAGTAAATAAATTTTTGTTATTTTTAAAAGTAAAATTATTGGTAAAAACAGGGATGCGTCGGTAGGTTACTGTTACAAACGATTACTTTTTTAATTAAATATAAATTTACTAATAAATCCCTCCCTAAATAAATCCCGTAAGCCCGTATGTTAACTCCACCCAAAATTGGCGTGGATTACATTTCAGATTACTGTCGACCTTTTTGGTTTTGGCGTAGTTCACACTTTTTTGTTTTTTTCTACCTGCCGAATTGGCGGAGTTCACACTAACCCTTTAAATCATGGTCAACATTGCATATTTTCACAAAATATAAGTGAAAATACAACAAAGATTACAAATACGAGAATAATTAATAAATAATGAGAATAAAAATATTTACTTAGCGTCGATGTTTTCAGTTTTCTAAATCTTAAGAACGCAACTTGCACTATTTTATCACCATAACTCATAATAATGGTAGGTATGACATGCATATACAACATGAATATCGTACTCTGAGCGCCATCGAGTGTATTATTTAGAAATTTTGGGCAATTACTCAACTAACCCCTATGGTCAACTAACCCCGGTATCCCCTACTGTAAATTTTTAATTTTTATTATTTATTTACAATTTCGGTTACTTTATTGGTCATATATATTTAAATAATGTTATAAATATTGTTCAATTTGTTTCAACCTTTTTTTTATGTGATCATAAATTAATCTATAACCAAAAATATGGCGAAGCTAATGTGTTACGCTTGATCTAGTGTGGTAGTCGAGTTTAAATGTAACACAACCTTGACAATTTTATGCAAAATACTATAGGACATTATATTATCAGACCCTTTATAAGAAAATAAAATAAAAAATAATTGATTTTTTAAAACTTGCAAAGGAGAAAATAACGAACGTCTATGAAATACCTAAAAATGCAAATGATTTATAAAAGACAAACGCAAGCGTACGAAGCAATAATGTAATATTAGCACGAACAACGAGATGTAGAAACAATAGTATGTAGTAACTACATCTATGCAAATAAAATAGTATACGCCTATCAAACACATTAAAAAGTAGTGGGGACTTTCAAGTCGGAATTTAAATGTACATATACAGCCGTCTTAACTCTACATTTATCTTTATAATTAAATAGCAAAACTGAATGCAAATATGAATATAATTTGTGGGCCCCCACTTTAAGAAAAAAAAGTTTTTGTTTCACTGTGGATCATCAGTGGGGTACACTGAAACAGTATAAACAAACACTAAAAAATAGTGGATTTTTATTCATTAAAACTTCGGAAACCAATTGTCAACCTTACTCTAACCCAGGGATGAGCAACCTTTTTTTGCAACGGGCCACTTATCAATAAAAAAATGTTTTCCAGCAATTATTTTCCTTGGATTCTGAACTGTCGTGGTTGAGGTTTCGTCCAAATTGTAAACTCTTGAACCATTAGAAAAATGTTCACTCCGCGAATAAACTGTTTTCAACTTGTTGAAGAACGACTGTATTGTGGTGGTATTTTGACCATTAGAGGGTATAAACAGGCAAATAAAGGGAGTGATTCAATTTTATTTTATTTTAATTCAATAATCAGTTAATTTGACTGATAAAATAGACTTTTGCATCAAATTAATAACAAACCGCCGCATGTAACAATTTACACATAAAACCACACAAATTTGAAGTGAATTATGTAAAACAAGTATTTTGCAACATCTTGTGTATGATTTTTAATTTTTAAAACAACCGCAGTTTTCTATAAAAGTGTAAAATGAAAATAAAAATTTAGTGAACAAACAATTATAAACACCATGTTACCTATAAATAAGTGCGACATTAGTGATCAAAAATGTCAAACCCCACCACAGAATCCAAATTTTGAAAACTAGGAGAGGGACAGAAAGGCGAACAAGCCAGAATGAAGCCAGTCTCTTAGTGAAGCTCAAGGAGAGAGGAGTCTCTTGGTGAAACTCAAAGAGGGAACACGCGAGTTCCCCGGTGAAACTCAAGCGGAGTAAAGTTCTTTGGTGGTCTTCAAAGAAGGAAGAACTCCAAAAACTTCTTGTTGATCTAAAGATCAGGGAAGTACAATTTTGTGAATTCACTAAAAAGGTGAATAATTAGCGTAAATCGAATCTTCGCGTAATTGCTTATTACAATTTAAAATAAGTGTGCGATTGTGTATTTCTGACGAATTAAGTTGTTGGAGAATTTACTGGTTTTTGGAATATTGGCTGCTGTGTGGAACATTTGGTGGATTGGAATAGATTGGAACAGCTGGCGACTGCTGACGAGAGTTTGGCCACATGGATCCGGCAACGCACTAACTTCAATAAAAGTTTACCATTTAATAGTGAGTTTATTAATTAAAAATTGTATTTGCTATTTTATAAAATTACACCCATTACATGAATGGACAGATTTACACGTACAGTGTTAAAATTTAAAACGTTAAATATTGCGTGCATGTCTGAGCCATTACATCTGGATTCTGGATTCTGGATTGAGTGTGGAGGGCAAACCAAGGTTTACATGCACTCAGGCCACAAAACCGGGCCCATTATGCTACCTCCGGTGTCAGCAGCCCCCATCCTCCTATTCCTCAAGCCATCCCAAACTCAAGACGAACTCGAGTATTTTTGAAGGCGGTGTGCTACTAATACTGGCCATGCTAGGCCAGAAGCTACCCAACATGGATCCTCTTTTCGATGCTAACACTGGGCAGTCGCAAAGCACATGTTCCACTGTTTCATCTTCTTCTTCACATCCCCGACACAATGGGCTGTCAACAAGTCCCATTGTGTGTAAATGCTTGTTTAGCTTACAGTGCCCCGTAAGACATCCCACGATAATTCGTAGGCTGTCCCTAGACAACTTCAGATAGTATCTTGCATGTTTGTCAGACGGTGCGTTAATTGCCGCCTTAGCCTGACGGCATCCAGCGACATTCACCCATCTTTCCGCATGCAGTCTGCGGGTTTCCCCTTTTATGATAGCATCAAGGGTTTTAACAGCCAGTGTGAGAAAAGGTTCCGGACCGCATGGTGCATTTCCCGAACCCAGCCTCGCCAGCTCATCAGCCCTCTCGTTGCCCTCATTCCCTTCGTGCCCTTTAACCCAGCTGAGAGTTACGACATTATGAATTGATATCACGTTTAGTGTCTCAATGCATTGTAGCACAAGACCAGAGATGATCTTGCAGCGATTTAGTGCCGCAAGGGTCGCCCTACTATCAGTGATTATTTGAATTGTTTTGCCCCGGATATTACTTTCCTGGACTAATTCTGCGCAGCGGAGCACTCCAATGAGTTCCGTCTGGAAAACAGAGGCGTACCTCCCCAACGATATCTTCATATCTAGCTGCAGTTCCGAGGAGAATATCCCCACACCCGAGCCAGTCTTGTTTTTGGAGCCGTCCGTGTACAGACATATGTCAGCACGGTTAGATCCTTTTGTGTCTAACAGAATTGTAAAATTTCTCCTAAACACATATTTGGGGGGGATCCTGTCAGCATCAAGACTCAGAAGAGGCACCCTTTTAGAGTAGTCCTCCAGAATCCCTGTATGCCCCTTGGCTCCCCACCTATGGGTCCAAAGACCCCATGCCCGCATTCTTAGAGCGGCTCTCAGCGCCTGCTCCTCCACAAAGAGATCTAAGGGAGGAAGGCAGATGAGAACCTCCAGTGCAGCGGTGGGTGTTGTTCGCATCACTCCCGTCACTGCTACGCAGACTGATCTTTGCAGCCGTTCAAGAGAGGACACCACCGTAGTCAGTCTGGTTCTGGGCCACCAGACGAGTGCGCCATAGCAGAGCATAGGCCTTATTACGGCAGTGTACAGCCAGAGGGCAATCTTTGGGGAGAAACCCCATGATCTTCCCAATGCCCTGCGACACTGCCAGTAGGCCATGCTTGCTTTCGTCGCTTTAGTGCTAATGTGTTTGCCCCAATTTAGCTTCGAGTCGAGTGTAATTCCCAGATACTTGACCTCTGAAGCCAATTTAAGAGGGGTTCCCTTTAAGCGAGGCATTCTCATGTTCCTCAGCTTTATTTTTTTGGTGAATAGTACAAGCTCAGTCTTGGTTGGATTAACCGAAAGAGACTGCTCTGAACACCATGCCTCAAGGATTCTTAAAGCGCCCTGCATTAATTCACACAGGACATCTTCAAATTTCCCCCTAAGCAGTATGGTTATATCATCTGCGTATCCTACAGTGTAGAAACCGTTGTCATTGAGTAGCTTTAGGAGGCTATGCACCACAAAATTCCACAGCAAAGGCGAGAGAACGCCTCCCTGCGGACAGCCCTTATTAACCGCCCCTCTAATTTTCGCATCTCCCACACTTATCTCAACAGCCCTACAGTTCAGCATAGATCTGATCCATCTAATGATGGTGTTAGGCACATTGTGTTCATGTAGGGAGTTGCAGATGCTTTCAGAGGTAGCATTGTCAAACGCTCCCTCAATATCAATAAACGCTCCCAGGGTACATTCCTGAGATTGTAACGATCTCTCGATACGCTCCACCACCTTGTGTAGTGCAGACTCAGTAGATCTCCCCGTAGTGTATGCATGTTGATTCAGGTGTAGTGGGCTATGCACCAACACTGCATCCCGAATTTCTCTATCGCACAGTCTTTCCAGTGCCTTCAAAAAGAAGGATGTAAGACTAATTGGCCTATATGATTTAGCCAGAGAGTAGTCACTCCGCCCTGGCTTGGGTATGAAGATTACCTTAACCTTGCGCCATTCCCTTGGTGTGTAGCCATGCGCAATGCACGCCTTGTACACCTTCACTATGGGACTGAGTAGGAATACCAGGCCCCATTGGAGTAGGGCCGGATACACTCCATCCAGCCCCGGTGATTTAAAGGGACTGAAGGATCTAATTGTCCATTCCGTCTTGTTAGGGTTCACAGTTAAATTTACACTTTCCCAGTCCGCCTCAGTCGGTGTCCGCGCGCTAAGCTCAGTCCACTGATGATCCGAGACAGTTGTGCTACCAGGAAAGTGTGTTTGTAACAGTACCTCGGCAGTCTCCTTGAGGCTCTCCGTAAAGGAGCCGTCATCTCGACGGATCGTGCCAAGCTGTTGGCTTGGGTCTTTGGAAATTATCTTCTTCAGCTTAGCCGCCTCCGTAGTGGACGCAATGTCGCTGCAGAAGTCCCTCCAAGACTCACGCTGTTTTTGGCGAATCATCCTCTTGTATTCCAGCCGAAGGTTTTTAAACTCCTCCCAGTCAGAACCACTTTTGGATTTCTTCGCCTTGTTACAGAGCCTCGTGACCGCTTTCCTCATCCGATCCAGCTCCTTGCACCACCAAGGTGTTGCTCGTCTGCCAGAATCAACCGCTGTCAGCGGACAAGAAGTCTCAAATGCCTTAATGAGTGAGTTTTGTAATACGTTAGTGCATATTTCAATCTCATCAGTGTTTTCTAGTCGATCTTTTTTTGTGATTGCCTTTGGCATGTCGGCCTCCAAAGCGCTAGATAGTACATCCAAGAAGACATTCCTATCCAGCTTCCTCGGATTCCTTACCTGCCTAGGCTCGACTTTCACGGCTTTAATTTTAAAGCAAATCCATCTATGATCCGACATAGTCAGCTCTTTTGACACATGCCAGTCAAAGATTTTTGTTGTAACACTTATCGACGCCAAGGTGATATCAATCACGGAATGGCATTCGGGTGACACATACCAGGTTGGTGTGTCACCCCGATTAAGAATTACTAAGTTAGTACCAATAAGGTAATCAAAAAGGGACTTACCTCTCTTGTTGCAGTCTCCACTCCCCCACGAGGTATGATGAGAGTTTGAGTCACAGCCAATGATGAGGTGTTTTTTGTGAATCTCGCAGTGCCTGACCAGTTCCACCAGCTTTGGAGACGGTGGCGGATCCTGAGAGTCTCCTGGAAGATACGCTGATGCTACAATAACGTCGCTAAGACCATCCCCAAGGTCACAGCTTAGCCGGGCAACCGTTAGATCGCCTTCACTAAACTGCGGTAAGGGATTGGCCTGAATATTACCAGATATGTATATACATGTTCTGAGTTTTGTTAAAGGGCTTCCTGTTATGACATTTCCTCCCAAGGATGAGAGGCCTGTAACTCTGCCCTTCACTATTCGTGGCTCTTGTATCAGAGCTATTGTATCCCTGCAGCCAGCAAGGCGGCGGCAAAGAGTCGCCGTAGCCGCCCGGCCATGCTGCAGGTTTGCCTGAATAAAATTCCACTCTCCCAAGGCAGCCATTAGGCTTCCTCGATGGTGGGATTTTGTGGTGGAGCGGTATCCGCCGCCTGAGAATCCCCATCTACCTAATGGATAGAAAAGTTTCCCTGAAAAATGGTTTAACTGAAGTTTTCAAAAAGATTTCTAAGGGCTGCCCGCAGGGATCGGTTCTTGGTCCTCTCTTTTGGAACTCCTGTCTTGATGATTTCTTCGAAGGTCCACTTAAAGGCATGAGAGGAATCACTGAGATAGGATACGCTGATGATGTTGCCATTATTGTAGAAGCGGAATCTGAAATTGAGTTATGTAGAAAAATCCAGTTTGTGATAGATTCTCTCCATAATTGGTGTAGCTCCATGAAACTGAATCTCTCCGAAAGGAAGACTAAGATCATGGTACATAGGCCAATTTGGAAGAACTACTTCAAATGGAATATAAAATTGAATAACAAAAAAGTTGAGATTGTCGATAAATTCAAATATTTAGGTTTACTGATAGATAATAAACTAAGCATGCAAGAACATGTAAACTACGTGTGTAGAAAAGCAATTACTTTGGTCTCATCCCTCAGGAGAAAGGCCAAAGCATCATGGGATATTAACCTTTCTCAGTCTATGGAAAGAATTTATAAAGGGGCTATTGTTCCGATAATAGGTTATGCCAGCGAATTTTGGGTTGATAAAATTGATAAAATTTCAGTGCAAAGGCGACTCTTATCCTGCTATGGAATTTGCTGTCGAACTATGATCAAAGGCTATGCTTCTGTATCCTCCATGGGTGCTGGAGTTATTGCTGGGATTCATCCCTTAGATTTGGAAATAGTTCGACTAAATGCCTGGAAGAAATTAAAGAGAGGAAGAACTGCCTTATTTTGTGGAAAAACTTTTGACCCGCAGGGTTTTAAGTACAAAACACATATGAGGCAGGCACTTTCCACTGAAATACACAATATCTGGCAAAAAAGATGGGATGAGTATGAATTTGGTAGGGTAACCTATCAATTCTTACCTGAAATTTCTATGAAACTCATTAACCCTCCGACTTTCAAAACCGCACAGTTACTAACAGGGCACGGGGAATTCAGAAAGTTTCTCCATCGGTTGGGGAAGCTGGAAGATGGTACGTGTCGGGCATGTTCAAACCGTTTTGATCTTGCTCAACCGGTTTTGGATGACCCCATCCATAGACTGTTGGAGTGTGGATTGTATGATGATGAGAGAGCTGCGATAGAATGTTCCTACGGTGGAAAAACTCCAGTTAACTTATATGACTTATACAACCTTACTCCGACAGAGCTTTTGGATCCATTCATTGAACCTAAATATGCGGAAGTTGATGATAATCTCAACAATTCACAAACGGATGACTTAGCTGATGATGATGACGTCTTTGGTTAATTATCAAAGACTTGCTGTTTTGATAGATATGAAAATGGAATATTTTCTTTCTTCCACCCTGTACGAATTTTGGCTTCTTGACCCGAATTTTCTTGATTGACCTATAAAGATATTTACTTGAACAAATAAGACCTACAAATTAAATGAAATACTTACCCATTTAGTTCCTTACAATACACATTTATGCGACGGCACCCATCTCTTAGGAACCAACCATTCATGGCATTCCTTCCCCGGCGTATGCTGGTTTTTTTTTTCTTTCCCCCTGTACTATCTGAAACAAAATATTATTATTAATAATTGGTATATGTAATTTTAAATTTTGCTATGGATTAACGGACTAACCAATTAGTTAGTCTTACCAATACAATGTATTTTATTTTATTTAACTAAATAAAGATACTTCAAATGAGAATCCCCATGGATCCCCATGAGGTCAAGCTCTGCAGTCACCTGCTCCACCGTTTGTGTCGGTACTGCGCTCTCAATGCGCTGTACCCTAACCCGGAAGCTTGAGAATCTGTAACTCAACCTTTCCTTCCTTGTTCTGAGTGCCTCGGCATCCCCTTCACCAACACCAAAGACAATGAGCTTCCCCAAGGGGTCGCTCTTGTCGGTGTCGAAGAAGGTACACCACTCATTGATCTTAACCCAGGGGTTCTGAGCCCTAAGCCGTCCTATCACCTCTTCAGTAGGCTCAGGTTTCCCCGGAACCCAGAGAGTGACCTTGGACAGCCTAGGCAGGTCATCCACCTGAACTACTTCAAGCCTTGCCCCCTCCCACAACTGCGGAAGTCCAGCAACGGTTGCTCGCAGCCACCTCAGGGAACCCTCGTTATCACAGGCAATCCGTAGGATCTCCCCAGAATAATGAAATCCCCCAAAAGTGGGTACATCATTTGCCCCCTCATGAGCCAGCTTAATGGTTCTATCGAGGGCCAAGTAGAGGTGTCCCTCAACTATTTCCTTCCGGGCCTCCGTTAGTTTGCCCAGCTGACTAGAGCGGTCAATCACTGCTACCCGGAGGCACCTAGTGGCAGCCTCCTTGTAGGTGATCGAACCCGCTGGTCTGGATTTAGGCGCAGACATCTTAGCCCTCTTCCCCTGGTTGCCCTGGGGCGATGGCCGAGAGTCCGCAGACCTTACCCTCTTTTTGGCGTCATGCTTTTGAAAGGGTTTGGATTTCCCCTTCTTCGCTGGCGTCTCCTTCCCCGTGCCCGACCCGGAGGGAGTGCTGTCCTCTCCCATAGGTTTGGACAGCCCAGCCCTCTCATGCTCAGTCACGGTGGTTCGCAGGCCAGCTGCCTCAGCAGCCGCTTGCTGTAATTTAGCCTTTTTACGCCGCTTCTTCTCCGCACCGCAGATCCTACGCTTTTTAGGGCGAGTCCCCCCAGTGCAGCCTTCGGATGGGGCATCCTTATCGGACGTCCCCTTCCTGGCCTCGGAGTCTTGCGTGTTAAGGGCATCCTGAGCGGACGCACCTTTGTTGGACAGTGTAGCCTCGGAGGTCACATCTGTCAGTTTGGTTTGTTTGTCGTTACTATCCATGAAGTGTATGTTAAATTTCATTCCCCGAGCTCCCCACCCGCCACGGAGCCCGCAAAAGGGGACGCCGACAAGTCGACATCAGGGCTACTCAGGAAATATAGCCCCCAGCAAGGCAGAATGCTGACGCACCCCGTCCTTGCCAAGGACTCGTCCCACCGACCCTCAGATGGAGGGCGGCATAGCCGATTGATCTGGGTGGACTAGCCCAGACCGCCCGTTTAAGAAGAAATCAAGGCCAAAGTGGAGTGTTGCCAGACCCAGGAGACAACTACCGCCCCCGGGCCGACTCAGCCACCAGGATCCCCTCATCCTTCCTTACGGGTTTCCACGCACGGCAAAAACACGCGGGTACCTGTATTAGTATGTTTCTCCACGTCAGCCGTCTTCCTGGTTCCTTGACAGACAGGACCGAGCCCAAAGGTTTTTACACCCCGGCCAAGCCCGTCCGCCAAATCAGACCGAACACACAGGAGTTTTAAGTCCCCGGTCCGTAATCCTAACAGGTGCACGCCCGCCGCTTCATCAAAGACAAAGCCCCCTCACCACGGCAAGGTTCAGGTACATTCGAGGGGGGAGCCATTACATCAGAATGCTTGTGGTTTGAGACAAACTTATTGTCCTCATAAAATTTGATGCAAATTGTTTATGAAAAATTTTTACGTTCAATTAATAAATTATGCTTGTCACGAATTTACACCCTTTTATTTCGTTCGTCGAACCTACCAGCTCTGAGGAAGAGAAAAACCCATCTCCGGCGAAACGTTAGTTTTAGGGGCCTTTGTGGGGTGATCATTCATTTAAGGGTGAATATCATTGCAGTATATTATGTTGATTGAATGATGTCATTCGTTATAGACTGCAACCCTCAGGTGAACGAATACTAATACTAAGGTGGCGCTTCCTGAAACCTCTGAACCATTCCAAACCAGCCTCTTTATTTTTTACCCAGTTGTCAGGAAGCTTTAGTTTATTTTGTTCACCCATATCATAAGCTAATTTTCGGCATTCGGTTACAGTCAAACCGAAACCCATTTTTGACAGGTTTAAAATATATTTAACCAGCTCCTTTTCTTTATCTATATCAAAAATTTTTCTGCAATTGTAGTTGGGAGTAAGTTTAATATTCTCCAAAGGATTCTCTTTTTGTTTTTTGGCATAGCGAAAAAGTGTAACGTAAGAAACTCCTGTCATCTCAGATACCTTTCTTAAACTTAAGCCTCCATTGAGCAGATTCAGAGCGTTCTGCATTGTTTCTGCAGATGTTAGACCCATGGCAGTCTTCCGTACCCTATTTCTAGCCCTAAAAAAATATATTAAATTAAACCTAAAAATAAACCTAAAGAAAATGATAAAACAAAATATGGGGCAGACTGAAACATCGATGGTCCACAATGTAACACCACTGTTTCACTGTGGACCATGTTTAACTTCAAACAAAAAAGACATTTATATGCAAACAAAAAATATTTTAAAACATCTTAATGCCTACTTACAGGACCTTATGGTACTTCCTTTTGCTCCAAAAAATATTTAAAAATATTAAAAACTAAGCGGGGAATTGTTGGTTAAATTTTGACCCACGTGTAACTTTGGATGCCTTTTCTGGACTGAAACGCTGCCATGAACAAACCGCGCTCTGTGCTGTGATGTATTTTGTGGTGGGAGTTAGAATCCTAGTCGAGCTACTATCCACGAGATGGTGGAAGTTTTACGTCTGTTGATTTATTTTTAAATGGGAATGTTTCACTGTGGAACATGTTTCACTGTGGAACATTCTCCCTTAGAGGTAAATTTTTCGTTAGTGGTTGGCACGTGACTTGGGCTTGCGCGGCAAATGTGGAGGGGGAGACACCCGTGACACCTAATTCCACCAATTGACACAAACATAGAACCGAAATAACGAATATACGTTTCTGCGTATTAGCCACTCCCAACCACTAACGAACAATTTTAATCTACTTTACCTCAATCAAATGGAGGCCAACGACCAACCAAAAAATGGGCATATCGCCGAGAAAGGTGAAAACTATATAGAAGAAATACCTTCAACCTTACAATAATTATTATGATGAGAAGTTTGATTGAAATTTTCAAGTTATCTACCGACGAACATGACAAGAAAATTGAATGCAAGAATAACAATGTAAACTGCGATCTTACGATTTGAGATAACAATATGCACTTAAAAATTTTAATAAATGGAAGAGCGAAGATTTTGTAAGTTAATCAGAATTTTAATTTAATATCTTTTAAAATTAGCAACATTATGAAAATAAATCCAATCAGTTAGCTACACATTATAATTAAGTTTTCTTTACTATTTTAAGTTTTTATAAATAATTTAATATTACTTAATTAACACAAAAATAAAACAAAGCTAGATTGTTATAGTAATAAATAAATAACATAAAATAAGTTGGAAATTTGACAAATTAATGACTTAATTTGAAAATTTAGCAAAGATTGATGATTCAAAACAAATTTAAGTCAATTAGTTGTTAATTAAGTTATTAATCAAGTTAATAAGGATGATTATAGTAATAATTGATGATGCAAATATTGGTAACAATATTTATAAACAATAATTTGAAGACTTATTTAAGAATAAATAATTTTTTATTAATGACGAGACATTCATTGCCTTGCAATTAATTAAGGGTCAAACTTTCTCATGACTAGTCTCCGTGCTTCGGAAGGCACGTTAAGCCGGTGGTCCTCCTGCGTTAGTGAATTTTGACAACATTAACATAAAAAAACAGGGTAAAGGCACATCAGCAGGCCAGCCCAGCAAGCTACCTACCAGAATAAAAAAAAATATTAGATGATATTTTGAGATTTACAAGATATGGTGCAGATATTTTGATTAGTTTGATGGGACAGAGTTCAGTATTTATATCATTTAATTGTTACGTAAACTTGAGCTAACTTTTATGTAGTAAGAAAAAGAAACTGGGCATACTTATTTTGGTATTCAAACTTTTTTCTTCTTCTAGCTTCTAATTAAGACCATATCCTGTTCTATCATCTGTATCAAGTTCAGATGCATTTGATAACCCCAAGTAAAAAAAAGAGAACATGCATAAGCTGTTGGTGGTGCTAACTTATCTATGTGAAAACATGCACGCAAAATAATGATAAATTCGAAGGTTTATTTCATTTTTAATTTAGTTGAGCTTTTCCATAATGCATAATAATTATGTACCTACTATACAAAAATTAATCGTGCAAGCGTACTTATACTCAGATGCCCGTCCAATATGCAAATGTTTGTGTAGCAAAATTTAGTAAAGTTGCAAAGGTGTCAGGTGCGACAATGCCCATTAAGTGGTTAATAAAAGAATTTTTAGACGCAAAATAGAAAAAAATAATGATTTCAATAACTTTCAACTTTGGACGACTCCCACGTCTAAGTTATTCAAATTATTTAAATGCCGTAAAGAGACTTTTTTGTAGAAAATTTCATAATCTATAAAATTGTTTCATACAAATTGTTAATATTTCAGACCGTTCTGGAAGCATTTTGAATGCAAGGTCGCGGCGTTAGCTTTTTGGATGTTTTGATTGTTGTTCAAGATTAAATTTTATGTGTAGCCTAGCAAAACATATTTGGTATTTTATGGTTTTAACTTTATAATAGGAGTCGATGTCACAAAGGTATACCTACAACCTTTTGTTTAATTTAAATATTTCTTTAAAATGTCTTTGATTTCCGTACTTATTTTATTAGAATGCTTTTTGTTTTTATTAATAACCCAGATTATGAGACATTGGCCAAAGGGCCAAATGTGGGAACACCCAATAATTATTCATTATGAAGTGTGATGTCTATCACCATTCGATCACTCAATTATTAAAAGAGCGAAGAACCGCCATGCATAATGTGAAGATGCGAAGATGGATGAGCATCCACACGACTGGAAGGACTTATTTATTGTTGTTAAAATGACAGTTTTCTTTGAATTTATTTTAAGTGTGTAGAAAATCAATGGTGGAAAATCACTTGGAAATGAAGCAAAATAAACATAACAAAGTTGGAAACATAAATATTTATTGATACAAAAATGAGCAAAAAAAGATTATGCATAATATAGGGTGTTTTTTTAGCTGCATGAGAACTTTCAATAGGGATAACAATTGAATCAAGATTGCTATGGAAACAGTTTTTTGACATTTGTGTTTAGCAAGGTTTGGCATTTGATAATGCATAGATTGACCATTGAACAACGCTACCAAATTGGGCTCACAACCAATTGGAAGTGGATCCATTTTTTTACCATAAAATTTTGTTCAGTGACGAGGCACATTTCTGGTTAAATGGGTATGTGAACAAACAAAATTGCCGTATATGGAGTGAGACCAATCCGGGACATTATCTTGAGACTCCATTGCATCCATTAAAATTGACTGTTTGGTGTGGAATACACGCCAACAGCATCATTGATCCATATGTCTTTCGAAATGAGGAAGGAGCTACCGTTACGGTGAATGGTATGAGATATCGACACATGCTCAATACATTTTTGTTTCCAAAACTTCTAGAGCTAAACATTGACAACTTATGGTTCCAATTGGATGGTGCTACGTGCCACACAGCCAACGAAACCATCAATTTTTGGAAAAGACAATTTGGTGACAACATTATTTCAAAACGTGGTCCTATCAATTGGTCTCCAAGATCGTGTGATTTGACACCTCCAGATTATTTTCTGTGGGGGTATGTTAAATCCATGGTTTATGCTAACAAACCAACAACTCTAGAAGCATTGGAGGCTAATATTCAGCAAGCCATTTATGAAATAAAGCTAGAAATATTGGAAAAAGTGGTCAAAAATTGGACTGAACGGATGCGCTTCGTAACCATTAGTCGTTGTGGTCACATGCCGGAAATCATGTTCAAATCATAAATGCCTTTAACTGTACTTTCATAAAAAAATTATAACCAAAACATTCCGTCAGGTTTTTAATGTTTTATTTCTTTTTGAAGTTCTCATGCAGCTAAAAAAACACCCTATATAAGTTTTGCATCAATCCCTCGTGGATAAGGATTTGTCCTTCGTTCACCTAGTATTACTGTAGATTAGACCCTTATTAATTTATTTACAATAATCTAACAAAATAATACCTACGTAGTAACATGAAACTTAAATTTATTAATAAAATAATAGGTACATTTTATTGTGTAGGTTAAAAGCAGTACCTATGGAATTTAATTAATCTAAATTTAAGACAATAGAATTTGATGTAGGAAATCAAATTTAGTTTGTAATAAAGCCAATTTTGCTGAGATTTTATTGGATCTCGGAATATAATAAGACATTAATTGCAAATTCTCCCAAGACCACAGAAAAATTAAAAGAAAAACATAATATTATATCTGAAAAGCCCTCTGTAATTCTACCAGCAATCACAAATTATTTAAATTTTATTTGTTTATTGCTGAAAAGTGTATGTCAAATAATTTTCAAACAATATTTCGGTTGTAAAAATTAATTTACTTTAAGAACAATAGACGTGGTCAAAGATTAAATTATAAAGTAATAGCAGTGCAAATGGATCGCTAATCCATTTTATGTGAAAAACCTGCGCCTGAATCCATTTTAGCACTTTTCGAGGTATATATAAATTGTAAAAGTTGGTTTGGAGATCAGTTAAGAAACAACAGGGTTTATACCAATAAGTCATACATAGATCGAAAAGCTAAACGCAAACAAGAGAAAAATGCAACGCGTTCATTTAAAATGTGCAACTTTCTTGGTAATCGTCCTTTTCGCTTTAACGTGGTTTACAGAATCTGCAGCTGCATATCGCAAACCACCTTTCAATGGTTCTATATTTGGTAAAAGAGGAGCTACAGTAGGTAAATAACTTTTATATTTATGATATTATTTAAGAATTGTGTTTTTTTTTTGAAGAGGTAGAAATATGCAAAATTTTTAGGATATCCTTTCCATAATCTTGTAAAATGTAAACTTTGTTTCAGAATATGACAATGCCAACAAAGCTTTGGCAGCTCTTTGCGAAATAGCCATTGACACCTGTCAGCCATGGTTTCCTTCACAAGAAAAATGAAAATTGACCCATTAGTAGTACTTCGCTTAGTCCTAAATTTATTAGAATGGAATATGTAGTATCGATTTATTTTGTGTACTGACTATAATGTAATTGCATAAAATAAATATCCTATGAAAAAAAGGTTACATGATTTTTTTTCATGCATCTTTGTCCTGATGGAAATTACGCAACACCATAAGATTTATTTTCTTCTCCATTATATTTACTTAAGTAATATTAGAAGATATAAAATCGAAATTTGTTCGAAGGCTTTGAAATTTGGATTTCTAACCGCGATCCAAAATTTTTAGAGATTTATTTCATTCGTTTGAATTAATTTTGAGTTAATTAAATATGTTTTATGTGGGATTTGGTAACTCATATAATATTCTGAAAATTAAATATATATTTTCTTTCGTAGAAATCTGTAAACATTTTACAATATAATATAGTAAAAAAAATCTTCAAATAAGCTGTTATTCAAACTAGTATGATATTTGGGGACTTCCCAAATATATTTTTATGAAAAACTATTCTAACACAGTATAGCTATTAAAGTGCAGTTGTGTGACTGGTAATTGATAAAGACACAATCATAATAATCTACAAAAAGGGTAATTAAAAAATTATTGAGAAGTGCATTAGAAAAATGGAACGATAATAATAATTATAAATTTACCCTTTTGTTATTACATCATTTTAGATTTTATATCTATCCTTCGGTTTATGAATGTGTTGTATGATACGAATATGACTAAAAATTTAAATAATAAATAAAAAAAGTTCTCAATCAGTTATGGTCTCTGATATTCCACTATATGGAAAAGTTTGCTTAATGATGTTCGACAAAAATTATAAGCTTGTGAGCAAATTGTGTCTGCGTAATTATCAAGAAATTTTGGTTTCAGCAAGATGGTGCTACGTGCTGTACAGGGTGGCTCAAATTCGCTTCTTCTTATGGGGAAATCGGTAACTATAGTAGATATCGAAAAATGGATGGCGCATCCTCGATCTCTTTTTTTGAGAAAAGCTCAATGGCGAAAACCGGAATTCGCTATCTTTTTTTGTTTTCGAGTTATAGCCAAAAGTTCGATTACTGGACTTTTCGATAAATGTCGATATCTCGGTTGTTTTTGAAGTTTCCAAAAATGTGTTGACACTTTCTTCAGACACTTTTTTAAGGGCAACAAGATAGGCTGAATAGATTTTAAATATTTAAGTGAGTTTCCGAGTTATAATACAAAGTTGTGTTTTTTTAAATGGAACCATAGTTGAATATGACATTTTTAAATAGCATTTTTTATCCTCTTTTCAATGATATATAACAAGTGGGGTCCATCATTTCAAATAATTCCCATTTTATTAAAAATTACAATAAAAATAAGAAAAAAACAAAAATTTAATAACATTTTAGTAAATAACAATAACAATTTTAAACACGAGAGCAACTAAACAAAAGTTTCCTAATGAAAAACAATTGGTGACGATGATTTAGGTGCCAATAAAGATTTGATAGTGTTTCGTATTGACAAAATTATAATATTGAAAATAAGGGACTTCAGTTTGAATACTTACTTTAAATTTTGTATTTATTGTTTTATTTGCAAATTGTTATTGTTATTTACTAAAAATGTTATTAATCTTTTGTTTTTTTCTTATTTTTATTGCATTTTTTAATATAATGGGAATTATTTGAAATGATGGACCCCACATGTTATACAGGGTGTCCCCGCACTCACTTTACATAACTTAGGTGGTGATAGAGGACACTTTTCTAAGAACAATTTTTAACAAAAATTTTTTTCTAAATTCAAACCCTCGAAAGTTAGGCCTCTTTAAAGCATTTTTTTTAATTTCCACATTCACGTGGCCATAGCCCCGAAAGTATTGATTTTTCAGTAAAAATGGTTTAGTCATTTTTTAAAGAGCGTGAAATCATCTACAAACTAGATTCAAACCTTTTCTTGTCTAAAATCAACGGCTTTCGAGTTATGAATTAAAGTAGGTTAAAAAATGTCGAAAAATTTGAGCTTTCTTTTTTTCTAGTTTTCTTCAAGACCAATCACAACTGTGTATTGAAAATGAGGATGGTCATTTTCAACAATTACTTTATTAATGTAATAATTTAAAATTAATTAATAAAATAATTTTTCAAAAAAAATAAAAATTTTGTGAATTAAATTTTATGTTTTGTATCTGCCTTGTTTGTTATTTTCTGATTTTCTGTGAAATGGATTGGTTTTTCAAAAATTTTTACTAGACCAAAGTTGTAGTCCGTTAAATTTCCTATCCGGAATGGGGCGTCAGATTTTTTGTAAAATCTTTCGTTTAAAAGATACAGGGTTTTGAAAAAAAACAAAAAAAAAGGAAGCTCAAATTTTTCGACATTTTTTAACTTACTTTAATTCATAACTCAAAAGCCGTTGATTTTAGATAATAAAAGGGTTAAATCTAGTTTGTAGATTATTTCACTCTCTTTAAAAAAGTACTAAACCATTTTTACCGCAAAATCAATATTTTCGGCGCTATGGCCACGTGAAGGTGGAAATTAAAAAAAATGCTTTAAATAGGCCTAACTCTCGAGGGTTTGAATTTAGAAAAAAAATTTTGTTAAATATTGTTCTTAGAAAAGTGTCCTCTATCACCACCTAAGTTATGTAAAGTGAGTGCGGGGACACCCTGTATATCATTGAAAAGGGGATAAAAAATGCTATTTAAAAATGTCATATTCAACTATGGTTTCCATTTAAAAAAACACAACTTTGTATTATAACTCGGAAACTCACTTAAATATTTAAAATCTATTCAGCCTATTTTGTTGCCCTTAAAAAAGTGTCTGAAGAAAGTGTCAACACTTTTTTGGCAACTTCAAAAACAACCGAGATATCAACATTTATCGAAAAGTCCAATAATCGAACTTTTGGCTATAACTCGAAAACAAAAAAAGATAGCGAATTCCGGTTTTCGCCATTGAGCTTTTCTCAAAAAAAAGAGATCGAGGATGCGCCATCCATTTTTCGATATCTCCTATAGTTACCGATTTCCCCATAAGAAGAAGCGAATTTGAGCCACCCTATACAGTAAGCCAAATAATTAATTTATTGAAAAATAAATTTCATTGCAATATTATTTCAAGAAATGATCAAGTGAATTGTCCTTTTCGGAATAAGGGAAAAATGTTTATTTTCCAGACAAAGTTAACGTAAAACTGACTTTTAAATTTCAAATTCAGCTTTAAAATGATATTTAAAATTTTCTCTTTAAAATTAAACATCTAATTTACCTAAAAATTTAGTAATTTAACCAAGTTCGGATTGCCATTATACTCTTCAAATACAGCTTCTGTGTCCCTAAAAATGCGAATGCGATTTAAGAGCGCGCTGCAAATTTTGGTCCAATAACATGTTTCAACAGATGACGCGCCATAAAATTTAATCTTTTATACTTATATTTTCACTAATACAGAATTCTAATAATTTAAATAATTTTACGAGGCATAAAAGTTAACCAAAAGTAACCGGTTAAGTTTTATGTCATTTTCGCGACGAACGGTTAGAGGGGAGGTAGTTTTTGGTTAAAAAGTTACCCAACCAAAGACGACCGCTCAAATTCAGTGGTTACTGGTTACAATTCAGTTGCGCGTCACAATTTCAAGGACTTCAAGTTTAAAGTGGTTAAATTCGTTTTGTTATTTAGTATTATGTATAGTGTATACGATTGATTAGTGGTTTTCTGATCCTATAAATATGATAAACGATTGTTAATGAAGATTAAAGCTAAATTACAAATAAATCTTATGTTGGAAATTCACGAAAAAATTTATAAGGCATCTAAACTTAAAACAAATGTTAATTCACTTATTAATTACGATTTAACATGTCAATCAATGAACGAATTAAGAGGAATCCTCGAAGTTGGAAAATACACTTTCGTAATTCACTGATATCTTGCTTATTATTCAAAAAAATTGCACAAAAGTATATATTTTTTAAAAGAGGACACTTGGACGCAGGTCGTGTTGTTTTGATTTTTTTCAATATTTTTTTTTTCAAAAAATTTGAATTTAAAAAAAATCAAAACAACACTACCTGCGTCCAAGTTTCCTCTTTTAAAAAATATATACTTTTGTGCAATATTTTTGAGTAATAAGCAAGATATCAGTGAATTACGAAAGTATATCTATACTACTTATGTCTATACTCTGTTTACCCAACAGGTGCACCGAAGTTCCTCCCTAAAAACGCGCGGGATATTCGAATAGAATTTTTCTATTGCTCGAATTTTGAAACTCCCGTTTACAACACTAACGTCATAGTTTTTTTTAACCTATAAATTGATTTTTAATGTCATACAATCATTTGAACTTTTATGTAAATTTTTTTAGCGTGTAAAACTGGTTGATGCGCTAATTGGCTTAAATTTTTGGGGAGGAGCCTTGGTGCATCTGTTGGGTAAACAGAGTATAATATAAAGAAACTGTCGAAAAAAAATAATATAATAATTAATCAGGTAGATACAAACAACTAACAACAGGCTAGTATATATTAATTAAAATGAATTTTTATATTGTAATTTTGTGCTAAAAAGATATTAATTTACAGATGAATTGGAGAATTACAAGTAGGTACCTGGATTATAATACCCCAAGGGTTTAAAAAAGCCTTTAGTTATGTACCGATACTACTTGCTTTCAAAGCTAGAATAAATAGAAGAAATTTCAAGAAAATGTTCAAATAATCAAAATGTTTTTTATTTGAAATGTAATAAAAAAAAAAATCTGATGTGACACAACCCATAACTTTCCCATTTAAAATACAAGAGGTTTCAGTAGAGCGATTTCAACCAAAATCTAATCAGTTCTTTTACACCGTTTGTTCAAATTAGTATGCAAAATTTCAAGTCAATTGGTACGCGAGTTTGTTCGTAATCGTAGCCGAAAAAATGTCCACACACACATCCAGACATTGTTCCAAAAAATCGTTCACGATTAAAATTATACCTTTGAATCAGAATTCTAATGTGCCAACGCAAAGTTGGTTTTTGACTTGATCGCAATACTTTCCTTTACTGCGTAAATGCGAAAGTAATATAGGTAGATTAACAACTCAATTATTTGTATTTATAATGCAGTTTTGTCATCTTCCTTGCTTCCACCTTCTTCTTTTGTCTTATGATTTTTCTTTTTATATAAATTTTAATATCTATTAAACAGATTACGTCATATAAAAAAAATATAGTCGTCGACAGGAACTACCAACAAAATATCTAATTTTTTTTGAAGAATTGAACAACTTGACTTGGAATGACCCCGAGGAGTAAAGAAATACTGCAACCTCCTAGTTATAATACTATTTATTTAAATAAAAAAAAGTTGTTTTTTTTGGTACAATGTTACAATATACTGTTTAAAAGTCAATATTTACAAAACTGATGTAAACTTTTAACAAAATTTAAAATGATGTTGAAAGATGTACCTCAGTAGGTATGTACCAGATGATACAATTTTGATTATTTTTTAAAATTTATAATAATAATTCTACATAATTCACACAATCAAATTAAATTAAGAGTAATGAAAGTCTAAGTAAGTAATATTTAAGATACAAAGATTTTAATTACCTACTTATTATAATTTCTTATATTACAATACGAACATTTATAATTACAAATCACAAGTTATCACTTATTGTATTATAGAGATCTAAACAATTGATTGCTAAAACAAAAGTTTATCTACAAAAATATGTATCAACCCTTTTACATCTAAGGAATTACTAATTATAGAAATTTGTGCGCAGCAGAGGCAGTGTAAAATTGTTAAAAGGTAGACATCGCCCCTTGAAATTTTTTAAAAGTTGTAAAATAGTTAAATTAGCACAACCTGTAAATAATAGATTTATAAATAATGTCTACATTAGATAATGTTTTAAGAAAAAACAACATAAAATTTGTAATGTTGTCGCACTTTATTATCATCAGACAAAAAATTCATTAGCACCTTGTTTAAATCACTGTTACATTACAGTTCATGAGAAGTTTTGGTAAATTTGCTAAATATTCAAAATTAAGCAAAACTTATAATTTAAATATAAGAATTATCCAAAAGCAACTTAATTTACTATAATGTTGTAGGTTTATTTATTCAATAAATAGAATTTATGAATCAGTCAGTTTTATAATCAAACATTTAAAACCAATACAAATACAAAATGTATTGTCAAATATAAAAAGGCATTAATGATAATATAAAATACCTAAAAACTTCTAAAATGTTGAATAAATGCACTAAAATTTTTAAAACGACGAACGAGATTAAAGTTGGTAACGACCTGAATCTGAGAGTTGTAAAATATATTTTCTTAAATGTTTAACATAATCAAACATGGTTCCAACTAAAGCTACATCTAATATCGATTGAGGTATCCAGCCTTTTAAGTTAAGATTGAGGACCCATTCAAATTGACACTTATCTGTTTCACCTGAAATCGGTCTAAATACAAAACAACCAATTCCATTCTCTCCTCTAAAAATTATGTTATAGTAACAGTGCGGTTAAGTTTTTAAAAATTCACTTACCTAATGTACTTCTTGTTATGTTCAATAGATGGATGTTCGATTGCACTATATGCAATAACATAACAACCTTCAACATAACCCCAGTGTCGAAGATTAACAAAATCTCTACTGGACACACCAACAGCATCTGCAGAAATCTGATATGTAATATCAGTGCTTTCATCGATGGATTGTACTTTGTGGGATTCCAATAAAGCTGGATTCCATTTTGGAATATTTTCTACCTTATAAAATAGTTCATCCAAGAGAAATCTTGGCGAGACATTTACAACTGACTGCAACAGAACAAAATTGGTTAAAATACAAACAAAACTGTTTCATGTTTTCTTACAGTTAACTTAAACAGTTTTCCAATATTGGGAACTGATTGAACATAAACTGAATCATTTCCTTTAGATTTTTCAAAATTCCAATTGGGACTATCCAGATACTTCCAAGAATCTTGAAGAATTTTTTTACCTTTACATTTATAATTTGTTTCCTGTAATAAAATTGAAAGTTAATAATATACTGAACTTAGAATAATTTAAAAAAACGATTTAAGGTATACCTTGAGAGAAATCATTTTGAATGTAACTAAAAGTTATAGAGCATCTCTTCAACTAACGTATCAGTTCTGAAGGAGGTAATATATCTACTCAAAACTGGACCCTGTTATAAAATAGGGTGCCTATTCAAAATATCAATTTTTGTGAAATTACACATTAACTTCTTTAATGCTCCCAATTCTGTTTTAGTTTTTGGAAAACCTTGGAAACAACCAACAATTGAAGTTAATTTTGTATGTTATTTAAAAATATAATTTTAATTAAAGAAGAAACAGTACAATGAAAACTTGAAAAATGATCAACATAAGAGATGATTCCCTATTGCATACCTAAGTTCCATTAATGTAAAGATTATATTAGAATAACCAATAGTTATTATACTTTAAAATCATAAATTTGACTTTAATTTCAATTGAAGTGACAGAATGAGTTATTACCTGATCTGTCGTTAATCGTATGGGTGGATATTTTCCTACGGTATGGAAATCTCCCCCATAAATTGATCCTTCTGGTGAACACAACGGTGAATAAAAATTAGCAACACTTTCAGTGTTCATGGAAGGCAAATTTTCTACATAACTTTGAATCAATGGCGCTCTTTCGTTATCTCTAGCATCTAAAAATGTTAAATTTAGAATTTGTTGAATTCAATGAATAATTTTAAATTATTTATTAAAGCAAAATTATACTCACTGTAAAAAAATCGTTGAGCATGCAACTCTTGTGGAATAACTCGGAAATCCAAAAACCATGCTTCACCCCATGATATAATAAAGGAAGAAACAATTAACAGTACATCAAACACCTGTTGATGCGAGTCAACCCACTGAAAAAGATAAATTAAAATAAGCAAAAATACAATAAAATTTGTTACAATTGCAAATTAGAAGTTTTTATGATTCCTTTATAGGAAGAGATAAGGAGAATGAAACTAAATAAACTAAAATTAACAAAGATATAATGCAAATTTATTACAACCTTTTTTAATTTTCGGCAACAATTTTCACTTTAAAATAATATAATATACCAAGGGAAAAGGTTGTACAACAGAATGAGACATTGCACAACAGAAAAAGTATATTATAAAAATACGTTTCACCCAAAATTAAGTTTCATGTCCTGACCAACTGAATTCTTTGTGACTTAATCGTTCAATGGGATGAATGTTAAATTATTATCTATTAAAAAATCTCCCCTAAAAGACCCTAATAAGAGAGGTTTCCTATTGGAAGTAGGAGTAAAGTAAGGGACTCACTTAAGTTTTAATTCAAAATTGGTGCTAAAAAAATACTAATTCCCTCCACTGCATGTCAGTTTGCTTGTTAGTTTGATTTTAGTAGTAGATACATATAAAATTAAATTAATAACACAATATAAAATTACTTACATCATATTGGAATACTTTTGCAATTAAAAGGCAGCATGTTCCTGCAGTGGATAACTAAAAGTAATTAATTAAAAATTTAATAATTACAAAGAAGGTAGGATTCCTGATCATTTTCGAAGTCATTGATAGATTTAGCTATTAGGTGGTCCTCACCGATTTGATTTATTTTCATTATAAATACAGGCCATAAGTAAAACTTCAACAGGTGAAAATAAATTATAAGAACGTTTTTAAATCAACTTTGAATAATGTAATTTTAATTTTATCCCGAATTCTCCTCGATTTAGTAAAAATTATTGGTACAAAATAAGCCACATAATATGAGGTGTGATTAATTCGGGTTAAAGATTAACGAAATTCCCATTAGTCACAGGAGTGTTGGCAATCTCGTTAATCCAATCCAGCGAGTCTCTCCCCCCTGTGACAAAAATGGGAATATTGCTTATCTTGAAATTAATAGAAAAGTGCGTCAAACAATTTATACCTACCGACACCTAAGATAGATCAAATTGTGGGGACCATCTGATAGCCGCCAATCGTTATTACGAAAAAATAAGAATTCAATATTGGATAATATCCCAAATTGTTTTACTTACCGCTATAATAAACCAGTGTTTAATATTAAGCAGTCCATAAAAAAATAACAATATAATAAATCTGCATACTGCTAAAAGTACAATATCAAACATAGATGTGTGTAAATTGTAATTGATTACTTGTGTTTCAATTGCTGTATGAATATTTTGACCAGTTATCTAAAACAAAGAAAATAAGTTAAGATTTTAGGGATAACTAGAAAGCCTGAATCTAAAGTGTGATATCGAGTAGCATTTTATTTTTGCATAAGAATTCCTGTTATGAGTTATTTGTGCTTTTTTTATAATTATTGGTAGAAAAATAATAATAGGTACATATTTAAAATATGATAAGATAAAATTTGATATAAATGAAAGAAGTTTGAAAAATTTTGATTTCATTATAATGCTGCAAGACTAGCACGATAATAATAAATGGCATTGCATTAATTTAGTCATCAGAGAGTTTGCTTAAAGATGACCTTTATGATTTAACCAATATATTATGCCATACTTAAATATCTGGTTCAAGTAGTTAATTTTTTGATAACTGTTTTCCTTGCCAGTGTGATAATCACATCAAAATACAAGTTATTAGTGGAAGTTAGAACAATGGTAAAAAAAAACGAAAATGTTGGGAAAAAAGTTAATTATTTGGACATTTCTAAAAAAGAAAATTAATGCCGAGCAACAAACGTTTCTTATAACAAAGAGGATAAAATTAATGGTTAAAAATGACACAACCGATAATAACAATCAAAGTTTTTTCATAAGCTTATTCATATTAGATAATAAAAAATATATAAATAAAAAAAAACTCACCATAATACAAATAAGCCATAGAAGACCAGTAAATGCCAAATCGAAAGTCACAAATAAACAGAAAAACCGACGAACACTTGACATTCTTCCATCTACTGTTTGACCAGATATTATCTCTGAAGGTATTACATATCCACTATGAATCGATGGTAATGTATTGATACTGTGCGAATGTGCTAAAATTTCAAGAAAAAACCGAATTTTAACACATTAAAGTTTTTGTTGAACATTATCTCGACGTGTGCCGTAACATTATGGTAGATACAATAAATCATAAAAATTATCTCAATAGCAAGATATATTTTTTATATTTTATACATACAACTTATATGAAAGTTCAAAGGTAACAAAAACGCGCACAAAACATTAAATAAAAGTTTTTAGTTAAATTTGTTACTCATGAAGCATACCATTGTTAGCTCAAAAATAATGAAATAATAAATAGTAAGTGTGGATTATTGTTATATTTTTTAACTAACATAATTGTTTTGTAATAAATAATAATTAAAGGAAGAATGAAGCACTACCTACATGTGGTTACACATTACAAGTTATCATTTTAAGAAATTTTTTGTGACTTCCAATGAATAGTTTAGATACTCTTTCATATTTACATAACATATTTCTATCTTTTACTTACATATAAACATTAATAGTTATATGTCGATAATAAAATATATGTAAACAAAATGAAATTTTAATTGGAACTATAATTGCACCCTAAATAATCTTAATTAGTACTATAATATTGTAAAATAGTAAGTACGTTGTAAAGTCAAGCAAAAATATTGTAAATTTGGTTTTAAGAAAATTTAGCAATATAAAAACTTTCGATAACAATTTCAATCAAGCATTCAGGTGAGATTTTTTGTATTAAGAATACAGATATTCCCTATGTGAGGTTATTCATGCTCATTTTAAAAATGTATTATGAGCTATTTTAAATAAATTGTAAGTAGATACTTATATGTTTATTTCAAATAATTCATAATATAATTTTCATTTTTATTATATTTTAATTCAACAACATTTCAACAGCTTGACTTCAGATTTAGATCCACACCAGGTGGAATCTTTACAGAACTCGTGTTTCTGTCAGTTACTTCCTGATTGCGTAAACATTTTAAATTTAAAACACCTTTTTATGCCCAAATATTGATTAACTCATTAGATGTGTAAAATAAAAACCAGGATTTGGGAGATCGTAACATTCTAAATGTCAGTTTTCCGATTAGCGTCAGTTGTTTAATAATTTTAATTATAATATACAACAATTTAAGTAATTTAATTTACAAGGTATCAGGAAACGCCAAGTAAATTTGGATTTAGTTTAAGAATTACTTTAAACCCTTCATGCATTATGCAACTGTAGCAGTTATATAATATTATCGCCTAAATTGTTGAACTGTTACTTTTCGTTTCCAATAACTGACGCACAGTGTGGTTAAACGGTGATTTTTTAATCACCCGGGGGGGGGGGGTAGATTCCCACATTCTAATTTTCGAAAAAACGTGGTAAATTAATTTCCTTTAGATCGCTCTGGAATATAATGTAACCTCAATCGATGATCGCTTTTAATTATTTTCATTGCGGAAAATAATCGTTTGCAAACATAGGTGCTTCCAATTCATGTCGTTTTGTAAATCTATTAATTCCATTTGTAACTCATCCGGAACTGTTTCCACTTCTATTTTAAAATGGCGAAGAAAAAATTTTAAAACTAAGAACGGTTTTTGCTGATCTAAATATTTTAAATCGTGATTCAAATTCCATATTTTAAAATTTTTGTCAGGGGTCGCTCGACAGTAGACGCCAAATAACTCGTAATGACAGTGAATGCCGGCACATAGAGGACACGCAAACTGTGCCTTGTCATTACCCTAGATATAAAAAACGCCTTTAATTCTGCGAGATGGTCCTCTATCATCCAGGAGCTCAACAGAAGAGGTATCTCGACATACCTGGGCCGGTATTATGAACTCGCTCCACTCCAAGTGAGCGAGTGAGTGGTTTAATTGCGAGTGGAGTGGAAATTTTGTATTCTCATGTGCCGCTCCAGCCATGACAGCTATATCGCTCCGCTCCTTTAAAAGCGAGGGCTTCAGAATACCGGCCCAGGTCGAGTTGCTCAGGAGTTATCTAAGCAGCAGGTCCATCAAGATCGAGGAGGAGCTGCTGAGAGAGGAGCACGAGGTGACTAGTGGCGTTCCACAGGGTTCGGTGTTGTGACCGACTCTGGAGGACTCCCGTGGGCTTCGCGGACGACCTCACCCTTGTGGTCGCGGGTCTTTTTTCAAAAATATATACTTTTGTGCAATTTTTTTGAGTAATAAGCAAAATATCAGTGAATTACGAAAGTGTATTTTCCAACTCTGAGGATTCCTCTAAAGTTAACTAGTAAAATTGTTTAAAATATACCAATTAATTTATTATCACGAGTTAACAACTAATCAATTTAAATATTATTACAATAATTTAATAATACTACGATTATAATAACTAAATTGCTTATAATCGAAAGTAATTTCATTAACGTTTTTAAACACTGACAGCAAATCTATTTTATTTAAAAATTAAAATATTGTGTTATTATTTGTTTTTGCACTTTCCTTGCCAAACTTATCTCCAAAGCACTTTCGTAATATCAATAATACAATACTTCAGAATCAACTGTGTAAAAATGTAATTGGTAAGGTGGCCGATTTCCAGGGGGATTATCTACTTAACTAAAATCTATTTAACTATCACTACAATTAAATAATACTAAAGTTACAGTTACGACAATTTTATCATCGCTTTATTTATTTAATTATAAATTTAATAATTTTGTCTTCTACTTCTCATATTTCAATATGTTACACAGTAAGCTTTGAGGAAGAACCTGTAAAATTTTCGTAACTGTAGCTTTAGTATTATTTAATTGTAATGGTAGTTTAAATAGATTTTAGTTAAATAGATAATCCCCATGGAAATCGGCCACCTTAACTCTGGTAGAGAGCTAACATAACCGATTGCCTATTATACCTGTTTGCTATAATTGCTACTATATGGGATTACTAATTGAAGGAAGCAGCAGAAATATTCATTAATTTTATGTTGTAAATAATGCGACTTATTTACATTTCTCAATTATTAATATCAAATAATATAATATACCTATCATAATGCCATGAATTTCAATATCGACAATAATTATTACATGAATTTGATTCTGTGCATAAGCATAATGGTCATGGTTAGGGTGTTTATAAAGCCCCATTAGCGACTGAGATTAGTTTCTTCAAAAGTTGCACTGGGCATGTAAGGTAGAAGTAGTTAGTTTTTCCTTAATGCCTTTAACCCGAAACGTTCCAGGCAAACCAGACCTTGCTTTGCAACGATCGACAACGTCTTTTGCGTTCTCAGAGAAAGTGCGCGCGCCCTTTAAATCGAACCACATCTGAGTCCGAGTTAAGATTATTATACATAAATGAAATTTACTACCACAATTATTTTTGGAGAGAAAATGAATAAATTAATTGAACAGGCTAAATACAAAATTTAAGATTGTTTGAATTAATTTCTATTCTTGGAAGGTCTCGAAGGTCTGTTTTAAATTAGATTTTTTTTTTATAGCTATTTAACAACACAATATCCGGCATCTTTTGTTGATACAATGTCAAATACAAATATTAACAAATCTGCAATAAATACTTACAAATATCGGTGGTAGGTGATAAAACATTGTGTTGAGAGTTACTGGATCTTAGTACATTTTCAACTGCAATTCGAATATCTTCATTTGTGTATTCCATTATTGTCTCCTATGGTAAATCCAACAACGCATTTAATAGAAACTGAAGAGCCATGTAACAAAACCAATTAAAACTTAACGTAATGAATGCACCTACTTTAATACAAATTGTTCTTATAATACCAAGGTTACTGTCAATCACAAAAACTTTGCATCACGAACTGGAAATTAATGGAAAAGCAAGATTGGAAAATTAATTAAAAATAGAGAACAATAACCTCAAAGTTTAGTGTTAATAAACCACAGTTAGGGAAATTAAATGTTTTTTACATTGGTAACATTTGACAATCAGCTGTTCGCTCTTGTCATTTTTTGTGCTGGGTTGTCAAAAATTACATTCTGGAACATTTTTGCGGCGCACTTTAATTTAAAGTTGTTTAACAAATTTACAAATGATAGTTAGTGTGACTGTTCAGTGCTTGAACTATATCAGTGTTGGATAAAAAGCAAAATGAGCGAAAAATCGGTACCGGGAGCTCAGGCTCAACCAATGGTCAAAATTGGCCATTACATCCTGGGCCCTACATTGGGAGTTGGTACGTTCGGTAAAGTGAAAATTGGAGAACATCAAGTGACCAAACATAAAGTTGCAATTAAAATTTTAAACAGGCAGAAAATCAAAAGCCTGGATGTTGTGGGTAAAATACGGCGCGAAATTCAAAATCTTAAGTTATTCAGACATCCTCACATTATAAAACTTTATCAAGTTATTAGTACTCCCACTGATATTTTTATGATTATGGAGTACGTTTCTGGGGGAGAATTGTTTGAATATATTGTTAAGCATGGTAAATTGCAAGAGCACGAAGCCAGGAGATTTTTTCAGCAAATTATTTCTGGTGTTGATTATTGTCATCGTCATATGATTGTGCATCGGGATTTAAAACCGGAAAATTTGCTTCTGGATCATAACATGCATGTGAAAATTGCCGATTTTGGATTGTCGAACATGATGATGGACGGCGAATTTTTAAGAACGAGTTGTGGGTCGCCTAATTATGCAGCACCCGAGGTAAATTCGTTTATTTAGCGTTAATTTTTTTGCTAATTTTCACGTATAGGTGATCTCTGGAAAATTATATGCAGGACCTGAAGTTGATATATGGTCATGTGGGGTTATTTTATATGCATTGCTTTGTGGTACTTTACCATTTGATGATGAACATGTACCCACACTATTTCGTAAAATTAAATCAGGAATTTTTCCTATTCCTGAATATTTGAATAAAACTGTGGTCAGCCTGTTATGTCAGATGTTACAAATTGATCCAATGAAACGGGCTTCTATTGAGGATATTAAAAAACATGAATGGTTTCAAAAAGACTGTCCAGCCTATTTGTTTCCTTCTCCTGTGGAACAGGATGCTTCTGTAATTGACACGGATGCAGTGTTTGAGGTAATTAAAAATACTTACTTGGGGACCGTAGGTGTATTCCAGCCACTTTGTCGCCTCTACTCTTCAAGCAGTTTTTGAGTAGTATCATTCTACTTACCTCCTCCCCCCATTTTACTTTGCCAGAAAAACAGAAAAATATTAAAGAAATTCTATGTTTTTTCATTCAAAAGAATGGTAGCTGGTATTTGCACCTTTGCTCCAAGCAAGGGCGGTTCCAAAGGGGATCAAGTATAGAGGGGCTTATTAATTTTTGTATTTTTCTCTTCAATCTATGTAATCGCCTCCCTCGAAAAAGTTGCTGGATCCGCACCTGCCTCCAAGGCTACATTGTTTTTAATTCATTCCTTTTTTACACATATTTATTGTAGGTGTGTGATAAATTTGGTGTTAAAGAAAATGAAGTTCATAATGCACTGTTGAGTGGAGATCCTCATGATCAGTTGGCAATTGCTTACCATTTAATTATTGACAATAAACGCATAGCAGATGAAGCAGCGAAAGCTGAGATTAAAGATTTTTATGTAGCTGGAAGTCCACCACCTGTTAGTATGAGCCCTAGCCCAAGTCCATGCGAAACTACAAGTCCGATGAAACCACATCCGGAACGTATAGCACCATTAAGAGATCGCGTTATTGCTTCCAACCATGCTGCTTCTGGTGAAAGAGGACGAGGTGGGAGTTTTGTTGATATAAAGAATTAGTTTTCTTTATACTGCAACTTTGTTTTAATTTTTTATTGAGAATTTTTTGATGCTAGTTGCGTTTAATTACCATATGGTAATTATTATGTCAGTATTTTTTAACATCAAATGAAAGTCAAAAAATTCTCTTCTCAAATAACACTCTTGAATTCAAAGAATAGAGCATAATCCGACTATTTCTGCTAAGCTTGTCTCCAAAAGAAATAATAACTCTGTGTTATTGGGCGACAAGCTATCAGAAAAGCTGCCGAATCATTCTCTTTATGTTATTATTGAAAATATTTAAAATGATACTCAGTAATTGCTAGGGACTCCAGTTAAGAGAGCCAAGTGGCATTTAGGAATTCGTTCTCAAAGCAAGCCCAACGATATAATGATGGAAGTCTATAGAGCTATGAAGGCTTTGGATTTCGAATGGAAAGTTGTAAATCCATATCATGTTAAAGTACGACAAAAAAGTCGTCTTCACGATAAATTTGTTAAAATGTCTCTTCAGTTGTATCAGGTAATTTTCTGTTCCGTTTTAGAATACTCATAATTATTGGTGTATTTTTTTTAGGTGGATTATAAAAGTTATTTGTTAGATTTTAAAAGTCTTAGTAATGAAGAAGCCGAAGCTAATTCATCTGCAATTTTGGGATCAGTGGCTACACCCATTCAGATGGGAAATTTGTCTGTTACAAAACCTGATGCCGGTCATCACACAATGGAATTTTTTGAAATGTGTGCTGCTTTGATTATTCAATTAGCTCGTTAAAGTTATAAAGAAGAGGTGCTTATTATTTCATATTTTTAGATCTTTTATCAGCCTAGAAATGGATCAAATAGAATAGCATTTTAATTATTCGATTAATACGAGTATGTTTCAGCTAAATATTGCAATTCATATTATGTTACAGATCGTATTTGAAATGAATTTATATTTTGAAATTGATTTTCAAATGATAAGATGAAACAGTTTGATGTAGTAATCGATGTTTGTTAGATATGATAATAAATTTTTTTTATAAAATTAAGAACTTTATTTGAAAACTATTCATTCATCTTGGGCTCTTAGATTAACAAGGTACAACTGGAATGACTGCTGTAAAGGTACAGAAGGCGATTATTGTAATATAGATATCTCTCTCTCTCAGTTTCCATTGTCCTGCGAAAGGACATAGTGGCTTCATGATGACAATGTCTTCAAATAGCTGTTCCATACTTTGCTGTCATACATTGCATGTATTTGTCCAGTTAGGGATTTTATTTGGTCCACCCATCTTGGAGGGGACTTTCCTCTTTGCCTCTTTCCTTTGATCTTACCCTGGATCTTCTCCATTGCTTCTGATCTTTGTGCAACATGGCCGAAATACCGCAAGTAGTATAATTAAACCACAGCAAATTTAATTAAAACGTGATGAAATGCGTTCTTACACCGTTATTATTTTTGAATTCTGGTGCCCAACGTGGGGCATTTTGGTGAACATTCAGTCAAAGTGGATTTTGAAGTCCACTACAGTACCTAACCCTGAAATGATTTGGAGTAGAGTATATTAATTTTTCTAAAACTTGAAATTATTGTCTATGAAAACCAATGAGAATGGAATTTAATTGGGAAAGTAATTTTAACTGACTCAGGGACAGAGCCTTGGAGAGGATCCATGAGAGAATTGAGACAAAAATGGAAAACGAGAAGAAATAAAAGAAGAAATGGGAATTGTAAGAGTAATTACTCTATCTGAATTGAGGAACAAGGTAGAAGACTTGAATCGAGAAATTTTTAGGCTTATGATGAACGCAATAGAAGAGAACCCTTCCAAGGAAGAAAACAAAACTGAAATTTTCTGCATAAGCACAGATGAGAAGAACCCGAAGGCGCTGAACAGTGAGCTCCAAGAATGTAATGAAATGGTGAAAACCAAGACTTTGGATATTGGGAGTCAATTTTGGTCATGAGGATAAAATCCTACAGGAAAAAACAGGACTCTTTCACAAGACAGAAATAAAAAATTAAAATCAAACAACAAAAATCTTTCAGAGATTAAGTAGATGTTTAAAAAAATAACGATAGAATTGTATAGAATGTTGAAAGAAATGTATGGAACAACAGCAGAACTTTAAAAGAAGATAAGAAAACAATTATGGAAAGGAGAAAATAAACGAAAGAAGATTGAATTCATCAAAAAGATGACCAAGACCAAGTTAGAAAAGAAGAAGAAAAAGTTAATCCTGAAAAGAAAACTCCCGGGTATCATCAAGAAGATGGCGTGGTTTCAAGTCAAGAACTACAAATGTGTCATATCGGCGGCACTAAGAAAAAAGTCCGAAAATTCACAAGGAAAATGGCAAGAAAAATAAAATGAAGAAGACCCACCGACAAAGAAAATTAAAATTTTTATTGGGCTTGGAAAAGAAAATAGAAGTAAACGAAAAGTTAATCCCTTTTTTTAAGGGATAAAAGTTATCCCTCCAAGGATGGATTCCGACAAAGAGGAAACACGCAATGCAGATAAATGAGAGGACAAAGAAGATGAGGGGATTCCATCCAGTAAATTGGTGTGGTTCTTCCAAATGGGGAAAATTTTTGATTTTTGAACCATAACTAAAGAAATTGTAAATTTGATTTAAGAATAAAAAGAATGCTACGATCAAGGCAGATTTAAATAAATTTTAAAACATGTAATCAGTTAAATTAAAATTAAAAGCAATGTAGTACTTATATAAAATTAAAACCTTAATTAATGAACAAGTGATAACAATAATCTGAAGATAACAAGCAAAATAGAATAAAAATGTATAAAGCATTTAAATAAAGTAAGAATTTTCAGATATAAAAATGCAACGTTTGATAATAAATCTTGGAATCGTATTTAAGCAAATGAAGTTGGATTTGAAAAATGTAGCCTTTTATGGAATTGGATGAGCATTTACTTTTCATTTTTAAATTCTCTGTGATATGTAAATTTCTAATTATTGTACGTTTTATTAATTAAGATTCTATGAGTAGGTATATTAATTTGGTATAAACATTGATGAAAATCAAACTACAAATTTCAGATTTACTGGATTGGCGGCAAAGGAAAAATAAAAATTAACCCATAGGGGTGCTGGATTTTCAAAGTTCAAAAATCCAAGAATTTTAATAATAGAGCGATTTATATGCATTCAAATTAATAACAGCGTCATCTATTGACAGTCTTTTAAACCCAGTCAGGTGTTTTCATAACCAACAATGGAATTGTCAATCTGATACTATCAGGGACGTGCCTACGCCCCCCCCCCCAATAATTTAGGAAATTGGAAAAAAGTTGGCAAAATCACTCAAAATTTGGTCAAGTTGGCAAAAGCTGCTAAACCTATAATAGGAAAAATAGACAAATTACAAAGAGTTGGCAATTTTGAATTAAGGGGGCAGATCAATAGGCGCTGAGCTTGTGTCAAGTTCAATTCAAAAACGAATAATCGTAGAAAGCTGAAATTTTCAGAATATACGTAAAATATGATTTTACTTAACATAAGCTATTTTTTATTTAAAAAAAATTAATATACAAAAAATTTGCTATCAGTTTTCAATAAAATACACTTTAGTTATAAATATAAAATAGCTTATGTTAAGTAAAATCATATTTTAAGTATATTGTGAAAATTTCAGCTTTCTACGATTATTCGTTTTTGAGTTGAACTTGACACAAGAAATGAAGCAATACACATGAAATTTCAAATTTTAACCAATCAGAAGTAAATATCAATATATCTCAATAAAATATACCAATGAAATATCATAAAACAACTAGTGACATCTGTTGAATTTTATTATTTTTTCCTATTGATCTAGGACCTTAATTAAGTTGGCAAATTCCCCCCCCCCCTAAAAAAAAAAGTTGGCTGGGTACGTCCCTGGATACTATAATAATAAATTAAAAGTGAAATTAAAACAAATAATTAAAATAAAACAAAAGAATGTGACCTGGTCTATGAAAAGGGGGTTTAGGTGTCAAAAAATTATTTTCCATTTTTTTGCCGATTCGGATAGAGTATGAGACGCTCTTTCAGATGGTGGAAACCAGAAAGTCATAATTTGTGGAATTACCAGGCAACGCAGATAAACGGGAACACCTAATGTGAAATTGATGCAACGAGTTGTTACCTTTAACTGCTGTTTTCTCGATAACTTATTTGATCATTTTCCACTTTTTTGCCGATTTTGATCGAGTATGAGACGCTCTTTCAGATGATGAAAACCAGAAGGTCATAATTTGTGGAATTATCAGACAACGCAGATAAACGGGAACAACTATAGTTGTTCCCGTTATAACGCGAAACTGATGCAACTTGATTTCGCACGTAAGCTCCCTTTTCACAGACCAGGGCCGGTATTCTGAGGTCCTCGCTTTTAGAGGAGCGGAGCGATATAGCTGTCATATGATTGGAGCGGCACATGAGAATCAATGAGAATACAAAATTACCGCTCCACTCGCAATTAAACCACTCACTCGCTCGCTTGGAGTGGAGCGAGTTCAGAATACCGGCCCAGGTCACAGATAGAATTGTATATAGTTTTATTTTATTTATGGAATAACTTATCTTTATTTCTATTAAAATATTTATTATAAATGTATTTTAACTTAAATCTAGTTTATATAATACTCGAACTGCTTAAGAGAAATTAGCATATAGTTCAAAGCAACTTAAGTATGTAATCGCCGCACGATATAGATAATTAAACTGTTCCTAAAAATGAAAATAAATTAAAATACTTATAATTGCTAATTTTTATTTTGAAAACTTACCAATTCTTGTACAAACTGTTCTCTATTGTGACGAACAGTTCGAACAGCCAAACAAACATCGCACTGATGTTCAAGTTTAATTTTTTCTATTACAAATGTTAAAGCAAGGAATAAACCACACGCAGTTGCTCCTTCACTAAAATTAATATTTTAAATTAAATATTGAAAAAGTGCGGAGAAAAATATATTTTAAACCCGGTGAACATAGGAAAATAACATGGAAAATTATTCTTAATTTCTGCTTCCCAGCATGGTAACAAATAATAATGAAAATAAAAAGTAATGCCTTGAACATGGTTACTTTGATCAGTCAAAGTAATTTATCAGATCACAATATCCGATTTTAATTTCATTTGGTATCTTCAGACTCAAGTCCATTATAAGCGGATTATATTGTAATATTGAATAATCTACTTACTGGCAAGTAACAACAATCGGATGTTTGCTTTTAGACACTTTTTCAGTTTCATTCCATAATTTTAGCAACGAGACATTTGCATTTGGTATTAATTGATCAGCAGGCCAATCCTTCAATTTTATTAATTTAATATCACGTTTTGTATGATCCTGAAAAATTCGGAAGTTTGATTAGTTAAAATCCTGAATTTAAAAATTATAATTAAATATTTACTTTATTTTTTCTATTGTGTAGTTCTAAATTAACTATAGTAATTTCCTCGTCACCAATTTTATTTATGAACTTAATCAAAAGATACGGTACCGGCTGTATTTCGCTTATTTTAGATGTAGGCCAAAAAACGCAGCTCCTCTGGAAAATTAAAAAAATAATAAAGAATAACAGTAAATCCGAATGCGACTAACATTATTTTCTTTATTGATGCTATTTAAGGAAACAATAGTAGAAACTTCCTTTTCGTCGATCATGCGCCAAAAGTCTGAAATCGTATTAGGCAATGGTTGCTGAGTGGCTATAAATCTTTTTGGTGCTTTAAAGCCATCCACTTCAACTGCATTTATATAATCAGAATGTTCGTCTGTTACAGGATAGCGTGATAAATAAACACGACCATATCCACCTGCGAAAAAATAAACAAGTTAATCTAAACAGTAAATTAAATTGTTTTTAGTCGTTACTTGCAAAAATTTCTTCAACTCTATTTTTTTGCTTCCATTCCGACTTTTGATCTACTTCCATTATTGGTCTCATTGCTTGATCTTGCCAAGCTATTTCGCTGATAAATTGGAATTGTTTTTCAAGTTTATCTGTTTCTAAAAGTTTCAATATATTTTTTTCTGCATTTTCATCGCAAGTGATATTCGTATCGGGGTTTATTAAACATTCCAAAAGAACTAAATGAGCCAATTTATATTGTTCTAAGTTGTCAACCAGATTTGCTCTTTGTTCTCTTATTTTATGTTGATGCTTCAAAACATCAATAACTCCTTCATGTGCGGACATTCTCAAACATAAATCACAAAGTATTACGGTTCCTGTACGTCCCACTCCAGCACTAAAAATAAATACAGTAAAAATAAAAAATATAGTAGGTACCGTTTTCTTTAACTTTTTTTTTTTTTTTAATAAATTGATAAAAAATAAGATTCCAATTATTTTTATTTTGTTATTTTGGTGAAATAAAGGACAGTAACTTAGCCATTATTGCTAGTTTATTTTGCACCATCAGATATACCCTAGGTCGATAATTCCAAGGTTGTGTGCGGAATCTGACACATATTGTACAGAATTACAGTACATTTTATTTTAATGAAAAAGGTAAAGAATGTTACCTGCAATGAACTACAATTGGAGAATTTCCTTGAGGAATTGTTAATAATTTTCTAAAAAGTGGTACCAAACTTTGCGAATACATTGGAACTCCATGGTCTGGCCAAGATGTGAAGTGCAATTGTTCTATCTATAATAAAGCAAATAGTCATTTATTTAGCTAGATCAAATTTATTTAAAAGTCTTACTTTTCTGTCTGTATTGTTTGATGTGATCAAAAAGGTTCTATGTTCATAATCAGCAGATACTACGGTCGATATATATTTTACCGAAATATTTCCATATTGTGATGTTTCGTTAATGTTTGGCCAATATTGTTCAGTTTTTTTCTAATAAGATTATTGATTAGTTAATAATTTATGAAAATAGAGATACAGTCCTGTTAATTAAGATGCCATAGTATATTACCTTTCCTCCTTCAACTACGTTAGCTAACATCAGTATGTATTTCACATTATCTTGCCAAATCATTCTCCAAAAATCATTAATGGTGGCAACTTTCGGACCCTGCGTAGCAATATAAGCTTTTTTGGTTTTGTAACCCTAAAAATATTGGGACATTATTTTAATTTATAAATTATTGTAGTTCCTTACTTCGATATAATTTGCATTGATATAATCTGAATAGGGATCATTGTTTATTTTTTCAAGTTGAACTCGAGTGTGATCATCTGCAATGTAATTTGATTTCAATTTTTACCTAACTTACAGGTGGACTATAGCTGTACTTACAAGCTACTAAGTTATTATATCGATTTTTGGACTTATTTTGCGGCAAAGCTCCATAATCCCATGGTTTTGTTTGGCCACGCACAAATAGCTAGAAGATTGAATAATTATGAAACTGATATACCTACCTAAGTAAAAATATTAAACATACCGCATGTTGCCTTTCAAGTTCTCCATTTATAATAGCATCCTTGACATATTTATCAAAATCAGTAACTTTTATTGGTTTAGAATATTCATTGTTGATTTTATTGTCCTCGACTTTATTTACATTCAAATTATTCTGAAAATCAGAATTAAAGAAACAAGTATGTGTAATAGTCAAATTAGGGCATAAATATGAACCCACCGAAATATTTTTTAGCGGAATTTGTGGAGGAGCAATAATTTGTGTTGTAGATACCCCCAGGCTTTTAGTTAATGGAATAACATCTGGATTTCCCCGAATTCTTTCTTTAAAAGCGAAAGCTAAATTAGACAAATATTTTAATTGAAAGTGGCTGTATAAAATAATAAATATATCAATCATCAGATCCAAGAAAAACTGTCCCAAAATTCTTACAGTTTTTAATTCAAATACTTACGCATGCTAGGTGCCCGATTAATGATTGAACACCACTTTCCGGTTTTACGTTTTCTGAAAATAATTTATCTGTAATTTCGCAATTTATTTATTATAACTTCAATAGTAAGTACCTAATATAAATCCAAAGTAGGAGAGGTAATAAAAATACAAGAATTAATGCAAGTAAAGCAAGATTAGAAGAATCATTGGAACTAATTGTTGTTCCTGAAGTGCTCCTAACGATTTTGTAAACTCGATACCTTTTTTTCTCTTGATATTCATTATACATCAAAATTGTAATTGTGTACGATGTGTTTGGACTCAATGTTATTCTATTGCTGGCAGCATCATCTTGCAATGAATCGCTGCTTTTATTGCTTCCAATAGTAAGTTTTTCCAACGGCATTTCTTCATTTAAATTATATTTTGCAATAAGCCGTGAGGGTGATAACGTTTTTAAATTTTCTAATTTATATAAAGAATCTTCAAAGTCTTCAATTTCAAACTTTGACTTTGATTCTGATAAAACAATATACATAGAGCTAAAAATAAAATTTTGTAACCTTTCTTATAGTTGATCTTTCAAAAATGGTTACCTTTTTTGAAGCATAGTTTTTTTGGCCGATAATGGAGATAATGTAAAACTTGTGTTTGAAACGTATTCAACAAATGGTTCACTGTTTAAGGTAGGCATTTCGGGAGGACTATATATATTTAAATCAGTTGAGCCGCCCGCCCTTACATTAAAACTTTGAATTGTAGCAGTGAGTAGAGATGTATAGCAATCATTATCTTCTATTGGAACCTAAAGAATTTTGTTAAAATAGAATTGTAAAACTTTTACATAGGTTAATACTGCATTGATGTATTTCGAATCATTCGGTTATTTGAGTTTGTGGGGCGCTCTAACAGATGTCTGTTGAAACCGAAAGAAGAGATTACCTTAAATTTTTTAGATTTATTTATGGTTATGTCTTCGCTCGGTTTCGGTAAAAATCCGTTAGAGGGCGCCAAGAACTCGAATAACTGGATCAACCCCCTTAAGGCGAAGCATCACCACGTTGGTGTAAAACCTTCTTTAAAAAGATTCGTTAAACATGTTTTTCAAGAAATGTTTATATATTTTTGGAATTTTATAAATTCAGCTTCGTAGCTCAATAGAATAATTGTTTCTTGATACTGTCAACTTTTGGTAATTCTATTTAGTAATACGATATTAAAGAAATCTCGAATTCCAATATTCAGAATTTTCAAAAAAAGGAATGTCAAATTTCTTTTCAAATGTAGTAATAAAGACAATTATTGTAATACTTTAGTTTACAGAAACGATCATTCTATTGAGCTACGAAGCTGAATTTTTAAAATTCCAAAAATATCTAAATATTTCTTGAAAAACATGTTTAACAAATCTTTTTAAAGAACGTTTTACACCAATATTTAGTCACGTGGTGATGCTTCGCCTTAAATTTTCAACCGTGTCCAATATTCATTTCTAAAAGTATACTTTTAAATAGTTGGAGTGATTTTAAAATAGAATTACTAAAGGTAGAAGAAGTAATAAATATATTCCTGTATATAGGCAACTTTCTAATCGGGCGAATTTGAATTTAAAGGTGGGTACGATATCCCAAGGTAGGGATACCAGGTACGAATTTGATCAGGGCTATATCGGGAACTGTGCGAGTATATAAAATAAATATGTATATTAAGCATGTACTTATAAGCAACATATTATAATTAAAAACTATTGAATTTATACCTTATAGTTGTATGTCAATGTCGTATTTTCTTCGGTAACCATATAATCGTATCTATAACAGTTTTTCCTATTATCTTTCGCTATTGTAATAATAAATTTTGTCAGTGGCCCATTGGTTATGTTAGGATGATTCCATTGTAGAGTTAGATTATAAAAGTTATCCCAAGAATAACTTAGTTCCTCAGGTGCATAAGAATCTAATTTTTGAAATAAATGTGTGTAGATTTTATATTAAATTAATATTAGTGTCTAGAGTCTACTTACTTCTTTGTGCCGTAGTTTCAGTGTGATAATCTACAACACCCAATTGAGTGACATTTTTATTGCGTGCTTGAATCTATAAAAAAACAGTTACCTTGAATTAAACAATTAATTGGTATGCTTTTTTTAAACTTTCAGTGACATAAATGTACATGGAAGTATAAAAGACTTGAAAAAGAACGCATTATACTGATGAAAAGCAAAAGCCATCTTTAAAAGATATAAATAGTCGAAGTATCATAGGCTGAAATGTAATACTGAGAAAAGTGTTATTCATAAAATAATTAAAACAGTGTTTTAGTTAAAATGCTCATTAAACCATAACCTAACTTTTTTTTGCTTGCATTTAGAATTTTTTTAGGATAAAATATCAACTTATTACAGTAAACGCGCTAAACTCCCTATAAAATAGTTCAAAGTAAGGTTTAAATAAATTATAATTCATATTTTTCATTATGGTCAAATTAAATGCAATACTCACAAATACTCGATATAATGTGCGGCTTCTTAAGTTTTCTGATATATCTATGCAATTGTAGTTTTTCCATATTTTACAGCTTACAGGTTCGAAATACTTCTCAATACAGTTTATATATCTGCTGTTACTAAATATACAATATCTTACAAAATATTGGTCAAGTTCTCCCGTAGGAGGATATTCTGGATCAATGCGAAGTCGTAACATATCTTCCGATTCTTCATAAATGACGAATTCAAGAATACTTGGTGCTATAATAAGAATTATAATGATAATAATATTAGAAAGTTTCAAAACATTTTATTATATTGTCAGTAGTTGAAATAAATAAATAAACAATTTTCTTGAATCTTATACAAAGATAATAATGTATGTTTTTAATTGCATTGCATTTTAATTTCATGCCTACATTATATATCTACATGTAGAGTAGTTCCAAAGGAAGAAGAAAAGGCGTAGCCAAAATCCGGTGCAGTAAAGATCGCGTGACACCCAATTCCACCAATTGACACCAACATAAACACAGTTGTACGAGTTTTGGTTTCTGCGCATTAGCTCCACATTTTCTTCTTTCTTTGGAACCACTCTAGTATGATAGAATACAATAGTATGTTACTAAAAATATATTGTGATATTTTTAACATCACAATTAATAACAGTTGTTTTATGGAGAGATGGACTTTAAAGTTTTATTTAATTAAGAATTACTCTAAATGAGAGTTGGTATATCGATATAACAAAAAAAGGACATATGAATGAACATGTGAATAAAGGTTTGTGGTTAAAAATTTTGTGTTAAAAAAGAGATGTGGTAAAAGCAGGAACAATGAGCGGTCTATTCCAACTGTGGTGTGAAAGCGGGCGGTTGAGTATAGCAACCCGCTAATAAGAATGTTTATAAAAGTGCATTAAAAGTGATAAAATTCGTTACTGAAGTAAATGAAGAACGTAGGAGTGAACCTACAAAATTTTGGAAAAAATGTTGGACCAAATAGATTCGGAAAATCGAATTTTGTGTGTTAACAAAAATAACGCATACATTTATTTAGAAAACATTCAGCTGGACGATAATTTCAATTTGATGAATACCAGTTGGAAGCATTTGGACATCAGTAAAGAGACGGCAAGCTGTAACGACAAAATGCAAAGCTATCACCTACAATAGATGATCAAGGTAAAAATTTTGAAAATTAAAAACTTTAAATTTGCTGCAATTATTACAACCAACCTAAAAACGTTGAGTGATTCGCACGGCTGCGAGTAAAAAATTTAATATTATGGTTATACGCGACGTGAAAACGTTGACTCTTTTTAACACCTGGATGAATACTTTAAAAAGATGTTTTTTTGAATTGCAAAAAAAAGAATTTTATACATGTATTTTGTAAACATTAATTTTAAGGATTTATTATGTTCTTTATTTGGTCGATGCAAGATTATAGGGGATTATAATTCAAAATTAAATGTATGAATTGTGCATTAACCAAGAAGTCAAATTGATTGAAATAATTGCGTATTTTTCTCAAATTACCACATGTTATATCGATATGCCAGTTGCATATAAAATTTATATCAACGAAATCTCTGCTTCTTTTGGTAAAATAAATTTGTTGTTAAACGAAAAATTTGTTAAGAAATTCTGTATTACGACTGCGTTAGCCGGAGCAAAAGGAGATCGTTCCTCAACCGTATTTCCAGCAGGACTTGTCCATAAAAGGGAAAAATAAGTTAAGGGTAGGTAAGAGGACAATATATACCTGTTGGAGGAGTTCTAAATGTTTGGGGAAATAGTTCTTGCTCATAATTTCCATTTTTTCTAGCAACTTTAATATCCATTGTATACATTGTATAAGGCAATAATCCTGTTATCGTTAGTTCCTGTCTTGAAGAATAGTAAGTACTATTTAAAGTTGATATCTTATTTAAACACCAATCGCTTATACATCTTGCGGAAATATAATAGTCAATATCTCCTTTGAGAAATGAACATTTTGCTTGCTCTAACGTAATTTTAGCTTCAGTACTGGAAAGTTTAACACTGACATTTTTTGGAATTTCATTTTCATCGAGAGTATCTGTAATTATTTGTTATTTAATATTTATTATCTATATGTACAACTTTTAATAAACTTACCAGTTGAAGTTGTATATCCTCGAATTACAGAAAGTTCTCCTGCCGCTATTGTAACTGCTGCTATGTCAATATAATATTCAGAAAATGGTATTAAATTTTCTAGTGTGATATTTGTTGAGAAGCTCTGGAGCGTTAGTGCATTTTCATTATTGTCTTCATTATCGCTGCATGCTAAATGCCTTTGATGCTAAAATAAATGAAACATACTAAAAATTATTAATGTTAAACTTACTTAAGGTGACTAGAAGGGTTCGTCGCAATATGCATTGTATATGTGTATAATCTTATAATGTTATAATTTATAATTAGTATGAACTGCTTTTTTACTGTGACTGTACGAATAATAAGTTCATATCTAAAGATGAGTGAGGGCAGCACCTTACCAAGCTAAAACTTGCTAAAACTTTCTGACAATTTTTTTCGGAAACTGTAAGGAATAATCATTTCAAATTTTGGTTATGTCTTTATAATTACATTGTCTAGTTCCAACGTTTTCCGTATTAAAAAAAAAATTAAAAATAAACATATTAAAATTTTTTTTTTCTCAATTTAAAAAAAAGGGTAAACGTTGGCTCTAGCTAATGTGTTTTTATGTACTTCTGTAAATTTTGGTGCCATTCTGACAATTAATAGCTGAGAATTATTGTCTTAAAAATTTCCGCACATGTCACTTCCCCTTAAGCCGGATCTTGGGATACTCCAGAATCTTTCATAGTCTTACGGACAGAAAGAAAGCAGGTTTTCAGATTTCATCAGTCAGCGCCGATCTTTGAATTGTAATAGTTTTAGAATTACCTGCTTCCTCTCTGTGCGCTTACATTTATTAACATGTGGATATTTTAGATTACATCCAAAGTTACCTTCAAAAATATTATAATAATTGTAAAAATATTATTAGTTTACTACAGGGCTATTAGCATTCTCTTGTATATGACGTTGTATTTATCCTCACTGGCGTAACAAGTTTGCTTGGCGTCGGTGTGCCAGAGACGGTACCGTGGCTCCATATAGGTGCCCTCCCGCGGTTTCATATAAACGCCGCTGATGTGGCGCTTATAATATGGAGCCGACGGCGACGCCGGTGTTCCTTGCACACCCTGCATATGGCTAGTTACGTACTGTTTATCCTAGCAACATCTAGTAATACACAACTTTACTATAGATAGTCTGTTTTTTTAAAGAAACGAGTAAAAAATTTCTATTCCACGTGGATAACTTGAATGTTAACCAATGAAATTGGTTGAAATTTAATTTCAACCTCGAATAGGGTTCAACCTTGCTTGAAATTTAATTTCAACCAATTTAATTGGTTAACATTCACGTTATCCACGTGGAATAGAAATCTTTTACTCGTTTCTTAAAAAAAACAGACTTAAGTGGTGATTCTGTAAGGAAAATGTTAAATTTTAACGGGTGTTAAAATTTTAACGTGATGTTAACTTTAATTTCAATTCTATAAACAACAATTAACATAATGTTAAAAGTTTAATAAAATGTTAAAAGTTTAACATAAATACCGATTCTGTAAGATCGGGAACCGTTAAATTTTTAACATAATGCGTTAAGTCAAGGCGTTTATTGTTTGATTTTAAAGCCTACCCAAGGGGCATATGTAATCTCCCCTAATCCAGCAGGTAGAATTTAAAAAAAGTGGTGAACTCCCCTAATTTTGAAGATTTCACCAATAATCCTAGTTGTAAACTCCCCGAATGTAATACATTTTAAGTAGGATAATTAAGAAGGACTTAACTAAATTATACATAATAACTAACAGAAAATTTTGAATTTATTTAAACTTTAAAGTTTAAAATATAATGAAAACCAATCACCTATAAAACTGTGATGCCGACATGCCCTTCAAGTGAAATTTTGGGGTAAAATTGGTGTCAAACGTTTGAGTATCAATGAGCTTCCAAATTTTTTGTTTGAGCCTCAACCGTCGCGGAGTTATTCGCGAAATATTTGGGGGGTGGGGCTGGAGACATGTTTTCCTATTTTCATTATTATTACGAATTTTTCTGCGAAATCGATGTCTATCGATAGAGCTTCGTTTGAGCTTGAATGAGCTTCCATTCCCATAATTGTGTTTTCTTTTTCTGCAAAGTTAATAGTATTTCAAATTTCGAGTACTCCGAGCAAGTTCTTTTTAAACTTTTTGGTTGAAATAGGTGTCAAACGTTTCAGTATAGTTTTTTGCATATTTGATAATAATAATTAATGATGTTTCTCGTCAAATAATTGAGTTTCTATCTCTCAATGGTTATTGTTCACTGTTGGAAGTTTGATCACAGCATCTCCACTTTTTAATGCACGATTAAAATAAAATTTATAATCCTCATAAATTAACAATTTGTTACCACATTGACCAGTAGTCCAATAATTATTTCAGACCAATATATTTGAAAGTACGCAAACAATAAAGCGGCGTTCACAATGAAGAGTAGGGTCTTGCATTGTAGAGAGCTGGCAAGCGCCAATTAGATTAGAGTATTTTCGTCTATCCTTTTCTATGATTAAAAAATTGTTCATTCTGATTGGCTCTTGCTAACTTTCTGCCGAAGCAAGGCAAGACCCCACTTTATTGTGAACGCCGCTTAAGAATAACTTGAAATAATAACTTCCCTGAAGTAATAATTATAAAAACAATTTTTATATAGCAAACATAACAAGCCACAAATGTATAAAAACTAGAGCAAATTTCAATAAATAACCTAAGCTCTGATGTGCCAAACTTATCTGTGTATGGATTTCATATTGACAATAAGTTTTTGTTAAAACAATAATTTGTTTATTAAAAAATAATTTTAATAAGAACATAGAAAGCTTCTTGAAACAACTACAGACCAATATGTTTGAAAATAAAAAATTTTTTATATGGCACACATTTTGTGACCCTCCCCCCTAGACGTAGATGTTTTTTTTATGGACGACTCCAAAGCTCTGATGTTCTAAACCTGTCTGTACAGATTGCATATTGGCCACAAATTTATAAAAAAAGAGCGAATTTCAAAAAATAACCTAAGCTCTGGTGTGCTATGATTTTCTAGCTATGGATTTCACATTGACAAGAAGTTAACGTGATAAATGCAAAATAATGTTGTGTAGCATTATTTTGCATTTATAGCCAATAATAAACTCAAAAACTAAAACTTACATAATGTAACAATTTATTGTAGAAAAACGAACCACAACTACACCAATTATTAACATTTTAATTAATTGACTTATTTTTTCTATTCCATTTATTTGATTACTTATATTATTCATTCATCAAAGTTGGTAGCAATATATTATTATCCCTAAAGCCTATCTATAAGCTTTATAATCTTATTGCCTAGTAATCCCTCGACGTTAGGGGAGTTTACAACCAGGATTATAAAAAAAATAAGCCCCATCTTAAGGTGGGTCGAAATTAGCGGAGTTTACAAAACCCCTACCCAAGTAGTACATGGTAAAAATTTTCATTCTTGTTTTGTGACAGTTGTTAAAGTTATTTTGTGAATTTTTGTTAAAAATATGGCACTGGATGGGTTTATTCATCTTATGATTGTTGATAATCATGATAATCAACAAAGACAGTACGTAATTTTTATATTATAAATATTTAGAAAAGTTCGAACGATTTAAAGGCAATTAAGAGATGCTAGTAACCCCTTTGAACTATCAAATAAGTTATTTTTAAGATTGTTCCGTTTGAACAAGGTATGTGTTCAAAGTTTGATCGACAATCTTTCGCCATATATGCAACAACAGGTGCATGTCGCCAGCCCCCCCCAAATCGAATTTTGGGATGAAATTTGTGTCAAACGTTTGAGCATCGTTTGAGCATCAATGAGCTTCCAATATTTTCGTTTGAGCCTCAACCGTCGCGGAATTATTCGCGAAAACTTTTGGGGGGGCTGGAGACATGCTGGCCCCCCCCCAAGTGGAATTTTGGGGTGAAATTGGTGTCAAACGTTTGAGCATCGTTTGAGCATCACTGAGCTTCCAAATTTTTCGTTTGAGCCTCAACCGTCGCGGAGTTATTCGCGAAACACTTGGGGGGGGGCTGGAGACATGTTTTTCCATTTTCGTTCCTATTTAGAATTTTTCTGTGAAATTGATGTCTATCGATAGAGATTTGTTTGAGCTTGAATGAGCTTCCATTCCCATCATTTTATTTTCATTTTCTGAAAAGTTACGAGTATTTCAAATTTCGAGTACTCCGAGCAAGTTCCGTTCAATAACCCTCAATTTTAAATCTATTTTATAAGATTAAAATTTTCGATCCGATTAAGAAAACTAATCCTGCTTAATCTGTTAAGTGATCACTAGATTGATGGAATAATATTGAAGTTGAAATTTTCGAAAAGAATCTGTTTAATAGAATATCTTTGGTGTTTATCAATAAAACTTTGTGCAAAATGTTGGCTTTTAGGACTAGAAGAGTTGGGAAAAGTCTATGTAACGCAGAAAAACTCATTAAATGTTTAAACAATGTAATAATTGTTTAAAATAATTTAAGAATTTAAAAAGAAAAAGAAACATGTCGCTGACGCCTCCTAAATCGAATTTTTCAGAAAAATTTGTAGAAAATCATTTTAGCATCATTGAATTTTCAATATTTTTATTTGAGCGTCAACCGTCGCAGGTTAATGTGCGAAAGAATTGGGGGGGGGGCTATTGACACGTTTTATTTTATCTCCTCCAAGCATCTATGCCTCCAAGTGAACTTTTTTGTTAAAATTTATGTTAAATATTTAAGTATAGTTTGAGCATCAATGAGCTTCCAAATTGTCTTTTTGAGCCTCATCCGTCTCGGAGTTATTCGCGAAGCTCTTGGGGGGGGGGTGCTGTAAACATGTTTTTCTATTTTCGTTCATATTTCAAAGTTTTTTTGTGAAATCAATGTCTATCGATAGAGATTTGTTTGAGCTTAAATGAGCTTCCATTCTCATCATTTTAATTTCATTTTCTGCAAAATGAAGAGTATTTAAAATTTCGAGTCCCCCGAGCTAGTTTCGTACGTTAATCCTTAATTTTAATTTTTTTCTCTTTAAATTAAAATTTTGAACCGATTAAAAAGCTAATCCTACTTAAATTTGTAAATAATTACCTTCATTATTTTCATGGAATAAATCTGTAAAAATTAATTGTACCACAAAAATGTAATTTATAAAGAACAGGTACTACCTCTATAACAAAATAATAAAATGAAATTAAAATTTTTTAATGTCCTAGAACAAAACTGTGGATCAAAACCAAATTTTGTCGTTTGAGCCGCAACCGTTACGGAGTTATTGGCAAAATAGGTTTGGGAGGGGGGAGCATGCACAAGTCGAATCTTTATGTGAAATTGGTGTAAAAAGTATGGGCATCGAAAAATGTATAAACTCATTGGGGCGCAAACGATTCTCAAACGTTTGGCTACAAATTCACACAAACTTTCCACTTGGGGGGGGGGCAGCATGTCTACAGTCCCTCCAAGTATTTCGCCAATAATACCTTGACGATTGGGGATCAAACGAAAAATTTGGAAGTTCTTGTGGCTCAAACTATATTCAAATGTTAGACACCAATTTCACCCAAAAATTCTATTTGGGTGGGATTAAGTTAAACATGTCTATAGCCCCCCCCTTCCCAAAAGTTTTCGCATATAAACCTACGACGCGACGGTTGAAGCTTAAACAAAATTATTGGAATCTCATTGATGCTCAAACATTTGACACAAATTTTTCTGAACAATTCGATTTAGGGGGCGTCAGCCCCGTCTATGTACGTGTATAAACATACACTTTCAGAATATTGAAAGTTGCGCTTGATTTCGGGCTTCGAAAAATTTTTTAGAGAAAAATACCGTTTTAACCTATTTAGTCTATGCCCTTTTTAAAATGCTTAAATTATTTTAAACAATTATTACATTGCTTAAACATTTAATGAGTTTTTCTGCGTTACATAGACTTTTCCCAACTCTTCTAGTCCTAAAAGCCAACATTTTGCACCAAGTTTTATTGATAAACACCAAAGATATTCTATTAAACAGATTCTTTTCGAAAATTTCAACTTCAATATTATTCCATCAATCTAGTGATCACTTAACAGATTAAGCAGGATTAGTTTTCTTAATCGGATCGAAAATTTTAATCTTATAAAATAGATTTAAAATTGAGGGTTATTGAACGGAACTTGCTCGGAGTACTCGAAATTTGAAATACTCGTAACTTTTCAGAAAATGAAAATAAAATGATGGGAATGGAAGCTCATTCAAGCTCAAACGAATCTCTATCGATAGACATCAATTTCACAGAAAAATTCTAAATAGGAACGAAAATGGAAAAACATGTCTCCAGCCCCCCCCCAAGTGTTTCGCGAATAACTCCGCGACGGTTGAGGCTCAAACGAAAAATTTGGAAGCTCATTGATGCTCAAACGATGCTCAAACGTTTGACACCAATTTCACCCCAAAATTCCACTTGGGGGGGGCCAGCATGTCTCCAGCCCCCCCCAAGAATTTCGCGAATAACTCCGCGACGGTTGAGGCTCAAACGAAAAGTTTGGAAGCTCATTGATGCTCAAACGATGCTCAAACGTTTGACACCATTTTCACCCCGAAATTCCACTTGGGGGGGGCCAGCATGTCTCCAGCCCCCCCCCCCAAAAGTTTTCGCGAATAATTCCGCGACGGTTGAGGCTCAAACGAAAATATTGGAAGCTCATTGATGCTCAAACGATGCTCAAACGTTTGACACAAATTTCATCCCAAAATTCGATTTGGGGGGGGGGGGGGGGGCTGGCGACATGCACCTTGCAACAACCGCAAATTATTCACTTAAGAATACTAGCAGCATTGCATTTTTAGATCAGGGTAGTTACCAAGTGGGAACTGGCCACGGATTTTCTATAGCACAAAGTCAACATGCTGTTAGTCGCTGCATAGCAGAAGTTTCAGATCTCATGACCAGGACCAGGCATCTTCTTAATACATGAATAAAATTTCCAAAATCTGAAGACGAACAGCTAAGAGTAAAGAGAGGATTTGAACAATTGAACCCAGTGTTTACTAATATTGTTGGGGTGGTAGATGGTACACATATAAGAACAGTAGCCTCACCTGCAGAGCATCCTATATATCCCGCCCATGCCTATTATTATAGAAAGGGATATTATTCAATTAATGCTCAAATTATTTGTGATTCTAATCGTATAATTTCAAATATAAATGCTCGTTTCCCAGGTTCTGTGCACGATTCTGCTATATGGATGACGTGTGGTGCAAGAAGAGTCTTAGAAAGGAATTATGTAGATACCGGCTCTTTTAACTACCTATTACTTGGCGACAGTGGTTATCCATTAGAACCTTGGTTGTTGGTACCATTTATAAATGCTGCAGAAAATAGCCCTCAATCAAGATTTAATGTTGCTTTTTCAAACCAAAGAATTATAGTGGAACATACAATTAGGTAGGAGGCGGTCGCGGCATAGTGCTAACGCGAGTTGACTATGAACGCTAAATACCCGGTTCGAATCCGAGTGAAGTAAGAACTTTATTCTGACCGTCTCCCCCTCGGAAGGCAATGGCAAACCACCGAGAGTAATATGCCAAGAAGAATCCTTAAAAATGTTAATGAACTAAATAAGTCCTAAATTGATCTGTGGACTAAGGGGAAGGAAAACCACCACCCCATTAACATTTCCCTAGTGCAGCCTTCTTGGCTAAGTCGGAGGAATCGCCGTACATCCAAAATCGGATAGGCCCCTAAAGAAGAAGAAGAATACAATTGGGTTATTAAAAGGAAGATTTAGAGCTCTTCGTGGCCATAGAGCTTTACATTACAATCCATTCAGAGTTGCAAAAATTATTTATAGTTTTGCAATTTTGCAAATTTTCCTGATAACAACCAGTTACTTCCCCCACCAAGATTTAATCACCAGAATGATCCGCCCAATAATATGGAATGGTTTAATCAAGGAGTTCAAATTCAAAATCAATTACTTCCTGCTTTTCTTTAATGTTCCCATTTTTTGTTCATTCGGAAGTCTTTGTTTGTAATAAATGAAATTACTTTTATAGTTTTATATTATATAATTAGTAGGTACATAGGTGTTTTGACGTTCTTAATTTTGTTTGAGCGGTATTGGAACTAATTTGATAATTTGCAACTACTTTTAACGAATATTACCGAACGTTCTAACGCATGATGTTAAATTTAAAAATTTTAACACATACGTTATCTACTGTTTTACAGAATGCAAAATTATGTTAAAAATTAATATATTTTAACGCAAGTTAAAATTAACATATTCCTTACAGAATCACCACTTATAGGCGTTACTAGGATAAATACAAGGGTGTATAAATGTGATGTTTTCCATGAAGCCTATGTTCTAGAATGAACATTATTGGATATCGTTAAATTTTCCACTGTCCACATGCACTCCCTGTCCACATATAGCCCTCCTTCCCTACATTTTAAAGTTTTACCTTATAGTTTATTAAGTAGTATCTTATTTGTCCATTTGGTTGCACTGGGTCTTCCCACGATATAGTTAAAGTAGTAGAAGTGAATGCAAGTGTTCTTAGAGATGAAACGGTTGACGGAACTGAAAACGATTAATTGGCTTTAAAATATACACAAAATAATATATTATAACATGTTACTGAAATATATTGTTTGTTTATGTTTATGAAATATATGAGACGGTCATTGCCTTGCAGCTAACGCAGTTGGATGCGAATGCGGGGTACCGGGTTCAAACCTGGAGAGAGTCAAACTTTCTTATGACCAAGTCTCCGTGCTTAGGAGGGCACGTTAAGCCGGCGGTCCCCCTAAGTTGACGAATTACCACCGTTAACAAAAAAACAGGGCTATAGGCACATCTGAAGGTTAGCCTAGTAAGCTGCTACTGGATGTAAAACAACTACAGTCAGTTAAAGCCAAAACCTCCATTACTGGAGAGGCCTATGGTCCAGGAGTGGACTAGGGTAGGCTGAAGAAGAAGAAGAAGACTGAAATATATTATCATCCCTTACTTTCAGGGAATAAAGTAACCTCCATTACTTCCTTACAAACTCCCGTTTCATAAATTGTAGAATATAAGAAAATAAAACTTGTTATTTTACAACTATAGTTTACTCATTATGTTATAAAATTGGGGATATCCAAAATAGGGAAATTGCCAATTGGATTTCGATTCACAAGACCTAGATCTAGTTACCGTTCAAATGACGATGTAATGTATCTCTTGCCATGTTCCATGAAAAGTGGTAATGATCGTGAATCTTTTACTTAAACAAAGAAATAATAATTCAAATTCCTTACTTCCTTCTTTAGTTCGAAACGTATGGTATATTACAGTTGCTGTTTTTAAATTCCTAATATTTAAGGTATAACCTTGGTAAGGGTTTAAATTTGGAATATGAAACTGATTATTGTCATCATAATAAAGAATCTTAGTATCAAGACGTACTTCGTAATCTTTTAGAGGACATAATTCAAGTTTATCCTAAAATAGAAAAAATTTTGAATTTATATTGAATATATTGGAAATCCAATCTCATCCAGCAGAGACAACCAATCCTTACCCGAAATGTTAAAATTGCGCTTGAATTTGTTGAGTTAACCAGTATATCTTCCTGTTGAATATCTAAAATATGCAAAATTATTGTTGTTACTTTACGTTTCAAGTTCATAAACATTTACCAATACAAGTTGTTTTTGCAACTGTCTTTGGAACTAACGATCCATTATAAAATTTGTTTTCTTCTGTTACTAGCACAATATAAATTGTGTAAGAGGTATCCGAGTGCAGATTCACAAGAGTAATTTGACTTGTATGATAAAAATCATATAACTCTGTTTCATACAAAATATTGTTATCATTCGTTAGCTAAAAGTTATATCCTATACATAAAATTTGAATTTTCTAAAGTTAATTAAGTTTTTAAGTAATAAAACGATCGGATAATGTAAAGTTGAATTTGAATTATATTGGATACCTTTGTTAGGAAAAATTAAAGATGTTACATTTTTACCTCATATAAAACTTTATACGTTGCAGGTTTGCCCATTCCATAGTATGACGAGTTGCCAATTTCAATCGTAATATCAGTGTAACCTGTTGAGGAGACGATTGGAGGATTTCTTAACACTGGATATGGAGCTGGAACAGTATCGATTAACTAAATTTTAAGATGTACGGTTTATTGATAATTACGAGTTTTGCATTGAGGGTCTGTAAATTTTGATAAACATGATTTAATAGGACACTCTCCAGTAATATAATTACATGGAGGATATTCACATAAACCACAGCTTTCTTTACAATCATAACCATAAAATGTTCTAGAACAAGCTAAAAAGTAACAGTATAATAATTTTGGTTGGATAATCAAAATGTCAAACACAATCTGAATAAGTTTTTACCATTCTCACAAGCTACTCCTGTATATCCTGGAGAACATCTACAAAAACCTTCTTCGTTATATGAATAATCGCATATTATACTTTTGTCGCAAAATGGTCTTTTATAACCAAAAACTTGAGCACAGCTTGTACAATTAGTACTACCAATACTTCCAATAGGACACTTTGCATCTGGAACTATAATAATATAATAAGTATTTAAAAATAGTATCCTACGAAAATAGAAGAAAAAATTTAAAAATTGCAATAAACAAAGAAATGTACGATATGTTACAAGATAATATAATCGGAACCACATAAAAAACTCAACAGTAGCTAATCCTTCATGATCTTAAGCATACGTCGGTAATAAAGCGTCTACTTACACGGAGCTGCACCTCTTGGTGATGAAGTGGGGGTTCTAATTTGTAAATTTCTAAATGTACTATCCACTATTTGAAATGAAGATTGTAATGTATTTCCTTCAACATTAAACACACGAACTTCTGTAAAGTAATTAATTATTTGCATTTCAAATTTCTAAAAATTTTGTTAAACAAAGTAGGGCACCTACAGCAACTATTGGTAAGAAATTAGCGAATATTAATTTTACGATATTTTTGTCATGCGATAAGTTAAGATTTTTGTTGCAACCCAAAATAAAATTTTGACGACACAATGCCAATGCATGTCGATTTTTTGATCACGTAAATTGTAAATTTTTAATTGAAATTGTATCGGTCAAAGTATTTGAAGCTCTTCTGGAGATGTAATAGTATTAGAGATTAACATATATTTTTTTCCGGAGATTTTATTGCAATTTTAATTTATTAATTACATATAAATGGGCTGCTCAAAAGAAATCTGTCCATGTCATAATATGACAATTTTACTATAATATGTACATTTATTTTTATGTAAGGAACTAGGTACCCTACTTATTTTAATATGTCGTCGCTGTTTTGTAGTAAGGGCGAATAAACCAAATGAAAAATTTAACAGGCAAGACGTTTACGGCTATTGTGTGAGTTATCTATTAACGATTTAAAATTTGTTAAGTGTTCATATTAAAGTCAAAGGATATTACTTACTATAAAATATAAAAATAATGCTTAAAATTATTTGTGCAAAGAGAAAGAATTGATAGAAATATGTAATTCGCATTTTCGTAAAATGGCTTATTCGCCCTTACTACAAACCAGCGACGATGTAATACATTTTAGATATTATTATAAAAATTAAGTTACCGTCATCTGTACAAACTCTAAAATGATCTATGGCCCAAAATTGTCCATCGCAATTATTATCACATTTTGTATGAATATATAACTGTATATCTGAAATAGTAATTGGATATGATGTACTCCATTTTACTTCCTGCCATTTGAATTCCTTAAAAAAATACGAAAATTTTAATACAATCATATTACTGGAAACACATATATTTACTTTTAATGGGAGTACTTTTTTTGTTGAAATTTTTTTGTTGTCTTGGATACTAAGGGTATCAATAACCAAACTGCATTGTAAACACATAGCCGCGTAGAATGAAATGCATGATCTATTATCTTGGATTTTAATCCTTGGTCCCAATACTTCTTGTGTAACATCAGTAGTGTAGGTAAATTCGTCTAATAAATTAGAGTTATAAATAAATAAATCAAAGTTATGTTTGAGAAAAAAAAGCGTTTATAAAAAGTTGTAATTCTAATTTTAATGTTTAATTTCCAGTTGAGAGTTGCATTGTCGAGAGACAAAAATAGGGCGTAGTTGTTGAATAGATTTGTATTTCATAAAATTCCAAAAAATAAGAACCGAGGTGCTAATGTATCTAATTAATTTGTATAAAATGAAAATTATATCCTTTTTTTTTTATTAACGAATTAAATTTGTTTTAAACGGAGTTTAAAAATTTTTATTTGAGCTAGCTGGAGGAACAGGTGAGTGTCTCTCACCAACACATTTGCTTTGAATTATTATCATAAAAAATAATTGGAGAGTGGTAGAGGACAATATATTTATAATAATAAATATTAAGACAAAAATTTATTATGCTTACAAGGGGAGCAGATAACTGCTCACTCACCAATTTCAATGATATTTTTTAAAATTAAAATATCGTTTTTATATCGTATGGAAAGGGCTCTATTTTCGGAAAATATGGATATTATAAGATGTAATGTATTTATATAGACAACAATTAAATTATAAAATAGAGTCAGAATCTTGCTACAATCATCTATCGAAAATTGTGACTATAATTCGATGAAATAAGACATGTGCTGCTTTACTTTTTTATCTACTTCCAGTTAAAAAACATCATAGAAATTGGAAATGTAAATCACTTTTCAAAATAAGCTCACCTTTATTTAGGCTCTTACAGAATAGTAATGTAAATTCTACGTACTTACAAGTATGAAATTTCCAGTAAGCTGGGACTTGGGTGCTTCTTACATGTAGGTAACGTATCTTGATATAATTGTTTTTATTATCAGTGTAATTTAAAAGAGTATAGTCGGGTGACGATGACTTCAATACGATATTATTTTCATTAATTGATATTGTAAAGTGTTTCCACGAATCCATACTGAAATATTCTTCTGGAAATACCTGAAAAATGTACATACACTATATTATGTACGAATGTGGGGTAAATATAATCAAAATTATAAATACATCATCATTTAGAAACATAATTTATTAAACTGCGATCTGAAATAAACTAAAAATTTTATTTTCTTACCTTTATCGATTCTTGATATTTTGCACATGACCCTTGAGGGGCAACAAAATAATAATTAATCTGGTGTTCCATACATTTTCTTACTGCTACTTGAGTACCAGCATAACCACCCAATAAAATCCAATAACATTTTGATGTAGGAGGATATGTTTCATCACAGAGAAATATGTGAGCTTCCTTTTCAATTCGGATTGAAAAATGTAATGTAAGCTTATTTTTATGATTAACAAACTCATCAACGCGATAAAATTTTGTTTCTCCGTCTGTATATAAAATCTTAAACTCTAAAATAAAAAATGTTGATATAAATTTCTGGTAATGTATTAAAAATTTTCATATTTTGATGACGTAACATCAAAGTTCTCTGGCAAGGTCTATAATGTACAGGTAATTTGGTGTGTACAGGTAATTTGGTGTAGTGGTTAGGGAATAGACCTATAGATCTAAACTTGAAAATATGAGTGCACAGGTGAGACCCGTTAGCGTTCCAGCGGCTGCGAAACATCCAGCACTACGACAACTTCTCATATGATTGTATGAATTATATGAATTATACCATTACCCGTCACTCCACTGTTATTTATAACATACCATTCTGTTACTGTTACTGTTATCCTATTCTATTTTGTTATTTGTTATTGTTATTATTGTTATTATTATTCTTCTTGTTATTGTTATCATTATTCTTTTTGTTACTGTTATTCATTGTCTATCATCTGTTATCGTCATGGCGAATTTGTAAATAGTTCCTAATTTTCAGAAGTTGGTTTTTCAGTTGTTTTCCAACAAACAAATACGAAAACGCATCAAGGTACCACAACATCCTTCAAGATAGAAGGAAGAAAATATATCTAATTATTGTAAAACCTCTTGGAAGGTTATTTAGAAGAAACCCGGGGATATGTTTCGACGAGGGGCCCCAAACCTTGTATTAAAATTAAAATGTAAGACCCAACGGCGCTTTGCGTCGAAAGGTCAAACAAATTTGTATATATTATTAATTAATAAAAGATTTTAAAAGTAAAAGTAAAGTATAGATCTAAAGGTCATAGGTTCGAATCCCGATCGCTCCCAAATTTATCTGTGCCGTGTTTAGGATTATACACGTTAAACTGTTATCCTACTATGACGTGTAGTCAGCAAAGTAAAACTGCTGACTTGTAATTCGGTATTGGCTTTCATGGTTTCAGCGGGTTTATCCCAGTATTCACAAATAATCGTCGTTAGATGTCGTGTCTTGTCGTGATTTGAAGAATCGTTCGTTAGATGTCGGAAAAATATTCAAGAATAAAATTTATATGCTTGTAATGTTGTTGTAATAGTTGTAAAAATGGATATTTCCGTAAAATAAAATAAAAAGTACAAATACATAATATTACATGTAGTCACCAGTTACTAATTATTTTACTACTAGAAATAGTTATTTATTGTTATCTTACCTTCCCATCTGTTATCTGTTACAATGTCCAAGTTTGTAAAGTGAGAATTGTGTAGCTTCCAGGAGTTTTTGTTTGTCCAATATGTTGTACAATATGCATCACTGTCAATTTTGCAATTATGGTCTTCTTGAAAATCAGGTACATACTTGGATACTAAACAAACAAAATTTAATATTTATTATCAATAGTAATATAATTTTATTGCATATAGTAAATAGATTTTAAAGGTAATAAAGATACAAAAACTAAAGTTACCATTCAGTTTTCTACAGATTTCATACTCTGTGGTGAAAAGTTGTAGTAAAAAGAGTAGCAAAAGAGGATTAATCCACCTCGTGAAATGGATTGTAAAGACTTCAATAGAAGTGGCAATATTCCGACAGGAATGGAAAAGCCCTTGATTGATTGAAAACGCTCAATAACCATTTTATAAGTGTAGCTTTGATACGTAGAAATTGATAGCAAAAATGATATGTAGAAAATAATTATATCGGCCAATTCCATATGTATCTAATTATATTATATTCTTTTTGTAAAAGATTTGCCTTTACCTACCTTTCCATTAATGTAATCCATATTGAAATTAAGCAATTTTCTTAAATTATAAAATTATTGTCTGTTAATAATTACCTTGAGTTTTGGCTCCCTCTGCTCCAATGCTAAATGGTCGAATCCAAGCAATCCCCGAATTCAGATGTTCCCCAGTTAATACACTGGTGATATCATATGCAGTACCATATGATATTTTTTGTAACACGATTGTTACATCTGGAACAGGGGTAGAATTAACTATTAAGAAATACCATTGAATGAAAAACCTAAAAAGAAATGAAAATATTTAAAAAATGGTTATTTTACGATAATATTAATAATATTAAGAACTTCTTCTTATACTTTAATAACCTATTGGGAGGAGATTTTTTGCCCTTTTAATAATCACATTAGTGCCCACAGTGAAAAACAAAAGATATTTTTAAAAGCGGGAAACCACAGTTCTAAACCTTGCGATTATGACTACACTGCTGTAATCTAAAAGCTGATGTAGAAGGAAAAGTAGTTTCAATAGAGGATAGAGGAGAAATTCCTTTTTCTTCAACTTCAAAGAAAATAAGTTGGTATATGTATTTTTTTAAGGAGTCCAAGTGCTTGATTGAAAGCCTTATGTGACTTACTTATTATTTGACGGTAAAAGATAATTAATAATATGTCTGTTAATCTTTGTTGTATATTTTTAGATAACAATATCGCTCATTCAAAGCAACTTAAATTGTTTGTTATTTTTGCAATTTTATATTTTTAAATTTATATTTAAAGAAAAGTTACTTACCAATTAATTTTATTCATATTTCTAACTGTGATATTAGCATTACTACCACCTATAATATAAACATTGTCAAATGGGAATTTTTAAAATATCTCATACTTCCTTTTTGTTATGATTAGTTGACCACTTACTCGTCATACATTATCGTTAATGATATAAAAATACTTTTAAAGTTTCCGAGATAAAATTTGCGATATTATGAACAGGAAATAATTTCATAAATAATTGATTCTTATTTTCCGTATTATAAGAAATGAAAAGAATTCTGTTAATAAAAAGATTAGGATTACTGTCGTATTTGTTATGATTACTATTATATCAGCACCAGGTTATAAATATTGCAACATTTTGTGTTTCCGCATATAAGGATAACATAATAGTATCATTATACATAATTGTTATGCATGCACAGATAGAAATATGTATGTAGTAAAATGGGATCAATCATAACTGGCGGGTGAATCACAACAAAAGTCGGGGAAAAGACAGATAATTTTTCTGTATTACAACATTGAAAATTTGAGGAATCTGTTTTGTCCATTTAAAAAAAAAAATATTCAAAAGCAAAATTGTATTAAGGTAGCGTTCAAATAATACGTTAGTAGATTTTTGTATTTCAAATGGTTTGAATCGGGAGGAATAAAATGTGTTGTGATTCACCCCATTTTGCCTACGTATCACAGAAGTGCCATGAATGCATGAACACATGAAATTTAGTTTTATTATCATTCTTTGTAATAAATGTGTAGTACTTAGAGACAGTACATTTATAATACTGACCAAAGTGATACTTATAATTTTTGTGGACGGAGATGAGAAAATAAAATTAAAATTATTAGAAACTGCACTAATATGGTCACATTAATCAGATTAACATTTTTCTATCCTTTGTATTCCCTCTAAAAAATACGATTGCTCCAACCCTTCAAAATAAATGTTCGTTTCAGCAATAATTTCATCGTTAAAGCCCAATTTTTTTCTACCGAGCCATTTTTTCATATTTGGAAATTTGCTGGGTGTTAAATCTGGCGAATATGGTGGATGCGGAAACAATTTTGCTATGGCGACGACGCAAGTTTGCACTCGTGCATTGTTTTGATGGAAGATGATTTTGTCTACGACAAATGCGGACGCTTTTCTTTTACAGCATGGTTGAAACGGTCCAATAAGTTGACATAATAGTCTCCATTCATCGTTTTTCCATATTCAAGGTAATCGACGTGAATTATCCCGCATACATCCCAAACGACTGGCCATGACTTTGTTAAACGATAAAAATTGCCTTAGCCTTCTTCTCTCGCAAGAGCCACTGTTTAAACTGTTATTTGGTCTCTGGTGTACTATGATGATCCATGTTTTGTCAACAGTTATGAATCGACGCAAAAAATCATTCTGATTGCGTTTTAACATCGCTAAATATTCCGTTGAAGTCCACAAACATGTGTGTTTGATGGTCAATTGCGAGCAGTCGCGATCGTGCAGCGCTACAACTCTGAGATGGGTCTTGGCCGACCATCATAATATTAACCTTTTAATATCAAATTGCTTTCATGGCATTGCATTTTTTACCTACGACGGGGAGCTAGCCCGACGAAGAATCCCCAATCTGGAGGACCAGAAAGACAGTCAGAATAATGTTCTTACTTCACTCGGATTGGAACAGCGTATTTAGCGTTCAAGTCAACTCGCTTGATCATTATGTTCCAACTGCAACCGTCTCTTCTCTCTCTTATTATAGTTTCTGATCTGATATTATGTCAAATGTCTATTAACCTATCTTGTAGATTCTACAACATTTATTTATTAATAACAAATTTACAATGCACAATTTTAATGTTTAACTTCCATTCACGATGTAATCAGTAAATTTCATTCATCCATGACATAGTCCATATCTTAGAAACTTCCGTTTCTGCGATATATTTTAGTATATTTAATTAGACATAATTAAACGAAGCTGTCGAAGTGCTCGAAAGACTCCAACCTAAATAATTTGGAAGCTACTGGGAAGCGAAGTTTAATTTCCGTAACATCTGAACATTTTATATAATTCTCTATAGAATTTGAGTTTTAACATGCTTAACTGTCTACTAACCGTTAAAAGCACTCATTTCCTACTTAAATAAACTAAATTCTCCCTTTAATTAACTCTTATTTCAACCTAATAAAACCTAATAAAAAAATTATCAGGTTCAGTTTTTTTCCATCAAATTACTTCAAAATAAGTTGTTGCGATGCAAGGCTACGTTCCATGTATCCATACCATGGTATAAGAAAGAAGGAAGGGTAAAACACAAAATCAGTATGGAATGCTAGAGTTTGGGTAACGCGTGAGTGTTTGCGGAATGAAAGTATCGAGTTTCTGCAAATAATTCAAAAGTTAATTATTAAATAAAATATTAATATAATCACAATTTTTGTGTATTATTTGAGTCCATATAATTTCGCTTGAAATATCCATTTTTTTAACTTGTTATCTTGTTAATCAGATCTGGTGTCCGATCTGCTGTACAGAGCACTTCGACGATTAGAATAGCAGTGCTTTTAGGATAGTAAAGTTCTGAGTTGAGGGATAGGGCTGAGGGGTTAAAGTCTCCAAAAATAAAAATCATCCCCCTCTTCCAAGTTTAATTGTACTCGTAATACTTGATTTTATTGATTTTAGTTGTAATACAATATTGATAATAAAATGAGTCGAATTAATTTTCAAATCTAACGGTTTCATTATTGTTAATTCGATGGTAATGTGTGAATTTTCATTCCCAAAAAGTCTTTTGTGTACAATTCGTGCAAAAAATACCTTTGTGTTTTTGATGTGAAGAGCACTTTCATTAATGAAAGTAAAATAATGGCGCTTAAGAATTTGCTCTAAATAATACAAATAACCTAAGCAAATAACTAGAATTACTTTCGGTTATTGCGTCCATATTTAATAATTATTTTCTTGCTTTTCTTTTATTTGCGGGGTTGGTGGACAAATAATATTAAACTCTATATATTTTTTAATTAAGATAAGAGGAAACACAACCCTCGAAACGTTATCTTAATTAAAAAATATATAGAGTTTAATATTATTTGTCCACCAACCCCGCAAATAAAAGAAAAGCAAGAAAATAACTAGAATTACTATTATTGCACAAAATAAGTTTTAAGATATCATATTCTTAAATATCACACTAGAATTCAAAAAGGCTTGCGTCCAAATGTCTTTGCATCCAAACGGCATGGCATGGCATAAAGAATTTATTTGATTAAAGTTATCAATATCTACATATATAGCATAAGTGATTAATAATAAGTACATTGATTATAATTAAAGCTTAGTGCGGTCAATGTCAATGTGTCCATAACATTGTGGTACTAACTTCTTACTTTACTCCCTTGCTACCTGAGCGACCGATGTTCCCGAAAGGAAAAGTTATTGCTGTGGTACTTCAACCATGTCCGGTTGACTTTGAAGCCCTCGATTTTCGAGCTCATTTATTATACTAAAAACTCGAGCTTTTGCTTCAACAATTAATTGTGGTTCAAAAGATTTCACAGTCATCGCCATATCTTTAAAAAATATTAACAATGGATCCATATCATTCTTCGAGTGGCTCATGCTATGAATTAGTTCTTCAAGTTCAGCGATCTTTTTCTCTAGAAACTCCAATCTTTTTATGTCACCATTAGCAAGAAGAGATGGATTACAAGGTGGACCATAAGAAGATTCATTCGGACTTATTGTTGTGCCCGAAGTGCTCTTAATGATTTCGTAAATTCGATACCTTTTTATTTGTTGATATTCATTATACATCAATATTGTAATTGTGTACGATGTGTTTGGACACAAAGATATTCCAGTAGTGCTTCTAGCATCATTTTCTAATAAATTGTTGCCTTCGTGATGACTTCCAATGATAAGTTTTTCAAATGGCACATCCGTACTTAAATTATATCTTGCAATACGCCATGGAGGTGACAATGTTTTAAAACGTATTAAATTGTTCAAAGAATCTTCTACATCACCAATTTCAAATTTTGACTTCGAATCTGATAGCAGAATATACATGAACCTAAAACATAATAATTTGTAATATTTTTGATAGTTAATCAAAACCATTCGAAAATGGTTACCTTGTCGGACATTCAATTTTCTTGGCCGATAATGTCATGGTTATAGTTGTGTTTGAAACGCTTTCAATAAGTGGTTCATTATTTAAAGTAGGCATTTCGGGAGGACTGTAGATGGTTAAAGTAGCTGAACCACCTGGCATAATATTGAAACTTTGAATTGTAACATTAAGTTTAGACGTATAACAATCTTGATTTTCTATTGGAACCTAAAAAATATTATTAAAACTATTTTGAAAAACTTTAAAAGTGATAAATAAATTTCAGCATTCACTTCAGTTCATATTTTTGTAAAAGTAGGTACTATAGTCTGTTTTTTTTAAGAAACGAGTAAAAAATTTCTATTCCACATGGATAACTTGAATGTTAACCAATGAAATTGCTTGAAATTTAATTTCAACCTTGAATAGGGTTCAACCTTCCTTGAAATTTAATTTCAACCATTTTCATTGGTTAACATTCACGTTATCCACGTGGAATAGAAATTTTTTACTCGTTTCTTAAAAAAACAGACTATATGTAGAGCGACATTCGACTTTTACCAGTTTATTTTCTTACCTGATGTCCTTATTCTATTTCATACCCGGCATCCCCCGGTTAAAATTATAGGAATTATAGATTTGATATTATTTATATCTATTATCCTAATACTTAGTCTGTACCTATAGATATATATATATACTGTATAGTATATATGAAAATATTTGTAAAAACGTTACAAATTAAGGTAAAACATAGGGTAGTACTGTACCAGGAATGACCACATCAAAGTCCACATCCTTGCTATGTTTGTACCTTAACGTTGCTTCTTTTATAAAATTAAAATATATAAATATATTTTTGCGTTATTAACTTGTGAGAATTATAAATAAAAATTTAAAAGAAGAAACCCAAGCCAAGATTCGAACTTGGAATTTTTGAAGTGACAAAATGTAATACTGAAGCTGTATCTATATGTCCACCTAACTACACTAATGAAAATGTATCAATTTGTATTATTAGTTATTTTTTACATAATTAATTTTTTTTGTCATTTAAAAATATTTATTATTAACAGCACAATCTTGACTTGTTCAAGACTCTGTATTTTAAGCACAATAATTAAGTCTTAAGAATTAATTAATAAGAAAATTAAGAAAAACCAATTAAGTCTGAGTCTGGGTGTTACTATATCATAATCCGTTAATATTTCGGATTATAGATATTGTCACTATAAATTATCCTGAAAGTTTAGGTAATCTGAATGGAGTGGGGCCTTGCAACTTTCCGTTGGGGATTATCCAGACATTAGTGTATTTAAATTTTGTATAATATTACCTTATAATTGTATGTCAATGTTGTGGTATTTTCGGTAACCATATAATCGTAGCTATAGCACACTGTTTTATCTTCTTTCTCTATTGTAATAATAAATTTTGTCAGTGGTCCATGTGTAATATCAGGATGATTCCATTGTAGTGTTACATTATAAAAGTTATCCCAAGAATGACTTAGTTCTTGGGGTGGAAGTGATTCTAAATTTTGAATAGCATTCAGGGCATTTGCATTAATATAATAAATAAGTTAATATCGTCCCCTTAGTACTATAACTAGGTAACTTGAATTTTGGCTGTTTTGAGTTAGCTACATGTAATCACCTAATGTTAACCGCTTCATTTAGTGCTACAACTAAAAAAGTTATATTATGTTTCTAAATATTAAATATCCACTTGCAAAATGTAGATACATTTTAATCCAAATTTAGAAATTATTTTTTTACGGGCAAATAAATAGTTTCCGCGCAAAAATTTTTAGTGATTCGTGTTCAGAACATCATGGAGCATGTCCACACCAAATATGAAGAAGATCGGTGTTGTAACCGTAAACTAGAATCATACCTAAGTCTGTCCTGCCAATTGCTATTCTAAACTTTAAACTTGATTTTCTCAATATGAGTAATTTCAAGTTACCTAGTTATAGTACTAAGGGGACGATATATTAACTCACCACTTATTGTCGAGTATCGATATTGAAGTTGTACAGGACTCAATTTAGTAACATTTTTATTACGAGCTTGAACCTAAAACAAATAATTACCCTGAATTAAACAATTTATGGCTGGTTTCTTTTTTATCTTTCAGTGAATAGATATTTATTGCATTTGGGACCGATTTGAGAGGAATTGTTTAGAATGGCAGAAAACAGGTCTGCCTACGCCGAAGTGATCGCCAACGTCGGGAGGACCTGACAAGGCACATGAAAGAAGAAGAAAAATTATTCCTTTCCAAACATTATTCATAAAAGAAAAACACTAACTTTAGTGAAAACTTGATGTTTTCACACTTTCAAAAAATTCTCAATTTTTAAACAAAAAAAGAATCAATTTTCTCTTCTCAAAATTACACACTCCTTCGCGGCCCCTTACATTTTAAAATTTGTAAACTTACAAAATCATTAATTTCAAAAAATATTACTCAAACAAAAACTTCATCTCAAAAATAATACTACAATATTGTCAATTGTAGATCTTCACGCCCAAAAACCTGTTTGCTTCCGAGGTTGTTTTGGTATTATTTCATTTTCTATTAGTTGTTTTAGTATTCTGAAGTATATTGAGATAGTGGAGATCAAGACTATTCTTCGATAGTGTTTTGGGTTGTCTTTAGATCCTTTAGAATACTTTCTTTGTTGAGGCATTGATTCTCATTGGCATGAGAACAAGTTGGCATTTCAAATAGATTTTACTTTTCTGTTATTCGTTGTTTCATCTTCTTACATTTTTTCTAATAAGAAGAAGCAAAAATTTCATATAATGAAAAGGCAAGTATTATTTTGAAGATTCATGGAAGTACAAAATGGTGGAAAAATATAGAATACTGAAGAGAAAAATGGATACCAACAAAAACTTGAAAGTTACACTCTTGTTAGCCTTTTTCCAATTTGGAAGGTTTCAGGATGTTATGGTAAGCCTAATTGGCTCCGTCAAGTTGGACCCCCGACTTTTGAATTTTGAAATTTTTTTACGTCATTTGGAAGTGCTGGCGAGTGCTCTAATGTATTTTGAAAGTGCTGGGTCCGCGTTAACTTTTTATTAGCGATTAACCATTTTCAGCCGGGCGGGGGCCAACTTGACGCACACCCCCGACTTTGGAATTTTGAAATTTTTTTTACGTCATTTGGAAGTGCTCGCGAAGTGCTGGCGAGTGCTCTAATTTATTTAGAAAGTGCTGAGTCCGTTAACTTTTCATTAAGATTTTAAATATCGAATTTTAGAAAAGTTCCGAGCAAGATACATTGAATTCCCAAATTCAAGATTATCGGATTAATTCAAGAATTAGTCCGAATTAATCTGATAATTAATTGGATACCAATTTAAAAAATATTTACATTGAATTTGGCAGAAACAGAAGAACCCGAAGAATTTCACGATAAAGCGGAATCAGAATATCCCAAACTTGATGATCATGAAGAATCAAGATCCAATAATCCCTTATTGTTTAAAGATTGGGTCGTTAATATTGTAGAAGAATCAAAACTATTTGTATCCCCTGATGGTGAAATAGATAATCTACAATACATTTCGAAATTAATTCCTGAAATTATTAATTTATCCAAACTCTTACCTCTATGGACAGGTATTATGATTCCATTTTTCCCTAACTCTGGATCAACTGCATCAAGTGCATAAAAATATCAAGCAATAAAAACAAGTGCATGTAAATATTTTTTAAATTGGTATCCAATTAATTATCAGATTAATTCGGACTAATTCTTGAATTAATCCGATAATCTTGAATTTGGGAATTCAATGTATCTTGCTCGGAGCTTTTCTAAAATTCGATATTTCAAATCTTAATAAAAAGTTAACGGACTCAGCACTTTCTAAATAAATTAGAGCACTCGCCAGCACTTCGCGAGCACTTCCAAATGACGTAAAAAATTTTAATATTTGACAAAATTTAATTTGGCGGGGTACAACTTGAAGTTTTTGTCAAAAGCCGATATTTCAATTCTTAATAAAAAGTTAACGGACCCAGCACTTTCAAAATACATTAGAGCACTTACCAGCACTTCGCGAGCACTTCCAAATGACGTAAAAAAAATTTCAAAATTCCAAAGTCGGGGGTCCAACTTGACGGACCCAACATAATTTATATAAAATTTAGACTAAACTATTAATACCAAAATGTGCTATCTATACTATATTAATGTATAGAGTATAGACTATAGATAATAATGTAATGTGCTGAAATTAAATGCTATAGGTACTTACAATTATCGCATATAACTTGAATTTTTGCAAATGTTCGGATATCTCTATGCAATTATATTTCTTCCATATTTTACACCTCACTGGTTCAAAATATTTTTCACTGCAGTTCGCAGATCCTTTGTAAATACGAGGTTGTTCTATACAATATTTTACAAAATATTCATCAAGTTCTCCTGTAGGAGGATACTCTGGAGCAATGCGAATGCGAAACATATTTTCCGATTCTTCATATATGTTGAATTCAACAGGATTTGGTGCTACAATGAAAATTATAATAGGTAATAATAACTACTAACAAGGGGTCATTACAGTGAGTATGTCGCCAATCGAGATCCCAATTTTTTTGGTGATTCTAGTAGCTAAAAAAATTATCACTTTTTCGAATTTTAGTCGATTGCCTCTTAGTTCTTGAGTTATAAATTTTTGAAAGGGCAGGTTTTACCATAGGTTTAGCATTATGGAAATTATAACGGTAATCCATGGAAATTGTAACGGCAGTCCCAGCAAATTTTTTTCTTTAAATTATGTAATTTATTATCGGAATTAAAAAATTAATGACCTACGAATTACCATTACAAATTATTAACCGCTAGACCACCACGGTATTTTGTAATAATAGCTAATAATAATAGCAGTTAACCCACCACGGTATTTTTAAAAATTCATAACTCAAGAACTAAGGGCCAATCGACTAAAATTCAAAAAAGTGATAATTTTTTTAGCAACTAGAATCACCAAAAAAATTGGGATCTCGATTGGCGACATACTCACTGTAGTGACCCCTTGTAAGTATTTAAAACTATTGCGGTAATATCTGACAGCTCAGGAGGAAAAACAACAGCAGGTAAATTAGGCGTCTTGCATGTGGATGGAAGGCGTAAAGAATGTCACGGTCACATAAGGACATAAGGGATCAAAAATCAGTTACAAATCAGAAAAAGAAATCATTTAATCCCTTGATGAGCTGGGTTGCTGAAAAATTCTAGTAATGGGATATTCAATCAATGCAAAGATCGGATATTTCCCTTATAACTAAAAATGATTTGTTATAATTTAAGTTGTTCATTGTTTTTGTATTGTTATATTATTAAGTTGTGTGTAACCAGGTAAATAGAATCGTTTTGGGTCGATATAAAAAATCAAAATAGATAGGGTTGGTTACCGAGGGTAGGAAAAACAATAAAAGAGGAGAATAAGGGAGATGCTTACCGAAAAGATGTAAACAAGTTAGTTATCATAGGCAATTCGAGCATGCAGGTCATGTATGAGAGGAGTTCACGAAGTTAAATTTATTTTGGTCCGAAACCAAAGTAAATTCAGTGCCGATAAGTGATCCGTGTTTCGGAGGGCACGTTAGCCGGTGGTCCCCCTGAGTTGACGAATTGCCACCGTTAACAAAAAACAGGACTACAGGCACATCTTAATGCTAGCCTAGCAAGCTGCTACCGGATGTAAAACAACTATAGTCCAAAATCGATCTGCGGACTACTCACCAACCCGTCTGGCCAGCGTGGTGAGTTATGACCAAAAATCCTCCATGATATGGAGAGGCTTTTGTCCAGCAGTGGGCGGAAAAGGCTGATAAAGAAAGAGAGTGTTGAACCAGGGTTGGATTGGTGCCAACAGGGCGTACAAACTAGGAGAAAATAAAGTGCTATGTAATAGAGCAAAATTTGGAGTTTACGGAACGAGATAACAAGAGACATAGGTTGAATCGTGTAGAAGAAGTACCAAAACGATTCTAGGTACCAAGGTATTTAAAATTTGTTCTATTTGTGTTGTGGGATTATTTTGGGAATATTGGGATTGATTTAACATTTGTGTTTGTGTTTTGTTTAATTTTGAGAAAAATAAATTATTGTTTTAAAAAGGAAACTTTGTAATTGCGTGGTCATTTATCATATCGAGAGCATTATTTTGTCGCGATTCAGACCGCACATAATAATAAATTATACAAGGTGGCGCAAAATTAATCACCCTATCGGAAGATGTTATAACTTTTGCAAATGGCGTCGTACGTTAATCATATTTGACATTTGTGAACTAGACAGCTGCAGAATACAAACAGACAAACAATGGAGCGCTATACTCCCCAAGAGCGTGGAATAATTGAAAATAATTGAAAATCATCATGAGCGACGATGCGCATTTTCGTTTCTGGGGCACTCAAAATCCGCGTGTGATGCACGAAAAGCAATTACATCCACTCAAGGTTACTGTGTGGTGCGGTGTTCACGCGGGAGGAGAGATTGGATTTTTGAGGACGCCATCGGCAATACGGTTACTGTTACTGGCGAACGCTACAGGGCCATGATAAACGCCTTCTTACTAAGCCTCAGACAAACGCAGACCTTAAGGAGAATATTCGACAGGAATGCAACCAGTTATCACCAGAAATTTTGCGGAAAGTTATGGAAAATGTGATAAAACGGGCACAAATGTGTATCAATACTGGAGGCAGCCACTTGGCGGATATCATATTTTCCAATTAACAGAAAAAATTGTAAAGGTCCAAATAAAGATTTCCACCACTCAAACAAAAATGTTTTTATTTAATAAAAAAGTTATTCAAAAACAAAATTGGATGATTAATTTTGCGCCACCTTGTATAAGTATATAAATACCTGTTGGAAGAGTTTTAAATGGTACTGGATCTGGTTCATGTTCATACACACTACTATTTTTTCTTGCAACTATAACATCTATTATGTACATTGTATAGGGAAATAACTCTGTAAGAGTTATTGCCTGTTTTGCACTTTGGTAAGAACTCGTTAATGTTGATATAGTATTTAAACACCAATCGCTTGTGCATGTTGCAGAAATATAATAGTCAATATCTCCTTTGAGAAATGAACAATTTGCTTGGTCTAATGTAATTTTAGCTTCAGTACTGGAAAGTTGTACACTGACACTTCTTGGAGTTTCAATTTCATCAAGAATATCTATAATTAATTTTTAGTGAATGATTATTTCAATAGTTATTATAATTTAATTACCGGTTGCAGTTGTATTTCCTCGAATTTGAAAAGCTTCTCCTACTCCTGCTTCTCCTATGGCCGCTATATCGATAATATACTCAGAAAACGGTATTAAATTTTCTAGGGTGACATTTGTTGAGAGACTCTGAAGAGTTGTTGCGTTTTCTTTACTGATTTCACTATAATTACATGCTAAATACCTCAGATGCTAAAATAAATTAAATCTAATAGAAATTATAATTTTAAAACATAGTAATTTAAAAAAAAATTTTATAGTTATTAAAATTGAACCTTAAAGTTTATTTGGTAGTATTTTATAAGTCCATTTGGATGCAATGGCTTTTCCCAAGATACAGCTAAACTAGTAGCATTGAATGAAGGTATTTTTACCGATAAAACTCTAGAAGAGACTGAAAATAAAACACAACATCCTATTATAAAAAAGAAAAAGAATTGAACATATAATATTAAATTAATTAATTAAATAATGTAAAAAAGTAACAATCATTAAAAAATACTTCAGATAACCTTCTAATTTAGTTCGAAAATTGTGGTGTATCAGATTTCCAGTTTTTAAATTTTTAATATTTAGGGTGTAATTGGCATCAGAGCTTAAATTTGATATATGGAATTGATTATTTGAATCAAGAATTAAAATGTCAGTAAGAAATTGTATTTCGTAATCTTTCGCAGGACATAATTCGGGTCTATCCTAAAATAGAAAAATTTAATATCTTATGAAGCAAGGAAAGCCAATGCTCACCCGAAATGTTAAAACTGCGTTTGGAAGTGTTGTGGTAACTATTATATCTTCTTCCTTTAGATCTAAAATACCCAAGGTTATTCATGGCACGTTATAACGTAGATTACTGGCATCTAAAGAAGAAACCTTTAACCTGCAATAGAAATGCGAATAAAAGTAAGGTTATGGTTATGTGGACATCCATACTTTCAAAACATAAGACTAGCCTCGACGTATTTTTGTTTCTGCATGTTAGCTCCGCCTTTTCTTTTTTAGATACCAGTACTCTACCTAATAAATATTTACCATTACAAGTCGTATTTGTAAGTCTCTTCGGAATTAATGATCCATCATAAAATTTCTTTTCTGCTGTTACTAGCACAATGTAAATTGTATAAGAGGTGCCCGATTGCAGATCAGTAAGAGTAATTTTATTTCTATGGTAAAAATCATATAATGCGGTTTCCTTCAAAGTTTTGTTATTATTCGTTTGCTAATAACAAAATGGGTATTTTAATTATTTATAATTTATATGACCCATACGCAAATTTTCATGAAAAAGAATCCAAAATCAGGTTGATTGAATATCTAAGTAGGTACATATTATAATGGCCAACTATAAATAGTCGATACATAGGCTGCAAAATAAGCTAAAACTAATTCTAAATGTACGAGTACTGTTTTATTTTTAATCAGCGCCTTTTAGGCTAATATTATATTACTTTTCCAAATACATCTGTTTGACGACATCACTTTTTGTGGGATATCTGTACCTAATATTCAATCTATCAGTGATAACCTTATATATCAAATTTTATTTAACTTGTTCGTTAAAGTTCAAGAGACGAACAAATAATGTCCATTTTAATTTGGATTATTTTTGATTACTTTGTAAGCAAAAATTGATGATATAACATTTTACCTGGTACATAACTTTATATTTTAAAGGTATACTCATTCCATAGTATGCAGAGTTTTTAATATCAATCGTAATGTAACTGTTACCAAAAGCGGTAACATTTGGAGGATTTTTTAATATTGGATACGGCGCTAAAACGTTTTTTTTTTTTATTAATTAAATTTTAAGATGTGTGGTTTATTAATAATTACGAGTTTTGCATTGGGAATCTATAAAATTTGATAAACATTTATTAGAAGGGCAAATGCCAGTAATATAATTACATGGCGTAGTCTCGCATAAACCACAGCTTTCTTTACAATCATAACCATAATATGATTGGGGACAAGCTAAAAAGTAACATAAATATTATTAATTTTGTTAGCATAATCAAAATATTAAAACAATATTTGAATAATGCTTACAATTCTCACAAGTCTCTCCTGTATATCCTGGGGAACATCTGCAAATACCTTCTTCATTATGTGAATAATCGCATATTATACTTTTGTCGCAAAATGGTCTTTCAAAACCAAAAAGTAGACCACAGTTTGAACAACTAGTACTACCAATACTGCCAATAGGACACTTTGATTCTGGAACTATAATAATTATATATATTATCGATTTATAAATGTGATTGAGTAATCAGGCCTGGACTGGCTAGGTCGGCTAATCGGCGATCGCCGAGGGCCCCGGACCCAAGGGAACCCCAAAGAGGCATAAAAAAAATGGTTTATACTTGGCGTAAAAGTGGAAAAAGTTTTAAGTTTAATTGTTTCGGCACTATGACCATTTTGGCAATATTTGGCACAATGTTGATTTGAATTTCATCATCATCAATTCCTTCATGGATTAGGTCGTTGACCTCTTCCGGTTCATCTTTTCCTTGGTCGTTCCACATCACTACGTCTTTGAAGTTGGTATTTATAAATTTGAATTTAAATATAAATTTTACTTAAAATGCTTTCTTAGGGGAAAAAACCCGTTTTTCCATCTCGAACAATGGGGAAGAAGTCGACATTGTAATTTAAAAATCACATTATAGATGTAATTATATAAAATATAGTATAATGCACAGTACTTTAAATATTCAATTCATGGTAAAAATTAATAAAAAATAACAAATAATGAAATTAATAAAAAGATTCTACTTACATTGCACTTTATCTTTTCTTTGTTGTGAAGTGGTCGTTGTAATATTCAAATTTTTAAATTTGCTATCTATTATTTGAAATGAAGATTGCACTATGCTTCCTTCAACATTTAGTACTCGAACTTCTATAAAGCAATTATTTATATTATGCATTTTTTATTGTATTAAAAATTAATTAGAATATATGGGGCTTTCCTTGCAAAATTGGGAAACACTTGAAACACAATAATTTTGATAATTTTTGATTATATTGTAGTAATCATTGCAAGAAAAACTTACTATTTTCTTTCAAATTTTTATATTCATCTATTCTCAAATTGCAATTTTTTGAAACAATTTACTCTACAATATTTCAAATGTTTGTAACTCGAGAATAACAAATCATATTGCCAAAAAAAGTGCATATTCTAATGTTTTCTTGTTTGAAATGAACTTTTTTAAAAAAAAGTATTTCAGAAATAAAAAACTAATTAAAAGCTTCTTTCAATTTTCTACGTAGTATAAATTAAAAAATATATGTAACGAATCATGATAATTAAATAACGTATAGTAAAATTAAACAGAGAACGATGTGCGTAACCAAATATCTGCACAGTAGAAGTGGAGGGAGAACGTGTCAGTACCGTCGTGTAAATGGACCGGACGGATTTTCGTTACTGCACATTAGCTCCGCCCATCGTTCTCTATTTAGTTTTACTCTACATAGCAAACCACAATAAAATTTAATATAATATAAAATTGTTTATTATTCTTAAAAATTAACTTACCTGTATCTGTACAAATTCTAAAATTATCTATAGCCCAAAATTTTCTTTCACAATTATCATCACATCGTGTATGTATATTTAACTGTATCTCTGAAATATTAGCCGGATATGATGTACTCCATTTTACTTCCTGCCATTTAAATTCCTTATAAAATACAAAAATTTTAATATAATCACATTTCTGAATAAATGTGTGTAATATTTTACTTTTACTTGTAATACAGATTTTGTTGAAATCAAGGAACTTTTATTTTCTGCAGTATCAAGTATATCAATAACCAAATTGCATTGTAAACACATAGCCACATACAACGAAATGCATAATTTATTATCTTGGATCTTAATTCTTGGTCCCATTGGTATCTGTGTTATAGCAGTAGTGTGGATGTAGTCATCTAGTAAATCATAATAAAATTCATGTAAAAAATCTTAATATACAAATTTTTCGAATTTAATCTATTGAAAATATTATTATGTTATTTACAATGATGGATTTACTTGATCACACCTTTATGAGATTGGAAATCTCATGAAAGCGGAAAAAAGTGATAAGTCAGATGCAAAAATATACTCGTAATGTTCATCAATGTATTTTCTGCCTTTAAAATAGCAGATAAATGAAAGATTCAATAACAATTTGTTTTTTCTTATTGGTACCCCTAGCACCCTACAGTGGAGCAGTTACAGAGAAATGAGCACTAATTTTTTGTATTAAATAAGATAGATAATAAGCAGAAGTTAATAAAATAGGCCATGCAAGTAGTATTTTATTTTCAAGTTAATTAGCAACAACCTGCAGGATTTCAAAGATTTGTTTTGACTTGTGTGCCCCACTCTCCCTATCTTACAAAATAGTAATAGAAATTCTACTTATGTATAGATACTTACAAGTATGAAATTTCCAATAAGCTGCGACTTCGATGCTTCCTACATATAGTTTATGTATATTGATATAATTATAATATTTATCGGTATAATTTAAAACGGTCAAGTCGTCTAACGCTGACTTTAATACGATATTATTGTCATTAATTGCTATTGTAAAGTGACTCCACGAATCCTTATCGAAATATTTATTTTGTAATACCTGAAAAATGGTGCATATATTATTACAATCCATGACTGTCTTCAGATACAATCAATCAAAAATTGGATATTTTAAATATTTTACAAGTTAGTGTCTACCTCTCTAATTTCATTAAATTAATGTAAATACCCACGTAGCACACAATGTTGGCCCAATATTGGTCCAATATTGAAAATATATATTGCGCCAATATCGAGATGTGAACGTTTTCCAATATTAGTACAATTTTGGTTTCCAATATTGGAGCAATATTTATTTCCAATTAAATACTAGCGCTATATTTATTTCCAATATTGGTGCAATATTGATTTCCTATAATATATTGACCCAATATTGGAAAACAATATTGCGCCAAGCTAAATCCAATATTAGTGTAATATTGATTTCGTATATTGCCCCAATATCGGAAACAATATTGGACCAATATTGGCTGAATCTTGCAATATTGTGCCAACATTGTGTGCTACATGGGTATTTAAAAAAATTTGCATAGAACTGCATTTTTACTCTTCTTGAACATAATCAATTTCTACAGGTTCATATATTACATTTCCCAAATATTACTAAATTACAGCTATTAATGTTAATTTATTTCATTTCTATCTTTATTAGTTATTACATCCACTTTTAGATATAACCTCTTCAAGTTTTAATTTGAAGGTTAGGACATATCTTTATTTAATTAATTAATTTATTTTTATTTATTTATTTATTATTTTATTAATTTATAAATGAATACAGAAAAAATTAAAGCTGGATTCACTCCAATAAAAAGTTGTGCAGAAAAAAATTATTAACTTTAGTCATAAATCATATAGAATATTAGCTAAATTTTTAAATGAATGCTTAAGAAAACTCTAGAATTAATTGGTTATTTATTGATTTATGATACATGAAAGACTTTGCTAAAAATGCATAGCTATACTAACAATCCTTGTAAAAATTATTGTCAAATTCCAATTCAATAACAAAAGCGTTTGAACAATCTTTGTAAGTTTTATTTTCTCACCTCTATTGTTTGTTGATATTCTGTACATGCTGTTGACTGAGAAGGTGATAAATAATAAATCACCTGATTTTCCATGCATTTTCTTATCGATATACGAGTACCACCATTGCCACCCAATATAATCCAATAACATCTTGACGTAGGTGGAAAGTAATCATCACATAAAAATATATGTGCTTCCTTTTCAACTCGGATTGAAAAATTAATTGTATGCTTATTATTATTTTTAGTAAACGTATCGATGAGTTGATAGTTTGATGTTCCATCTGTATGTACAACCTCAAATTCTAAAATAAAAAATGTCGGTGTAAATTCTTTGTAGTATCTTATTCGGTTGTCTATTCCTATGGTTCGGAGTTTGTGTAAGTTCTCTGTGTAGCCACACGTTTTCAACACAAATTGAAGTATTTTATAGTAATAGAAATCAATCTCTTTAGATCTCCTTACGCCACTTTGCGATTTTTTTACTTATAGTGAGGAACCTATTTTCCGTCGAGGTGGAGCCGATGTCCATGGTTGATCTATAGGTTGAAAAGCATCTATTGATTTTTGAGATTATGGTAGTGGTATAAATTTCTTATCTAATTTCTGGCTATGACATTGTTTCAAATAATTTTTAGGGGTTTCCCTGTTTGTGACGGCTTTGTGTGTTGAAAATGTATGCAACAGATAGCACCTTTCAATAGCTTCAAGTAAATTCCGAACCACGTAGACACTTGGTCAGAGAAAATTCCCTCCATAGAGTTCACAATATAACTGCTCGACTTTTTGTTACCACACCAATTTAAAAATTAGTAATTATTATTTATTGTTATCTTACCTTCCCATCGGTTGTCTGTTACAGCGTCCAAGTTTGCAAAATGACGTTCTTGTGGATACCAATTAAAATTTTTCCAATCTAACGTACAATTTTCATTGCTATCAATTTTGCAATTGTATTCTTCTCGAAAAGCAGGTACATATTTGGACACTAAACAAAATACATTTAAGAGGAATCCTTGAAGTTGTAAAATACACTTTCGCAATTCAATGATATCTTGCTTATTACTCAATAAAATTGCACAAAAGTATATATTTTTTAAAAGAGGACACTTGGACGCACGTCACTGTGTTTTTATTTTTTTTTAAATTCAAATTTTTTTCAAAACTTTTTTTTTCAAAAACTTTGAATTAAAAAAAAATAAAAACACAGTGACGTGCGTCCAAGTGCCTTCTTTTAAAAAATATATACTTTTGTGCAATTTTATTGAGTTCTAAGCAAGATATCATTGAATTACGAAAGTGTATTTTACAACTTTAAGGATTGCTCTTAATAATTTTTAATAATGAGTCATTCCATGTGAAAACACCGAAAAAAAGAAAAAATTGTTGCTGCACTGTTTCAGATTTTGCTTAAACTTTGTGGAAATATTCTTTAGGGTTCAAACGACCAGAATCCACAAGGATTTAATTTTCGCACGCGCCACTTCCGGTCCACACAAAATAAAGCAATTGAAATTGCATGAAAAGTCTTATTTTTTTGCTTTGCGGTTTTAGCTGTAAAATTTTTTCTATTAGAGATGTCTACTCGATCAAGGTGGCATGTTGAAGTAGAAACATGGTAGTTTCTAAAAAAAATAAAAATTTACATAATTTATATATACCTGAAAAATAACATGGCATTGAAAATACATGTATTTTATTGATTTTTTGTGATTTTCAATGGGCTCCAGTGTCTGCGCTGTTGAATATAAAAGTTTAATCATTCTCAGATCTTAAAGTGCTTATATCGTAAGAGAACAAAAATTTAAAATCGACTCGTTCAATCATCCCGTTTTGAAAAAATCTTTGCTTGAAATTTTGAAATTTTAAGAATTTGCATATTTCAGGCTACAATTTGGACGTGTTTAGGAATAGACAAAAATTTGAAATTTACAGGATACTTAGTTCTTACCTTTAACTTCCAAAACCTTCAAAGTCCAGGTTGGTTATTTGTCCTCTCGCGGATATACAGGCGTTTAAAGAGAAGGCTTTTCTTGAAATTTTAAAAATTTGCACATTTCAAGCTACAATTTGGACATGTTTGGTAAGAGACAAAAATTTGAAATTTGCAGGATACTTAGTTCTTACCTTTATCTTCAAAAACCTTCAAGGTCCTGGTTGGTTATTTGTCCTCTCGCGGATGTACAGGCGTTTAAAGAGAAGGCTTTTCTTGAAATTTAAAAAATTTGCATATTTCAAGCTACAATTTGGACATGTTTGGTAAGAGACAAAAATTTGAAATTTGCAGGATACTTACTTCTTACCTTTAACTTCAAAAACCTTCAAGGTCTTGGTTGGTTATTTGATCTCTCGCGGATGTACAGGCGTTTAAAGAGAAAGCTTTGCTTGAAATTTTAAAAATTTGCATATTTCAGGCTACAATTTGGACGTGTTTGGTAAGAGATAAAAATTTGAAATTTACAGGATACTTAGTTCTTACCTTTAGCTTCAAAAAGCTTCAAGGTCCTGGTTGGTTATTTGTCCTCTCGCGAATCTACAGGCGTTTAAAGAGAAAGCTTTGCTTGAAATTTTAAAAATTTGTATACTTCAGGCTACAATTTGGACGTGTTTGATAAGAGACAAAAATTTGAAATTTGCAGGATATTTAGTTCTTACCTTTAACTTCAAAAACCATCAAGGTCCTTTTTGGGTATTGGTCCTCTCGCAGATGTACAGACGTTTAAAAAGAAGCTTTGCTTGAAATTTAAAATATTTGCTTGTTTTTAGGTTACAATTTGCACGTGTCTGGTAAGAGATAAAAATTAAGCGCACTGTAAGGAAAGCTAGCCTCCAACGAACCGCAGGTGAGCACATACTAACGCCTAGAGAAATGTTTGATTTCTGTTGTAATAAAATTTCTGGCATAGAATTTTTTTTGTATCAGATTCTGATGTTGATGCAACAGAATCTTTTTTGTCCAAAAGATTTAGTGATATTGATAAAATTAAAAATACTAGAACCTACCACAGTTTTACTCCGCTGTCTCATAAACAATTAAGAGTACGAAAGTTTTCAGCTTCTGATCATTTTGAAACTGTAAATATTGTAAAACCATGTGATAAATTTAAAAAAATAATATAAACTATAAATTTAAAATGATTTTTCTTTATTTTGGAAATCCCAAAAAGGACCTTGAAGTTCTTGAAGCTAATGGTAAGAACTAAATATCCTGTAAATTTCAAATTTTTGTCTCTTACCAAACACGTCCAAATTGTAGCCTGAAATATGCAAATTTTTAAAATTTCAAGCAAAGCTTTCTCTACGCTTGTAGATCTGCGAGAGGACAAATAACCAACCAGGACCTTGAAGGTTTTTGAAGTTAAAGGTAAGAACTAAGTATCCTGTAAATTTCAAATTTTTATCTCTTACCAGACACGTCCAAATTGTAACCTAAAAACAAGCAAATATTTTAAATTTCAAGCAAAGCTTCTTTTTAAACGTCTGTACATCTGCGAGAGGACCAATACCCAAAAAGGACCTTGATGGTTTTTGAAGTTAGAGGTAAGAACTAAATATCCTGCAAATTTCAAATTTTTGTCTCTTATCAAACACGTCCAAATTGTAGCCTGAAATATACAAATTTTTAAAATTTCAAGCAAAGCTTTCTCTTTAAACGCCTGTAGATTCGCGAGAGGACAAATAACCAACCAGGACCTTGAAGGTTTTTGAAGTTAAAGGTAAGAACTAAGTATCCTGCAAATTTCAAATTTTTGTCTCTTACCAAACATGTCCAAATTGTAGCTTGAAATATGCAAATTTTTAAAATTTCTACAAAAGCCTTCTCTTTAAACGCCTGTATATCCGCGAGAGGACAAATAACCAACCTGGACTTTGAAGGTTTTTGAAGTTAAAGGTAAGAACTAAGTATCCTGTAAATTTCAAATTTTTGTCTATTCCTAAACACGTCCAAATTGTAGCCTGAAATATGCAAATTCTCAAAATTTCAAAATTTCAAGCAAAGATTTTTTCAAAACGGGATGATTGAACGAGTCGATTTTAAATTTTTGTTCTCTTACGATATAAGCACTTTAAGATCTGAGAATGATTAAACTTTTATATTCAACAGCGCAGACACTGGAGCCCATTGAAAATCACAAAAAATCAATAAAATACATGTGTTTTCAATACCATGTTATTTTTCAGGTATATATAAATTATGTAAATTTTTATTTTTTTTTAGAAACTACCATGTTTCTACTTCAACATGCCACCTTGATCGAGTACACATCTCTAATAGAAAAAATTTTACAGCTAAAACCGCAAAGCAAAAAAATAAGACTTTTCATGCAATTTCAATTGCTTTATTTTGTGTGGACCGGAAATGGCGCGTGCGAAAATTAAATCCTTGTGGATTCTGGTCGTTAGAACCCTAAAGAATATTTCCACAAAGTTTAAGCAAAATCTAAGATATGCTGGCTTTGCCGATTTGTTGATTTCATATGGAATGACTCTAATACCATAATTGCATCTGAAAATAAACCAGAATTAATAAAGATATAAAAACTAGAGTTTGCACTAATTTTCCAATAGAGCAAAAGCAATTAAAGAGCATTTTAAGTTTATAATACAAATCATATAATAAATAAACGCATTGCATAAACGCCACAATCCAGGTCAAATATAGAAGTAGGCAAAACATTTGAATTTTGTAACTCTGTGTTTTCAATATCTGCATCCAACAGCTGGGTATTGCACATACTGCAATTTGCACTTGTTGGAGAAGAAGTCTGTTTTTGCGGATTATCAAATTCCGTTACTTCGTCTTCTTGCTCGAATTCGTTATCGGAATAAGCATAGAAAATATGTTCTGTGCATCTGTTTCGCTAGATAGTGTGGCAGGCAATGAATACTCAGCGGTCGAAGTGAGGGGGTATGCGGGGGTATGGCATACCCCCACTTTTTTCAAATTGCAGAAACGTACCCTAACTTATTTAGCATCACGAGACGCGTACTTTTACGTACCTCAACTTATTTTTATACTACGGAATGATTAATTTAATTATTATGCTGTTTATTACATCATTACATTAGGTCAGTTCCAACAACGAGGAATTTCCAGTAATATTACTACAAAGCAAGCGCAATAGATAAAAAGCAACACTTTTTGTCTTCTGCGCGTGACTTTTTATCTATTGCGCTTACGTTGTAGTAATATTACTGGAAATAATCGTTGTTGGAACTGACCTATTAGGAAGACGGGATGCGGATTACACCAGATGTCTATAAAGGCAACAAATAAAACATAATTCGGAATATGAAGCGATTTGGAAACACATTTAACTCGTAACTACTACTATCGGGTCCTCAGGACCCAAATTACCATGTTATTCAATGAACTAGTAGTAGTTATGGGTTAAGTAGTGTAGTAAGTAATTATTAATTATACTGGGACCAGCCAACTTTTTTCTATTTTTCCTATTATAGGTTTGGCGGTTTTTGCCAACTTGACCAAATTTTGAGTGTTTTGACCAAATTTTGAGTGATTTTACAAACTTTTTTCCAATTTCCTAAATTATTGGGGGGGTCCCCCCCCCGTAGGCACGTCCCTGAATACCCGTACCCCCAGTAATTATTTTCCACTTCGACCACTGCGAATACTTAGAAACATAGAAAAGAATTACTCTATAAAGGTGGTGATCATCCGAGAATTCTTCTTCTTGGTCGTTTTGCTCGAATTCGGACGTCGTGACAGCATTCATGATGAGCAATTGCTTATCATTTTTGCGAATACTGCTTTCTTGGGACAAAGTACGTATACAGTAGGGGTCCCCAGTGGCGGATTTAGCACTTCAGAGGCCCGAGGCGCAATTCAATTTTGAGGCCCCTTCTAAATATTTTCACTACTCACCAGTTGTCATCTTATATTAGTTAATTTTCAATGTGTTTTCCCTATGTCACACTTTTTGGACCACCTGTATACGGTTTGTTTCGTTTTTCATCGTTTCCATCGGTTTTCTCATGTTCACATTCTGGTTTATCTTGCTCATCAATTTTGTTGAATGCACTATCTGCATCAGCTCTTTCACCTGTTCTTTCGGGTTCATTTTCATGTTTAGTTCGTTTTTCTGAACAAATTATAAATTTATCCAGCGAATTTTTTTGCCGTTCTACATAATCATCTTTTTCTCATTGTCTTTTGCGTTTCAAAGCTCCTGATTCAAATTTTCGTTTTGTGGACATGTTTAAAGGTTTAATCACATATATTAGTAAATCACAAATGGGTACTGTTACTTTACTTTCAGTAATAAAGACTGTCCCACAAAAAAACGAACCACTTTTAGGTATACGATTTTAGATCAAATTACATGAAATTCTTAAGCCAGTGTCTCACTATCAAATTTTCGTCAAAATTATCATAATATTTAGTATACAAACGGTTTTGATAGTGTGACAGCGATGTAGTTGTATCAAAATGACGTAAGCTACATACTTTTATATACTGCTTCTATTTTCATGACGTCACGGATTCGATTTGATACAAACGTTTTGATAAAAAGAATTTAGAACAGTTTCTATAATTTTGATGCGATCAGGCTTCCCATAGGCTGTTCGATATCCCACTCTTATATCTTTGACACTTTGACATAACGTGGACATTACCATACTTTCAGTTTTATTTTTTAATTTTAACGCGGTTTTTAATTAGGTCTAAAAGGTTAGCAATTATTATGGCTGGTACCACAAATCAGTTTCCTAATTGATTTGTATCAGTTGGAACCAGTATAACCAGTATATTTGAACGTATAAAACTAACTCTAACCTTACTTTTCACAGCTGACCTGTGGCTGCCATCGTTATTATACAAACTTGATTTGATAGTGAGACTTGCCTCTGCATGGCTTTGACATATTTTTACGTAAATGACGTCACATCGTTTGTATAATAATTATTATAATAATTTTGATGATAATTATTTGATAGTGAGACACTGGCTTTAGAAATTTTATTAATTTTGGGTTCCATAGGTTTCCAAGATTACACAATTTTATTTGTTTTCGAGTGTTCATTGGTGTTAGTAGTTATGGAAAATCAACCAGGAGTAAAAGGATTATTTCCGAGCATGTTAAGAATCCTGAATTGTCGCAAAGACAATTAGCAAAACCCGATTTTAAACAATTACCAGTTCAAGAATTTTACGTCGCAGTATGTAAAAGCCAGGTAGAAGAAAGGTACAAAAAAAAAATTTCAAAATTTCCCAAAAAGTACCTTATTTGGTAAGCAATTTGTACCTGCGGATTAAAATCGATAGAATTTGTAACAATGGGGTCTATAAATACGGAAATTTATTTAAATGAATGCATCAAGAAACGGTTATTACCCTTTCTGGCATCACAAAACATCCCACCATTGTTCTGGCCCGCTTTGGCAACCTGTTCATCAGATTAATCATCAAATTAATATGAGAGCAACATCTATGAAATTATGAAGTACGCTGTGATAATATTAATTATTTTTATCATAAAAATAAAATTATTTTATTTTATTGTGAGAGCTGAAATTTGAGGCCCCCTGGATTTATGAGGCCCGAGGCGCGCGCCTCATGCGCCTGTTCGGAAATCCGCCACTGGGGGTCCCCCTCCTTTCTGTATAAGAGACGGCCAGAATAAAGTTTTTACCTTATCCGGAATCGAACCGGGCATTTCGTGTCAACAGTCAACGTACTTAACCGTTATGCTCCGACCGCTTCTCATCCGAGAATACCAACCTAATATTATAAATTTAAAAAAATCATAGTAAAGTGGACTAACTTCAACCAATTTTTATTTAATAAGATTTCATACACACACACACACTCACAAACTTTGTGAAATATGTTGTTGATTGCTTATCTCATCAACATGGTTTATGAGCATTCCGATGGTCGGGCTCATCTGTCCTGTTCGGATCGGCAGCATTGTAACCACTGTAACCACTTCCATAAAAATATTATAGACCTACAGCTTAACGTGGATTCCTAACCACAGGAACAGATAATTGCTACATTGCCCATTCCAGGTAAGGATTTTTTGGCCATAAACAATGTTACTTGAGACAGCAGGTAAACATTTGGTGAGCTAAAAATTGTTCTAGAAGTTGTACGCGAAAGACTTCGAAACCATAGAATAAAAGATTACAATAGAAGGGAAACTACCATGTTAAAATTGTAGACAGTCTTTACTGTCTTTTCGTTGCGCCCCCTGGGTGTCATGGGTCAACTAAATCTGACTAAACTAAATTATTCCACTATATTTCCATTCAATTTAACTATTTTTCACTATTATAATTTATTAATCGTCTTACAATTCCAACTTATAGGATATTCTATGATTTATGTTATGTTATTGTTTACTTTTCTAAATAACTATTGAAACAGCGCCATCTTAAGAAAATCCGACAACTAAAATACCATTAAAATCAGGGTCTAATATTTTCCTATGAAGTTTCTACACCGTGTTCGAAACCTTGCTTCTTGGCATGAGATGCTAACAAGCATAAATATCCTATCGTTGGTTATTATGTTTATAGTATACCATTTATATATATTACATATTTATTTCAATCAATTCAAATTATAAAATTATCTTACATTATTAAAAATATCTATTGTTACTTAATAATTACCATGAGTTTTGGCATTTTGTTCTTGAAGGTGAAATGGTTGAATCCAAGCAATTCCTGAATTAGAATATTTCCCACTTAAAACACTGGTGATATTATATGTATCATTTAATTGTAATTTTTGCAATATAACAGTTACATCAGGAACTGGGATAGAATTGACTAATATTAAGAAATACCATTGAACGAATATCCTGAAAATAATAAGTGAAAAAGTTTCTTACTAAAAACATCTTAAAAAACATCAAATTTTTACACTCCCCCCCCCCTCCGAAAGAATTTATTGTAAATTGATAGCAAACATTAATATTTTAGAATCACCAAAAATGCATTTTTAGAACTAAAAGAATACTTTATTCGCAAACGTTTTCGTTACACAACAGCATCATCAGGTGATTAACAGAAAGTGTCAAAAGAATTGATAATCTTGTTTAAAAATTAACTGGCATGGGGGAAATTAGGGTATTTTAATCTTTTCTTAAGTTTTGGTGCTATTTTAAAAGTGTTTTTAAAGCAATGGTTATAAAAAGAAAAGGGGTGGTTTTAATATGATTGACTTAGGAAGATTTGCTAATTTATTTTAGGAATTAATTTTGACATTTTATACATTTCACAGAAAATCATGCCAAATAAAGCAATAGGTATGTGATATAACGCATAATTGCAAATGAATTTGCCATATCAATCATTCAACGCATTTTAATGTATTTTTTCATCTTCACAACAGTTTTTAGTTTTTACTTCATAGATAAAGCTATACTGTGTTAAAAAATTTACTTACAAATTAATTTTTTTCATATTTCTAGCGATGGCATCACATTACTCTACTATCTGAAATAAAATGATTGTTAAATGAAAATTTAAAAATATCTCTTAAACGCACTTCCTTTTGGTTATAATAATAATTGGTAGACCACCTACCCAAAATTTTTTATCAATATTGATATAAAAATACTATAAATATTTGTTAAATAAAAATTACAAACAGGAAATTATTATGTTCTAGATACGGTATAATCCGCTTCAATGGATCAGAAGATTGGTCCATTATAAGCGAGAGTTCATTTCAGCCGTATTTTATTACATTATTATTTAAATAGAATTTATTCATTATTAACGAGTTTTCAGGTTTGTTTGTTTCTACTACTCTCTGAACTACTCCAAGTAAAATAGTCTGTGTAAGACAGATTGGTGTAAAAAGAGGGTCAGTGATTTTACCCTAATATCAATTTTCTACACCGACTTACTCGGAGTAGACAAACGGACAGACCTTACATTACAAGCGAGTCTTTTATATTTTTATACAATAATAGTTATTTATGTATTTAGGGCGTACAGAAGCTTTTATGGCGTAAGACGTAATTTTTAGCCCGAGGCGGTAGCCGAGGGCTAAGAAGACGTCGAAGGCCATAAAAGCAAGTTACGCCCGTGGTACATACACAACTTTATGCATGGATGAAGATTTTTTAATTTAAAAATATTTCTAAAATAAATTGAATTTTTGACACAAATCTAGTGTTGCTTTGATTAAATTTGAGTTTTGAAACGTAACTATGGTAGCGAGTAACTAGCGGTAATGTCATTAAAAGGTGAAAAATGAACGAAGTTGATGAGGCTGAAGAATTTTTAATTTATTTGGTTAATTATTATTATTGTTCACATAAATTATTCACAAGAAATTTTCAATAAAAAGTAATACAATTTTCGGTTTTAATAAAAACTTTTAATTTTGCAAGTATTTAAACTGTTTCTATTAGGTACCTATGATATCGTTGTTTGACGTTTCATTATAGCCCGTGGGTATAAAGAGGCCCATGGGCTATAAAGAGACGTTTATGACAAATAAATTCGTGTGTAAGTGTCAATTTATGATACATCCGTGCATAAAGAATATTATGGTTACTGGCATTATAATCAACATACCTTTAAATTAAAAAATATATGCCGCTATAAAAGTCGCATTTTAATTGCTATTTATTTAACCGGTTAGGAAATGTCTCCTTTTGTGTAACGAAACACTAACGTAAAATTACGTGAGAAATAAAATTCTTTTATGAAACATGGAAGTATCATTTTCTGTAATTCAGACCGTCTTTAGGCATCTATTCCGTGATTGTGCAGCCCCACTCTGGGGGATTACAATCACATACAAATTTTTATATTGTAAGTTGACTATGAACTCCAAATAACCGGTTCGTATCTCTGGTCCTCCAGGTTGGGGGTTCTACGCCGGACTTGCTCCTCATAGTAAATAAAAAAATATGAAATGTTAACAAACCAAATGACAATTCAATGAGGTTGGTAAGTGGAGATCAGATAACGATGTAATACGTTTCAAAAACCGACTATATCACAGCTTGAAAGTTGAGTTTAGAAACTTCCAATAATTCTATACTTGAACCAAAAATTTTGACTTTACATTCCACTTGTCAGAACATTCCGTTGAAAAGCTTTGGGTGACTCTTTACAAACTGATTTATAACTTTGTATATTTAATTAATTTCTTAACCATAGTGTCCAAAATAAAACTAATCCTAATGGAACATTGCATTTTATTATAAATCTTAATTTTGTCTATAAACTGAAAACATCTACTTCTTATTTTAAATAGTAAATTATATAATTTAAATCAATTTACACTTCATACATTAATAAAAAGAATTTCACCATCATGGGTGCTCTAAATATAACAACATTACAAATTATATGTACAACACGACCTACTTAAATCTAAACTTTATACATTTACCGATCGATGATTCGCAGCTTCGCTATTATCTACATTTCGTTCTTGTTTTTCCGAGCCACTCTGCCAACCTGAATCTATTGTTCCATCACTGTGGCATGCTTGACCTTGAACTTCTTCATCTTCTGATAAACTAACCGTGTTGACACCCATCATCAAACTAGATATATTGGAATCTAAAGTCTTGCAATTTGGAGATTGTAGATTCAAACTTTTTGGAGGGACATTTTTAGAATGTAATAAATTATAATTTTCAGGACTACTAAAATTTGTTGGTATATTATAATTTTGACCATAGTTATTAAGACTAGATATGGTATTGGTTAAATTACTGAACGTTCCTGTTGGTGAACTTGTTGTTAATGTATGAAAATTTTGTCTGTAACCTCCTTGGTTATTTTGTTCTTGTATTATTTCATACTGTGCATCCGGTGCTAAAAACTGATTTAGATCCGTGTTTGAGAATGTTCTATGAGGTTGCATAGATTGCATAGTTGCATTGTTATCAGATACGAAGTTAACACAAAAATCTGTATTAGATAATGTTGGTGATAATCCATCATCAGTTATTTCAGTTAATGGCGTTTGTACACTACTGCATAGACTATTTTGAGAAATATCTTTTGGAAGCAGTTGATTGCACGAATCGCTACTTAAATCAACCACTTCATCTGCATTTGGTAATGGAAAGGGTAATCGACTTCTAGTTGACATTTGTCTACTTCCTAATCTATGCACCAAATACTCTTCATCTTCAGTTACAGTGGAAGAAGAAATATTTTCTTGAAAATTTTGCAAAATTGTGTTGTTCGTCGTATGTTCTTTATTATTCAAATTATGTTTATGCATATTTTGTATTGGCAGTAATCTAGATTTTTGCATATCCAATGCTTCGTCGTATAAAGACGAATCTTGTCCATCGTTTTTAACAGATGTATTGCAGCAACTACTTACATCTGCAAAATAAACTTCTGATTCTGTTGGTTCTGTTTTTATAGCAGAATTTTCTTGATTTTGGAATGCCGCATTTTCAACTCCTTGCAGTCTTGGCAAGAAATTACACTGCTGATTTTGCACTTTTAATACATCCGCCTCTGAATAATTTTTTGTTAATTTATCGATGGGCTCTTCAGAATAAGTATGACAGTTTTGGTTAAATGAGTTTGGGTTGTTCAACCTATTGCTAGATGGCTGTATTATGGCTTTCGTTGTTCCATCGTTTCTTTTTTTAATTTTTCTTCCAGGCAAAGTATGGGTTACGTGTTCTACACAACTTGACGTATCTGTACTTTCATTGTTTTCATTCGATTGGTGCATTTCGCTTTGTGCCGTATTTTCGTAGTTTTCTTTATTTGTATGTTGCAAGCGACTTCGTCGAACTGACACTTCTTGAAAATGTTGGTTATGTATTTCTTGATTGGCTTGACAATGTGCATTGTGAGCGTGTGGATGATGATGGAGGTGATGATATCTAAAATATTCCAAATAAAATTTTTGCAATTTGATCATATTTAATTGTTACCTTGATGGTGATTGAAATGGACGTCTAATTGGTGAATTGGGATTTGAATACGGAGGTGGAGGTCCCCATACGTAAACACCTCCAATAGGCCTGTTGTTAAGAATGCTATATGAGCCGGTTGTGCTCGAAACTGGATCCGACACCGTTTGAATTTGATCACCGATAGGCCTATCACTAAATCCGTATTGACTATCAGAACTACTTATTCCACCCTGGTAAGTCATTGAATGGTCCCTAAGGATGTTTCAAAATATTTATGACATTCCCAAAGAATCACTAAAATGTTTACCTCTGTGTATCAGAAATAGCTTGTTGGTTAGGCGTACTTCTATTCCAAGGCAGGCGTCTCCAGCTCCAACCTCCTGGTGCTGATGATTCCCTCTCTCGATTTTCGGTTAGAGGTGGAAGACCGTCTTCTCCAGGATTAGGAGAGTAAAAGTTTCCTATTCTTCCGGAAGTCCAAAATCTGTAATTTATTGGAATGAGTAATATGTTTTATTTGGAAGGAAACAATGTTGTGATTACCTTTCTAGGGCATGTTGTGTATCCCAGGGATACGCGTGAGGATTCGCAGTTAAAGGTGGATACCGACATTCTTCACAACAACTGCAATATGTAGCTGTTTGTAGAGACGGTCCTCCTCTCATTGAACTTTGATTGCTAGCTGATGTACCTCCATGTTGTTGATACAATGATCGACAACGTAATTCTAATTGTTCCCAGTACATTTTCTTTTTCTCGTGGCTATAAAATGAGTGTCATTATTTTGAAATGTGAAAAGTTATTGAACTAACCTTAATAATTGGTAAACAAGCATACACGAGAATATGCAAACTAATATTCCACTAACGGATAGGCCAAACATTGCACGTAAACAAGAATAGAGAGCTCCATGTATTACTTCACAGTCGGGTGTGGAATCGAATACAAATCTCATGCCTAAAAATTAAAATTATAACAACAAGGATTCCAAGATAAATTTTAATATTGACCTTCGTCGGTGGAAGCATGAGCTTCGAGCAACACCGAATAACAAGTGCAAGTGCGGGTTTTTTGAGTATATACGCATTCACGCAATGTCTGCAAACGATTCATGTGGATCACTGTAGTCGTAATTGTTACGAGTACACATGTTAAAGCACAGACTAAACAACATAAACCACAAACTTTAATCTAAAAACGAAGAGTTAATTAACTAATCCCTGTTTCAATGGGAATACTCACCAAATAACTATAACGATTTTTTCTTCTAGCTAAGCTTATCACACATAATCCAGTTAAGATTAACTGTAATTAAAGAATAAATTAATATATTTCGATAGATTTATAACCAAATACCAACCATGGTTGCAGGCACAAAAGTAGGAATGGTTTCAAAATACCCTAAGGTGGATGTGTACGATCGCAGTAAAAAGTATACCGCCAAAAAGAGAGCTCCCAATATGGTTGCCAATCCTCCACAAGCACAGCACCAGAAGACGTATTTTCGAATTCCTCCATTACTGTTAGCTGCAAAATTAGGAGAGATGAAGAAAAATACTTTTTTTTTCAGAAATAGGAAGATATGAAACTGGAAGAATTGAAAATGAAAAAATTCCTTTTTTCGTCGTGTTGTGGGGGCTTTTGATTATGACATTGTTCGTTAACAACTTCACGAAGCAATCGATTATGTATTACAACATAAAATCGTGTATTACTTAATAGCTAAATATACCTTTTGTTTCAGTCCGTTTTTAAATCTCATTATTGAAATTACAAATTGGATGGATATTAGAGATTTTAATTTCGATAAAATTAACAGTAGAAGCATTTTTATTTAGTACATTTAACCGCGTTTTTAGGACATTTAACCGGTATATACCATTATATTATTTAGTATTTACTATTAATAAATTATATCCAGTGGTGTGCTGTAACAGATTTATGAGGGTCGCGCGAGTTGTTTGTGAATTTTTTGAAAATAATTAATATTAAAATTCGGTTCCAGTAGAATATAGTTTGCACTTCTTAGATTGATCTTGCTCAAAAAATGAGACAAAACTGGAAGCCCGGTGACAAAATATTTGCAGTACACCACTGGTTACACCTTTTTATCGCTGTTCTATATCTCTTGAAAAATATTTAAGTAAAAATGCTCTAAGTATCATTTTAATTAACTGCTGTAATCTTCTTCATCAACACACAGACGACATTATTCATGCAAAGAATTTCAACTTTTGTATATTGGAATGAGAACTCACCGACAAAATTTCTAACTTATTTAAATTATCAAATAAATTAATCTGACAGTTAATAATTAACCGCTAGGTGACAAAGTTAAGACATCCATAATAACTAAATCAGGATATTTTAATTTGTTATCAAACGTGGCAGTAATTGGAATAATAATACGAAAAACCATAAATGTAATTTCTTACCATGTGCGATTGGAAAATGTGGTAAAGGATGAGGTACGTGGTATTGAACCACTTGCATAACAGGATAACCGTGCATTTTTAATAAACTCCTCTTAATTATTCACTAATCTCAATAATTGCAACTTAATTACTTTTGCATGTGACCACTTTTACTTTGGATATTTCATTTAAATATTTATTTAATTTGTCATTAATGGGTAAAATAAATTAAATTGACACTAAGTTTTACATAAATATTGTAGATTGTATAATATGAACATTTCAGAAAACTTTCGGCACTTTATCACAAATTTGCATATCACTTTCCTATTTTTATGGGCTATTAAACTGATTACAAAATTTTAGATCGATTTGCAGTTTTATTTACTATTCGATAAACCTACTATATTTTGTATGTTCTCACATTCAATTTTGTGAGAAAGATTCTATACCAGAGCTAGGGATGTTCATAAAAGGTTCAGGATAGAACTCAAAAAAAGTATAAGAAAAACTATAAAAATTAAAATTACTGCTTTAGTAAAAGAAATACCTCGATATATTTACTATGGAACAGTTCAACTAGCCCAGTTAACCTGTAAACTTTGCGTTCATAATAATCTATACTACGAAATCAAATTAGGGTTGTTCCTAATAAATTTTTTAATTCGGCTCTGTTGCATTGCAAACGTCATGCAGACGCCCGCGGTTCGACGCCGACGGCTTTCACTCTAATAGTCGATATTTCCCTTCTCGCCAAATACCAACTGCGATGACTAGTGATTTTCTTTGTAAATGATACGCAAGTTTTACGAATACAGAATTTGAAAAACTAATAATTTTAATTAAACAAAAATAAATTTAACTTACATTGTCGATTTCTTGATCTGGCACTTAGGGTGTTGAGTTCTTCTATTCGAGGTCTTGGGGGAGGACGAGGTGGTAAAGCAGGTGGTAAGGGTGAAACTTCTATTCTATCATCAGCTTCATGCTTACGATTTGGTACCGATTGTTGAATAATTTCTAGATTGCTTTGGTTATCCGATTGTAAATGACAATTACAGGTGGAAGATTGTACTTTTGATGAATGTACCGATGTAGGAGTTAAATGAGGATGTACGTGAACAGCTGGATTTGTCGTATGTGAGTGAGAAATGGATGTTGGTACAAGTGAGGACAGATTAATCAAATTGTGATGATGGTTATTTTTATTGTTCAAATGGCAGTGTAAGCTACCGCTTTCACATTTAGATGGATCTGAATTTGTTTTATCGTGACACTGACACGCGTGGGCATGATTAAGAAGTGCGTGGTCATTACTATCGCTAGGTTGATAATGATTTTCAGTAACTGATTGAGAACCGGGCAAAGGAGAAGACATGTTTGCTCTACATATTCAAATGTAAATACTGCAATTGTGTATCTGAAAATAAATTAATAGCATTAGAAAATTATTTTTCAAAAAATTTAAGTCTTGGCGGTTACACAACTAAATGTAAACTATTTTTAATTTTTTATTATTACTTTCGCACGAAAAAGATATTGGTCGCTATATAATTAGTTGTGTAGCAGTTTGAATAAACCGTACATTATATTATACGAACAGGTAGAAACTTGACATACTTTAACGCCTCCCAATTCTTTTTCAGTGGAAGTATTTTTTATAACACAATGAAGAAATACTTTAAATTTAGTACCTACACAAAAATTGTCTGCAGGGAATAATTTTAAATTCTTACTCAAAATATTACAGATTATAGGTAGCTTTTGTGGATGTATTTCAAACAATTGTTGGTATAACATACGAATAAATTGGCAAAATAGAAAACCAAATTGAATTTTTTATAGTAATATATTTTCTTTTTCGTTATTCCACCTCTCATTGTAGTTATTGTATTCATCCTATTCTCATTTCGAGGTTTTTCTAGCTTTGTATTACAGGATAAAATAATTTTTTTAAAATTTTATTAAAAAAGTTATGAAAATATAATTGATTATTATTATTGAGTTAAATTTATTTAAATTTTCTGTTATTATTAATTTCATAAATTAAATGAGATATACTAGGAATTTGGTGGAAAGCAACGAGATTGCAATCAAACTACTCAACGGTCGTCGGCGATTAAATTATACCAATTATTCCCTGTAATTTGAATACATTATCTTTTCTCCACTGATTAAGCTGAATTTGGGAAATTTGGTTCAAAAAGACGAAATTGCAATTACAATTGCTTCATATATCGATAAAAATGGGCAACTTTTTCAATTAAAAAGTAACCAGTCAGTGCAAAATTTTGTACTGTATTCGTGACTTCTGACTAAATAAAGAGAAAATATTATCCTCTACAATTTCCACTATAAATTTTAATGATTTTTATAAAACATTGGGGACATTTATGAGTCAGAAATTTGCAGATTTTTCCTGTTGTAAAGATTTTAACTAAATTCGTTTGGGAAAATTTATGCTCGTTGTAGAATTTAGAATGAATAACAAATCCCTCTTTACACACAAATAAATAAGTTTTATTTTAATCTTCGAGAACAGACCTCCATTTACATTTATTGAAATCAAAGTTCACTTTTTCAAATTCGCATGATTGCAAATTGTAAAGGACACAACCTTTTCGAATGTTACACTGGACAATCTCATAAAGGATATTTACAGCTGTAATTATCAAGCTCGCTAACTTTGTGAAACTGTACAAGTTAAAATTAATGTTATTACAAAAATTGCCCTCCACTACATTATTTTGGTAACTGATGTTTAGGTTTAGGTTTTTATAATTGCCACGTGTTTGTTGCATAACTGTTCGTTGAAATTTAAACAGATTGTTTTTAATTAATTGTAAATTCACATAATATGATGAGTTTTAAAAGTGGTCATTATCACCGAAACAAGTAAAATTTAATCCAGAAATTTAATTTTTAGAGAATGGTGATACCAATAGATTAGTAAAAATAATTGAAATTAATTGTCAACTTATGATGATTCATGATATCTAATTCACATGTGGCCAAACAAATTTTTATAGTAGATAAATTTTTCCAATTTTGAAAATCGTTATTAGTATTATAGTATTGCTAACAAATAATTTTATGTGGTCAGCTTATTTTTCCTCATAATTAAAAAGAAATTTGCTGACAGGCTATAGCGTAGGTGTGCACATTTTGACGGCCCATAGAAAAAGCATTCGGTTATCCCTAAAAGAACTGGACAAAAATCAACTTCATTTATTTCATTTGTTTTTATTGGCCAAGTTGCATTATTTATACAAAACTTGAATTCGGCGGCTTAAATTTTAATGTTTTGGAACCTCACTGTGTTTTGTTACTACAAATTAATTAAATTATTCACTTTTAGTTTTAAAGATTACTTTTGACTTTAATATTATGGTTTTACAAGTTGAAAAGGAATAAACACATCAATGAGACTTTCGATTAAAACCACATTGGTATTTACAACCCTTATTCTGACCACAGATCGATTATATTGACTTGAAGGTATCGATTTTCCCCTTTAGCAAGTATTTAAATTTTAAAGCAAAAATACCATTTCATTAAGTAATTATTATCTGTTTACCTGTAAAAAATGTTATTTATAAAGCTAAAAATTCAACAAGATCAGCAATTTTATTTTATTCTGAGTTCAAGCCGTAGGTTTTCTGTATAATTTTGGTCGTCAATTTAAAATATGACAATATATTACACAATAATTTTATAATCAATCAATGAAATGCTTTTCCATTCCTGTCGGAATATTGCCACTTCTATTGAAGTCTTTACAATCCATTTCACGAGGTGGATTAATCCTCTTTTGCTACTCTTTCTACTACAACTCTTCACCACAGCGTGTGGATGTCCACCGGAAGGCCGGGCTAAGAAATTCTGCGAAGTCCGCGACTTGAACCCAGAATTTCCGCTCCGTAACTCAACCAGCGATCACATCACTCCACACCGTGGTCATAATTTTATAATACGTTGTATTTATAGTTTATCAAAATTTAGGAATTCACAAGCTGGTAAAAATTAACAAATACTACTATATTATAATATTACTGCTATATTAATTCAAATACATTGTATTGATAAGTAAGAAGACGAATCACTTATATCGGCCAAATTCTCACGCTTAACAGTAATCTACTATTATTAATTAATAACACAATATTAATTTTAATTATACTAATAAATTAATTAACACTACATTAAATTTTCCTTCTGTTTTTTTTCTATTGTAAAGGAATTAAGAAAATATAACTGGTTATTTCATTTTAAATGAAAAATTATGGTAAATGTTTCAAATTTGTAACAATTTTAGTCCATTCGAAAGTCTTTTCTAATTTTTTTAAAATTCATAGGAAAAAGTATTAACCTCTTACATTTCCTCTTGAATAAAATATGATTTATTTACCGTTTACTCCATTCCAAAAGGTGCAGGTATTTGAAAATTTTGAGACCATGGAATTACTTGCGAAGAATAAAGGTGCTCGCTCACTTAGGCCACACCACACCACACGACGCGACATTGAGGTGTCTCAAGAGAGAGAGAGAGATAGCTTGAGACACTTCAATGTAGCTGTCTCTCTCTCTCTCGAGACACCTCTTTATCACGTTAAAATTTGATTCACACCCTGAGAAATAATACATGCTAAAACTATTTTAATTTAAAAAAAAGTTATATTATATTATTTAAATAATCTTCTGGATGTTTCTTAATTTTTATCAGTTTAACTTTGATAAAGTTATTTTGACCTTATTTATTTATCGATTCAACCACTTTTTGACCAATTGCAGAGCTGAAATTTTGCAGGAACGTGGGAGTGTGTACCGCTTAAAGATTGAAAAATTCAAAAGATTTCTATTGAATGTTCCTTTCATTTTAGATAACTGCCGAAAAAAATGCGTACGTGGTAGATCGGTTCTTGCAAAATTTTATTTTCAAACAGTTAAAAGAAAAGAAAGTTGAAAAAATACGTTTTTTAATAATTAATAAAATACTAGAAAATTAGCAGTAAAAAATGAAGGACCATTTAGATTAGACTATAATATTATGCTTGAAAAAATCTATACATTAATCAATAGAGATACTATTTTTTCATTATTGATGGGTAATTTTTTAGTTTTAAAATGGAAATCAAATTCCAATGACTAACATTTAATTAAATAAATTGTTATAAATGGCAGTTCCGTAAATATAAAAATTAGACATCCGGTCAATGATCTATCATCCAGTAGTTACTATCTCAAAAATAAAAAACAGCTATTAAAATTCAAATTTATCTTAGCAATGACCTACTTTCTATGATTCTATGTAAATCACATTATTGGTGTAAGAAAATATAAATCAACTAAGCTCCTCCAAGTAATGTGAATCATCCTTCGATCATAATCGAGGAATCCCCAATATGTGTGATTTTATATAATTTTTGACTAAATGTTCATTTATATTAATTTTTTATATAGTATTAATAACAAAATTGGATTATTTTTATAACAAAATCATCTTTTGTATTAAATTAATAATTATTGTAGTACACATCGTATGGAATGTTTTCGACTTTCTATAATTTTCAAATTTAGAAGTTAACTTTAAAACTTTTGAGGTGCGGAAAAATATGTTAAAAATAATTCAAGCATGCTTCTACTATGCATACCTTTAAATTGTAATAAAAAAAATGATAAAACCGTCCTACTATAATAGGAGTGAGTAGGTAGAAGTCTTAAAACAAACTTTCTGAAAAAAAATGAAAAAAAAAAAAATAATGAATGACGTTTTTCAACTTTTAAGTACAATTTGTTTTTGTCCTATAATAATAAAATAACAAAGCCATTAATAATTGAGGATTAGCTTGTTAACAATCTACAAAGTAGATATGTTTAACAAATAAAAGCAATATAACAATAAACTACAGCAATTCAGGACCGTCCTTGAAATTGATCGATCGATATCTACTGAAAAACTGATAAGAAAAATTTTAAAATTCAGAAACTTGAACAACCTTTATCTCTAAATTTTACTATTGTTCTGGTTAGTTTTATATTAAACGTTGATCCTGACTCATGAGGACGCCGACGGTCTTGATTGATATTGTATTTTTGTCATATTGATGTGGGGTGTCCAGAAAATGAGTGATTCAAATCCAATTTTGTGATATTTAGAGTTATGGTTCCTAAACGTCCCCATGCATAACTTATTTACTTCAATGTCAAAATAGATCAAGTCACATTTTATTCATTTTGGTATATTATTTTAACTATTTTGCTTTCTTTGCTAATGCCAATAAATGCATGTTTCAGTATTGAATTGTACTGAATCAAACTTTGATAACTCATCAAAATCATTTATAGACATCTTTCACTGTTATTCTGGCCACACAATTTGTAGAAATATATTACCGAGAATTTTGTTGTACAGCTATAAGGAATTTTCTTAGAATTTCTCTGAAATTTTGGACTGTTCTGTGGATTTCTATTGAAAATTTTCTGGAGTTTTACTATACACTGAATTTCAGAGTAACTTATTCTTCGTTAACGACCTATTCCTCAACTATATCTTTGGTACTATATAAACAAAGGTCGACTATAACAGTGTTAAATATGTTGTTTAAAAATTACACAATTTATAGGTACTGTTCGCATAACTAATTAAAGACCCCCACGATGGGAATAGGGGAAGATTTGTATAATTGGCTACAGCTTTTATAAAAATATTAAATCGGATTAATTTAAAAAAAATTTTTTTTTTAAATTTTAGTTTAATTTTTATAATTTTAGAATTGGTTCTAGAACCAACAGAGTTATTGAAAACTTGAATTTTTTCTGTGAAATTTATGAAGTACGAACTCTACATTTGTAATATAGGTTGGTTCCTTATTGCAAAAGGGGGACCAATTAAATATTCACCCTAGTCCAACGATTCCATTTCAATACTCATTTGTTGCATTATATTCCTAACTTTCCACAGGTTACCGGTTCTCATTTCAAGTTTTTAAAACTAAAATCACAGGTAAAGTAATTAATAAATAGTTGTTTATTTATTACATCCATTTATTTGAAAAAATTAACAAGCAAGAAGAAACCATAATGTGCATCGTTTAAGCTTCACTTAGTGAAATAATTTGCCAAAACCTTTAGGCAAGGGGAGTATATTTTTTATTTTTCGTCCTATTTTGAATATTCAACGTTTGAGAAATGAACTTCCATAATAATCATATTTTTAAATATCGCAATTTGCAATTTTTGAAACGCAGAGCAAGTTACTCGTAATAGCACTCAATTTTTATCGGATTTTTTAAATTAAAAGTTATTTTTGATCTTCAAATAAAAAAAATTATACAATGGTTTATAAATAAACTGACCATCAGCATTTTTTTGTTGAATTAAATTGAATTGATTTGCAATTTTTGAAATTTTTGGAATATTTAGATATAGATTAAAATAATGCGTTCATGCCGAGATATCGCAGTTTTCCAATACCAAACGATGAATTGGTTTATAATGAAATAAAAGTGCTAATAACTATAGCAGTTGATGCACGTTAAACAATAAATAAAAAAAAAGAATGCAGGCACTTTTAATATAAGAATAAACCATATATTTTCAAATTAAAAAAAAATTAATTAGTACACTTTTTCACCTTTCCCTTAAAATAATCATTAATCAGGGAAGCAGGAAATTGAATGAGTGATTTTACAGGTCAAATCCATATGTGCTATTGAGCAATTCAGCGTCTGTTAATTAAAATACTACATAAATTAATTCTATTTTTTTTCCAAATTTCTTTTGTTTTTAAAATTCCCGTTTAGTTTATCAGGATTTTGGTATGAATAAAATGAAATACTGAAATACCGGTATATATTTTTTTAATATGTGGTAAGAAATTGGGTTCAGTTATTAATTGCAAATCCTACTAAATAGATTCGGGGGCTAAAAATATTTTCCTGGGTTGTCCTGGCCCAAGACAGTGGTACGAGAAAACCTCATAGGTTAAAATTAAAATATTGATGTGATTGTTATAAGGCTGTTCTGTCAACGGTTCAGTATTAGGGAAAGAAATGCGATGTTGTGAATTTATAATAATATTCTTATAGAATTATACTTTTTTACTTAATATTTTAAGTAAAATTTGCTAATACAAAAATACTATAAGGGAACGTTGCACCGGCCAAACAAGTGACTGGGGATTGGAACTCGGAACTACTTATTCGTAGGCGTTTACGTTTCACACCATGCCACTCTGCTGGGTTATTTCTTATATTTAAAGCAAAATGCAACAGAAGATAATATAGTGCATCCTACATTAAGCGAAGGTATTTTTTATTGTATTTGATAATAAAATTAAAAAAGAAATTATAAATTTTTTGCAGAAACTTAATTTAATTTGTACCGAAAACACTAATATTTTCGTCACACGTTAATTAATTCTAGATCTGTTCGTAGCCTCCTATAAGAACTATTTTAGTTATTATAAATTAACAATATCACATTTGTTTCTCCCTAATGTTGAACACCCTTAAATTTTAAAATTAAACAGTAAATTTTTCGGATAGGTAAAATTTGAATAATATTAATTTATTTTCGAAATCTATCATTGAGAAGGTTAGAATCACATTAGAATACTCTCCTGGCTAAATTTGATCAGCTAATGCTAAATGATTTTCTTGCACTTGCGAATAACATTCAAAAAACACTTTTTCAATCTTTTATATGTTACAAGAACAACATTGATCACAGAAATGCGATAGGAAGAAATAGATATTGTATTTCAAAATCAACACAACGCAACGGTCGGTAGAAGAACAGTTTGAATTGTAGTGATTTGTATGTAGAAAATATTACCTTATTTCAAATCTTGGAATGTAATTCATTTGCAAGCAAACAATTCAGTTAAGAACTATGCAGTTCTACATTCGCCATGGTTAAGTATGGTCTGGAAGAAATCGTGAGAAAATTTATGTTTACAGATTTGACCAAACACGACAATATATTTGAATTACCTGTGACTAAAGCATTCAATTTCCTGGGTTTCTATAAAATCTTTCTGTACCATTGTAATAGCCTAACCATTGCTTACCTGTGGACTGTATTTTAAAGTCTGCGAAGGAATTTTTTCTTCTATAGGAAGATACTAATAATAGAAACTAAAATAGAGATATTGATTCGGAATAAATTAACTGTTAATTCATATTACATGTGCGTATTTCTATAATGCTTCTTTATAGAATGTACGGTGTTTAATTGTAAGTAATTAGATTTACAGAAATTCTTAAATAATTGCGTTATAATAAACGATGATCAGCAGAAGTAAGTTAAACGAGTACATTAAAACATTTGTCCAATTTAAGGTCAATGATTGCCATTGAAAAAAAAAAAACTTCTGACCAGTAGGTACGTATGGAAGCACATAATATACTAAATTCTTGAGAAAAAATACAGAACTTGCTTGAAGCGATATTAGATGTTTATACTATGCACGGGTATGTTGTGTAACCGCGCGTTGAAGTCTCCGAATTTTAACAATTAATTTTTGTTATTCTTAATTTAAAAGTAATAATATGAATACCCACGAATATAAAATTGATAGGTATAGTTACGAATATCATACTCACTTAAAATTTAATTTATGGTAGAAGTCATGGAAGAATTTTGTGGGCAGAGAATGTTCAACAGGTTACTAAACGACTTGAACAAGAAAATGCAGAACCACTTTTTAATTGTTCTTTTCACATAGTATTAGCAATGAATTACATACTAAAAGATCAGTGCACTGAACAAAACATCACCTTTGCAATAACTGTAAACCTTGCTATTTTACATTAACTTAAAACACAAAAACTTTTTAAACTTTCTGTTGTTAAAGGTGTCTAAATTTGTTTGAATAACCACCTTCAACTGATTAGATTTTTAACTTCACATACAAGACACCGACCGATACTGGCCAGGTAACTTTGCGAGGAGGCACCGTTCTATCGTACAATATTTTCGAACTGGACCGTTTCTGAAAGAATCATTAGAGAAAGATACAACTACAAGATGCAACACTTGAGCCGGTAAGAGCAATGAGCGAGCAATAAAGGACCTTGACGTTGCATGCTTTACTACGGAATGTACCCCTCCCTTATAATATGCCGTTTTGTTCGGTTTTGTTCCACGCTCTCCATCCAGCTTATCCTCCTGTATGCACCAATAACGAAATATATTAATTTATTATACTATACATCCCATTGAATGGGGGTTCTATGCAGTGTTAACTTGAACAATAATTATTTTAAACTTCTTTCCGTGCTTTAGCATCTAAAACGACGGACGTGGTAAAAATTATAACTCACTTTTTATTATAATTTCATCTGATTGTAATATAATATCCCGGTGTACCTACCTATGATTTATTACTAATTTACATATTCTTCTTTTTAGTATTAATTGCTTTTCCACATGGTTGTGCAAAGTTTAGATTACCATTATTCATAAATTCACAGCCATTTTCGAGAAAATCGATTTTAGAAAATATAATTTTCATGAACCGTAAGATGCTCATGAATGGATTAACAAGATTCTCATTGAAGTAACATAACTTAGTAGGTGTCCCACCCACCTATTCCATTATCAACTTTGGAAAAATCATCGAGAAGACCTGAAATCTTTTTATAGTGTTTCGCTACTAGGAATTATATCATTTGACTACAACTATGTGTAAAAAATTACTGCTATCATTCCCAATAAAACTAGAATAATAAATATATTAAAGATTTTATAAAATTTTGGAATTTTAACAAGCCTTGCTTGTTTGGTATAAGAAATCATCGTATAGTATAGAAAAAGGTAGATGATTTCTTGTAGTCTTGCAATCATCATTATATAAGTATTATAGAATAGAGTAAGAACAGAAAATTATATAAGAAAAATTGAAAAAATTAAAAGCGAATTAGATAAGAATTGTATTTTTAAACTTGTACAACAAAAATGACCAAAGTTTTAAAATAAACAGGTATAAAGTATAAACTTCTTTAGCAATTTTCTTAATAATGTGTTGTGTCGAATATAATTATTTTTGTTTCATCATGACAAATAATTACCTATTGCTCTTACAGTTTTTTCGTATTTCATCCAACATTAGTAAATCGACAAAATCCTAAACAATAACCACATAATTTGTTAATTCAAGCATATAAACCTTATATTGTTATATTATCATCTCAACGATATAATTATTAATAAAAGTAAAGATAATTCTGGATAGTGGTTACCATGGGCAAAGCATCTAGTTAATAATTAAGTAATTTAATATTTTAATTCTATGGTTTAAAAAATAAAGGCTGGGTGCCTTGGTTAATTTTTCCGTTGCAAATGAATTCCTGTTTAAATTAACTTAATAACGGAAAATTTTCGCAAATTAATATTTAACAGTGTTGAATTTTATTTTAGAAATATTAATTGTGTATTACAATTAATAAAATTAAATGCTAAATAGCATTAAGTCAACAATGCAAACACAGGAAACGTTCAAGTCATTGTACACTTGCCCTGGAAGTTAATTAACATGTAATTATATGCAACTGCTTTTACCTACATTATAATATTATTACAAGTTATTTGCATGACCGGATCCAGCAATTTTCTGTGAAATGATAAGTGGTTAACAGAAACTATTTTTACAAAATGCAGACAACAAGAGGTAATATTTCTGATTTAATCTGCAACTTGTTATTGTTAACACGGCGATAGTCTTTAGTATAGAGAATTAAAATTCCTAATTAAAATAATTTGGAACAAAATTTTATAAAAATATTCATTTAACAATGTTTAAATAATTGGTTGAAAAGTTTGGTCATCGATTTTACATAAAATCAATGGTTAGCTAGGATAGAATAGTTTTTTCCACACTCATCAGTGTGAGAACATAAACTTTTCGGCATCGACTGTGAGAAAGTAGACAAATTCGTATTGATGCAATTAATTATTTGTGCAATAAATAAGTTACCCAACAATCATCGGAAATTAATCTTCCAGTTTCTTTCTCAAATATACCTAAAAAAACTCTTGCATAAAACACATAAGAAAAGTGACATTTCCTAATAGCTATTTTTCAAATTAAACTGGAAAGGTGGCCGTGAATTAATTAATGCTTTCTGAATTAAAGCTTGAGATGATGGTAAAATTCTAAGTCAAATTAAAATAATCATAATAAATGAAAATTAACAATCAACATTATTTTTTGATTACGTCGGTAAAACAAAATTTTAACTGTATTTATGTATGTTTAATTTGAAAATTATGCACAGAAATGTATATTTTTGCAAGTCTAAAAAAATTATAAAAAGTTGAAATTTTATTTACTTCTGAAATTACCAAGTACAGCGGATGCAGTTTATTTAAAGTTCACAGAACTTTTTCAAAATTAACTTAAGTGCACTATTAAAATGAATTAAATGTAACTGTAAGGTTTAAATATAATATTTAAGCAAAAATACAAATATAGAAATTCCAAAACATAAAATTACAACTGAAAATATGACGATTTGTTTTCAAAATAATCTGCTAAAATTTGATTTTGCTGCTTCCTTTTCAAGAGATTTCTTCATTTATTGTCTTAATGTGTCTGAATCAATATTCAAAATGGCGATATTTTTGACTGAAAGCTTTGAATAGATCCAGCGTCGTTATGGCGTGGCCGTGGCAAAGGTAACGCAAGCCACAGACGCACAGATATGAGGTGCAAAGTTAGCTAGGTGGCTTACCTACCCTAGAAAATATAAAAAAACATTTAAAAGGTGGGATAAAATTAAGTAAATGTTATGTAATATATTATATATAAATATTTAATAATTATGTATGTCCTTGAAAAAACCTTCACCTGACCTGAAAGGTACTTTTAAATGGTACAATTTGAAAACCGCGGGGTCTGGTGGTACCAAATACCCCAAGTTGTAAGTAAGCAAAAAGATGTTTTCTTAAGAATTTAAAGTTAATTCTTGAGAAAATTATTTTAAAATAATTTAAATTTAAAAACATTTTAAATTTAATTTACTTGTCTTTATCAATTTTAAAAAGTAGTCCAGTTACTTATTAGTTATTACTTAAGCTTGGGTGGGTATTTCATACTTCCCAGATCCCCCGGCTTAACACCCATTTCTTTACATATTAGGGGGTGTAGCGACGATAGATTACAAAATTGAAAAGGAACTTAAAAATGAGATAAAATTTAGTATTGTATAGTTTCTATTGTTAAAGAAATCTTCCCTTCACCTGGAGGGTATTTTTAAAAGTAAACAATCGGAAAGCGGTGGGTCTAGACTAGAAGTATGCAAAGTTAAGCATTGTTGAGCAAGGAGAAAAAATCATTTTTCGCAGACTGGACAAAAAAGTTTTAACGCCACTATTAAATATTTAGTTTCATTTAACAAAATATAATATTTAATTTTCAATATCCCCGATGGGGTTAAAAAAAACAAAAGGATCACTTCTGACAATAGAGTATTTCTGCTTGATCATATTTGTTCGTTGTATTAGAGTAAAAACTGTGAAATTAGTTTTGGTTTAAGGTTTTGTTTTTATAAATAAATAAATATTTAACATTTAAAAAAATCATTGGATTGAAGGGGGTAGGGGTAGCGCAAATTAAATGGCTTGCCACAAATACTTTTTTCCCACGTCGTTTCATTTAAAGGATACAAGCAATGCTGTTTTGGGTTTAATGTGTCATAATTTTAGCAATTCTTCGATTTTATTCAAATTGTTTTGAAGTAAGTGAGAAGCCAATGAAAACGGTTTTGATGAGACGCCATTACAGATTACAGCGCCAGCGGTGTGTCGACGAAAGTAGCATTTTTATGTTTTCGATGATTATAGGTAGGTCATTAAGAAACAATACAATTGGTATAGTATTACATCAAGAATAATTTCCTGGTGAACACAGAACACAGGACAGGTTTGAAAAATATTTAATGAAAAACTATCTGTAAGGTCTGTAGAAGAAATAGCCTACACCTACAAGGCCTGGAAATGGATGCTCTCAGACGTAGCTGTAGAATATAAAGGTTGCAGCATATTATCCCAAATACTACGATAAGGGAGAAAATGAAGGTGGTTAAACGACAACATAGATTAAATTGAGAAGAAAAGGCTGAATGGTATGGCCACATAAATCGTATGGAGGAAGATAGATGGCCGACGAGAAAAGTATGGGAATGGACTCCTGCAGGAAGACAAAGAAGAGGACGATCCCGAAGGACGTGGGCACAAGGTGTAGGGGAAGCCATGTAGAGTAGACGGCTGGTCCTAGAAGACGTGCATGACAGGAGAAAATGGCGCATTTGGTTGCGAGAAACGGCGCACGCTGTAGAAAACTTGCTGAATAATAATAAATATCTGTAGGTCAAATATGACTTAATAATTTTGCAGTGAAATGCTTAGTTTAATTTTCGTACTACCAGGTGTGCAATGTCGACTAATTCTGATAGTAAGTATGTAATAATATCGGTTGCTTTTTTTCCTTCTCTAAGAAGAGGTTTGAATTTTTCCAAAGGAACCTTCACTTTAAAGAGGCTGGGTTAGAAACTGATTAGACGATACGATGATGCTTCTGATGGATCTTTACCAGGTTTTTACCATTGGGAAGTATTGGAATAATCACGCATTGAAGATTATTGAAATTATCTACATGTTTATTGTTGGTAGGTTATTTAATATTTGTCCAGTCATCAGGTCATAACCCAGATACTTTATAGAGTTTAAGTTATGTGGTACAACTGTTCCATATAATAATACCATTGAGTAACTGATAAATTGGATACGTTGGATACTCTACAGAAGAAGGAATCTCTAGCTCGAAGGGTCTGAAAACGACCCTAAGATGTTCATCAAATGCATCAGCTTTCTCTTGGTTACTCCAGAACAGTTGTAATTTCTTATTTTAATTGGGAGATCTGCATTTTGTGGTTTTTTAATTTTTTCGTGCAACCTTTTTCTCTTGTTGAAAAATTTTCTTTTATTTCCTTGAGAGCTAAATTTATGTTGAATTTATCATTGGAACGTGAATATTATGTATGTCAGTGCAGTCTCTTTAAAAAGATATTCAGTAGTCTGCCATCTGAAATAGTATATTATACTACAAGGGAGTAAAGTTAGTCTTTTCAGTCCCGAGACAATTTTGTACCGAGGCCGTAGGCCGAGGTGCAACAAGCAGTCGAGGGACGAAAAGCAACTTTACTCCCACGTTGTATATACTATTTTTCAGAATTGCGATGAAAAATTCTATTTCTAATGTAAATATATAGAAATAAATAATTTTACTAGAATAAGGGATTTTAATTTTTACACCCCGCTGCGGTGTGTAAAATCCATTTTTACGACCTGCACCGGGGTGTAAAAAAATAAAATCATTTTTACGACCTACTGCAAGTCGTGAAATGCATGTTAAATGCAGGTATAAAAAACGCCCCTTTACACCCGCAAATGCGGGGCTAAATTGCACTTTAGAGCATCGCAATTGTGAAAAATGTATTTTTATGTGATAACTTGATCACTTTATAAATTTAAAAAAAAAACCTTCATAATAGCTGCCTTTACACACACGGGATTCCTGACGCGATTCATGACGTTCCAAGAACGACGCGAAAACCGACGTGCCGGGAACGCCCCGTTCCAAGAACGTCGTCCTATTTAAACACACACACCAGGCGTGTCGGCAGCCCTTTGTGAATTGGAGCGTTTCAAAACTTTGCCTTTAGACACACGCTCCAAACCCGCACGACTAGTCGCGTCCGCTCCAATCGCGTCAGGAATCGCGTGTGTCTAAAGGCAGCTAATTACAACAGGCGGAAAGGTAGCTGTTTACAGGAATTATAAATACATAAGCTAAATTTAAACGGTAATTTCGTTATAATGAATTTAATGTCATAGAGGCTGATTTATAGATGTGGTTGCAGACTTAGGTGAACCTTCGAGACTCGACACACTGAAAATTGATGATAATTAATCTTTTTCTAAATTAAAAATTAATTTAATTTTTTAAATAGTTTAATAAAAATTGAGTAAAGAACAGATTGAATGGTAAGGTGAGTATTTTTCATACTTGTATCCGATTGGTGAAATTTCATCAAAAATGATCTTTAATGATCACTAAATTGTCACCCAAAATTGTATTGTTTATCAATGGAAAATATAAGGGGCCAAGCGGAGTACTTACAAGGCAAGAGGGGGTTAGGGAAGCCCGAATGAATAAAATGATAAGGAGACCTATGCTAAGAAAATTAATCTCACCTGAATTGAAACAGAACAGAACAAAATTTAAAACTCGCATAATTTATACGAATACAGATATTTCGTTCTTCAGGTTCGCAGTTATCGACTAATAATAAAAATATTGAATTTTCAAAATCGATTTTCTCCAAATTGCCTCATTTGCACAAGTTGAAAATTTCAATTTATGTATAACTAATTTTTATGGCCTAAAGGAGGTGTATTAAAAATTGTCCAAATAAAATAACATAAAATAGACAGTATTTTCAAAAAAAAGTCGCCTGCGGCGCTAATAAACAGGGCAAATCATTGCTATAGGTTGTAGAGGTAGTGAAAATATTCAGAAGGGGGCCTCAAAAGTTCTAAAACAGCCATTGGCTATACGTAAAAATATGTTCCTCGCATGTTGCTCGGAGTAAATGTAAGCGCAGAATTCAATAAGTTTAGTTAATAAGGTTAAAAAAAGGCTATTCAAAAAAATTTAGCGATCAAAGTGAACAATTAAAAAGTTAGTGGTCCACGAAATTTAAATTGCCAATTTAGTGGTCCGCAATACCCAAAAGGTTGCCGACCGCTAGTCTAGGGTCTAGGTAATAAAAGTGAAAGTGCATTTTTAAAGGAATCTTACTGGTTTATTTTTTTATTATGTTATTGTTGTACTATTTTTATGATGTACCCTTTTCCCATGATACCCTTTTCCACTTGTTTATATACTTGCCACTTCTTGTCACCTTGTCAGTATTGAGTTCGACGCTTAAATACAAACATCTAAAAATCTTTGCAGTGAATTTTTTGTTTGTTTTATTTTGATATGGCTGATAAATCAACTCCCAAACCAATCAACGATAATAGAAAGAACGTGAGTAAGAGTGTAAAAAGAAAACGCAGTGAAAACTGGTTAGAAGGTGATAAGGTATGTATCATTTGGAATCTGTTTAACTTTTCAATAAGAAATTTAAATTTCATTTAAGAAAACTCTGTGGCGCATGTGTGAAATCTGCTTACGATTTTTGAACGAAGTCTTGAATTTGAGCTCTAATGCTAGAGCGAATAGTGCCAATAATTTGTACAATTTTAACTCGATTTTGCTACCGTTAAGGGTGGAATTTTTTTTTCAAATTTAAATGGGACCACCGTCGAGCTTCTTATGTCCTTTCTTATTTCTTGTGATATTTTTCTATTCAAGACTCTCAACTGTTGCACATTTACATCTGCTGTCTCTATTAGGATTCTTCTCTGTTTCATCAGCTTTTTAGTGTTTAAACTGAGCTTTTCATCCTTATTGTTTATTTTACGACACCATTTTTGTTCGGCTTTCTTTATCACTTTTATTATTTTGTCGTTTATATCTTCTACACTGCAACTCTCAACACTTCCACATTCTTTTAGGGAACCTTCAATTTCTTTTTCATATGCTTCATGACTTTCAGGTGCATTCCACCTCGCATTTCCAGACGTTGCAACCATTTTTGCTCTTTCCTTGCGCACGTTTATTGTGACCTTAGCTCTCACCATCCGGTGATCGCTACCTATTGAAAACTTATTCAGTACTGTTACATTGTGTACAATTTCTTTCCTGTCTGTGATAATGAAGTCTATTTCGTTTTTTATATTTGCTCCTGGACTCACCCATGTCCACTTTCTTTGAACCTTCCCCATGAAGAACGTATTCATAGCATATAGTTGGTTTTGCAGTAGGAAACTCAGCATCAGTTCTCCTCTATCATTTCTTTGTCCAATTCCATAGTTTCCAATTGAGGTCTCTTCTGGGTTTTCCTTTGGTCCCAGTTTTGCATTAAAATCGCCTATGATGATATTATAGTGCGCAGGAGTTAATCTTTTTGCCTTTTCATAGAATCCCAACACTTCCTCATAGTCGTAGTCGGTTGTCGGAGCATATGCTTGGATGATTTTAATACTATATCTGGTATTTAGTTTAAGAACAACATATATTACTCTTGAAGATACGCTTGCTATGTCTATTATATTTTCAACCTGCCGTTTGTGTATCAACACACCTACTCCACCTATGGAGCTTTCCTTTTCTCCTATATAGTGGAATACATTTCCCGATTTCAATGATATTTGACTTTCTCCTCTTCTTCTCACCTCGCTCACTCCGACAACATCCCACTTTATCAAAGCAAGTTCCTCTTCCATTTCCTTTAGCTTATATTCTGTTGACATGGTTCTCACATTACACGTTGCGATATATAGTTGTCGTCTATGGTAGCCTGTCTTAACCCGGGGATTCTTCGCACCTTTTGCCCGATGTCCATGTTTCCAACCGCCACCGTAGTCGGGGTCCATCAAGCCGCCGGGGACTAAGGGCCGTTTATTTGTTTTCTATTAATAATTATAAAAGGGGGGTTTTAGCCGATACACTACCACGCTGGCCAGTGCGGGTTGGTAGGTTTTGAGATTGTATTTCCTTAATCTCGGTTTTAACAGTTATTCCGCCGTGACTCGGTCGTCAGAGCCTCGTTAGCGTTAATAGGGTATACCGAGTCCTTTCCGGACGGTAGGTGAGGTTGACATTTGGGTAAGAGAGGCTATATATTGCGCTTCTTTACCCCATTATACCCCGAAAGGAGAAAGGACATAAGAAAATTTAATACGGCTATCATTGAGGAAACAATAGAGGCAAATAAAAGTATGAAGGTTTTAGGATCTAGACTTTCACAAGGAAAAGGTGAAATAAGTAAGTTGCAAGACCAAAACGGAGTAATAAAAACAAAGAGATGTGATATTCTTAGGATCGCGGAGGAGTTCTATCAAAACTTATATAAAAGTAAAAAACAGCCTGAAGAAAAAGAAATTAAAAGAAAAAGAGTCATGAATCAAGGTTCGGAAGAAATACCAAGTATAACAATGGATGAAATAAAACAGGCCCTATCAGATATGAAAAATAACCGAACACCTGGAGAAGACGAAGTTACTGTCGAAGCAATAAAGGAAGGAGGCGAAACACTCATGAAACCGCTTCATGCTTTGTTTAACAGATGTCTAACAGATGGAAAAATACCGGAAAAATGGAAGAACGCATTGGTTATCCTATTATATAAAAATAAAGACCTCACAAAATTAGAAAATTACAGACCCATTAGTCTTCTTACACACATGTATAAGCTCTTCATGAAAATCATTACAAAACGATTGATACCGAAAGTAGACTTCTACCAATCCAGAGAGCAGGCTGGTTTTAGATCAGGGTATGGTACAAATGATCACCTACAAATTATAAAGATCTTGATTGAAAGATGCATTGAATATAACAGACCTCTGATATTGACTTTTATAGATTATGAAAAAGCATTCGACACGGTAGAATTTGAAGCAATATTGGAAGCCTTGACCCAAGGTAGAATAGATTACAGGTATTCAAAACTAATAAAGAATATTTACAAGGATGCAACATCATGCATAAAGCTTTGCGGAACAACTACAACAAAGTTTAAAATAGAGCGTGGAGTAAGGCACGGTGATACCATCTCTCCAAAATTGTTTACAGCTGCTCTGGAATATGTATTTAAACAAACAGAATGGGAAGGGTTTGGAATAAATATAAACGGAGAAATGCTCAACCATTTGAAGTTCGCTGACGATATAGTATTAATATCCGATGATATAAGAGAAACACAAACTATGTTGGAGACTCTTAAAAAAGCTTCCCATGACGTAGGTCTGAAGATAAATGTAGAAAAAACAAAATTTATGACCAATCTTGTGGTAAGTGGAAATTTGAAGATCGCAGACCAAGAAATACAACAAGTGGAAGCTTATAAGTATCTAGGTCACGAAATAAGGATAGGAAGAGACAACCAAACTTGTGAAATACAAAGAAGAATAGGTCTTTCGTGGACAGCGTTCGGAAAATTGCGGTACATATTGAAGATCCAAATACCAATCTGCCTTAAACGAAAAGTATATAACCAGTGTGTTCTGCCGGTAAAGACTTATGGCGCAGAAACTTTGACGTTGACTCAGAAATCGGCGGAAAAACTAAGAGTGACTCAACGAGCCATGGAGCGGGCAATGCTTGGAATATCTCTCAGAGATAGAATCACCAACGAGAAGATTAGACAAACTACAAAAGTGCAAGATGTCATCGAAAGAGTGGCGTGGTTGAAGTGGAACTGGGCTGGACACGTTGCAAGAGTAAAAGATGAGCGTTGGACTAGACGCATAGTTCAGTGGAGGCCTAGAGAATCGAAAAGAAGCCGTGGAAGACCGCCTACTAGATGGACGGATGATATCAGGAGATGTGCCGGAAATTGGATGCAAGTGGCCCAGGATAGAGAAAATTGGAAAACCAAAGGGGAGGCCTATGTCCAGCAGTGGACGCAATTGGCTGGTTGATGATGATGATGATGACCGTCGAGCTGTACCCTATCCAATAAAAAAAAGAATCATCAAAATCGAACTACTCTGTAAAAATTATAACACAATATTAATATACCGGGTGTTGAATGAGTTAGCCGAACATAGGATATTAACATGTAAAAACTTATTTATGCAAATTCCTGCTTCCCTAATTATTTTAGAGAAAAATTGAAAGACACAAAAATAATGCAGAAATATAAACTACAAATGATAAGAGCATTAGCTTTTATCTAACTTTTACTTAAAAGGTCAAAAAATGCTTTTGAAATTGTTAAAATTTTCATTTATCACACTGGCCATGAAATAAATTCAATTTAATTTTTATTATACTTCTTTTAAAAATTGATTTTTTTCATTAATTGTGTACTTTGCTGCCATTTATGAAAGTAAAATTTAATAAAGTGCAAAACTGTAAACAACGTGCAATTGATTTTTATTACTTATCAAAAATAATTACCTTAGAAACTTCCATGGCCAGTCTGATAAATGCAAATTTTAACAATTTCAAAAGCATTTTTTGACCTTTTAAGTAAAAGCTAGATAAAATCTAATGCTCTTATCATTTGTAGTTTATATTTCTGCATTATTTTTGTGTCTTTCAATTTTTCTCTAAGATAATTAGGGAAGCAGGAATTTGCATAAATAAGTTTTTACATGTTAATATCCTATGTTCGGCTAACTCATTCAACACCCTGTATAATAATAATATATAATTTTATTAACGTAAAAGCATAGGCAAATTATTATTAGTAGCTTGGTTCGAACATTTTCGAACCATCTAAATTCAGCTCTATCACGCAAGCGCTGTAGTTTGCGTGAAATGGTCCGGGTTTGCGCCGAACTATACTCGCGCCGAAACGGCTGCGTCGAAAAGTCCTCGCGCCGAAACGGCTGCGTCGAAAAGTCCTCGCGCCGAAACGGCTGCGCCGAACTGTACCCGACCCTTATAACATAAATTTGAATCTGTGCATAAGTCTGGCTGTTTGCAAAGGGTCGGGTACAGTTCGGTGCAGCCGTTTCGGCACGAGGACTTTTCGACGAAGCCGTTTCGGCGCGAGTACAGTTCGGCGCAAACCCGGTTCGGCGCCAGTACAGTTCGGCGCAGACCCGGTTCGGCGCGTGTACAGTTCGGCGCTGGATATTTTAGCGTTGAAATTTAACGATAATACTGCATATTAAGTACTGTTTCAAATATAATTTAATAAAAGAAGAAAAACTTCATCCTGAATGTGGTCCTAAAAATGGGATTTAGAAATAATGTAATGTTACTTTTCACTCTATGTACAGTGTGTTCACCGATAGTGGTAACTGTGAATAATTCTTATATCTTACTAGATACAAAAAAGAGTTTAAATAAAAATAAAGAGGTATATTTCTTTATATTTCAAACTCAACCGGAAGTAAACATTAAATTTTTTCTTCAAATGGCAACATGTCTTTTTTTTAACATTTTCGCAATCTGCAGTTTTTTCGCTTTAAATACATATAAAATTTTCGTAACATTACATAAGAAAATATTCGAGAAAATACAAGATTTAAACAAACAATAAAAATTTATTCATTATTATTATTAACCACAGGTACGAGTATGTAGAGTGCTATGAACTTTTTGATGACTTTTTTTTATGGTGTCATTTAAAAACAGTGGTTTACGCAAAAAAACAAAATTAATTTTAGCATGCCATCAATTATCACCAAATCAAATAAAAAAAGCAACTAATGATGAACTTCTGCGTACACATTGTTTGTTTAAATCTGGTATTATCTTGAATATTTTGTTATGTAACTTGATGAAAATTTGAACTGTATAGAGAGAAACCTGCAGATTGTGAAAATATTAAAAAAAAGACATGTTGCCATTTTTAGGGACCACATTCAGGGTAAAGTTGTTCTTCTTTTATTAAACTGTTTTTGAAACAGTACTTATGCCGTATTATCGTTAAATTTCACCGCTAAAATGTCTTGCGCCGAACTGTATTCGCGCCGAACCGGGTTTGCGCCGAACCGGCTGCGCCGAACTAACTGCGCCGAACTAACTGCGCCGAACCAGCTGCGCCGAACCAGCTGCGCCGAAACGGCGGCGCCGAAGTGGGCCATTCCCTGTTATAATTTTCAAACCCTTGAAATAGCTAGAATAGTAATAGAATATTTATTGACATTTTAATAATTTATTCATAAAAAAATTGCATAAATTCCTTATAAATTATTTGTAAATCCAATGGCCATTATATTAGTAAATTATTACAAGAGAATGAGATAGACCCTCCTCTATCTCCTTTTCTTCCAATGCAGGAAAGGTTTTCCTTATCTCCATTAATGGAGATCGAGATTACTGAAGAAGAGAATGTGGTATATAAAGTAATAACAAATTATACATTCAGCTATAAGCTCTTTTGAATTTATTTTTAGAGCATCGCACCACCAGCAGCAAAATCGAGTGTCGAAGCTATAGCAAGTTCTCAAATTGAGTGTATTCAACTACAAATGGAAAACGAGCGAAAAAAAGCCAGATATTTGGATCTGGAACATGAAATACGAATGGAGAACGAGCGAAAAAGAGCCAGAAATTTGGATCTGCAATATAAAACACTTCTGGAGGAACTGATGTATTATAAAAGAAGATATACAGAATTGAGTAAGTTTCAAAAATTATTTTCTATAAAGTTCCTTAAAACATGATTGGACCTTCTTCTGTGCTGTCCATGTCCTCTTTCCAACAGTTGTTCCAGCTTCCTCATTAATTAATAAATAAGGCCGGAGTTCATAAACTGAGTTTCAAAACCTGTCATGTAGATAATAAAAATAAAAACACAATTCAAAGAACATTAATTTATTAGTTACGTGCTTCTAGGATCACCTTACAAAAATTCGCGTATAACTATGTCTTATATATTTTAAAATGGATCGAAATCTATTGCTCGAAAAATTGTTCCTTGAAAGCTAGAAAAGTTATTTACATTCTTTTACACTTAATTCAAGCATCGTTTCTCAAAATTTTACTGACGAGTTTCAATCTATGCAGCCCATTTTCCCCATGTCCTCTTTCGAATGTTTCTTCAGCTTCCTCGTTAATATCTTGTAAATCTAAAATTGACATTTATTTATTGCAGATATTGCAGATGCCACTAGATGGAGAGAAATTTAATAAAATTTAATAAAAAATATAAACCACTTAATTGTTTTATTTAATTATTATTTTAAGTGTAATTACCTGGAAGTGCATCGTTTGTGTCCCTACTTATTTTGTGGAGAACTGCTAAAGCCATAATAACTGTCTTGACATTTGTTAATGAAACAAGGAGACCATGAAGAAGGCATCGGAACCTTTGTTTCCAAGCCCCAAAATACGGATTCATTAAACATCTTCGAATCGTGGGTACTCCCCCTCCATCTTGCAACCAAATCTGTGATTCGGAGGTTAGCATCATAAACAGCCTAAAAGGTTATAAATTATGAATCCAATAACATTTTTAGTAAAAAAAATTACTTGGACGTTTAACAAAAAATAGAATCCTTTCCTATTTATATTGTCGTGTTAATTTTGGATAAGGAACAAACAAAATTGGAAAGTGGAGAAAATTTGTTGTAAAAATTTAAATTTTGAATTCGCGGTTTTTCGAGGTCGCTGCGGAGGGCAGGTTCCGGAGCGCAGAAGTGAGGAAGTAGACTTGCGTACGCCGTCCAAGTCGTGGACGGTTGATATTTTTGATTTTGCTTATGAATAACTATAAAAGTTGATTTTTTGAAAATAAAAGATAAGTAAAAAGTGGAAATTGTGTTATTTGTTACAGAACAGAATTTGGAAGATATATATTTCTCCACCCGACTAAAATTTTACCAAGACAAGTTGGAAAGTTTTATGATTAAGAAAATTGAAGGCTGGAAAATAACACGTCAATATAATACTGTGACATATATCACCTCCACATCTTTTTAATTTTAATATGGGTCCCATTTATAGCACCAATGACCCCAGGGAAATTACGAATTTTCTTCGAATTAGCGAATTAGCATCACTCTTTCTTCCTCTGCTACTGTCGATGGCATTTTTCTGGAGTGACGAGCAAGAGCACGAGCCACTCTTGCACAAATACGACTTACCGTTGCTTGACTAAGCCCGTGGAGGTTCCCGGCATCGTCTTGAATCTACGGGTAAATATTATGAACTAACATAATATCTACACAAAAACTAAATAAATGTTACTTCTCTTCGACCCCAGCATCCAATTGCTATATTAGCACTTGCAGTTGGGCTGAAGTTCTACAACCTCTCTTATCAAGAGTCAGGTCTTGTTCAACCAGCCTCACTAGGTACATGTCTCATAGTTTTTTTTATTGAACCTGTATTTGTTTTTAAACTTGAGATCACAAATAAAAATTTTGATTTACATTTTTTTTTTTTTGATTTTGTTCTTTTCCTTCGAGTTTTATAAATCAGACTTTGACTTGCAGGAGTCATAAAACTGTCAGTTATTTGAACTCAAAATTGAACTCTGCATAGTTTGCTATGCCCTAAGCACATTTCCTCGAGTCAAGGTCAAGATTGAGAATAGTATTTGCGCATTTTTGATCCGTTATGATATCACTTTTTGGAGTGACTGCGTGGATATCGGTTTTAAATTTTTTGTCCATCATTGGATTTTAAATGATTTCTCTTCAAAAACAAATTGTTATTAAATTATCCTTGTATTTATACTTCACATCGTACTTCTATCCAACGGTATCCAACCAAATCATTTTAATTTTTATAATATCTCAATTTACGGTAAACCAGCAGCTGCTTTTTAAAAGGAAAAAATTTTGTTTACCTTTAGATTATCGACTTTTAGCTAACATATCATATAGGTAAATATTTTTACTTTGTATGAATAATTTAAAAAATGAAACCACGATACTAAAAAGCAAAATGAAATACATTTTTCAAGTACATAGTATAAACATTTTACGAGTTATTGTATTGTAAACCCAAAACAAAGAAAAGTTTGTAATAAAGAAATCCATCCCCCTATAAAGAGAAAGAAAACATTTAATAAAATTAAAATACGCGGTGAATTTATTGTGTTCTTCCATTATTGGTAATTTTATTGTATCCAATGGCGTAGCGAAGAATAACGACACGATCGTTTAATTTCTTTTTCATAATAAAAGTACTTAGACTGGTCGTTCAAGTAAACCAAATTTTTTAAATTTGAAAAAACAATGCAAAGCATGCACTAAAAAATATGTTAAACAGGTAATTTAAATATTGTTATTGTTTAAGTAATTACATGTTGCATTGAAAACATCTTTAAGAACCCCCCAGGAAAATTGCAATTTGTACGACTATGGTATCTACCCCATGCTTAAATACATAATATTAGACACACATGCAGCTGTTAGTTGTCCCTATTCTACCGTTACGAATAACCCACCTCCAGCGGGCACCAGTCGTTATAAACACGTTCGATTGTATACACTCGTCAACGGTTTTTATATATTTGAAACGCAATTTTATAAGTAAATGTAGTAATTTAAAGCGACCATGGCTAATAATACTAACTCAAATTATTATTCTAATCCGGCTTTCTGTCAACAAAGTGAATATTATAATAATTATTCTCGTGAACGGTGTAAAAGTCCAAAATCCGGCTTAAGCCCTCAAAGACATCAATATAATACGCGACAATCTCCTGTGGGAGCGCAATCGCCGGTACGCGTAAACGATATTCCTTTAAAAAGTGTGTGCGAAATTGTGCCTCCAAGGCGTAGACCTAAATCAGCAACTTACAGCCCAAACGATGATAATTACGAAGAACAAGATTTTTATGAAGAAATGCTTGTCGATGATTCTGGATTTGTAAAGCAAAAGAAAATAGTAGTGGTTTCTGCGTCCGCGAATAAAAACGGAAACATTTCCACAAGATATTCATCTGTACCTCAAAGTAACAAACAAACTTCCAAACCGAGGCCAATTCGACAAGAAGAAAATGGTAATAGGTATGCAGTTATCACAGACACCGAAGAAGACTATGATTTACAACAATCGCAATATCAAAAAAATCGATATGAATACTTACAAAGACGAGATACGAATTATAACCCAGCATCACCTAACAAAAGGGAAATGTATAACGAAGAATATGAGTTGGGAAATCGACCACGACATAGATACGAAGTTATAGAAGTAGACGAAGAAACTGACTTAATTAGCAACAATTATAATAGAAACGATTACCGATATTCAGTGATTCCCCAACATCATACAAATGGGAGATATGGTTACGTTGATGATATCCAAAGTATGCAGCCAGATAATATCCAGCACCAAAGAATTCAACAGCAGTCACAACAACAATATCACCAATACAGTGAAAATTCAATTCCACACCTACAAAGTCCGACTTCACCGATGCATACGAGAAAATTACCACAAAATTCGTATGCCACTCAAAAGCTGCACGAGTTATTAACGACGCCCAAAAAACCAACGGTCGCTGGCTCACCAAGATATTCTCAAACACCGCAAAAACTAACCTCACCCCATTCACCAAGAAAACCGATTGCTACAATCAGTTCAGATCCATTTATAGTTACACCTAATAAAAGTTCAAATAAAGTGATTCGCGAAAAATTTTCCAAAGCTCAACAAAAACTCAATTATTCGTCGCCGCGCCAAAATACCGATAAAAGACACACTGCCATTGTTAGTCCAATGTACTCGACTGCTCCATCAGTTTACAGTGAAACAACATTTTCAAATAAATCGGAATCCTGGATGAATTTAAGTACCAAAAAGCAACCAGTTCAAAGGACTTTAACAATTGCAGCAACTATGATGTTACTTTGTGGAGGACTTACTTCGGGTTTATGTTTTTATATGATTTCAGTTATGGGAAAATTATATTACCTAAATTTTGGTATCGTATCAGGATTTGCTTGTTTTGTCCTTGGTTTGTTGGGTTGTCGATCTAGAAACCATTATTATTGGTTGCCAAACCGCAATTATATGTCGGGTAAGATTTAAAATTGAACTTTATAATTATATGTAATTGGCTTTTGTTGTGGATTAATGAAATACTTAATTAATGCTTTTCTTTTTCTTGTTTTAGGTTACATCATACTGACCCTTTTCAGCCTTCTGACATCTGCTGGACTATTGGTATTGTTGTTTATGCAGCCAAAAAATGGTAGCCCTTTAGCGGATATGACATCCGGTGCCGTGTGTGGAATTTCAGTGTTATCGTTAATTCTTGCAACTGCTGGTGTAATGACAAGTCTTTGTTGTAAAATGCCACCACCTGATAACAGAGTTGAACACTGTGCAAGAGGATTCACTATATAAAGTCAACAGGTGCTTGTAAATAAATTATTTCAATAATTTAAAATATTTTGTTTAATTTATTAATTTTATAAAAACTGTACAAAATTATGGTTTAAGTCAATGAACCTTTATTTTTTTAAATAAAATAAAAGCTGTACTGCTTGAGAAAAATTTGTATGTACCTACCAATAGTCAGAGAGTGTTCAAAAATTTGTAAAAAGAAATTTTAAAAATAATATATTATTTATAGTAATTTATGTTAATTATAATTAAATTTGTTATTGCTATTTTTATGTAATTTTCTATTATTTAAATAAAAAACAATAATTACAAATAGGTAGTTGATTTAATTACCTATTTTTTCATCATTGAAATTACTCGTGAAAGATTTTATCGAGACTATCTCAAATCATATACACTAGCAGCTCCTTTTGCCAATCAGATCTGCCAAAAATGTATACCATATCGATAGGCAACCAATTTGGCAAAATAAAAATAGACGCAATCACTAAAAAAGTTTTTAAATTTGGTTCTTATTGTCCTAAATAATAATAATGTTAAAATATCAGGTCCGCGAGAGTGTAGCTCACGGAGATAGGAGGGATAAAGCCGCTTCGAAATAGCTTTTCCGCAAATGATAAGAGATAAGTCGATCGAAGTTATTACAAAAAAAATACAGTTCTTTAAATTCTCTACAAAAAAGTTTCTTTTCTTTCTTTTTATTGGATAAGTAGCTTTTCCGAAAATGAGATTAAGATGGACGAATTTTTTGGCTTTGTTTTAAAATATCGATAAAATCAGTTTAATTATTCAGAATGAAACAGAGTTTATATCCTAACTGTGCCTCTTATTTTATTTTAGAAGAAGAAAAGATAGGGGAAGATGGAGCAAAGTTTATGATACAAAAAAACTCCCACTGTTGGGGGATATCGATCGTTTTTGGTAATACTGGCAAATTATTATGGCCCTGGTCTGACATGGTGATTGAATATTCTATAAACAAATGTTGCAAAACAACTGGCTGCCAAGAACATGGCAAAAGCACTCACCAAAAGCACCTTAACCAAATGGATTGCATAGCCTGCTCTCTAAATAATATGTCACTTTATAGGACTAAAATTTAACTTAAATTTTACCACTGGTGAATAAAGAATGATATCCCGACTCTAGAAAATATCAAATAAAATGTAGAAGGTACTCAAAAGTTTTGGGATGACACTAACCGAAGTGGTCGCAAACCAAAAGAGACTTGAAGCCACTCCTTGTTATCCTTGTTGTGATAAATGGTCTGCCTTGAACACTCTCGTTAGTTTAAATCAAAACGGACATATCCGATCGAAACACTCACGTGCTTTTAGTTCATCAGATGCGTCGTATTATAGATCGCCACTACATGCGGCTATTCCTTGTTCCAAACATAAATGAACCCCTCATCTTCCCAATGCTTCCGACGTCAGAGGATCCATTACCTACAGCACCTTGAAGCCCATTACACTGTCAGATCGAGGAGCCAAGTTTGGGGTATTCCCCCAAACCGAAAAGAACACAAAGTCGCTGCCACCAACCCATGTCCAGGATCTCATCCAAGAGGATTTACAACGCAAGATGCTTCAACAAACATTCTGAAACACCAAAGCTAACAATGGCTCTCCTCAAATCTTTACATAATGCGGACTGCACTAAGGAGCACATCATCTAAGATATCTTGGAAATAGTTTTAAACCACCACGATTCCCAAGACTAACGTTACTTAATGAAGAATCAAACACGCTCACCATACCCAATCTCCTGGACCAGCCTCTCTGTCACTTTTCAGCCAGTATTCCCTGCACCAGCTTTTGGGAGCGTGGGCGGCACGACTTAGCTGCGCGCTAATTTCTCACTCCTTCATATGAAGAATTCGGGATCGAACCAGTTTTCCGTTTCATCTGGAAACACTTCTGAAAATGAGTGGAAATAGTCGGTTTGAAATATACTACGATTTACATATTTAATGGTGTATCGTAAACAAATTACTCCAAATAGCAAGTATTGATCAGATTGTAAGAAAGCGATAGCGAATGAGCCGATTTAGATGCACAAGAAGGAGAAGACACTGAGATTGGAGGTACAAGGAAGTAATAGCAACTGAAAGTTATTTTATAAATGCGACTGTTTGGGGAAAATTTCTATTTTGTGTTTATTTTACGTTTAACATGATTAAATATGTGCTAGGTTGAAAAACATCACCAAAATTAGAAAACATTGCTCATCGATTTGGAAATTTTTACGGAAAAACTATTATAATCTCTAAAAAAAAAAGGATACAACCTTTTTTTGTATTTTATATTTTTGTATACTTATCTATAATATATTTTCTGTTAACAAATGAAATTTGAGAGATTCAAGAATCCTAAAAATTGTATTATTAAATAAAATATGAGGGATGAAGATAATATTATAATTTGGGATTTCGACAGGATAAGCAATTCAAACTTGAAACACTTACAAAGACGTTCTACTGATTTCCGCTTATAAAATGGTAGATAATTATAATTATTTATTCTAGGTATACTACCTACTATTTCAAAAACATATTACCTACCTATACAATTTTTAAAATAAATAAAAACAATGCAAGCCACACTGCGCATGAGAATTTAGTAACCACCTACCCAAAGAAGTTGTAGAGACAAACATTAATATTGTAATTCAGTGCTTTGGTACTGCGTACCAGAAGAAGAAAGTGAAATTTTATTCATCAAATAATTCAGTTATAAGACGATGGGTAATACATTCACCAAGTAAGTACATTATTAAGATGTTATATAACCAATTCGATTTATTTTAGAATTGAACAATGTAAGGCGATCATAAAAAAATATAGCAGAATATGTAGTTTGTATTAAGAACAAAAAAAGGAAACGGATAACTATACATTTTTGTATAATTTTACATTTTCTTTTAAAATAAAAAGTGTGAACGAATATGCAAATCTTACATCATTATTTTTTTAATTATTTGTAAAAATTTGTATATAACTAAAAGGATTATTAGGATAAATATTGCTATATGGTCTGAATTTTAATGTATAATTTGTACTTGCAAGTCAACATACGAAAAGTACGTTCAAAATTAAGAAAAAAAACTGCTCTAATTTATGTGAAAATTACGCGAAATATTTCTTTATAACTTTTTAACAAAATTTTGTATAAATTAATGCATTTTTAATAATGATATTATTTTAATTCATATTGAAGGTTTACTTATTAGCCGTATTTTCAAATCCATAACGTTTCAAATTTTCAAAGAAACTCACTTTAATATCAATCATTTTCAGGTGTAAACTTGCCCAAATAAATTTGCTCAAATAATCTGTAGATGTACATGTAATTATTGTGTAATAGTTATTTGAAATACCACATTATTATTTGGACGAAACAATTTTCTACCGATTTTCACAGCACCACAAAAACAGAAATACCTCTCTTCCAATTTTTATAACGAAAAGTGCGACTTTTATAATCAAATCGGGTTACGAAACGCCTTACTTTCCTTCACTAGTTACGAAAAGTAAATTCATTTGTAAATAATGATAAAATATTTCTGTTTCCTAACCCTGGCTTTACTAGAAGTAGAAAATTCACAAAAATTAATTATATAAATGATCTAATTATATAAAATTTGTCTTGTTAGAAACATTCCCTTTAAAATTCATAGATTTTCAACATCTGGAATATCTAAAGTCCTGAAAGTTATGCGCTCTTTATACAGGGTATTTGAATATTTTAAAAGTTTCCAGTTAAATTATTTCCTAAACCAAATAAAATAGGCTAAAGAATCACAGAAAAGAAAAATTGAATAAAAGCAAGTCATTTTTTATTCTCAATATTTCCTGTATGAAAATTAAACGATAGCTAGAAACGCTGATTTATGGTGTAAAAAATCTGTCAATTAGTCTTTGAGATACTACAAAGAGTACCTTATAATATTTTTCGCAACAAGAAAAAGACGACAACCATCGTCAATATTTGCATTTAAATATCTGTCCAATTGTTTGCTTTGTTTGTGTTCGCTTACATTCATTAACATTTGAGATTATCAGCACTTGCAACCAGAAATCCGTAACCAACCTGCTTTCTTTGTCTTATTACTTTTATGTTATATTAAGATAACATTTAAAAAAATTTAAGACAAGCAAGAAAAAAATTTAAATTACAGTTCTAATTAAAAATTTCATTACCTTTTTGCAAAATAAGGAGAAAGTTACATATACTATTTTAGAGTTTTAAAAAATTGATTAACTTCTTAAATATAATAATACGGTCTGATTAATCTTTCGATGCAGAATTATTGAATAAGAAAAAGTGTTATAGGTAAAAACGATTATGAGTTATTAAATACAAGTATTCAATTTTTATACTCTTACTTATATTAGGCTTTTTTCATTTTAATTAAAACAAATAATTTTTCTTAATACTAATCTTACATTTTCAATCAATTTTGCTTCTATTTATTCAGTTTAATTAATTTTTATTTACTTCTTATTAGAAACTTAATCAAAACACGACGGCTCACTTCCTTAATAGCCACCTGGACCCAATTAACAATTTGGAACTGTTTGTAATGCTGTAATGTAAATATTCGGTATATACCTCAATAAAAACATAGGTCTTAGAAATAAATTATGCATCATGGGTCACGTGGTATTTTAGGCCGAGAAACGAAATCATCATAAATTCATGTTTTTATCCTTAATTTTAACTTTCTTGTGCTGTCTCAGGCTTCTTGGAGCTACAGGGTCATGTTTCATGGAACACCGGTAGATTTGCCACTGTTTTCAATGAAAATGACTCAGAATGATGATAAATGATGATAAGGGATGCAATTTTAGACCATGTCTAGGACCTTCATGCGTTGTAATTTTATAGCTCCGATACAACGCCTTTGATTCATTTCACTTCTATAAAGTTTCCGACTTTCCACTATTTTGAATTAGAAGACTTCCAACTTCCAGCTTCAGGTTTTTATCGGCGATATTTGCCTTTACATATCTTTCTGATTTCCTGATTCCCTCCTATGCGGATTTATTTTTAAATAAATATGATTTCAATTAATTAATTACAAGTAAATGATGATAAATTAATGTGAGACGGTCGTTAGCATAGCGATTAAATGCATAGACTGCTAACACAAAGAACCCGGTTCGACTCCGGGCGAAGCAAGAATCATATTGTGGCCGTCTCCCCTCGGCAGGCAATGGCAAACCACCGGGGTGTAATCTGCCATGAAAAGCCTTTGTTAAAATGTTCACCACACCCTGCAGAAGGGTTATGGACTGAGGAGGAAATGAATTGTGCCAAATGAAATCTAACCAAGTCACATATTATAACAAAAGATATAATATTCAGATTCTAATTTCTGCCAATTTCATGCAAACATTTTTGTGCATGTACTCTATTATTCGTTCAAATTATTTAATTGACCATTTTGTTAATAACTTCTAGAAATGCCAAATAATATGTTCAAGTAAATAATTTTTGAGTTTCGTTGATTCCATGCTAATTGTGTATTTTTTTGAAAAGATATTCTCTAGAGTCTAGACTAGACCCGTTAATTTCAATTTTTAATCCTTGCTTCTAGGCCCTAAGTTTTTGGAATCTTTTAGCATCTATGAATCTCCAATTGTTTTGAGCTACCATGGGCGATTTTCATGTTTTTGTCATGAACGTAACAACTTGCAAGGTTTTGAAGGTGCGAGTGGATAAACAATTTAGTGGATAAATTCCCCAGTTTAAACATTTTTGAAGAAGTATTTTTTTATTTTTTATCGATTCGCGATATTGCTATTTTAACAGCTGGGAGGCAAATCAGTCCCGCATTTCAATCTAATCTAAACGAAGTGATTATGAATCATGAAAAAATGACTGCTTATTCAGAAATAATATTGTTGAATTTGTAAACAAACAAGCAATCATATTTTGTTTATTGATTACTCTTCTACCAATCTGGAACATTTGCTAATTTGTGGGAAGCAAAAACAGGCTTCCTTAAGGATAGGTATAACTGTAATATTATGTAGTCGCACTTTGCATGTGTTTTTATCTGAAAGGTTAAAACTTTACGTTGCAGCTGTCTATCAACAATTTTAAAAATGGAGAAATATATTTTCTAATAAAACTCCGCACTTTGGCCATCTTATTTTTGGGATCTAAATCCTATCGATTACTGCATTTGATCCTTCCTGACCTGTTTCTATCCATATTTGAGATTTTGATTTGAGATTTTGTGTAAAAAATACATAGTAAACTATACTCATAATATGAAATTAAAATTTTTAAAAAAGGAAACTTTGCTTAAAAAATGGAGAATCAAAGTAAATGAGGCTAATAAGTGGAATATCACATTTACAATAAAGAGAGACTTGTGAGCCTAAAATGACTGTGTTTTGTCTTAAATGGATACAATCAAGTATTTAGGTATACACTTAGCTTGGAATAAAACTTCTTAGAAAACTGCATTGATTAATAGGAAGAAATTTACAGTAGTTATCAATGAAGAACAAAGTCTTAAATCCACTAAAACCAATTTGGACCTATCTATTATGTTGAATATGGAAATCTTACAAGAATTTGTAAGACGAATTATTGTAAATGATGAGACCTATGAGGGACATCAACGAATAAGGAAATTACAAATTTCTTCAACAAATATTAAAACAGAATTGAAATACATTGCAATAAGCCGGTAAAATAAATTGCGAAACCAATTTCAAGAAATTAGAAGATTGAAATGTTATAAGAATGCAGATATGAAATAAACACTCAATGGAGCGTTTTCATCAGACCATTTTTTTTTTAATAAAATTATTTCCCAAATGTTTATACTAAACAAACGGTAAATTGAAAAAAAAATTTTAATTCGAGTGTAAATTATAATATTGACGGAGAGTTCCTACAATGTAATTTTTTTTATTACATCTTATATTGAAATTTTTATGCAATATAAAATTTTATATACTTAAATCTGCTTAAAAGTAGGTAAACTCGTGCTCATTTTAAGTAAGAATTTAATTAATTGCACAATTGACAGAATCACATGAAATTATATCTAACAGTAACACTAATAACAATTACATTTTGTGGTTTTAAGTGCCTTAAAAATTGGAATTTAGGTAATTATTTCATATTTACCCCACTTCACTCGCCAATTAATAAAGCGTTTTCGTAAGCATTTATAAAAATGTTAGGTACACCAATTACAAAAAAAATTTTCAAGGTTTATCACATAAGAATCTTCGCCTTGTAATTTATACTTGCAAGATACATTTTATTTCCTATTACACTTTCATGTAATTTTTAAGCAATTATTTAATTTTAGATGTCATTTTTACTAAAAAATATTTATCAAATTGTTATAAAGTTTAGAGTAGCAGAACTAATAAAAAATATATTATCTACATGTCAAATTAAACTTAATCTAAAAAATATCCTAAACAGTGCGGAAGTAAGGGGTAATATAAATAAATTAAAAATAAATTGTAACTCAAATACATAATATTACTCGTATATTTTACAAAATTAATATTGTATTAATATGTAACTAGTTACAAAATGTAAAATTTTTCACTACTTTTTGTTTTAATTTACGAAATTAAACAAATGATAATGTAAATCGTAGACTTACTGCAAAAACTGACCAAGTCCATATTAGGACCTACAAGGACTGCAATGCATGGTCAGTTTTTAATTTTCTTTTTTAGGCTTAAATTTTAGTTAAAAATTAAAAAGAAGAATGCGATTACATTGTTCGGCTTTCGGCCCCACTAGTGAGATTTTTTTTAAATTTTAACTAAAAGTTTAGCCTAAAAACGAGAATTAAAAACTGATCGTGCAATGTAGTCCTTATAGGTCATAGTATGGACTTGGTCAGTTTTTGCAGTAAGCCCACGAAATATTATAATGTTTTTATATTTTAATTTTTATTATTACATATTATTATTATTTTCTTTTTTTTTAATGATTCTGCACTAAAATATTAGGCAAACAAGAAATATCTGATAAGCAAGAACTCGCAACTTTTGGTATAATAAAAGAAAACCTAATTGATTAGTCTTTTACATATTAATTTCCCAGCAGGCGCGACTAGGAATAGAACCGCGGAATTCCGCGCTCTTAGCCTATCAGTATTATGTTTAACACCACACTGCTGGTTAATGATTGATGTATTAAAATAAATAAATTGTTTTCTCTTAATTAATTGTTTGAAGTTCTAATTTATTACAACACTAATGCAAGAATCAAAAAATTTCTTTTTCTTGCAAGATTGGAATAAATTTAATTGTTAAATACTTACAATGTTATATTACCATTTACTTTATTATTGTAATTACTTAACATATAATATATTTAAGTAAATCTTACTGTAAGTTGGTTCATCTTGCTGTGTGCAGTTGCAAAATTATGCTAATATAGATTATTATAAGTAATTTCAGCATCAACATTGTAACAACGTTTTACCTGTGAGCAACAATTTTGTAAGCATTAGTGCTGCTGAACATTAACAATCTTAAATAATAAATACAAAAAGTCCCACAAAATTACATTATTTTTTTTTATTCAAAATTTGGACAAACAACCCAGTTTGAGTTTGGAAGGGAAAGCGCTCTCAAAATTTAAATCAACACCTCTACAATCTTGAAAATTTTTATTATTGTATTATTATCTCCCAAATTTGAGAGTTTAATTCGGCCTGTGACAAATAAACGTATTATTCAATTTTTTTTTAATAGATGTGTAAAAGTGCATCTTACAATAGATTTAGGATTTTTCTTGCATTTTGCAATATTTGCTACTTATAGCTCGCATTGCTTAATTTATTTCTACGATTCATTTATTTATTAGACCATAAAAAATTGTAAGAACTTATAGAAATATTTATAATAAATCCAACTTTTCTCTAACTATACCTAATTCTGTGTTTTATTTTTATAGAGTTTTCAAAGTCGGCTTAGAAGAAATTCCAGTCTAACTGCATTTCCAAGATTTAAAAAACGTGAGACAATTTTTAGAGTGGAGAGCGTTAAATTGAGTGAAACGAACCAGTTCAACAATTTTAACAACAGTACATGCACCCATAAAAACTAAAATCAGAATAATAAAACTATTGGCACGTCTGCATTTACCAGTGCTATATTTTTATTACCTTTATCTGATTGATTTTATTAAAACAACAAGCACGGTGATATATATGTTTTCTCGTAACGCCTACGCAATAACAACTAATTATGTAGCAATGTATAAATATTTATTATGTGATTCAAATTAAACTTTGTGAAGTGAATAATAGATAAAATATAAAATGGAAAATGTATACAAGATTACGGTGTTAACTAATCCAGATCCAAGATGGTCTTATCCATCGGAGAGACGCTATTCCGCTTCGGCGGTTTTAGGCCTTGGTGTAGTTCATCTTGCACTTGCAGGAACCGCAGTACTCCTCGCATGCCTCGCTTTAGCAGGAAATGAAACAGGAAACAACGATTTTTTATATTCTGCAAATTCAAGTGAGTTCATCCAACTTACGAATGCATCAAATATAACAGTTCAACGACAGAAAACAATCTTTTTTAATAGTAACAAAAGTGAAAATACGAACATTCAAAATGATAGTGACATAGTAACAATAATCGAAAACGAAAATTTTGTGTTATGTATTTTATCCACATTAATCCCTTGTGTGATGTGCCTAGGTGCCCTTGCAGCAGGTTTATCAGGTCTTCTCGCATGGAAACGTTGGTACATAGATAGCAATATCATTTGGTTTCTTTCTATGTCGATTTTATCAATCGTCACTTCAACGACATGTATTACAATGGAACTTCTTTTTATTTTGATCGAAAACAAATTCATATACATTAATTACAATGGTAGTCATTTTCCACCCCATTCCAAATATCTCATTAATATTAATATTTTGATTGCGGCTACTTTAGAATGGATTTGGTCAGTTTTATCAACTAAAATTGCTTATATTGGTATGAAAAGCGATTATCCTGATGATATTGATATTTCAAATGCATGTAATAAAACTAATAAGAATATGGTAAAGAACGGCAAAAATAGCCCGAAAATAATAACTCCAGATATTCTAAATCACTTTCCTGTGAACGACAAAATTTATAAATATTTTCCCAAGAAACGCAATAACAATTTGCCAAAAGAAGAAAGTAATTCAGAATATCGAGATAGAGTCAACAAATTTTTGTCTTCAAATGTAGAAATAAAAAAATAAATGTAAGTAATTGATATGTTGACAATGACATTAAATTATTTGTAAAAATAAAACATAATTTATTTGTTGCGTGTTTTAATAAAACATAATAATATAACTTTTTTAAATTGTGAAATTAATAATTATTATAAATTTTTAAAACTATCTGTTTCTATGTACCTATTTATGTATTTATAATAAAAATATTTCTGATATCATAAGGTGATAACCGACAACATAGCTGAAAGTTCATGTGTACATATTATAAAGGTCATATCGCACACCGAATAATACAATACCAACAAAATTTGGACATTTTTATACCATTGAAGAGATCTCGGTTTACTGAATCCAAATTTAATCCAAAATGTCCAAATTTTGAGTTAGTTGGTATTGTATTGGGTGGGCGGATCTATATTTATTCAAGTAAATTATAATAATTATGAGGTTTATTTTTCCCAAAAAAGAAAAAATGTATTTCTGTTGTTTTGCCCTGTCACCACAAATGTAAAACCTGTATTAAAATATTAATTTTCAATTTACACTACTTGATCTAATTACTTATTTGGATAATTTTTTTTAGAAAAGAGACTGGTAGCAAAATTGATCTTATTTTACGCCACATATCCCATGAATGGACATGCATCCAAAAAGCGTGCTTTTGGAAAGTGCACGTGGCATTGTGAATGCATTTAATGATCATTTCGTGACTGCTTATCATACAGGAAATGCAGATGCGCTACTTAATTATTTGGAAAGCAGAGCTTTTCTTAATTATTATTTAGTCTCGAAAGTGCTGTGGTGTTTAACAATTTGTTTTTGGCGAACGTGTTCCATTGTGTGGCAGTTTTATTGTGTTGAACTAAAGCATTTTAACTACATATTTTCAATTGAAGGATTAATGCCCGTTTGACCAACATTTATTTAAGAATTTCCTATGTAAAGAATTCCTTACGCAAGGTACCTATTCCATAAATTTGATTGGTCAAATTTGACATTTAGTAAGGAATTCTTCACTAGGAAATTCTTAAATAAATGTTTGTGAAAATGGGCATGAGTAATTTTGAACCAAGACATGCAAAATTTTGTTTGGCTGATCACAGTTAAACCAATAAATTGTTTATTTTCAGCTGCTTTTTAATATTTGGAGAATGAAAAACAAAGAAGAAGAGGAATATGCAATGTCTACGGCCAGTTGCCAGTTGTACTGAGAATTTTATTATGTACCTACATATTATCAGGAATATGATATAGTTTTTTCTTAGTTATTTGTACCTGGAGAGATTATTATGAGATTCAATTTATTTCTTTAAAAATTTCCAATTATTATTATATTGAAATTCCAATTTTTCATGAAAAAATATGACCCTGTCTTAAATTTTAGTCCGGCTAAATTATCAACTAATTTACTTTTTAGTTGCTCATTTGTTGCGAAACCAATTACTTTTAGTTATAGTCAATTTTGATCAATTGCATCAACCTACTTTCACTATCAGAATTATAATCTCACATGAGGATTCCAAAGAAAGTACAAATTTTAAAATACAACTTTATTAATTAACACTTTTAGTTATATTGTTGCAAACGATATCCTGATACTTTTTCAAATCTCCTGCCCCGTTTTACAAATATACTAAAGCCAGCATCTGATCGTTAAATAAAATACATATGTCATATGTTACAAATAAATCCTCAATCCCTTTAAGATTATATAATACAACGGACAATACAAAAACGTGCGAAATAAAATTAACCTAGATCATAAAAATAACGACATCGTACAACACGAAACGTTTCTATCCAGTGTTGGAAGTTTCCAGTTTCCATTCAAATATATATTTCCCAAAAGATAGTAAGTAGTCCAGAATTCTCTATTGGTTTGTAAAGTAAATTAATATAAAACAAATTATAGTTGAGAAAAGATCTAGAATAATCCAACAAGTAGATTTTAAATTTACTTCTTACAATCCATTAAGGGCCGTCATTAGGATATGACGTATATTCAAAAAATTAGCATAAAAATTCTAAAATCAAAGAAACACCTTAACGGATAATGCATTTCAAGATCGGTTACGTTTCTACACGTAACATTTCTATCATCAGACCCGTATTGGTTTTATGAAAATACAACTTTACTTGCCAACTTTCCAAAAATACTCCAATCCTTTAGATCCTGATGGTTAAATGCCTTGTTGATAATGAAATGTAAGAAGTTTACACGAGCTCTTTTAGATTAGAGCGTGGACGTGCAAGTATTGCCAACTGCTCTACTTTTTTAAAGTAAATTAAATTTTTATAGGGCACATTTACAGTCTAAAATGCGACCGCTAACCAGAAATTCACCCTTCGGTACAAATTGTACGCTAATATAATATTAGAGTCTGATCATATCTGGGATCATAATATAACATTATTAATTATGATTTGATTAAATTTATATTCTCTTTAAGAATGTTTTATTATTTTCAGTCTACCGTCTAAACCATTTCTAGCTTTAATTCAGAAAGCATCAATTGCAAATCAGATTAACTAGTACTTCGAGAGACCGTTAGGGGGGGGGGGTTAGGGTCTAGGAGGTAAAAAAAATCGATTGTTGTTTATATCATAATAGGCCAGTCATTGGGGACTTAAAAAATGAAAAGTTAGACAAAAATTGCAAAAGTTTTTATATTTTGGGACAACATTGTGACAGGTCAAAAAATCATTAATCAGATTTTTGCACCCTTTTTTGTTCCCCGGAACATTGTTAAAAGAAGAGTGTAAATTTGCAATAACTCTATGAAAAAAATTCCGAAATTTATGCAAATCTTGGAGAACAGTTTAATAATTATTAGTAGAGATGAGATTTTTAGGTTTTTACCTTTTTTTTATTTTAGCTCCTATTTAGATGTTATTAGTACCAAAATTCGTTTCATGGAATACTACATAATTTGTTATTTGTTTTTGCCTTTTTTACCTTTTTTGCTATTTTTTAATTTTTTCGACCTTTTTTGGACTTTTTGGACAATTTTCTTTAATTACTAGTGAATTTATTGAAAAAATGTTATTCTGGACTATAATTTTACTAAAAATATTTTATTATATTTAATTTTTCTCTATTAATTTTTTTATTTGAAAAAAAAAATTTATTTTTATTTAAAAAAATATAATTATTTAATAAATTAAGGCCATTAAAATTTTAATATCTAATTGGTGAGTTTCGAAACTATAAAATACCAACCTAAAATAGCTTTTTAGTGCCTTTTTAGGTACCTTTTTTTGACTTTATACGACCTAAAATAGCATTTTTTAGGACCTTTTTAGGTACCTTTTTTTGAATTTTAACGACCTAAAAATCTCATCTCTAATTATTAGACATCTTCTATAAAGTTTGCAACCTGCTATGATGACCGGAACATTGTAAATAGTTGTGAATATTAATTTGCATACAGGGTTGTATTAAGGAATTATTTGCATGACTTTTGCAATATTTTCGACAGGATACACCAAAAAAAATTAATCAGCTACTGTTTGCCATGTTTCGGACATTGCAGCAGGGTGCAAACTTTATTGAAGATATGTTTTAATTATTAAAATGTTCTTCAAGGTTTGCATAATTTTCTGAATTTCGGTTTTTTTAATTTAACAATGTTCCGGGGGGCAGAAAAGGGTGCAAATTCGGATTTATTATTTTTTTACCTCCTTCAATGTTGTCTCAAAATTTGAAAACTTTTGCAATTTTCATACCTTTTTTGCTACAATGACTGGCCTATAAAATGAATGTACAACTTCACAAGAATATTGTGTGAAAATTTCGTCAATCGAAGCAAAACTAAGAAAGGTTTGGCATTACATTGCTTTTATGCAAAAAAGATTTATGCAGGTAGGTAGATCTTGATAATTATTATACCTGTTAATTAAAAGCGTTTTTTCTCGAAACAACATTTTCAAAGCCGGTGCACACTGTAACTTAAAATCTACTGCACCGATCATTCTGAAATTTGGCACACTATTTTTATAGATAATTTGCAAGGTAGCAACATCAAGTTCTTTTTTTTTTTTTTAATTATTATTATTTATTTTACAATAACAAGTGGCTAATTTTTACTCGAAAATCGGTATTTTCACTTTATAGTGACACAAAAAATTGAAAAAGAAAAAAAAAAGAAAAAACTCAATGTCACTACCTAGAGAAACTCATTAGCTAATGAAAAATCTTTGTTTTTTTGATTTCAGGTAATCTAGTGTCGAGTTATGCTGTGCACCGCAAAACAACTTTTTTTCGAGATGCCTGCGAAGATTTGCTACCATCAGCGTAATTCTTAATATTTTTTGTTAAAAATTTTTCTCAATATTCTTCAGATGTTACTTTATCATGTACCAATTATGTAAATAAACAAACATTAACCGTATTTTTTAAATTGTTAAAAAAACCGCTTTTTTTACCTCCCAGACCCTAAACCCCCCTTAAAAGTTCAGCTTTTACCCGTCTGGTTAGCATTGCAACGTTGCTCGGTATTCGGCCTCTCACAGCTATCTACCTATCATCTATGTAGATGGGTGGCTGTGAGGTCGGAAGCATTCGCTAATCTGAACTGCAATTGACGCTTTCTGAAATAAAGCTACAAATTGTGTAATTACGACTAAAGAAGCTCATCGTGCTTCCACATATGTACAATACATACACTGAGCTAGAAAGTCTGGAACAAAGTCATTCAAAATTCCGTTTGAGTTACGCGATCATAAGGACGTGCGGAGCTCGACTGCGAAAATTTTGGATGTCCCATCCAAGTGCGGACAATATTGGAGTTTTCAATTTGTGATTTAATTAATAAGCGAAGAGTTGATTAATTAGTTTTATGTTATTTAATGGAATCTAAGATTGCATCAGAAATTTGATAGTAGTAGTGCAGCGAAACATTTAACGATAGCGATTTTTGGTGAAACGTATGAGAAAATTTTACATGGAGATTGAGTGTAAATCGAATGAAATTAATGTTAGTAACATTGGCGCAACTAGGGTCAAAAGTTTGGGGGGGCTAAAAAAAATTTTCAAACAATTTCTTTAACGGTGGGATAAAAATAACGAAAAATTGGGATATTTTTTGGGGGGGCTAACTTGAATTTTGGGGGGGCTTAGCTCCCCCGAGTTGCGCCTATGGTTAGTAATCCTGGTTTTAGGTTTCTTTTATTGTGGAAAAGTAAATGTATGATTTATCATTAGTACTTGATTATGTCTACTTATTTTGTTTGTTGTTTATAAATTGTGAATCAATTTTAAAAGCGAGATTTAAAACTTATTCCCATATAATTTTGTGTTGTTGAAGTTCATGCCAAAAATTCTGTTAAGTAAAATTTAGGAACAAATTATATAGAATTATTTTAACTGTGTGTAAATAAATTCTCAAGTCAGTTAAAAAGTACGAATTTTTATTTATGTTGCTAGAAACCTGTAGTGAAATAACGCATTGCTACGCTAAAATCTGCAAAGGACATATTACATCCTAATAAGTAAGCCAGATGAATTCAGGTCCTTTAAGAAGATTTGGTAATCAAATCAGGCGCTACCGGAGAAACCAGTTTCCACATGTCTTGAAGAAAGCCAGGGGGTTAAACTAAGGGTTGAAGGGTGACAGCTATAAAAAATATAAAACTGACGATCCTTTGTCTCCTGGAGAGTTGTTCGATACGCCCAAAAAAATAGGAGCACCTCAAAACTCAGGACTTTTTGGGAAAGTATAATAATATATAGGGAACGATTCAGGGTGCGAACTCAAACTTGGGGCCGAGTTTTGGCTTTTTAGAATTTTTCCGAATAAATTTCGGCCAGTAAATAATAAAATAAAATAAAAAAGCTAATAAAATTTTAAAAATTTTAATATAAAACAATATATTTAAAAATATGCATCATTATGTAATAAAGGCACATATTGTATCACTTACAAATACGTTACAAGACAACAAGACATATTGTCAAATTTACACAATAGTATTGATTTTATACACTTATAAGTGTACCAAGCTATACTAAATTTAGGTACAACTTTAAGGCCATGGTTGCCATCTATAATAGTAAGATTGTGGTAGAATATTGTTGAATCGACTACCATTGGTGGATGTTGTGCATTTCCTTCTATGACAGATGGCGTTCATAGCCTTAAAAGTTCCCACAAGTTATAGCCAAACTTTGTATTTAAAGACAATAATAATAATATTTTAACGTTGGTCTTTAATTAGAAGTAAACTAATACTAAGAGAGCGTCATGAGATTTAATTCGATTTTTTTCGATGTCCTAAAAACTTAATACCACACATTGAGATCTTAATATACTATGCTACATTATGCAAATATTAAATTACTATGAGCAACTTTGTATACTGCAATATAAAAATACAATTTTATAGCTTATCGAGATTTTTTTTAATTTTTATTGATGACAAAATTCAACTATTAAAATGAGATGATTCAATACATCTTAACGATGTAATATAAATCTATATATTAAAAAATAGTTTGTGGAAAAATTCACTATGCCTATATTACACTATTGATATTATTGTACTAGAAAAATATCTGAAAAATCTTTTTGTGTTTAAAATATTTAACATTCAGAATTGAACTACTTTTGTACTAATTGTTGTAAAATTGTTGATTTTAAAACGTACATATTACAGCTACAGGTGGCCCTTACCAAATAAAAGATTGTTTAATTTGAAATATTGATAAATTTTGTACAGCCTCATCATTTGACAATAAAAAAAACGCTTCTCATAAGTTTAAAGTTCTTGTAATTAAAATGTAGAGTGAAATAACATTATGGTAAATTTGTATTTTTAAAATAGGCGGAAATTGAATAGTTTACCCTAAAGGAACTGATAAGAGCCACCCAACTTAAAAGTATTTTTCGTATAAAATTATTTTGTACGTTTCTACCACTTATAATTTATATAACAAATTATTTACAATTTAACAATACTCAGTAAAGCATTGCTAAAACTTAAGTATTTCAGGGGCTTTTTAAAAGAGAATCCAAGTAAAAAAAAGTTACTCTTCATTTTTATAGGCACTTACAGTATAAATAGATAAAAAAATTTCTGTTTAAGCATTAACAGAAATATTAACAGGAACATTGACTGGAATATTGATGGGTTCTTCACTAAAATAATCGTGACTTAATGCCTCCATAGCATTAATTCGTTTGTAAGCATTGAAAATCAACATTTTCTGAAATTGAATTATTATTATTATAAACTTTTAACTTTTTAATTTTAAACTTACCTTTAATAAATCGTAGGAATTATCTGTTAAATTGGGTATCAAAGTAAGGAGATCTATTTTTCTCTTAACTTCAAATGAACTATATTTTATTGGAACACTGTCTTCGGGCCATTCTTCTTCTCTAGGTTTACCCATGATTCTAAAATATTTGGTTACAAAATGAGAATAGTACTTTTTTAATCAAAAACTCACTGAAAAATTTTGTTCAGTTGATCACTTTCTGATGTGCCATTGAATAGAGGTTTCAACATGAATAATTCTGCCATAATACATCCAATTGACCAAATATCAACTGGAGTTGCATAAGATTGGCCTAAAAGAACTTCAGGGGATCTGTACCATAAGGTCACAACCTAAAATAAAAAGATGTAAGTTGTACAATATAATTCGGTTTTTAGGACGTTATCTAATCTTTTTGCTTGTGGTAAATGGTAAATGTGGTAAAAGGTAGAGGACGTAAATCTAGCACAGATTCAGCAAAGCTAACAAAACATTGGACACTTTGCCAATAACTGACAATAACATGATTTTGTTTTCAAAAGTTATAGGGCAACAATTAGGATGAAACTAAGAGTAAATACAAATAAAATCTTTTTTAGGAAATTTGAAGAATGACCAATTAGGAAGTTACTGCAGATTATCTCAATTAGTCCACTAATTTAATTTGTAAGTTCTTGAGTAGCAAACTCCGAATGGTATATTGCATCAAAAACAATAAAAACTGCCCTGAACTTCAAGAGGGCCAAAAAAGGTGAAATTTTTCACAAATCATTCTTATTTCACCACTTTGGCAATTGTAAGAAAACTAAATATTTTCATAAAACCTTACCACTGATGTAAGTCTCATTTCAAAATCGTATGTTTTTGCTAAACCAAAATCCGCAAGTTTAATGCTGCCGTTTTGTGTAACTAAAATATTTTGTGGTTTTAAATCTCTATGTACAATACGATGACTATGTAAAAAGTCCACGCCTTTTAAAATTTGTCTTGTGAAGTTCTAAAAGAGAGAATTGTAAAATTGTAATTAAATCCAATATTTTGACTTACTCTTATTTTATCATTATTTAACATGGAGTTTTTGGAACTTGCGCACTTTTCAATAAACGATCCCAAGTCTTGATCAACGTGTTCAAAAACCAAAAACATAACCAATTCACTTTCCATTCTTTGACCATGACAAATATCCAATAATCGTACAATATTGGGGTGGTCATGAGAATCTAGCTGCTTTAATAACGCAACTTCTCGTAGAGTACTCATGGGTATTCCATCTTCAGTCAAAGCAACTCTCACCTTTTTTAAAGCAACATAAGTACCAGTTTTTCTATTTCTTGCTTTATAAACCATACCATAGGCTCCTTACAATTTAAAAAAATAGTACAGTTTGGAACCAGTTTAATTTAAAAAACTTACCAACTCCAATAATATTTAAATCTTCGTAAACGGTACTACCAGTATTTGAATCATCTTCCATTTTTTCAGTTTTATCACCGCTTTCCATTTTCTCCATTTCCTATCTAATTCAGTGTCTAGAGAATCTTATACAAACAGTTGCTGTTCTGTTGAACGTTTAAGCTCTGCAAACAAAAATTCCAATTAGAAAAATAAATATTTGCCTTGTTTTAATAATACGACATAATTAAGCAGTTCTATAATATACTAATTTATGTTATGGTATTTATTCAAGTGTTATTAAAACTTCCTTTATCTTTCATATTTTTATAACATTCTAGAGCTTCAAAAACAAAGTTGAACGTAGAATCAATTTTCATTGCATTAATAAATCCATATCTATAATGAAAGGTAATACTAACAAATCAATTTCTCGTATTTTGATTCCAAATTTTAAACAAAAACTTTTCCTATTCGGAACATTCAAAACGTGAGAATGGAATTCAAAACGAGAGTAATTTCTAAATGAGTGCTCACAACTTAAAAAAGTGACTAACCCTTCCTTACAATTTAACACATTCAATTCTGTGAAATAATATCTAAATTCAAAAAATATGAATGCTATATTTAGTTCACAAACAGGAAGCGTGATTTTATGAGTTAATCATAAATTAATTAAAATTGGATTTTACAAACAAGGCAACTGCGGAAATCCTGCAGGTTTTGCACCTTACAATGAAATGAAGTGGAATAAGCAATTGCAAAAATAAATTAAACCGAACATAAATATTAAAGACGTTTAATAGCGGACAATCAACTACATCTCAACTACCGGACATAATTGCGTAATTATAATAAAAATTATTGTGAGGAGCACTTTAAACAGTACCTTGAATCTTCCATAAAAAATTCATTCCACAACAATTCATTTTATTCGTAACCAATAGTTTTTACTAAAATACCGTTCCTTTTTTATTTTGTGTGTTTTCAGATATGCATGAAGAAATACTAACCAGATTTAAACTCAAGTATGAAGTTTGCTAAAAAAGATAAGATAAACTTTTAATACCCTACCGGTTAGTAGTATGCAAATAAGAATTTTTAGGTATTAAAAATAACTACACAATTTTTTAAGGTGTGAATATAAAAAGATTGAGAATAGTAACAATATCAGTACCCTGTAAAAGTTTTATACAATCGTCTCAAAAATCCCATTCGAATTTCGAATCTCTGGAGCTTACTCAAAACTAAAGCAACTCTTTCAACACTTGCTAGAATTGTTTCTTCCGTTGGAAACGATAGAGGGAATACTTCACTAATATCAAAGTTAGATTAATCATAAACTAATAAATTTCTGTCTATAGAAAATTTTACGGTGCGTAAATTTAACGATGTGCTTATTTATCTATTTTTCAAAAGAGGCAGTACAAATATTTGTCGTGCAATTCAAGTTTACTATTCAGTAGAAAATTACCAGATTTTATGAATATTCGAGAACTTTACGCACTAATATCACAGATTTGTGACAAATTTAGTGCAAACAAGTCAAGTACCGATATTGGCCCATAAATTTTAAGTTTGGTAAAAATCATTACAATGTCATTGTGTGCATGAGTAATGCAACAAATTCTGGAATATTAAGAATCTCATTGAGGTGAAAATCGTCTATTCACGTGGTTTAGAATCCACGTTAAGCTGTTGTCGTCACATTTTCCAACACGCAACGGAGAGTCTTGTTAATTAATTTTGGGTTTTAAACTTAATAAATAAATTTTTATCTTTTTGATGCAACTGGGACTGGAGCATCTGAACATTTACAGTTCCCATTTGATCCGATAAAGGATTAGATCCGCTACTGCTCCTGGTGTTATTAATTTCTTGACGTCAGAGTTCGTCTTCGGCGACTTCGATTCAATCAAACTAGTAGATCTGTACGTAACTATCTGTAAGTCAGGACACGCAATGCGTAATACGATTTTTGTGTAGTGCCCAAAATTTCTATTTATTTTTTCTCTTAAATGAGTTTCGCCAAAGAAAATCATGGTAGTAAATTACGAATTTTCGTGCTAAATATTTTTTAATGCGTATATCCCATTATCAATTTTATGATTATTAGTTCTGTTTTTCCTATAAATTGTAGGTTGAAAATTGTAAATTATGTTTGGTATTCGATAAATAATTAAATTTAGTTGAACCGCAAAATTAAATAGGTTTTTTCGGAAAAAGCTCATCATAGGTGATTAATAACTTCACAATTTGTTTTTCAAATATGGTTGAACTGAATCACACAAAATATACTTCATATTATACAGTATTATTATCAACATAAATTAAAAATATGAATAAATTATTTATACGTAATTAAAGTACTGATGCCAATATGGTATTGTAATATTATGCTGAACAGGAAATGCTACAACGAACGGTAAGAAATAAGATAAAATCGATAAAATTATAATATACTAATATGTAATATGAATATGTATAGACAATTTAACAAAAAATTACAAGACTTTTACTTTTGAATTGTTATTTTGGACATTGATTATCTTCTACGGCGAAACTGTTGAAGACGAATACAATAAAACCTGCATAATCCGATATCTTGCTTACCACGAAAATTTTTCATCGTGGTTTACATTTGGACAGATGGTGGCCTTTTTTGGACATTTTGCAACAAAATCTAAACTTTTAATCTTAACCACATTTTAAGCCAATTCTTAGTAATCTTTTAGGCCGGAAAAGGATTACAACTCTGCCTCATCGTGTTCTTCACACACTGCAATGATTACTTCTGTAGATTGAAGAAAATCAGATTGTAAGTTAACTGGAGGATACTAGCTGATGAGCCTTTTTCAATTCAAACTTTTGAGGCTCAAAAATTCACAACATTGTAGATTGACCGTTTTATTTATGCATCATAATATGTCCAAAAGAGGTAAGAGCAGTATTAAACTAGAACAAATTCTGGGTAAATATAAAAAAATTGTTCTACCCTTTATCCTTTCAAAGATATAGCAGCCCTTCATAATATAATCCTAACTATTTTCGATTTTGCCCTAAAAACGTAGTTCTTAGCTTTCGATGTAGACTATTTTCTTTTTCATCTGAAGTAAAAGTGGTCTACCAGGTGAGCTAAAGTGGACCCATTTCCCTGTTAACTTTAAAAAGGCTTTAGCTGTAAGCGTTCAAAATTGATCATAATTTTTGCAACTTTCAGAACTACCACAGAAAAAGTGAGTGAAAACAGATTTTCAAAAAAGCGAAGAAAATATAGTAACTTTTAAAGTGTAATTTTTTTTAAATGGACAAAAATTCTAAAAAATAAAAAAATATTTTCTTTCTTTGCTAACTAAAATGCTAATTTTTTTAATCATTTAGAAAAAATTGAAAAAATTTCTTTAGACATTTCTTTACCCTATGTATGTGCAGCTGGGCACAAAATAATTATTTGAAAATATTAGTTATATTAGATAATATTTTATAATATTATTAATATTTTTAAATACAATTTTCTTTGAAAACCTGAAATAGTCATGACCCCCCCTCGGGTCATGGCTGCAGGAAGATTGGCTATAATTATTTATTGGTTTATTTTAACGGTTATTAACTTATTATCAATCTTGGGCTGAATATAATCAGAAAGTAAAGCCGAAAAGTACAATAATTGATAGTAAAAATATTCACAAATAAAATAATGTAGCTTTTTCAATGAGACTTTCAATTATTGATTTAATTATTAATAAAAAATGAAAAAATATAATTTTTTATCTCCCCATCCCTTACTTTTCATTGTCAATTATAATGTCTATTAAACTCTAATAATAATGTAAACATAAGTTTCAAATTATTTATTTATATCTGCAGGCTGAATAGTGTAAATGTGGGGCTCTCAGCTACGACTCTAGGTCTAGGTTAAGGCTTGACAGTTTTTAATTTCACCTAAAGGTGCTTTTTTTCTATTAAATGACGTATGATTAATTATTCTATAACTTTCTACTATAGCTGTTTTATATTATATTAACCTAAATAAAATCGTTTTGTTAAACAAAAATTGGTATCTGGGGTATCTGCAAAACTACGCTGCTAGAATGATATTTGTCTGTAAATTTTTATGTAGAATTTTATTTACTTTAAATTTTAACTTTTTTTACCATTCGATTCATCTACAACGCATAAATTTCGAATAAGTACCTATAACTAAAAAACTAAAAAAAAAACGACACACCCTTCAAAAAGGGGTAAAAATAATCAACTTCAGGAACTCATCACAGCGGGCTAGGGCCTCATTGAGTCTATTAGAAGGTTGTTCTTCATGAGAATTTACTAATAAGAATTGAGTTTAGTTTACATTATCTGTAGATCACCTTTACATCTGATTAAAAAAAATATATTACATCGAAAATTAAAAACTACGCTGTTTTGGGCAAAATTCAAAGAAAATAAGGGTTCTATGAAATATATCGAAAACTGCAGGGGCTAGGAATTAAAATTAATTTAAATTAAGGTTTGAGTACGATAACCTGGCACCAAAGATATTACATTTAGTTATTTAAAAAAAACTAGACTTGATCTGGTAAATAACTTTATAATTAAGTGTTTAAGGTGAGGATGTACAATAAATTAGGAAATAATCGATTGTAAAGTTTCTATTTTTCACGTAAGAACAGCATGGTTGTCGTATTATGTTGACGCTACGTGCGCTCGACGGAAATACTTGGAGCAAGGCTTATTAGGGGCGGGGCCATCTCAGTTAAGAGTACTTGTGCAACTGATAACACCAAACTAAAAACTATATTTGAAATTGCATTTCAAATGTCTCTTTCCTCCGTTTCTTTATATAACTAAAAAACTGTGAGTTCTATCAAAAAATAGTTTATGTACTTTAAATTTAAACTATTATAAAATTTCCTACAAAAAAGAATTAAACCATTTTTCTGTAATCATTTCTATTTGTAGTGATATATAATTTTTATAGAGGCGGTCGGAGCATAGCGTTCACGCGAGTTGACTATGAACGCTAATCACCCGGTTCGAATCCGAGTGAAGTAAGAACTTTATTCTGACCGTCTCTTCCCTCGGAAGGCAATGGCAAACCACCGGGGTGTAATCTGCCATGAACGCCTTTAACAAGCATAGTTAAAGGTCACGACGCTTCTGTCAAGAAGCAATACGACGGAGAATATAATTTTTTTACAAAGTGCTCTAACACATCTGTGTGGTTGTTGTCAAAGCAAGCATGTCTTGCACGTATTCGCACATTTCGCATACTGAAAGTGGCCACTTGCATGGAAGAAAGGGATCATTTACTGAGGACAGAGCAAGTGGCCATTTCAATCACCACAACGCTCTGCAACTATGAACTTCTTCATAGCAAAATCATATTAACATGTTGCACCCACAAAGCAGCAATGGGCCCATTATCCTTGACACAATCAAGCTCATTTCGTAATTTGCTTTGAAGTAAAGTCAAGCGAGTATTCTCTTTATGTCGCACAATATGTTGATGATCACCTCTTGTTCTTGTGATGAAACACCGGCACGATCCAAAATGATTCTAAGGATTAGGCCTCTTAATCGAGCCCTTTGTACTACCTCCGGGTTTCAGCTTCACTCCGATCCTGTCACTCCTCAAGCCATCCCAGCTGTAGAATGAACTGCAGAATCTTGGCAGGCAGTGTCACTGATTCTGGCCATGTCGATATTGGGCCAAATATAAGCAGCTTGTACTAGGAAATAAATACCCTATAACTGCTCTGCTATAATCCTCAGCCCACTTCCTGTCATATAGGACCTTTATTATACCTTTATATCCATAGAGGACATAAGCATAATAAAATCCTCCCAACCTTATCTTATGACTGTTGTTTTAAACAGAGGACCATGCGATAATCAGCATACTATTTCTCAAGCCTAGATGCTTGATGCTGATCGAATGTCAAGAAACAAGTTTTGGAACCTTATTGATGACTATCTGTGGCTACTTGTTTCAGAACAGTGAGCACTGGTGTCACTGAGAATTTACCGATTCACAAACCAATTATTGCATGAAACAATTCCACTCTGGAATAATTGGAACTTATGGGATGTTCAGCAGTGAGTAAATCCATTTACTTGACATCCATAATATGTGAAAGGCTGGTTGCAAATATATCAGATGGAATTGGATGTTGCACATTCTAGTCCTGATTTGACACACTATCCTTGCAACGAATTTCATCACTTATTTACCGAAGTGTCCTCATATGACAGTGTTGTACGAGCATGCAGTATTTTATATTCTATTATGTTTTCTGTGTTCTACAAAAATAATAATGAGTATTATGTGTACTTATATTTTTCTAAGAACTTGTTTTGCTTGACATCATACCATTTTAATTACCATCTGCTCTCTTTTTTGTTTTAAATAAAACCAATATGACAAAGGTTTTAAGAACTATGTCGTTTTTCATCCTTTTATTTCCTGAAGTATTAATTCTACACAAAAATTGTTTAAATCTTTTTTGTAGGAAGTTGTATGTATTTAATTAAATTTTGTACATAAAGTATTTTCTGCTAGAGAGCACAGTTTTGGAGATATTTAGGGCAAAAGAGACATTTCAACGCTTCCCAACAATCATCAGATACTTTTGGTATGTTGTTCAGGAAACTCACCCCCACAACTCTGCCAAATTTCAAAATTACACCAGTTTTTTTCTAATTTACCTTAAATTTGAAAATATTACACTTTGGTCTACTCCAAATACTGTAACTTGAAAAATACTTAGAATATTTATAGAATCTTTCGGAATTATAATTTAAGATGTATTGTCGTGCTCTTTAACATTCAAAAGTGCTAATAACCTAGCCAAGTCGATGCACGTTAAATGTAATTATAGATAAAAAAAATTTATTTAACGGTGTTTTGCTATTTATTTAGGGATAATTTTATTTGATTTCGGCATTATCTATAGCTGGTATGGCCTAACTTTTAAGTTCTGAGGACGACTCATATCGGTAGAATTAATTATAACGGTCGACTGCATCGCTAATTTTGGAGAAACCGGTAGAAAATGAGATAACTTTAAAGTAAATTTATTTATAGTTTCTTTGTAAATAGTTTTTATACTATAAATGGCTTGATCTGTACTCTATAGAAACTGGTGCGGTCCTTAAAGGGTTAATCGCTTCTGATGTTCCCTTATTTAGGTTTCTAAATATTATCAGTAATAGCAAATATTAAATTAACACCCAGTAGGTATACGCTTGATATTAAGTAGATTTTGTTCACTAACAAAGCATGGGGATTTCCCCAAAGCAGTTAAAAATTTTAAATGTTTTACTCATACTTGATAGCAGTGGTTATTGATCTCTAATTATTTTGATTAAGATTTTAAAATAGCTTATGCTAGTAATAAACAAATCTAGCGACTAACTCGTGTGAAAAATGTTAAATTGACTTTGCCTTCGTTTCTTGATTAGCAATGATTAACAGTGAGAGAGGTTGGGCATCGAACTTAACATTGACAGTGACCGTGTGTGCAATGGAAATATTATTTAGTAGTATTTCGTTAGAAAAATACAAGGACATTAAAAATCACTTTAAAACCCCGGTGATTTAAAAATTAAATGGTAAGAAGTAGGAGTATTCCCACGTTACGTTTCAGCGATTACAGCACCAAGATGTATATTTGGTCAATGACTTCCCATATTAATGTTCACTTTGAATGTTCACTGTTAGATCAATTCTAAATATGTTGTTATCGATACGAACTTAAGTAGCATTCCTTGATAATGCAATTTTAGCTTTATTTACACATACAAGGAATAATTTCAAGTAATGACAACTTGTATACCTATATAGGCATTTTCTAGACATATATCGACCTTGAAAAATTCGTCTACCTCAATGAACATTTATATAATTAACATCTTATAAACATTTCGTTAAAAGGCAACTTTTAAGTGAAACGATTCAAGCATAAAAAGCGAAAATCAGTATCGTCCTTTTAAATAGCAATTTAAATTTGCATGAACTTGGTAATTAGAGAACACCGCAAAATATCTAATCAAAAACCAAAACAATTAAACCACCAATTAAAAGAAACTTTGTTGTTATGAAAGAACTCACCACTAAAATAATTTTAAAAACACGCTTTCACTACGTTTAAAATTGTTTAAACTTCACATAAAAAAGTAAATAATAACCCCACAATTTAGACAGTTATAACAGGCTACTTTTCCCCTTCTGTACGTTACAACAGCGTGGTTGAAGAATGAGAAACAAACCATTCAACAGCTGGTCGAACATGCGTATCTTTGAATTTGTATTTTACACAGAACCGGACTTGAAATATTTCAAGCTTGTGCTCCTAAATACAATTTTTAATCGATGTACCTAATGGTTTTCTACTTAATTTAGAAAACCTTCAATTTTTCTGTTTTTAACTGCATAAATATTTTATATAATTCTGAAAGGGTTTTTGAAATTTGCGTAATGTATTTTATGTAATTTTTATTACTAATATAATATAATTAAATAATTTTCCATTGAAAGCACATTTTATGCCATTTCCAAGGTAGGTGTAATTTTGTAAAATAGCGTCCTTGAAAATAAAATAGAAAAAGTGACTAAAAGAATTTTTCTAGCGTGAATTTTTAAAATCCACAATAATTTTTTGCAATCAGTTATTTTATGTACATATATAAATTACCCGGTGTTATTGAAATGTTATTAAAATTAAAATAACAATAATTACTTTAAATAATAATATTTTTAGATCGTGACTGAGAATGGCTGTCTGAAATTTTCGTTATTATTTGCTTTTACTACTTTATTATAAACAGTATTAATGTATTATATCATAAAATTATTGAAGTTACCGCACAACCGCACATCGTTTGTCTACTTTGTATATACCCACCAATCAAATATAAATTATAATACAAAAACCCATTTGTATACTTTAAATTAGGCATTTGTACTTACTATGTTCACTCGCCACTGCCTGGTAGTTTGGTGTGACCGTTGTTGTACTGTGGAGCGGGTTTCAATATCCAATAATTTTTTATTTGTCTTTGATGAACAACGATACTGTGGTTTTAAATGAGTTTTTATCGTTGTTATCAGAATCTATATTGTATGAGATGAAAAATTTGTATGTAAACCATTTGGTTAAATGTGACATTGAATTATAAAATTCACAACTAATTATTTATTTATTACAGTTGATTTATCGTATGGTGATCTACAATATTATTAGTAATGCAAACATTTAGAAATAATATTAACCTTCTTATTGTTAACCCATATAAACCTACCGTCCTTTAAGGACGGCAGAAATAGATTCTCGCCAAATAATATAAATACAATTATTAAGGTTATAACTTATTGGTACTTGGAAGTATTGCGTATATATTTAGTAACATTTATTAGTTCGTTAAAATGCTTAAACTTTATTATACTTTTTTACGTTTTGTGATGAGATGTTCGTCAACTCATGACTTCACACGAGGTCACATGTAGTAATTTATTACAGTTGCTATTAGTAATTTTGATTAGATTATATCAAATTTAGATACCAAAAGTCCAATAAACGTATTTTATGCAAAAATTTGAAATTATTTATCCAAATTTTGAAATTGTTTGAAAAAAAGAAATGATTTTCTTCTAAATGGATACCATATTGCGGCCATTTGCAACATTTTCAGATTATTTTAAATATTTTTCTGAGATTCAGCTTAATAAACTGAAATTTTTATTAAACGTTCTACTGCCAAGTCAGAAATAGGTAGGTACACATTTAGTCCAGTCAAAACAAACAAAAATCTAAACTTTGTAAAAATTTGCATATCTCTTAAACGGTAAGTGTTATCGCAAAAGTAATTATTACCAAATTTGTAGATTGTGCAATTCTTTACAAAAAAGGTTTCTATACTTTTTTCCAAGGAAATATCATTCATGAGATATCGCGATTTCTACGTGTATACCTGCACCGGTACATTTAAAGGTTCGCTAGCAAAGACCTCATCTTCTTTTCAATACCAAAGCCCTCATCCCTCATGAGTAGAGGTAAATTTTTTGTTAGTGGTTGGCACGTGACTTGGGCTTGCGCGGCAAATGTGGCGGGATACACCCGTTACACCTAATTCCACCAATTGACACAAACAGAGAACCGAAATAACGAATATACGTTTCTGCACATTAGCCACTCCCAACCGCTAAAGAAAAAATTCAGTCTACTTATAACTTTTTGTTTTCAGTTCTTTGAATTATTTTCTATTCTATTATATGTCATTTTATGAGCTCAATTAATATTGCATTGATTTAAGATAGCATTTTCATTTAAAATCTACATTAAAATAATTTTTACCAAAAATACTCTTGTGTGACTCATCCCAAATTCAATTTTGGTGGCCATCCTATATAATATAGAATCAAAGTCAGTATTCCCGACAATATTTCCAAATAATTTTTTAAGTATCTTGACATTAAGGCGGAGAAAAAAAATTAAATTGCTAAAAATGTAAAAAAAACAACAAAATTTTCGTTCAATTTTCAAAAAATTTCAAATTGGCCACTCTGAAACTTCAAAGTATATTAAATTAAGGGATATTATTCTTTATACTACAGAAGAAAAACCAGATAAGGTTCTCTGCGACAAAGGCTTTTACAGACGTTCAAATTTTTCTCTACTATCAGAGAAATCTCTTGGCGGCAAACATGGTGGAGGGAAAACTTGTGACTTTCAACAAGAAAAAATAAATATTTTACACTCTAAACTCTAAATATTAGTAATAAATTGTATTGATAGTTTCGTTGTGGATTTTAATTTGATTAATTTGGTAGTTGCAGAAAAAACTAAACCTGCTTGAATGAAAAAGAAACAAAAAATTTTTTTTTTTTTAATTTTTAAATTTAGAATAAAACTTACGTACTAAATGGTTAAAAATACTTGGTAATATTATATGATAATTTAGAGGTATATCAGTTACTCCGTACCGGTGGCGTTGCCATTGTTAATATCATTGTCGTCATCTTCGTCGTTGTCTGCCGTCAGTGTTTGTCGGAATATAGGTAAATTTTGATATGTCAGTTTGTGCTTAATTCTAAAAGGAGCGTTGTCTCGTCGAATGTTAGTTAAGTTTCTTGTTAGTTTGCTTTTCGAAATTTGGGTCTCGTAAAATTTTGTACATGATCTTGAAAGTATTCGACGTCGCACAGTGGTTTATTATCCCAAAAACCTGGCCATAATATGAAGGCGTTCTTCAATTTGAATGAAATTTGGTATACTAAGGTTTTAGAGGTCGCTGATTACGAATAAAAAGTCGAAATTACAAAAAACAAAATGGCGGATCCAATATGGCGGACGTATGTATTTAAAAATTATCAGATATAGCCAAAATTTGGTAACTGGGTGTTTTTGAGGTCGCTGATAACGAATTCAAGATCATAGTGACAAATAACAAAATGGCGGATCCAATATGGCGGACATATGTATTTAAATATTATCAAATATAGCTTAAATTTGGTGATCCAGAAATTAAAAAAGAAAATCGGAATAAAATCATTTCTGTAAAATCTCAAATACCAAAATTAAACCAAAATTAAATAAGTATCAAGAAAATTTAAAATTTCACAAACAACAATTTGCCGAAATTTGAAAAATTAAGTGTAAAAACCGATAAACAATAATTTATTATACACCTTATAAAATCATGGGAAAATGCTTTGCGACAACATATTTTAAAAGGCAATAAAGTAATTTTTGCATTTTTCATAACAAGAAAATGCAAAAAAACCCGGAGGGGCAGCTAGAGGCACCTGGTTTTTGTTTATTTTAATAAACAACGGTTTGACTACAATGTACAATAAAATTTTTGGCGGAACTCTACAGATCTCATAACTTTTTTTCTAAATTTCTATACGTGTCTAATGCAATTTTTGCATTTTTCATCACAAAAACATGCAAAAAAACCGGAAGGGCAGCCATGGGTAGCTGGTTCTTGTTTATTTTATTAAACAACAGTATAGGCTACAATGTAGAATAAGATTTTTGGCGGAACTCTACGGAACTCATCAACTTTTCTCTAAATTTCTATAAGTAGTATCTCATATAATTTTAGATAAATTTTAACAAATTAAATGTATAATATCTTAATTTATATTGTCGTATTTTTTTTTTATAGTTTCTTCCTCCAGGACTTTTTCAATAATGTCGCCTGTGACATCTTCTTTTTCTTCCTTATTACTTTCTCTTATTTTATTTTCCTTTTTCTCAATCTCCTCTTTTAATCCAAGGACTTTATTACTGGCTACGCCTGTCTGGCACATTTCTTCCAAAATTATTTCTTCCTTTGTTTCTTTAACTTTTTCTAACTTTTTTAATTCTTCGAACATCTCTTTTATCTCTGCAAAGCGTTCGTTCATTTGCCTCATAAATTGATCCACCGTTAATCGTTTACTCGGTGCCATGTTGCTCAAATTATCTATATCTCAGGGTCAAATGTCGGTTCCGTCAGTGAGCATTTATCAAGTTAACTTTTCCAAAATTTTATCAAAACGATATGCTCACCAGATGCCCCACGTTTCTTGCGACAGATGACGTAAAATTGGGCCCACCGATAATTCCTAAAAACGGAATTATTCCAAAATAATAAATCTTCAGTCCGGGCTACCAATTTCGCCCCCAGCTGCTCAGCCAAAAAACTTTTCACTTCTAAAATAGAGATAAGCACCAACTACAAAATTAATCAACTTTATTTATAAAAAAAAATCTTTATCGCTTTAATATAACTCAAAATCGCAAAATATCAAAACCGCAACCACCCAACTCGGTGGTCGGTGCGCGAACTTCTTATCCTTCCGGCCCTCCGCCAGATTCGCCGAGACCCCTAGTGGCCGCGCGAAAACATTCAAAAATTTAAAATTTCATCATACAAGACCAATGCTCCTTCAATAATCAAATTTTCTGCTTCTTCATTCAAAAAAAAAAATACGACAATATATTATAAAAAACATATTTTAAATAAATGTTCATATTCTACGAACTTTCAACTAAACGATCCATTTTATAAAATTCAAATAGGTAACACGTGCAAATTTTGGTATGCTTCTAAACATAATGATATTTTATACTTGCGTGCATCCTAGTTGCTACTGGTTCGACAGTTACTTTGTGCTGGCTGTATAAAAGTAAATATAAACAATTCTTCCTACCTAACATCGTTTAATGACATTTCAATCTTTCCTCTACACAACCCAACAGTCAAAATTCCATAAATTGAAACTTTATTTCTGGACTTTTGGCCAGGTTTTTGCGATTTTAAACCACTGTGCGTCGGTTAGTTCATGTAGTCTCGTTATTCGCGTGTAACGGTCGCATCCTATTATAAGTCTTAAGTTTTTGTTTTGGAACACCTGTAGTGGCTTGAATGCCGTTTTGGAGACGTTACACCAAGTTACCGAAGCATATGTCAGTATAGGTCGTAGTAGTGTTTTGTAAAGTAGCAATTTGTTCTTGTTAGTCATCGTAAAATAGGAGAATTTTGTTTCCGTTTTGATAACGGATTAACATTTTGTTTACGTATTGTGGAGTACCTAACTTTGTTGATATTTACTTTTATTTTAAAATTGAATTTGTAGGTATAAAATTTGGTTACCCTTTATAAATAGTTTGTTTTGCTCAGGCCAGCTTGCTCATAAAATGTAATGATTGGTGAAATGTTATTTTCATCTTTAATCATAGAAAAGGATAGAAGAAAATCCTTTAATCTAATTGGGGCTTGCCGGCTTTCTACCGAAGCAAGGCAAGACCCCACTTCATTGTGAACGCCGCTTTAGATAATCACAAAACCCGACTACCACAGGATAACTTAGATTTAAACAATAGCAATAAGAGGCGGTCGGAGCACAGTGGTCACGCGAGTTGACTATGAACGCTAAATACTCAGTTCGAATCCAAGTAAAGTAAAAACTTTCTTCTGACCGTCTCCCCTCGGAAGGCAATGGCAAACCACCGAGTGTAATATGCCAAAAATAATCCTGATTCTAAAAATGATATTAAAGCAAATGAAAACTAGTCCAAAATTGATCTGTGGACTATGGGGAAGGCACCCCATTAACATCTTCCTGGTATAACCTTCTTGACATAGCCAGGAGGATCGCCAACATTCGGAGTCGGATAGGCACCCGAAGAAGAAAAATAAGAGATCATCCCACTATTTTTAATTTTCAATCAGGAATGAATTAAAATTTAAATATCAAATCACCGTTAAAATAGCACTATTCTGCATTAAAATCGTTTAAATTTCAAGTAAGTGCTATAAATGAAGCTTCGTTGCGACCTAAATTTATATGATTTAAAAAAACGCGCCTTCATTGGCGCAACTAGGGGGGGGGGCTCCGTAAAATATCCCAAAATTTATTAGTTTTTAATGGCGATATTATGAAGAATCGATTAATTTATACTAATTGCAATTTTTACTTTTAACAATATAGGTACTTAATATGTTAAATCACATGTTGAGTTATAAAAAACGACCTTTTAAAATAAGGGTTTTCGATTAAATTAAAAGGTAAGAATATAATTTATTAGTATACGCATTAAGCTACACGCCTTAAAATATGGATTACACTGGGTATTTCAAAATATCTAAAGGAATTATTTATTTTGCAACAATTTTATCAAACACAACCTCTTGGGGCAAGATGGCCTGGGTAAGTTGACGAGTTATAGTCAACATAACCTTCAATGGTTTACTTTAAATTTTTTTCTTAAAAATATTATACTCTGTGTCCCATATTAAAATAATTATTATTATTTTAGTTTAAGATGCCCCGAATACCGATTTGTTGCAACAGTTGCCAAAAATGGTGGCGCGAAGAATGTAGCAATTTTAATGGTAGGTATAGCGCAGTTTATATGCGATTTATGTTAATTAGTCATTTTACCCCAATATGTTCGTCATCTTACACTACCAATGGGGTAAAATGACTAATTTCCAACATTTTGTAAAATTGTAATTTTGATTATTATTCTTAATAAATATTTTATTTCGATTATATAATATTATGTATTATTTATATAGCATAAACATGCACCTTGATACTCCACGCAAAAAGTTTCCAAAAGAACTAATAGTTACGCTGATAAAGCAATTCTTGCTTAACCTATTCAACTTACCCCACTTTCCCTATATTATGGTAATTTTCCAAATAATGTAAAATTAATAAATTTTAATTTATCGAATATGCTATATTTGCAAAAAAAAAAGCTTTAGCTATTATGAGACTTCAGTTTAATGGGGAAAGAAACTTGAATTGATTAGCAAACGATGAGGTTAGCGTCGAGTTTGAATAAAATGATCTCATTCTTTATACAATTTGAAGTTCTCATTAAAGATTTCAATTAAAAATGTGTAAGTACATACAATTGGATTAGGCCAGGCTTGCGAGAAGCTTATTATTTTCCAAAAAAGTTTTCTGCCCTGGAATCACTAGCAAATTTCTTGCATATTTTTCACTAATTTTTAGACCCCCTTCAAAAAAAAGTGTTTGAAAACTTATTTCTAGCCACCCCCCAAACTTTTAGCCCTAGTTGCGCCTATTTCGAAATAGGTAAATAAAAAAAATGAAATTTTCCTATCATTTTGTCCTAGCAATGAAAGATGTCATTTATAATTAATTAAATTATTGTAAATTTGGATTACTGCGCCACCCATGAAGAAGTCTTAATGGGAGAAAAAAAGTTATGATTTAATAATTTAAAAAATTTTTTTTTTTTGAATAATTAAGTTTTTTAAATAAATAATAGTTATATTATAAATATTAGTAGTAGGTTTTTTATAAATTAAATAAATTTAAAAAAATTAATATAATATAAGTGCCGTGTAACACTGCGTGTAACTCGAGGGATAGCTGTAATTATTATTGATAATTTTATTTACAAAGAAACATTAGTTTTATTCCGTACATATTAAATTTAAATTTAAAATTAAATCTTATTTAGTCCTGTGGTTTTAAAAACTGTAAAAGCTATTTCCATTTGTAGGTAATGTAACTAAAAAACAATAACCTCAGATACCACTTTTATATCACAATGTTTATATTATGTTGAGCTTTGTACTTTCTTTTGTTCGTAATATTGAAATAAAAATTAATTTTTATGTTAGTAATTAGTAAAAATTTACAATATGAAATTTTGATCGCATTACCTATATTGTCCAATAATAATTTATTTAAAAAAGTCCTTTCTGATTGAGTTTATAATATCCATATAGGATTTCTGTATTATAGGGATATGATAGGAATCCAAAAGTCTTACACGAAAATTTTAAACAATCTTTTAATCATATTATTAATTATTTTATTATTAAGAAAAACTTTTTTGAATAAATTAAGTTTAGTACTGAAATAATTATAACAATTAAAAAAGTTCTCAATACTAAAGAATAGATATTCCAAAATGTTTAAAAATACAGTGAAGTCGTGGTAATATGAACATCCAATTGTGTGAACATCCAGAAAGGTAAATTCTAACTTGGAATGAAATATATAATCAAAAACGGCATTACACATTATGATATATTTTAATGGAGGTCGAATAATCCAAATTTGGAAGTAATGATTACTTTTTACTTTACCATACAACAAATATGAGTATACGTAGTATACCATAGAGTATGGGAAAGTTATAAAATCGCAAAAAAAAAGAAGTTGAGATATTGACGGATTTAGAGTCTTTGGGGTCCAACGAGTTGAAAGAGACCAAACATCAACAAATGTCTGTGTGTCACTTAATTTTGTGTGCGCTCTAGCGCCCAAACCAATAAGAATTTCATAACCAAATTTCATATTTAGGTCTTTTATATTAAGACTTAGAACTGATTAGATTTTGGTTGAAATCGGTTCACGGAAACTTGATGGTGGGGGTTACGGTGACGCGAGGGAATGGATTAACGAGATGCCACTGTTTTTATATAAATGCCATATCATTAATGTATTGTAAAGTCATGAGATGGCCACATCACAAAACCAGTGAGGCCGTAGGCCGAACAACCACATCCGACATTTTTATCATGTGTATTTGGCTAATTAACGTCATTAATTCTATACGCCGCGCCGTGCACCATTAATTGTATAAGTAGATTCTGATGAGAAAAACCCATTACCCTATTTTTCTTATTAAATCTGCCAAGAAGTGACACAATATAAGTTCATAATAATAATATTATAAGCCCATACCGGGAAGCGATGATGAGTCTAAAACCCGATTATAGTCGAATAACTTGGTAAATATTTTTTTTTAAATTTTGCTCCCCGTTGTAATGAACATATTCAGGTGAAGAGGACACTGCTGTCTAAACAGACACCTCGAAATCATTCGTGCCGTTGAAGATCCTACATGTAGAATGTGTGGAGATGATGAAATTATGGGTTCTTTTCTTTATCACATAATATGTTTATAATTTTTGTATGTACTGCCGTAGCATCAAAAAGGCCCAAATATCTCGGTTTTCTTTATCCAACAACCGAGCAGATAACTTAAACACTAAAACAATAACGGAATTTCATTGTGGATATGAAGTTGATGGAGTAACGTGGATATGGGGTACGTATTGAATTTCAAAATAGAAACAAAAGAATTAAAATTTTTTATATCATGTTTTAAGTTTTTCGTTACAAATTTAAAATTTTCATAACGCACACAATAACATGAAAATTAGTGATGCGAATTTGCATTTTTATCCATAGCGAATTTTATAATATTAATTTAAAACTTACCAAACAACAATATAAGACACAAAACTAATAATAACCAACTTAACAATTGGCCCATTTGGTATCTCCTGTGAACACGTTCTGCTGAATAAATTATAAATAAAATTTTATTTTCTTTTTATAACATTTTCCTATACAAAAAAAGGTAATTTAAAAATCATCAACTATTGTGTAGTTATTTTGTGTGAATTAGGGAAATGATAGATAATTTGGTAATGTTCTAAGTAATTAAAAACAATAAAAAGTTGAACAGCAATTCGCACCTGTCCCACGGGGGGTGGGACACGCATTATTATTGGAAGACCACCAAGTTTGCGGAATGATGCAGAAAGACACTTAAATATTTTTTTCATAATTTTATTTTTCAATATAGTTTCCTCAATATCAATACATTTATTAATTCTATGAATAAATTTTTGTAAACCTTCAAAAAGCAATTTTTATATTTGCTTGTAAAATGCTTCTTTTTACTGCTGCCTGATGTAGAAGAGTTGAAATGCTTTCCACGAAGTTCATTCTTCAAATTTGAAGAAACTATAGGGTGGATGAACATTTTTTTTCAAAACCGCATGACGTCATGGAACTCATCACAATTTTTAACGAGCGACTAACGGCAGCCGGGTCTCAAAAATCTCCGTTCAATAGGAGCGAACTAACGTCGCGCGCATTCGTTTTAAATTTGACGTTTAAAAATGTAGAAAGTTAACCTATAAATTAATGTTGTCTGTAATCATTAAATTTTGACGTTTAATTATTTATAAATTTTAAAATTCTGTTTCAAATTCACGATGAAAACAAATCAACAGCGTATTTACTATATTAACAGTTTATCTATCGTTTTTAAACGTTCAAGTTGTTGCAATAAAAGCGTTTGATGAATATTTCATAATTTTTATTAAAAAGAAACAAATAATAATTTACAAAACAAAATTATACAGGGTGTCCCCACACTCATTTACTTTACATAACTTAAGTGGTGATAGAGGACACTTTTCTAAGAACAATATTTAACAAAATTTTTTTTCTAAATTCAAACCCTCGAGAGTTAGGCCTCTTTAAAGCATTTTTTTAAATTTCCACCTTCACGTGGCCATAGCCCCGAAAGTATTGATTTTTCAATAAAAATGGTTTAGTGATTTTTTAAAGAGCGTGAAATAATATACAAACTAGATTCTAACATTTTATTGTTTAAACTCAACGGCTTTCGAGTTATGAATTAAATTAAGTTAAAAAATGTCGAAAAATTTGAGCTTTCGTTTTTTTTGTTTTTTATTCAATAACCTGTATCATTTAAAGTTTCGACAAACATCTTTTAAAACGATCACGACTGTGTACTGAAAATGAGGGTGGTCATTTTCAACATTTACTTAAATAATCTAATAGTTTAAAATTAATTAATAAAATAATTTTTCAAAAAAAATAAAAATTTTGCGAACTTAATTTTTTGTTTTGTAGCTACTTTGTTTATTATTTTCTGATTTTCTGTAAAATGGGTTGGTTTCTCAAATATTTTTACTAAACAAAAGTTGTAGTCCGTTAAATTTCCTATCCGGAATGGGGCGTCAGATTTTTTTTTAAATCTTTCGTTTAAAAGTTACAGGGTTTTGAAAAAAAACAAAAAAAGAAAAAGCTCAAATTTTTCGACATTTTTAATTTACTTTAATTCATAACTCGAGAGCCGTTGATTTTAGACAATAAAGGTTTAAATCTAGTTTGTAGATTATTTCACGCTCTTGAAAAAAGTTTTATACCACTTTTACTGAAAAATCAATATTTTCGGCGCTATGACCACGTGAAGGTGGAAATTAAAAAAAATGCTTTAAAGAGGCCTAACTCTCGAGGGTTTGAATTTAGAAAAAATTTTTGTTAAATATTGTTCTTAGAAAAGTGTCCTCTATCACCACCTAAGTTATGTAAAGTGAGTGCGGGGACACCCTGTATAGTAACTTATGTTTTATTATGAAGAATTTTCTTATGAAAAAATTTTAACTTTAACTTTCTACATTTTTAAACGTCAAATTTAAAACGAATGCGCGCGACGTTAGTTCGCTCCTATTGGACAGAGATTTTTAAAACCCGGCTGCCGTTAGTCGCTCGTCAATTTTTACCTTGTGAGCAGGTGCGTTGTCTTGCAGTAAAAGTAAGCCTTTTGTCTCTATCAATATCTCTCTTCTTTGTTATTTAATTTCTTCTTTTAATCGATGTAAAATACCAGCGTAGTATGCGCTTGTTATGGTGGCACCTTTATTTTTATAATCAATTAAAAGAATTCCCTCTGAATCCCAAAAGAATATTGCCATCACTTATCCAGTAGAATAAGGTACAACTTTAAATTTCCAAAATAATTTAAAGCTAATAATGCTGTAATATAAAATAAGCTTTTTTTGCTGAACCACCCTTTAAATTACATCGCACTGACTCCTGCATCGATTCAGAATCATAAAAATGAATCTAACCTTTAATTCTTGTGACAATTATATTGATAATTAAAAACTCATACAACATCCTATATCCTCTCTTACAAAATGATTATTTTGTTAATTTGATATGATACCTACTGATATTAAAAAAATCAATACAAAAACATATCAATATAAAAATAATACATGTTCAGCCTCAAGATTAATTTAAATAAAAGAAATTTTTAGACCAGCATGGGAGTAAACAAATTCTACAATTTATTCTACTTTCTGTTCAACAATTGCCATATCACAATTTCGCAATATGACTAATCAATGTCGAAATATAGAAGCGATAAACTAAAAAATTAAAATGAGCTTTTTTTTTGTTTATTTGAAGCTTAATGTGCTTCAACCACTCGGCTATTAGTACTTTGTATAAGATCAGCTTACAAAGAAAATCTTTTGTCTCTATCAATTTCCCTCTTCTTTGTTATTTAATTTCTTATTATTTCAAAATGAAATTTTGAAAAGCAAACTTTAAAAACAGAAACAATAATCAGCAGTTTATTATTTCTTCATCAATTAACTTTTAAAAATCAACTTTAATACAATTAATTAGAATATCAAAGCCAGTCCTGGAATACGTTAACGGTTTTACCAGTTTTAGCTAACAGCTGGCCATGCTATTAAAAATTCGCCATTCTCATAATATTATATTTTATTATGCATATGCAGCAAAAGTTTAAGGCGGTGTGGGTGGTAGCATACCATGCAATAATTATTATTTGACATGATGGTTTTAAATGTGAAAATTTAAAGAAAGAAATTGCTATGACATTCTTTTGTAATTTTAAAATTACAAGATACTTTGTGGTGCGGTAAAAAAATAAAGGGCTCGTCCGGGATTTGAACCCGGGACCTCTCGCACCCGAAGCGAGAATCATACCCCTAGACCAACGAGCCATTTGCAAATAGTACACCAGCTATTGTATATAATCATAGCTCACTTTGTTTGCTAATAATTAACTTTTAATACATATTTCTTATAAAACATAATCACTGATTGCATGTAATGTATGTTTTAGTATTATTTATTAATAACCTCAAAACATTAATTGTTAAAAATCACCATTTCAAGCGTAACCTATAAAATTATAATTCAATTTATTTTGCGATTCAGTAAATACATACTAATAATTTGGAATTTAATAAAAATTTGCATCGAATCACTTGATTACCTAACTGTATAATTATTTAATGAATATGCCCAAATAGATAACTTGACGTCGACTTTCATTTTTTCTAACCTAACTTTTAAGTTAAGCTCTTCCCTCTTGTACGATCCGATTTATTGCGAGTTAAAAAGTTCCCAACCTTTTTTTATAGACAAGATAGCTTTAAGTTTATAATTTTTAATGAAATATGTAATTATGGGTATTGCTAAAATGGCACATCGCACTTATAAATTTTAAAATTCATTAGTCAGTGGTGTATCATTTTAAAGATTTTAAAGTGGGTAATACAAACTTAAAACGTTTGTTAGGTTTCTTGTAGCAAACAGTGTTGCCAGTTTTTATTTGCAGTGGTCGCCAAGATTAAGTTCCAGATGTCGCCCAAATGTCGCCAAAAGCAAAAATGTCATCGCGGGCTACATTTTTTTGAATGACCTTTTTTTTTTAGTACCCCTAATATTACTTAAAATTAATTAAAAACGCTTAATATACAAGGAATCACTTTCGGACAGTCCAGGCAGTCCCGTAGTCAGGATTTTATTTCGGGGGGGGGGACCACTTGTAAAAAACCTTTCGTAAAATTTTCGGTTGTTCCCCTTCCATTTTCTTTTCAACATTTAGGGGAGGGAGGCGTGCACCCCCCTGCAGTTGGATTATCAATTATTGTGAACAACAAAAGCTAAGCGTATGAATGCGCTAAACTATGAGTGTGCCGTCAATTCATCGCACAACAATAATTTATCGCGTGCGACAATAAACCATTTTAAAACGTAGTCAAAAAAATTATATTTACCAAAATCATAATAAATTGAGAATAGGCACACAACACACACACAATAATATAAATCACGATTAACATTTGATTGAATCTGGTAGTTCCCCGGTCCCCTATGCCAACGCCAATGACGATTTTCTTAACATGGCGCCATCTAGCACTATCCCAATAGAGGAAAATTCAAAACTTGCATGTTTTAATTTTTCGATAGTGGCGCAGCACGGCGCCAATTGCGCATTCTCAAGTCGCCCATTTTGTCGCCAGTCGCCAATTCAAAATTTTGGGCGCAATAGCACATGCTCAAGTCGCCCATTTGGCGACAAGTCGCCCAAACTGGCAACACTGGTAGCAAAGTATAGTTGGTGCCAAATAAGAATACCAGGCGGAGCTAAAGTGCAGAAACGAAAATTAAATTCACAACGGCACTAGAACGTTTTTCCTCCACATTTGGAGGAAATTTGTATTTTTTAATAAAGTGGGAATTATTTGAAATGATGGACCTCACATTTCAATATATTATTGAAAAGAGGATAAGAAACTCTATTTAAAAATGTCATATTCAAGTATGGTTTATATTTAAAAAAATACAACTTTTATTATAACTCGAAAACTAAATTAGATATTTAAAATCTCTTTAGCCCATTTTGTTACCCTTAAAAAAGTGTGTCAACACCTTTTTGGCAACTTCAAAAACCACCGAGATATCGACTTAATCGAAAAGACCGAAATTCCGGTTTTCACCATTGAGTTTTTCTCAAAAAAAGTGATCGAGGATGCGCCATCCATTTTTCGCTACCGATTTCCCGAAGCATGGAAATTGAGCCACCCTCTACATGATGATTATTGATTCCCCATTCTGGAGACTGTTGAATGATGAAACTTATGGAAATTAGTTTTATCCAGATTTGAGGCGCAAAATGAGCTAAGGGCGTAACTAAAGAAATATTAGTACATAAAATTAAAGTTAAAAATTAAATGAAAGATAAAATTAAGTATTATGTAACTAAAAAAAATAATGTTTTAATAAAATATATCCCCAATGTGTTAAAATAGGAACTATGGGCGGAGATCAATTTTGGTTTAAGGAATCAGTATTTTCTAATGAAATTAATTTTATTGTTTCACATAATCTCATTGAAACTCAAGGCACTTGCATTGGTACTTCTTTGAATTAATGTTTCTAAACCATAGCTACAAAATTGTGTTGATTACCTTGTTAAATAACCTACCACAATAATGTTCTTCAGCTCTTCATCGGTATTAAATTTTATCCCTCACCATTTTTTCTTTAAATTTGGTAATAGAAAACAATCGCTATAGGGCCAGGTCTTAACTGCAAGGTAGCTGATTTATTTCTTCGAAGCAACACAAATTTTAAAAGTAGCCTGTGAAACTTACAACTGGTGAATTGGTGCATTGTCCTGCAGAAGCAATAAATTTAGTTTCACCTTTCCCTTTCTTTTGTAATTTTAGGGGGAAGAATAATAATTTGGATAATATTTGATTCTATCTTTTATCACAATCCGTTTCAAAGATATTTCGGTTTGGAATGATATTTTATAACACCCTGTATAAGCATCGGTGGTTCAGTGGTAGAATGCTCGCCTGCCACGCGGGCGGCCCGGGTTCGATTCCCGGCCGATGCAATTGTTTTTGTAAGTTTCATATTAAAATAAATTAAAAATTAATAAAAATTAAATAAATTTTAAATTAAAAATTTCTTTTTGATTTTTAATTTTCAGTGGTTGTAAAATTGAGACAAAAAGAAACTGTGTAATTTGAAAAGTTTCACGAAAGTAAATATGCATACTCATCTAATAATATCTATCTAATCTAATCTCCAGTTTGGAAGGACGCGACGACGTACGAATTTTTGTCCGTTATTAGTTTGCGATGCTTTTGAGATCTTCTGGAATCAAACTTGATTCTGGAAGTAATGGAGTGATTATTTGCGTTATTCCTGTATATGAGAAGTATTCTATGATGGGCAATTGTGGACTGCACCGATGGTGACTAAGCAATATTTTGTAATTTCATTAAAGCACGAAGGTATTTAATTTACTTCAGAGGTATGTAAATCATCTAGATTGTATTTCCATTTTCTGTTTTTCATTGCTAGATGATTTAACAAGTGTAATGTAAAAACACAGAGATCCATCTCCTTCCCAATAGCACAATTTGCTGAGTTTGACGGCCTTAGGGGATATTTTTAATTGGTAAAGTGTTATCAAAACGGCTCTGGAGCCTTGTAGCGGAGCGAAGGCGCGGAAGAGTCAGTTTTGACAAGACAACTAAATCCGATTGGGATCCATCATCGTTAAATTAATTAAAACCATTTCCAGGTATTAACTATTTATATCGGTGCAATCCACATCTGACCATCCATCGGTGCAATCTACAAGTGACCCTCGGTTGAAACCCAAAAGAAAAGGATTTATTTCTGACCATCATCGGCGCAGCCTACTTACGTCCACTATGAGACATTATCCTGTATACTTATGTTTGACAGTGCGACTTCATGGTGAAAATTTGGTCGATCATTGTAGTATTTGTGACATTTTGGAAGGTACAGGAAGTTCCTTTTTTAATTAATTGAAGATAATACGATTGGTTTTCGGTGTACCGAAGTTAAATTTATGGATGAAAAATTGTTTGCACTGCAGGTCGGAATATTAAGTGGGAATCAGCTACTACACTTGAAGATAGTGACACTTTGCCGATAAAGGAGATTGCGTTCTCCTGCCGTGTACATTGAAATACACAAGGAGAAATAAACTTTTAAGGTACAAAAAATAAAAAATTCGAAAATAAGTCAATTATAACCAAAATACATATTATAATGCTATATAGCTATATATGATAAAATGCTATATAGGTAAAAACTAAAAGTCAAATTATAACCAAATTCACAACTGTACGTCACTGATGAGATCTAACAAGATCGAAACATGTCTATCGTTGTTGTATTTTGGTTATAATTGACTTATTTTCGAATTTTTTACAATTCTTGGCAACTAGTTAAGTTGCGCCATTTTGACCTCGCGAAGGGTCTTGATTGAAGGTTTATCCTCAACATATTTAGTACTGTCGTAATGACATGTCTTCACGACCTCTCGGAAAAGTGCTTCCACATCACATCCGTGTGTTTATTTTATTGTACAAAAAATAATTGAATTTTTATATTTTTTTAAATCAACTCTATTGTGTGACAGATGATTTTATTTAGTAAATGTTTCCTTGTATAAGCGACAGAAGTGGTCAGTTGGAACTTGTTATCGTTCTGCATTTCAATATAGCGCCGATAAAAATAATCTGTTGGTTTGTGTAAACAGAACAAAGCACAAAATTATCTTTTCCTGAAATTAAATTTTCGTTGTTTAGTTGTATTACGAGTTTTATTAGGTACATTGAAAAAGGCATCCTTCTGAGTATTCGCTGGAGTTGATTTACAGTTTATAAGAGTCATAGCTAGTCGGTGCATTTTACAGATTGTCTTTGCTGATCGTCCTTCTTTTGAAACTTTTCCGACTATCGATTTAAATTTTAATTTATGTATATAATAATTTTTTTAATTAGAATATCAATAGTTTTAGAATTTGCATGATGTTCAAACAATGTGTGGTAGGCTGCTTACAATCACTTGTGAAGTTTAGCTTAAAATAAAGCCTGATCTGAATATTGTTTTGATAGTAGTTATTAATGTAGTTAATTATATAAAAAAAATACCAAGACCTCCCCTAGTAGCATAAGGTAGTCCTATGTACGTCCACATGTTGTCCATCAATGTACGTCCGTACGTCCATTGAACGTCGGTGAAAGTTCATTTAAAGTACTGTCCCAAAAACGACCGTATATAACTGTAAGTTTTATGTATGTCCATTTGTAGTCCATGTGTGGTATGTAAGTACTTATTTAAATGGACATACATCAAACGTTTGCTTTTGACGTCTTACAAACGTTCAGTAAAATAGATTTTAAGTACATCCATTTCTGGTCCATGGACGTATGTATACCTAAAATGGACCTTTAACGGATGTCCATAGGACTTTGTGTGCTACTTGGGTCTAAAATCAATAATTTTAGCTGCTCTTCATCCAGATGGTTGTCAACAGTAACGGACTGCGAAATTTTTTCAGGGTCATTACATTAATCTTCATCTTCAGGAATTTTTAGGGAATTAAGATATGATAGGGGATGATAACATAATGAGAAAGATTTGATTTGTAAATAAGGATGATAAGATAGTGAGAGAGAGTTTACCTGTAAATAATCACAAAACATTGTATGTTCAATACTATTGCATTAATTCATATTAATATTATCATAATAATATCATAATAATATTGCATTCAATACTATTGCATTAAACATACAATGCTGATTGGGTTTCCTGATGGTAAACAACAATTCAGTAGAACCTCGATTATCCGGGCCAACCGGGACCGAGCCTTCGCCGGATAATCGAAAACACGGATAATCCAAGACCTCATTTTTATTTTTTTAATAATTTATTCAGAAAAATACATGTGTCAGGCAAAATTAAAACATTGCGTTTACGCTGTTCATCAGCACCGGTACGCTGCATTTTGTGCGGCTGTTTACGTTTAACTAACGAGTCGGTCGGCAGTTTGCGAAAATAATATTAAGTAAACACATAAATGGGGGATTTCCAGAGCCGAACTTGGGGATTCCCCCAGACGAACGTCTACACGGTGCATTCAGCGTTCATGCACCAACCTCTGGCCGTCAGCCACGGATAATCCGCGCACGGATGATCAATTTAAAATGCCGCCCGGATAAAGCGCGCACGGATAATCGGGGTTCTACTGTTTCCTAAGTTTTATTTAGTATAGTTCTAAATGTCCAGGTTCGATTAAGATAAACGATAACGATGAACTTGAACAAACAGCATTTCTAATCCTGATTGTGTCGGATATATGCTGCGGTCTAAAATGTCCAAAATCGATCTGTGGACTATGGAGAAGGCAACGGAAAACTACCCCATTAACGTTTCCCTAGTAAAGTCTTCTTGGCTTAGCCAGAAGGATCGCTAACATCCGAAATCGGATAGACACCTGAAGAAGAAGAAGAGCGGACCCAAGTGTTTGGCGAGGCGATAAGTCGTGGAAATCTCCACGATTTGATCTAAATTCTCTTAAATGAACTGGATTTATTGCAGTAGTTTTGAACATCCTAAAATATCATTTGTAAGCATCGGTGGTTCAGTGGTAGAATGCTCGCCTGCCACGCGGGCGGCCCGGGTTCGATTCCCGGCCGATGCAATTCTTTTATACACTTCGCACTAAAAGAGTATAATCAATTATTTTACCATGATACATCGCAAAGCATAGCATTTTTTTCTTTAATTACTACGAATTGTCCTAAGTAACGTTAGGATAATATCAATTTTTGAAAACATTTTTGAGGGTAAGCAATTTTGTTAATTTTGGTAACCGAAAAAAGAATACAAATGAATGTAGAAGGAAATTTTATTTTCTCATTGATACAGAATTAGCAAGCTGTCTTGGTTTTTGTTCTAATACCAATTTGAATTGCTGTTTTCACATTGAAAATCTGCTGAGCAATTCGAGCATATATTGAGAAAGCGTCATACAGTGAAGATGGAATATTTTTATAACTTGAAATCCTACTTGCGTTATGGTGTAGTTTTGTGAGGAAGTTATTTGGTGATTGGACGTGTTTGTACTTACGAACAATAATAAGTTGCTTAATATAAAAAATAGAGATAGCTGTAGGGTAGGGGAACCTTTTGGTTGCTCAATTGCAATGAGGGCTCTTGATATTAGCTTTTCAGTAATAAGAAGAACTACATCCTCTACTCTACACAGAACTATAACATTCTTCTGATGCACAACTTGAATAATAATTGGAATATGTTTAGTAAAAGTCAAAACTATTCATTCATAAAATGATTTAGTGTGTAGAATAGAGAATGAACTGAATTGAACCGAACTGATGTATATTCTATAAATTTATCTTCTTGAAATCAGTTTGTCAATAAAAAGATAAAACTTATTTGTTACTCAAAGTCGAGGAGCAATCTTAATTCAATAAGCAGTTTATACAGTAATCAAATTATGATTCGTTATTTAAATTTGAGAGTTAGAAGATCAAAGTTTATTTGAAAATAATTGTAACACGAAAAGATACAACTTGACAAAGTTCAATAATTTGCAGTTTTAATTTCTTCAAGATCATAGTTAAAAAAAAGTATTTTTCTCAAATTTTGTTTAGTTTATGTTATGAATCGGTACAAACTATGCATTTTTTAATTTGAAAAAAATACCAGCTGTACCTATTTTGTTTTTCTAACGTTTACATATCTTCGTTTATCGAAGAGCTAACTTTTGGAGTTCTTCAGGGGTTGGTACCATTATAGATATAGCCAATTAGCTGCTTCCCAATATTTATTTGGAAATTTTTCATGCCATTTTTTGTGTGCAAAATTTAACTATTTATATTATATTAAATAGAAAATTATGCATTTGGAGTGCTTGTGGAAAAAACCTTCAATCCAAAAGCTGCCCCCATGTTTTGAAGAGCATATTGTAATTACCGTTGTGTCAGCAATATTATCTTCTATCTGCCCATAATACTGATGCTGTTAAGAACGTATAATGAGCTAGAAATGAGATCTCAATAGAAAAACATACACCAACAGTCAAAGGTAGAGAAAGAAGGTCTCTATGTATGAAGATACTTTCACATGAAAATAATAAATTGTTTTGTTTAGTGTTCCGCTAAACGAGAACATACACATTTTGAAAATGTTACTTCTTCCTGTACATATATCAAAATGCAGGATTTTGAAGATGATTTTTTACACAAAGAAAGAATTATAAATTAATATTTAAATATTATTATCCTTTTATTATATAAGCAAATATTTACAGCAATTTGGGTCATGTTGATCAATTTAATGTATTAGAGCGACGATGTATCACCTAAATATTACCATATCCTATTTTATATCCTTAAGAAATTCAGTCGAACGAATCATTGGGTATTTTGCAGAGAAAGTTTGACTGTTTAAACAATGTCGTTTTTTAAATAATAATTATATTACGCAACATCTAGTTTGCTACACATTTTTACATATTATTAAAATTTTCTAGATTTTGTATACCATGGCACGTAGTCAACATGCGTTATAAGAAGCATAACGATATATGAAATCTTCTCTACCCCACCAGGTGAAATGTACATCAAATACCTCTCTTGTAAACTCAGGTGAAACTACGTCATGGTTGACCCGTTATGAGTTAGTCGGTAGAAGAATGTACAAGAGCGTACAAGAATTTACCAACATGAAGAAGTATATTATGACTATTTAAGTGTAGTAGTTTAAAATGAAGTTAAATTGTTTAAAAAAAATAATATAATAAATTTGTATTGGTGTTTAGTTAAATAAATTTGTGTCGCGAGTATCCGGGAATTAAAAATAAAAAAGTATATACCGGTGACCTAAATTGATGTGAAAAGAACTGTTGAAGGTGCAATTCATCTTGTAAATGCCTCTTTTTGTATAAGTTTTTTTTCGATTAATGTGATCTTCTTAAAAGGCTTCTTAAGATTCTCAAATTATCCAGTATTATAAAAAAGCAGTAAAAGTCAATTTGAACCTTTAAAGTAACTATTTCAAATTTTTATATTATCGTGAGACTTTTTACGGATAGTAATAATAGTAATAAAGAAAATGTATTATTTAAATAAATTAATTTTACGTTTTTGAAATTGCATTTTACGCTTTCAAGTTCAACAAACGAATAATGTATAGAAGAAAATAACTGGATGCAAGGAGTTGCTGTAGTGTAAACGTGGAATAAATAATTATACAACAGTGATTAAATTCTTAATTGGTTCAAAAAAAGTTTTGTTATTCAGAAGCGATAACTTGAGTGGGATATTAACTGGAAATAATCTAAAACTTTAATTTAAGTTGATGATAGGGGTGAAAGTAGCATGCAACGTGGAATTTCAATGCGGCTGACCTCATACAGTATGCTTAAGACTATAGGATTTAATTTCCTGTGTTATGTGGGACTCTTGCTATTGACGCAAGTATTTGTTATTGCAGGTATGTAAAAGCTTTTCTATTTTTTAGAAACGGTTACAGCTTATCCATCTTCGGTTCGATGCTTATCCTCGAAAGCCAATGGCAAACCACCGAGGTAATCTGCCATGCAAAATTGATTAACCTTTCCCGAAATGAAATGTATAAAACTTCTTGTGATTTATAGTTTTTTCTATCGTTTAGGTATCAAAATAGGCACATGAAATTTTCTTTGAATTTCCCAATTTTTTAATAGTTCCAGTTTAAGTAATTTTCATGGAAGATACGTCAGCTGAATAGTTCCCATTTTAATATAGGAAGAATTAAATTCCCTTTCAATTTTATTTCTACCCACCTTAAATACCATCATCAATGTATGTAACTGAAAGCTGTAGTCAGCTATGTCTGCATTAATAATAATCGACAAAAATACAGAAATTTATTAAAAACCAATTGAGTCGAAAATTCCTTACAGGAACAGGAGGATTAGCTATCCAAAAATCCTTTGACTAAACTTTACCATCTAGTTAAGAATAAAAGTTTTGCTTAATGAATTTTGGTAAACATCAAGTAGTTGCCATACAATTTGACAAAATGAGTTTTTATAATAATTATAATAATAAACTTTTAGCGTGCATTAACGAATTAAAAATTATATTTAATTTCTGTTGATAAGCATTATAGAAAACTAACATAAATAAAGTTATTATAAAAACAAAGCAAACAATATAAATTATAATTTACCTGCAGGATTTTATATCATAGTAACTTAACAAGGATTGTTAAGAAATTTTATGGTTTCTAGTTTATTATAACAAGAGAAACTATTCGTGCTTCTTTAAATAATCTAATGCAGTAATATAAAAAGTATATACAATTCAGATTAAATAAAATTAATTTAAGTTTATTTAAAATTTTAAATTGCTATACTATTTGGAAGTGCCATCACGTGGACTTGATATTCAAGTATTTAATATAGTACCTACCTAACTTAAATTTCTTTTTTTCAATGTACCTACACCAAAGAATTCCTAACAGTTAATGTCACCAATTCTTTATTTTTCCCGTACATGTCCAGTTTGCTAAAGACTGAATTAAGGTGTAACTGAAAATAAATTTAAATAAATTGCTGTGGAACTTCCTCTGTATGTATATGATTGCCAAGTTAAATTAATTAAAATTTTGCCAACAAGTTCAGAACTTAAAGCAAATTTGTACCTACCTATAATAAAATAAAAAAAATGTTATAATATATTTTTGCGAGAAGTCTCTTGCAAATTATAATCGTATATATGTGAATGCAATAATGATGGTCTTGAGTTAATTTTTATTGTAGAAACCGCTAGGACTGCCTTTTAAATAAAACATTAAAACGGTTTTCAATAAACAAGTTTAGCTTTTTAAATTATAAAGACGAATACCGCCTTGATTACCTATATAACCTATAAGGTTTTAAATGCCAAATGTGGTGGATATAAACCCTTAATCAACTTCTAACCTATCGTTGTTGAAATGCTACAGTTGAATAAGCAACATAGCAGTGCATATCCTTTAAATTTTTAATAATTAACAGTTGAAACCACAAAAATATTGATACTTTTAATAATGTATGGTCTGTAGATTAACAAATAAACCATTAAAAAAATTTATGGTACCTTTTGAACCGCAGTAACTTACAATTCCACTTCGTCCTTTGGCAGTCGGGATGCGATGTAAGGAATATCAATTTTTATCAAAAATATTTTCAAATTATTATATTGGACTAATTTTTCAATTAAAACATTTGATTGTGTAATTTCGCAAGAATCGCCTGCGGCGCCTTTTCTTTATAACGAAAGATGTGAAATCAACTATATATTATTTTTATACAAGTCATATCCATTATATACAATTTATACTATACAAATGCAATGGCCCTCTGAGTGAGATTTATAGGGTAGGAATCTTTTTAAAATAATTAATTAATATTATTATAATCACCTTAAAAGTGTTAACATTTTTAAATTAAAATTCTTAACATAACTCTCGCGAATATATAATGTAATAATATATTCTTCCATTTTCAATACTACAGTTGTAATCACGAATAATGAAGCTTACGTCACAACCATCTGAATTAAGTACCGACAACCTTTTTTTTTAATTAATTATAGTAACATAGGTGAAACAAAGACACACTATATTAAATTATTCTTAAATTTCTGATTTTAGAAATCTTGTACGTCGAAAATTATCTGATACCCAACGTATGAGATAGAAAGAGATAGATACAATATGTGTTAGCTTATATAATAATTATAATGAAAGTAGTTTTTATATTGCATTTTTTATATTGAGAGACGGTCGGAGCATAGTGGTCGAATAAGTTGACTATGAACGCTAAATACCCGGTTCGAATCCGGGCGAAGTAAGAACTTTATTCTGGCCGTCTCTCTGGTCCTCCAGGTTGGGGGTTCTACGTCGGGCTTGCTCCTCGTCTAGGTAAAAAATGTAAAATGCTAACAAACCAAATACCAATTCGCAAGGTTGGTAGTTGGGCTCGGATAACGTTGTAATGCGTTTCAAAACCGATTATATGAGTTTTTATATTGACTGTTTCTACAATTTTGACACCTTAGTTTGGTTTGTAGGTTATATTTCCATTTCATTAGAGCAGAGTTTCTCAAACTTTTTGAAAAAATTATTTTTGATTGGTATGAACGAAAAAAACTGTTAAAGCGTATTTTCGCGAGGATCCCGGTTAGTACCGCTCGGTGACTTTTGGTCAACTTTGGTTAGTACCCCACAACAAATTTCTAATTTAACATAACCTCAAATCCTCGTCTTTAGAACGTTTAGAACCACTTCCAACTTAAAAATTTAAATTGTGGCGCACATTTGTACTAGCAAATCAACCGCAAAAAGTAACCACTGATTTTGAGCGGTCGTCTTTGGTTAACTTTGGTTGGGTAACTTTTTAACCAAAAACTATGTACCTCCCCTCTAACCGTTCGTCGCGAAAATGACACCGGTTAGTTTTGGTCACTTTTGGTTAACTTTTATGCCTCGCGAAAATACGCCAATGATATTACGGTGCCAGACTTAATTATTCAATTAAATGATGATAACGATTCTGACATTGGCATTGAAAGTGATTATAGGGACAAAACCGCCGATGTGGTAAATTTGAAAACAACAGCGAGTACAAACAACAAACGTATCCGCGTCTCGAATCCCACCCTCCAAACCTGTCTGTCAGTCCAATCATTGTCTTGAAGTCCTCTATCCTTCATTGCCTACTAAATCTCCTGTTCCCATGTTTTAGCAGGTTTTCCTTCCAAAATGTGACGTCCATTATTCCCATATCCCTTTCGGTCACCTATCGTTGTTCATTTTTCGGACGTGTCCAAACCACCTCAGTCTCTTAGCATCCACTGTATCCATCATTACATATTAACATGGTCCATTATGGATACACCACTATTCCGTCTTAAGAAATTCATTTTCAAGGCTCTCAGCTTGCTTTTGTTCCCCGTGCTCACGTTGCATTTTTAACTTTCCTTTTTTTCTGCATTTTATGTTTAGTTTCGTTAATTATTTTATTTAACTTGATTTTTAATAATTAATATTAACATAATGATATAACTACTAGTTTAATAAAAATATACTTCTTTGCTTTTGTTATTTCATTTTAAAAACTACATGTTTTTATGAATTTTTATCTTTAGGATCTTAAGTTGTATCACCATTCACCACACTTGGAGTGCTCTAGTTAATTAATTGAAAAATATAAATAATGTAATTTTATAGTAATCAAAATTACAATAGTTAAAAATTAAAAACCATTTGAAGACTTGCAATGCTTGGATATTGACTGTTGTTTGAATTTGCCGACTATATTATTATGATTTAAATTTTTATATTCACATTATATCCAACACTTATTTGACTCACAATTTTCGTCGTATTTCATACAAATGCCGTTCGTGACGTAAGCTTCATTATTCGTGCCAACAACTGTATAGACTATAATATGCTAGAGAGGCACTGCATTTAAAAACTTTATCAATTCATTAAGTTTATTTTAATAAATAAAATTTTTGTAAACTTGAAATACGAACGTTCAAATTGTTTAACTATAAAAATGACCAATTTATATCACTGCTTTCAGTCCATTACCCTTCTATAGGGTGTGGTGAGCCCTTTTTAACAAAGGCTTTTTATGGCAGATTACACCCCGGTGGTTTGCCATTGCCTGCCGAGGGGAGACGGCCATAATATGATTCTTACTTCGTCCGGAGTCGAACCGGGTTCTCTGTATTAGCAGTCTATGTGCTTAATCGATATACCAATGACCGTCTCAGTTAAACAATTTGAACGTTCGTATTTCGAGTTTACAAAAATTTTATTTATTAAAATAAACTTCTTAAAGAATAGGTAGATACATGATAAAATTTTTAAATGCAGTAGAGTAGTTCCAAAGAAAGAAGAAAATATGTAGCCAAAATTCGGCGCAGTAGACATTGTATGACACCCAATTCCACCAATTGACATCAATATAAACACAACACAGTGCAAATACATCAATTCTATAATATACCGCTCTTATCGGTCGACTTTCAATACTTTCAATACTCAATAAATTCAATTACAAAATTTTCCACTTCGCAACATTATAATAAATCAGATTGCAGTTTCAAATTTATTCTCTACAAAAAAAAAGCACTGTTTTTTGTCACTACTTTTATTTTTCAAAAATCAAATTAACTTTATCAATGAAATTCTATTCAAAATCCAAGACGATCGTCCACCACTTGGACGCCGCCCTCAAGGCTCGTCTAATTTCCTCCTCGCCTGAATCTTCGCTCCGCAGCGACCTCGAACAGCCGCGAAATTTAATTTTAAAAATTTACAAATTTTCACAACTCAAGCTACCAATCTTCTTCATCTCAAAATAACATGACAATATGTATTATAATTCTGTAAAAAAAAGTATGAAATTTTGTAATACAACTGATCAAAAATTTAGCTTACTAAATTATAATTTTTTATTTATTATCCTATCAAACTTTTATTTTGCAAACTCATGACAGATTATATTTTTACTGACGCAATATTGAATTTTTAAAGATTGCAGAGATTAATAATTATTGTAAAAATATTGTTGGTTTCAGAATATTATTATGGCAAGTCAAAATTCGTTTAGCAAAATTGAATATTACATGACAAAATATTATTTCGCATATAAATGGTTAAAGAAACTGAAATTTTTAATTAAAAATAAAATATCCAATATAAAGACCCAAAAATACATACAATAATATTTGAATTACAAAATTGCAATGCGTTTTTATGGGGCATAGTTTATTTAGACGTCGTCGGTCGTTTCGACGCCGCACGTTTCGACTCGAGAACAATTCGACGCGGGCACGTTTCGACGCCACACGTTTCGACGCCTAATAACGTATCAAAATTCAAATAAAATAAAATATAATTTTATTATCCATTCATTTTGGTTGGTATAACAACCACTGGGAAGGGGATGAATTTCTCTTTTTTTAACATTGAAATTTATTCGATGTTAACTGTACGTACTTTTTGAACGTGTGTCGTCGAAACGAGTGGCGTCGAAATGAATGTGACGAAACGACGGCGTCACAACGTTCGCGTCAAAATGACAGGATCCCGTTTTTATGTTACTTTTATTTGTTGATTTCACTGATTTAATTCGTTATTTTTTGTAAAATTTTTATTATTTTTTTTATTGTAAAAATTTGAACTTACAGCATATAAATTTGTTACTTTTCATAACTTATACATTAAATTAACTCCAAATATGGGTAAATTATACAATGTAGAAATTCTTGAGGACTGTTTATACTTATATAAATTCCATGTGGCATCCATAAGAAAATTTAAATTTAATCAAGATTCTTCAGAAACAATATTATTTCAAATAAAAAACAATTTTTTTTAATTATAAAGTTTAAAATAAAATGAAAGTCAAGTTATCAAAAAATAAGCTCTCAGCAATTATTTTTGACCCACGAAAGCTCGAGTGTGACTCAATCAAGTTTTTCTGCAATAACTTGAAAATGATGAACGATATCAGAAATATCAAAGAGGCCGAAAGTGTTTAGCATAAAACGAAGAATATTTTTTTGGTTATAATATTTTTTTATATCATTCATCGTTTCAGAGTTATTAGAGATAAACTAACCCAAAAATCGCAAATTTTGCAATTTTGCGACTTTCTACTCTATCATTCTAAATCTAATCTACCAATGTTATTTGTAGGTGTATCTCTACTGACCAGTAGACTTCAACATAGGAGATTTTATCACAAACTGTATTCTTTTTCAATTAATTTTTTCTAAAAAAATTGTATATTTGAAGCGTATAGAATCAAAAACGGACATGTTCGTAAGATTTTGCATGACACAAGCATCATCTTCTTCATATGCTCTTGCTTGTTTTAGGTCTAGGACCTGTTTATATCTGGATTTCCTGGGATGCTAGTGACCAACTTATCCCTCAACTATTTATGAGACCTTCCCGGTGGCTTGGTTCGGTGAAAATCCCATCTATGATGATTTTCAGAAGTCGAATCTGATTCATACGTAATAATTTCATTATATTGGGCATGCATGCTATATTCTTCTTTTATGCAGTCGTTTCTAATTCTATTTTGGCTCTTAGGACTTTCTTTTTATTTGTTCTTAGCATTCTCTTTGTTTTGGCGTAGTTTGCTTTTACCTCTATGCCTCTATGGGTTCTCGCATAGCCTTTGTATGATATTCGTGCTTTTTTCTACTTTTATAAATTAATTTTTCCATATTGTGTCTCGTAGCAGCCTGAGACCATCAAAGCTTTTCTCATCCATATTGAAATATGACTTGCTCCACTGAAACCTTATGAGGTTTGTCACGACTTTGTGCATGTTAAAGTCAACCCTACCTTCCCTGTAGAATGATTGAGTTCCTCAAGTAGCTCAGATATTTATCTCTTCCTTGCTTATACGATATCGATTACTTTCCGTCTTTATTTACTTTTATTATTTTGTCCATTATTAGGTTAAAGAGCAGAGAGTTCAGGCTATTACTCAGTCTGATTTCATTTGGTATTGGAATCTCTTCTGTAAGTTCTCCTTTTGTCCGCACTTTTGCGTGCATATTTCCAATATTTCGATAAAGTCAGTCAAATAATGTTTTTAGAATCACTGCAAATTATGAAATCCTTCTTAGCTCATAGCCATCAGTGGCGCGTTTTACTTCATGGAGTCCTAGACAAAATTGAATTTCCAAACGAAGCCAGTGAAGTAAAAAAAAATTATTATAGTACGATAGATTTCCAAATTGTATAACTGATTTATAATACCCTAACCAATTTAACCCCGAATGTAATTTTTAACTCTTGCTGTACATATGCCGATATAATACTTATCTAATTTGGGGGCTCCTCTGACATCGGGGCACTAGGGAAGCACTACTTTATATTACCCAATAGTATCATAAGTTGAATCCATAAGCTAAACAGTAACGGCGCTAGCAGAGGTGAAACAACCGGTGTTCCATAATTCCATAAAATGTTCCATGAAACACGGCCTGGAAGCTCCAAGAACTTACCAATATTTTCCTTAAACTTTTAACATTGGTAGGAATTATAAAATAGGAATGTACTAAATCAAAACATGAAATTCTATACTTTCTGCATTTAAATTGCGCATTTATACCATTTTCCTATTACTCACACCCGTGAAAAAAGTTATAGACATTCAAATTAAATTTTGATAGGGGGTTTATTATTATTTATACCCTGATATCCCAAAATCTTAAATATAGAAACTTAAGAAGCCTACAAAGAGGGTCTCAAAAATGTATTTTATAACATTTATATTTTTAAAATGAAAAGTATGCAATATACTACCAATGCCTTTGTTTTCACAGTCACATAATTCATACAAAACAAGAACCTATTAGCTCGATATACCGAGTTTTTCAGAAGTAGACTAAATAAATAGCTAACATAGAAATTCATTAAGCATTTGATTAAACTTTCTAACTTATATCCTAAGAAAAATAATCATAATTCTAATGAGTTGAATTTAACCAACTCACAATTTTTAAATATTTATTGAATTAAGAAGTTTCAACACTCGTAGATTAATGAATAGCAATAGTGCAATGATAGATCTTACCTAAATGCTTTCATGCAGGTATTAATTAGGAAATAAAGAAGTTACTTTCGTTATATTATGCGCTTTGAATTTATGTACATGAAAGAAAATTTCATTATTACTTTTTACTTAACCAATACTTTTCATAGATAAATAAATAGTTATTCCATTTAGATATTTATATAATTTTCTAATATCACAAATGAAAATTTATGTAATAATCCCTTCATACTGACTCAAGCAAAAATACTTTACAATATTTAACGCTAATTAAAATTATTCTGCTCTAATTACTGGAAAAGAAATACAATTAATATTGATCATTGCAGCGTACCATTTAGACTCACTTAGATGATTGAAAAACACCCAAAGTAATCTATCTAATACTTTCATTTGTAATTTAAGATAAATTCTTCATATCACTAATTATTACGCCAAGTTTTATCTCTTAGCACCTACCCCAACCTGAAGAATGTTTATTAACTATCTAAATGTAAGTAAAATGTTTGAAAACTTTTCCTGAAAAGCCAAAATTTTGCTTAAATGTGTGGTTGCTTCTATTTTCATTAAAAAATATTAACTGCTAAGAACAAGAAGTGACACTCTCCAGCGCTTTTTATTGCACAAACACATCAAAAAATTAGTCAACGTTTTCTGTGTTTACATTGTCCAACTGTTTTGACCGGCCAAGGTTCTTGCTTGCCTTTTATCTTCTTTTCGATTCGTTTCGAGTTATTAATGAACCGATGAAATGAACGAAACAGACGTCTTGACTTTTCTCGTAACACTAATAATTTGCAAGTAGTCGCAATTATAAGCAAATTTATTTACCTGTGATCCGTTTGGAAGCTCTGTAAATTGCTGGTTTGTACAATTTCCATTGAAAATGTTAACAAAACAATCGCACTTTCGCATCTTGTGAAATAATTCGACATTTGTACATGCATAATATTATATAGATTGTCCGTTAATGTTCATGGGTATATTTCTAGTTTGTTAATATTATTTAACGCTTTTATGAAGAACTTAGATGTACTTTTATGAGCAATTCCGTTTTTGACCATATGGCGGGCGATACATCGTAAGTTAGTTACATTTAAAACAAACGGGACTTTATGACACTCGAGTCCCATTTGAACAATGCTACATCCACAGAAAATATTTAAAACAAATAGAAAAGAATTTTTGCACTGTTGAAAATCATATTTTAGCAAACTTTTGTTCTTATTAACTTTGAAGTACATTAAATTACTAAAAGTTACGATGAACCAGCATGAACTTATCTAATAATTGATTTAAACCAGCATTATTTGTGCGTTGGTTACTAATAATTGCATTTCCTAATATAGGATTCCATTATTATCTAATAGTAATTGCACAAAATGTGATTGAAAAATTGATTAACCAACACTTTAAAAACTTTTAACAGTAATATTTTACAATGAAAATCCATTCTTGGAGAATGGAAAGATGATTATTAAAAGAAAAATAATGTATTTATACAAAATTACTTCTATTTATAGAAGCACCTCAAAATTTTGTAAATTATAGTAGGTACTATATTTGAGTATTTTTAAAAACGAATCGGCAATTTGCAATGTAAATCATTATATTATTATTATTAAAAGTTTTTCTTGGCATTCTATAATTTGAATATTTTAATGTAGTACGTCAATAAAACAAGAAAATACAGTTACAAATTGACCGCAATTTTATTATTTTCTTTGATGATTGATGTTAACGTAAATATTTTTGGTTTTTTTTTAAACATAATAATATAATTTCAATAAGGATATTGGTGTAACTAGGTATGTAGGAATAATACAAAAAATAAATTGAAATTATGAACTCCAACGCTACCTGCAGTAAATAATAGTTTTTGTATAAACCACCGTTCTTTTCTCACTTCTTGAGTAATTTACACTAATAATACGATGTTATTAAAAAATAATGATTCACACATTTTTATTAATTTTTGCTAATTTTAATAACCTTAAAAAAAGTTCAAACTTGTTATGATAAAATTACATAAACATGAACTTGGAAGGTCGCTCTTCTAATAACGGTTGCATAAAAATCAAGTTCAAGTGTATATTTTACTTTCAAAAGTGATTTCAAAAATGTTATTCTAATGAATTGTCTTATAAATTTAATATAAAAAAAGCAAATTGTTAGGTAATAATGTTTTAATAAAATGATGACGTCTGAATTATTAATTATATTTTAACGTTATTAGTATTAATTGGAGTATAACGAAATAGTTGGTATATAGATAGTAATTTTCTATTGTATTTTTCAATTTTTATTAGAAAAATTGTAATTGCTTCGAGGTCATGGTCTTTGTTAGAAAACGTTATAAAGTCAATTACACTTCTTTTAAATTACTTACCTGTTTCTTGACAAAGGGCACGAGCCTGAAATAATTATGGGGTATTCCGGTAAATTTAACTATGTAGGATCTCGTAATCTGCTACTAAAAGTGAACTAACTTGATGATTTTTGTAGAACTTGCTTAATTTTTGTTTCTATAGAATTATTTCAATACACGCAAGTTTTTGAAATCTTTTACAAATTTTTGTTAATCATTAATCTGAAGATTATAATTAATGATTATTTTTACTAATTAATTTTATATTTCTGGTTTGCTTCAATTTATTTAATTTATTCATTGATAGCACTGGGAAAATGAATGTTTATAACATAATAGAAAGAGATTTTAGTACCAACATATTTAATATATCAAATGAAGGACAAAACTGTTGATAATTATTATTACACATGATAATTTCTGTAATTATCCATAATTTCTTCTTAACTTACAGAGTATTCCGCTTAAAACGTGTTACAATTGCTCGCAATAATTGAGTTAGATCTCATAAGATATGATTTAGATTAACTAAAATTATATTGTAAAAATTACAATGGAATTGTACAAAATCGACGAGTTTCTACAATTAACTAAAATTTTTAATACGTTATATTACAACATATTACATTGCAAAAAAGTTCTTCATTGTTATACTTTAGCATAAATTATAATGTAAAATATTAGCATCACATTTAAAACACAAGTAAAACCGACATCTTTAAAATTGGTACCCGATAACAAGCTTTCCTCTAATAATTCGGAAACGGTAAAACGCCATAAGAAATGTTGAAAAGTCTGTGAGAGAATCTAAAAATAAAAGAAAGTCTCTATATAAAAGTTACATAAAAGAAAGGTTTGTTGAAGGAGAACTTCTGTATATGCGGCGTCATCACGATGAAGTCGAGCATTATTCAAGAACAAGAAGGAAACAACACAATCAAATCTATCTGAGTATTATGATATCCTCATTTCATAGTGTTGATTAGGAGACAAGAGTTTATACTTTATAGGAAGGCAAACTTTGAAACGTTTGGAAGAAGACATTAGGAAGTTGCATGACACACTGTAGAGCGTAGATGAAGGGATTTCATGAACTTGGAGACTAGAGGTCTTCACATTACTAATGTGTGATATGAAAAGTTAGATGGAAACACTGAATCAGTGCTGACTAATACTCTGTATATCTGTGGAAAATATTCCTCCAATTCAAGAAGCATACTGTTTAACACTCGAATTGAGCAATGCTTCATTTACTTAATGCAACCGGCTAAACATGGAAGTGATCAGATTTGCTCGGTAATGAAAATTAGATTGAAGCTCTAATATTACTGATTTTATTATTAACGATACCACAAACAACAAAACTATTTTAAGAAGCAAATCAAATATGCGTTTGACGTCACCCCAAAAAGGGCGATACCTTGTGAGGTTTGTCACGACTTTGTGGATGTCAAAGGCAACCCTACCTTTTCTGCAGAATAATTGAGTTCCTCTTTAATTTCGTCGAGTTTGTCTACAGTGAGAAAATCTAAAATGATTTAAATTTTGATCCTTTTTTTGTTACTTTTGAAATTGAAACTTTTCTTTTTTCTTTACATTGCTATTATTATTATTTCAAAGAACATAAAGATTTAAAAACTGAAGAGGGGTGGTATCCATAAAATGCAATATTCCTGCTTTTAAACTCTTAATTAAAAACATTTTAATTAAGATTTATCTAAAATACAAAGAAGAAGAAATTATTGGTTGTAGACACCTTCGTTAATCACCCTGTAACGATACACTTGTTCATTTCAACTTAGCCCATACAATGAAAAATAAATAGAGCATTATAGACACTTTCGCATTTAGAAGTACAATAATGACTTTTTTTAAGTAATAAGGAGAACAAATTTAAATTTTTGAAATTTACATATAAAAATAAAGTGGTATAGTTTGACCTACTGGCAATGACTGAAATTATCTTACATAGGTAAAACTCTCGCCAAATGAGACAATTAAAAATAATTATAATTTATAATGAGAAGAGTAGACACTGTTCAATAATTGTCACTGAAAAATGTTACATAATTAAATAGATAATTACATCGTTTATAGTAATTTAAACACGGAACTTTTTATCTCACGTTGCTATAGTATATTCAAAAACTAAATTGTGGAATAATAATGAACAGTATGAGAACTGTGATATTGTAGGTTAGTAATTTCACTTATCATAAACAATTACTTTTTAGAACTTTAAAATGTAGGCTAAAATGTAATATATGTGTTAATTTTTACAAATTTTTACTCTATCAAAATTTTCAAAACCTACTTTTGTAGTATTTTAGAGTGGACCAAAAAGTTTTCCATCGATTCGGGATTTCTTAGATGTTGCAGCTTTTAATTTTTTAATTTCGAGTAGCTGTAAATTTTTCGTTGATGTTGTTGATATAACAAGTCTTAAGTTATGCTCTTTTTTTAATTAGTTTGATATGGTTTTGGATTCATTTAAACTTAAGTTTTACTTTTTTTTTTTTTTTATAAAATAGTAAATTAACTGTTTAAACAGTCGTGTGCCTCACATTTTAAATTAAAACTTGATGTAATAGTTTACAGTTTTGTTTAAAATGATAATTATGTTATAATAGATTTTTTAAGTAACTGTTTAAGATTACCAAAAATATTAGATAATATAAATACTACGACTTGGAGGATATTTATGTACCTCATAAAATTAAAATTTATTTGTAAATGAATTAAAAACTTTTAAAAGTTTTATTTTTATGAATGGTGTATTTATAAATTTTTTCGTAACTCGCAACGAGAACCGAAAACGAAAGAAGTAATTTTTGTCGAAATCATACAAAATTTAATTTTATCCATGGAGCCATGAGGAGGAATAATAAAATATTTAAATATTCAAATATTATCTGTGCGTTATCGTCCATTATTATTAAATATTAAATTAATTAATTTTTGGGAATTGAGCAAATTTAATTATGTTATTAGATACGTTTAAAGTATTATTCTTGTCTTGAAAAAGCACACAATAAAATTGTGCGAAACGTCGACTTGAAAAGTAATATTTAAATTAGTTAATTTTTATTAATTCTTGAAAATAAATTAGTATTATATTTTAATATATTACGATTTAAGGAAATATAATAAATTAATAATGTATTGACTGCATCCGCAGTTGAAAACTCAAATACATTATTAATAATTATATTTCCTTAATTCGTAATTTATTAAAATATACTACTAATTTAAAAGTAATAATTATAGAATTTGTTCAATTCCCCCCAAAAAAAGTAATTTAATTAAAATATTCTTTTGTATACAAATTATACTATACATTTTTTTGATGGACCAAAAACTTTTCAAACGGCAACCTGGTGCAATTCAAATACTTAAGTTTTTAAAAACAATTGTTTTCGTTATAATTAGAGCGCGGATTAATATGCACTTATTTTTAGAAAATAAGCGCTTATAATAAGCACTAAAAAATGAAAAAAAAAGCACTAAAAATTGAAAAAAATGCACAATAAAATCTTAAATAAGCTGTCAAAAAAGTTACATACAAAATTTTAATTTTTCTTAATACTTGAATGGCATACACAAAATAGAATTAATCAGAATTATGGATGTTGTAAGGAAAACAGTAAATAATCAAATACTTTTCTAAATTTTCTTCTTTCTACGTCAACTGACGTTATCGGCGCATATTTAAATACATTTGCTGGGAATACTGAGAGTAATCTAGCAGTAGAGGATTCTTTCATTCAAGATTTTTAATACATTCACCTGCGTACCAATAATTAGCTTTCAGAAATTCCAAATTTTCCTGTCCTTAGTTTGTCATTTTTAAAATTTCTTGACGATCTTTAATTGCTACTGTAGCTGAATCGGACAAATTACACACGAATTTTTTAAATTGTCGTATTATGTTCTGCATAACACACAGCAGCTGTTAATCATGTTCTCCATTTGGAAATATATATTTTAAGCGGTGGTATCAATAACATCTTATCGTTTCGGCTATTCGAGGTAATCCATGGGCAAAGCACGTAAAATTAATCATAAGTTTGACGAAAAAATGTTAAGGTGCTAGCCGCTTTACCCATAATAAGCATTTATGCATTATTTTCCCATGTGTTTAGGTGACTAATGTTGGAAGACGTTGTAAACTTGCAAGTGTAGTTTAAAAATAAAAAGATTACTTGCCTCACAACTTTGTAAATAATACGTGACAATTTAAAATTAAAAAAAAAAAATTCGAAATGCCAAAATCCATTAAAAAAAGCTCAAATATGCATAAATATGCATTTTATGCAAATTATTAAGAAAAAAGCAAAATATGCACTATCAACATTACGTCAAATCACCGCAATTTTTTAGAAACGTAAAGATCCAAAAGGAATATCTTCTGCATACAATTTACAGCAATAAGCAAAATGCATAGAATCCGCGCTCTAGTTATAATATTATGAAAGCCAAGAAAAATGTTCATGTTTTTTTAAATCTACACTGAAAAAACACTGTGCTTTAATGTGGCACAATTTAGGTCTACTTATGTACATGGGCGACAAATCCAAATTGCGTTAGAATTATGTACAATTATTGTACTCTATTTTAACACAATTTTACCTACTATTTCTAACAGAGTAAATTGTACATAATTTTAACAGTCTGGATTCGTCTACAATCTAGACTCACATTGTGCTACTTTTAAGCACAGTTTTCTTCAGGATAACCTAACCTAAATACTTTAATTATGTTACACAAACTAAGTACCTTGTATGACCCCCCCCCATAGGCGCAACTAGGGGGGGCTATTTTTTTAACCCCCCCAAACTTTTGACCCTAGTTGCGCCTATGCCCCCCCCCCGCCTAAACCATGCTATCCATAAGCATATCCAAGAAAATAAAATTATATGGGATAAAATGATAAACTTACAATAAGCATTTCTCTATCATAACTCTGTGGTTGGCGCTTAAAAGGTCATAAGTCTGATGTTTCTGAAGTTCTGGGATAATCGAAGTTGAATTATGAGAATGGCAAGTGTAAACTTTAAACTTGCTATTCTGGCATTAAACCTGTAATATAATTATATCATTTGAATAGAATGAACATTTGATTGTTATTAAAATTAATGTGTAAAAATCTCAATTTTAAAATAAGTATTATACTTTATGACCTTTTACTCATACATAAGTGCCAACCACAGAATTCTTAGTTATACTCTTTCTATATTATAATAAATTATTAGTCATAAAGCTATGTGCTATGTGCATAAAGCTAAGGAAACGACGCATGTGTTGGGAAATAAAATACTAGAAGAGAATTCTCTAGAGAATTACTTCTAGAAAGAAGAAGAATAACGCTATGTCGTATATATTTTTTTAAATTCCATTTAATTAAATCTACTTTAAATATGTACATTGATAAGAATTCAAACTTAGAGCTCAGGAGTATAAACTTTTTACTATGACAGTACATATTATAAGCTTCCACTACAGACCTAATAAGCCCATGGTTTAGTTTAAAAATAATTTCATCTGCTTCCTATCATTTACCATTTTTTTCCAATCACTAATCCCCTCTTCTGTAGTTATCTAACATTTCAATTTTCATTCAGCTTTACACTACCTATGTCTGCCTTTTCTTCTTTACATTTACAACTCCAACTATGTGGTTCACCATTTCTCTAGTACATATCTTCTTGCTAAATTATGAGTACCATCAATATTTTTATCTTCTAACATTTTTCTCTCCCATACCTTGGCTATTTTCAGTTTTTGCCTTCAGAATATGGGTTCATTTACTTGGACCCCACAAGTTAATATTTTTTCTCAAAAAGCTAGCTCCCGAATCCTCATATCTAGCACCAGATAGTACCCAAATATAAAAGCTAGCACCGTTATAGTTTTTCCACAAATCGATTTTAAAATCAGCGACCAACGAAACATACCATATTTCATTCATATTGAAGAACGCCTTCATATTATGACAGGATTTATGGGATTTTGAACCACTGTGCAGCCATTTTAAAATCGATTTGTGAAGAAACTATAACAGTGCTAGCTTTTATACTTGGGTGCTAGCCTGGTACTAGCTATAAGGATTCGGGAGCTAGCTTTTTGGGCAAAAATATTAACTTGTGGAGGGCTGTGTTTACTTGCCCCCCCCCCGGTTTCAATATCGATTTGTCGAAAAACTATAATGGTGCTAGCTTTTATATTTGGGTGCTAGCTGGTGCTAGGTATGAGGATTCTGGAGCTAGCTATTTGAGAAAAAATATTAACTTGATGGGGCCAAGTAAACCGATCCTCAGAATATCTATACTTTACATTACACCCATACATTACACTTGATCTTATTGTCTTTATAATATTCTTGCCTTTACAGACTCAGTAAAATTGTTACTGCTTAGCATCCTTTTCAGTGCGAAAGTGTTAGGTACTTGTTTCATCCGCTACCTTTGCTTTAATCTCAGCGATATTTCTGAATATTCTTGTAAAAATCGTTGGTAAATACGAAAAGAATTCAATTTCCTGTGGTATCTCATTATCTTTACTTTTTTCTAAATTTACTACAACATTTTTTCCTTTCCAATAGGCTATCAATCCATTTCATATAGGTATATTTTGATTTTCGACCAAAAACCATTTCTTCCGCTGATGATATCCATTCGCTAATTATTTTATTGTTGTGGTCGAAATCGCTATATTGTCAGTAAAAAGTGCAAGTGTTTTTTGTAAATGGTTATATTCGTTATGTGCATTCATGCTGCCCTCTGGTGGCTCAATACAGAAAATGTATTGGGACGGTTTTCGCAATAGAAACTGTTTTAATAATTAAGGAATTTTTGAGGGAAATTTAAACTTTGTTTAAGAGGTTCCTGAACACTTGGATCGGTTTTCGTATCCCCTCTCTACCCACGCACATAGCGAATATATGTTTATTTAACTCCGAGATTAATTATTATACATATTTGTTTTGTTAATAATAAACGACTAATCAGAAGTGCGGGAGACCGTTACGGAAAAACACTCTTATGTTTATTAGTTAATTTTAATTAAAAATCGTTAATTAAAAATATAATATTAATTTTCAGAATTGGTTTCACCATTGTATTATATAAGAAATATCTAGGTTGATTAAAACTGAATTTTATAAATAGTAACTGTAAATTTTAATTGAAAAAAAAAATGAAAAAAGTAGCTGTAAGTTCTTTTTCTGCAAACACATACAAACCATTCGTGCCTCCCTCTTACTAAAGTATTAGTAAGAGGGTACAATAGACAGATTAAAATTGTAAATCTCTTTCTCTATATCAGTTTCCTTCGTCCTGCGAAGAAACATAGTGGCATTTTTTAATTGCTTTCTAAGCAAATTCCTCCTCGGTAGTTTGCCGTTGCTTTCCGATTGGAGACGGTCAGAATAGGGTTCTTTCTTATACCGGAATGGAACCTATTAGCACTCATCATTGGCAATCAATGTATTTAGCCCACCATACGATACTAACCGTCTTTCTTTAAATCTCTTTTAGCAAGGCATTTTATTGAAAAATATAAGTAACCAAAACATTAAAAATTGACAAAATTTAAAAATGTGGCAACATCAAATAAATTATTGTAATAAAAATACAATTAAGGCCCGTTTTACAATGGTTAACCGACGATTGTAAAAGGGGCCTAGATAGCAAACTTAACTTTCTTCATAAGCATTTTTCGCCATTGCTGGCCATAATGAGCCACTTTACTCACACGCTCTTGCAGGAGTAAAATGACATTTTTCGGCCCAAAATTTAATAGAGGCCAAAATTTTGTTTATTTAACAAAATAAAGGGGCCCATTTGTTGGAGAAAAGTAAAATAAAAAAGTTTGAATTTGCATTTATTAAAATTAGCTTGTGCAGTTCAGGAGCAACGGTAACTTTCTATCAGTTGAGATAATCTACTATTCCCTGGTAAAAATAATGTAATTTTGCTCCGTTATTTATTACATTTTTACATTACTTTATATCCAAAATTTACAAAACCTTATCGTCTACTTGTTTTATAACTTCTTGATTTATTGCATCAGTCATGGAATTTAAGGTTATGATGTTATAAGGAAAAATCCGTTATAGCGCGCCATAAACTATAATAACCTAATAAATCCGGTTAAATATTTGAACGCATCCCTTATATATTCGTAGTAACATGATTATAGCAAATTATGAGCAACATATTAGACTAGCAAACGTTTAGTTTCATTGCAATTCCAATAACCTGAGATTTTTTAACTTAATTAAGCAACATATTAGGTTATGTTTAAACTTTGGAATCTGTTATATGCCCTAGTTGCAAGGAAGAATTCACACATCCATTGGGCGAGGATTGAATTCAGTGTCAAATGCACAAAAATAATTGGCATGAATTATTTGGGAGGTAATTGTGTGTGTCCCTTTTCCAAATTCCCGCGCACTTCTGAAATAATAATATTATATTGTGCTAACTCTTAGCAGTCAGAAATTATACTGATTTGAAATGATTTTATTTTAATATTTTTAGAATTAATAAGTTAAATAAATGTAACCAGTTTTGTTTAAAATATTTTCCTACTTCTTTGTAAAACATCTTAATTTGTAATAGACAAAAACAATTTAAGTGCGCACTCTTAGAACACTTTCCTTTATTCTTGGGTTTAAATGATTATTACCTTCATTAGACAATTTATTAAATTTAAAATATTACTTGCAAAAAGTACACTTTAATTTTATGTTTAGTAGACGGTAAATTTGACAACAAATGAGGTTATTTCAACCATTAGACTTCGAATAAATACGCAACGGACACTTGTAGGTGTTTAATGGAAAGTAGATATTCATTGTCTATTGTTTAAGTGTAGAGGGCATTTTTTTATCAAAATATTTAAGATTTATAATATTTACAAAAAGTAACTGTGCATTATGTCGGTAAAAGAAAAAACTTTATTAGGTTAAAATCCAAGTTAAATTCCCAAGAGTAAGTCGTACACACATTGTTATGAAAATAATGGATGTTACCTTACATGTACCAAACAAGTTCATTTCATGGTATTATTTTACATATTCATGAAATTTATTTAAAAAGTAGAACACAAATTTGTTACAAACTATTTAATTTTATTAGTAAAAATAATTATCATTTAAAATGAGTTAAAAATCTAACTATAAATAGGTTCAAATTTCTCTTATAAATTTAATTTCCTTGCTAATTGTTTCATTTCATTCTTTAATGGTAACTTAAAAAAGAAATAAAATTAATTTGGATTTTAGCTATCTGTAGCTACCTCGTATAATGTTTTCAACGAGTACACCTTGAACTAATAATGCACCGGAATAGGTAACTTTTTCTATTAATAAGTATTATTAATAATTTAAGTTGTTTTAGTGTAATTCTACATGCAATTGTTGCGAAAATTCATTGAACCGATGCAATGTCTGGCAAGTTAAGGAAAAAATTGTACTGTTAGGTCAATTAAACAGTAGTTTAAAGAACAGTTAATTAAGTAGTATATGGTTTTACTTTGCTTAATTTTATATAAGTAACAATTGTTAACTTTACAAGAAACTTTTCTAATAATAGAATTTGATTAATGTCTTTTTTTTATTAAAGGTTTTTGTTCTATTAAATTGTTCATTGAAAGTGTGTGCATAGATACAGGAGATGTTTCAAAAGTAACAGAACGTCGAGAAACTATTGTTATTCGTTATAATATCAAAATTATAGAAATGCATTTTGTCTAGCCATGATAATTATTTCTTAATGAAGAGCACAAAGCAAAATCCTATTAGGTAGGGATTTCGTTTTAATCCAAAACGAAAGTGCTGAATCAGAAATTTAAATAATCGCAAACGTTAACAATAATTATTGTTATGTAATAATAAAAGTAAAACCATGTTTTGGTGTTTAAGTTTAACCCTTTATTGACATGAGATTGCCGAAACGTGGTTCCAATGAGTCATCAGTTTCATCAATATTGTTACGTTTTTGGAAGTGAAAGTTGGAGAAGTGATGGAATCGAATAGAACCCACATGATATTAAATCAAAAATTTCCAATCTTGTGGTCTTAACCTCAGATATTCTAACAAACTATCATTAAATTTTAAACCAAATTGCTTCCTTTTCCAGAGGCATCAGAATTTTAAATGTTGATACTGCTCTAGATTTACACTTTATTACATTCTCAATAAAAGAAACGATTGAAAAAACTAAGACAAATAATATATCAAATTAAAAATAGATGTTTCACTATTAAGTAGTCTAATTTACATGCACAATTAATTTTACATTATACTGATACTTTCAAATTAAAAAAACAGTTACAACAATTAAAAATTGAGTTTTAACCGATAAGTAAGTGATTTTTTACTCGTAAAATGGTTTAACTTGGTATAATGATATGACCCATATATACTTTCTAAAATTTTATCACCGAAGTGGATATTTATTTATTTAATAATTGATAATTAGAAAAGGTGCAAGTTCAAAAAAATTTCGAACATGAAAATTTGAACAAGCAAAATAATTGCAATAAAAAACACACCTGTAAATATTGTACGTTCCTCCTAAGAGTTACCGTTATAACCGCTATTTATGCCTTTGGCGGAACACCTATTAATTATTAATAGAAAAATATCTTAAAAATATTTTTGGTTTACTATACGGTTTACCTTTTATTACAGGAATTGAAGATATTTATTCCAATTCGTACGTTTCACCAAATTCTGCCGAAAATAACAATGTCTTGAACCTGTCAGAGTCACCAGTAGCCGTGACATCCGGCCCAAGTGAAATTTATATATCAGAAAGTAAAATTCCGGTGACGTCTGAGAGTGAAATTACTCTGCATTTAAAAACAATTACCAGAATAGAAAGATCAGCAGACCCAATTTTATCAAAACCTAGCGGAATAGACGAATTACTTTCATCAAAAAATGTTGCCGAGAGCTTAGATTATAACGATGTCGAATTATCGGGAAGAATTGCAACGCTCATTCAACCATCAAGGACGATAAGAAATTATGAACAGCTTCATTTATTTAAAACAGCGTTACAAGAAGAACTTAATTCGGGGGAAGCTCAAGGGGCTCCACAGGGAAGATCTATTTTACTGTCGGAGCCCCAGGAAATCAACCCTACTGCGACGACAAATCCGAGTTCTGTTACCACCTTCCCGGAACACGGCCAACCCCGTCAAGCTAATCCAGATATTCAAGATATCATAACAGGAATTGTAAAACTACTAAATGGGAACGTCAATGTACAAGCTAACACCGCTCCAGCCATGGGACGACCTTTGAGACCGTTAAGTACTAGAATCAATAACAGAGGACCTCCTAGAATTAATGAAGTTCCCGTTATACCATCCGAGTTTGAATTATCTCCACAATTACCTCTGCCTCCATTAGGACAAATGCCTCCTCCAATAAGTTCTCCTAAAGTTCCAACTCCATATCCGTTTGATATACCACCACAAAATTCTTCGCCTATAAAACCCTACGTACCTCTTTTGGAACAGATGCACAACGCTCGACCAGGTTACCACAGACCAATAACTTTTCCACCTTGGAATCGACCAAGCAGTCCTTTAAGACGTCCTCTCAACCCTTATCGACGACCCAAACCACCATTTAAACCAATTCCTATATCTACGCCAGAAATCATGACTGGTAGACCTCAAGATCAAGATATTTTGACTTTAGATCTTGGTTCAGAATTACAACCATCTCCTGATAGCGAAGAAGAAGATCTTACAACGGACGAAATCGTAAATGATGCATATGAAAACTCTACAGAAGCTATGGAACAAGTACACTTAGTTACAAATAACGACGAAGAAGAAATATTAAAACAAGAAATATTAAACTACGAAAAGAACAAAGAAAAAAGTTCTTCGAAAATGGAAAAACATACTTCTAAACTGAGTGAGACACTTCAAACACAAAATTCTATCTTAGAAACCACCGATACGGAACCCACGTTTTCTATTGACGATATAAAACCATCACATGTTGCTACAGAAATTACACCTACGAGTGAAAATTCTTTAATTGAGACTGATTCAAATATAATTGTTTATTCGTCCACGAATTCACTTCAGAATACACCAATTCTGGAGTCTTCAATTCAGGAAACATCCCAAACTCTTAAAGAGCAAATTTCAACGTTTACTTCTTCATTGCACGAAATAAAACCAACGCCAGAGTTTCCAATTGCAACTTCTTCTATAATTGAGAACTACAAAACATCAAATATCAGTTCAAACCAAAACGAATCATCTGCTATAGGTAATTTTCTCATAATTAACAGCTTTGAAATTATAATTTATGTTATTATTATTTTTACAGAATCGGAATCAACGACAAGTAATAGTTTTCCATATTTTCCTTATCGACCACGACCTGGTATAGTTTTAGACGATACAGAATACAAACCAGGAGGAGTTAATAGGCCACCAGTAGTAACTACCAAACCTCTTTTAGGTCAGATTGGTGATATTTTTGATATTACTGTATCTGCAATACAAGGACTCAGTGGAGATTCAAATAACCAAGGGAAACCGTATGTTGTTCCAGGTACGTTTAATTTGTTAAAAAGGTTAGTGATTTTATGTCAATTTATATTTTAGTGGACATGGAGCATTTACAAACTGGGGACATAATAACAAGTCCCATTGGTGATGAAGGTTTCGTTTCTATTGATGGTAAAAGAACGTATCTTAATTTGTTTGGTGACCCAACAACAGCACCATCCATTATTGCATCTCCAGTGGTAACCAAAACAATCTCTAAAACTGCAACTGGCTTCGCGATACCACACGTGGAAAAACAAAAACAACCCGAAAATGTTAACGGAGTTAGTGGCACTAAACCTACGCCAAGAAGACCGATTTATAATCGTCGACCTAGTCAACCACCTGTTAGGTAACTTTAGTAATTTTTGATTAAAATTATATATTTAAGTGAAACCGTTATTTTAGAATAGATACATGCATAGTTGGAGACGATTCGACATGTGATACATCACAACATGAAATATGTAAAACTGAAGCTGGAGTTAGCGCTTGTCACTGCAGTCCAGGGCATGCAAGACGAAAACATAGAGATCCTTGCAGAAAAATTGTGTCTATGTTATTATCTTTACGTGTAGACCGATTATATGAACGACGTGTTGTATGGGTAAACGACTTAAGTGATAAAGGAAGCGAAAGTTACCAACAACTTTCTTACGAAACCGAAAGAGCTGTAAGCGTTAATTAACATTGATATTCACATTTCTGATGCATTAATTATACTATTTTTAGATGGATTCTGCAATGTCAATGACACCGTTTAGCGATGAGTTCTTAGGTGTTAAAATCAACACTATTTATAAGGGAGAGAGGTCTGCTGGTCAAGCTGGAGTTTTTGTGAACGTTACCTTACAATTGGAAGCAAACGCAGATACTTCACGCCCTACTGTGCGTGGAGATATTCAAAAACATTTGCTGGGTGTAATACAACGAAGGAGTAATAATGTTGGAAACAGTGCTTTATGGGTTGATAGTCCTCCGGGTTCGATATCAAATTTGCAAGGTAAGTTGCAAAGTAAGAATGGAATAGAAAGATAACAATATTTAATAATTTTAGATTTGGATGAATGCTCTTCTCCAGAACTTCATGATTGCCATTCATTCGCAAATTGTGTTAATATATTCGGTGGATTCAGATGCGAATGTAGGGAAGGGTTCAGAGATCCATGGTTGGATAACAAACATAGAGCAGGACGAAGCTGTGAACAATGTTCTGCCCAACATTGCAATAACAGAGGTGAATGTAAATACCAAAATGGCCAAGAAGTTTGTGCGTAAGTTAATTTCTTTTCAAAAGAAAATTGCAAAAATAAACTTTTTGTTATTGCAGTTGTATTGGAAATTATTATGGTTCCCAATGCGAAGTAGATGGAGAAATATTGGGAGTTGCAATTGGAGCAAGCGTAGCAGCTGTGATAATAATTGGACTAACGCTTGTATGTCTCGTAATGTGGAGGTTAGTTTAGTTAGTTAAGATTTTAAGTACATTTAATACTTATATGATTCATTTTATAGCCGACGATGGAATAGAGAACACAAGAGAGGAGTTACAAGTCCAGTGTTTGGTTACATGGCAAGTGCTGGTAATACAATAAAAACTCCAGTTGTTGGTGGTCCTCCCTACCAGGTATCGATGGAGGATAGAATAAGATGGGCACAAATTGCAGACGCCATGGCTCAATCGAATCACTATGGGGTAAGAGGAGATGAGATAGTTGCGTCTAACATTTATTTATTTTCAATTTTAGCCTGAACCGGTGACGTCACCAACGAGGCCATCTTCTGCAATGTTTGGTTACCCAAATTTATCCATAGCTGGAACCTTACAAAGAGGAGCCTTCCATGGAACGCTACCACCGGTACCATTGCCACGATTAGGAATTCAAGCTCAATTTGCTGCCAGAGCTGCCAGCATACAAGGAATGAAGCCGTTGGATAATTCCAGCTCTAGTGAAGAAGAAGATAGGACAGACCTTCTCGGTCGAAGCTTTCAAGTTCCCAGACCAAAAAGTAGAAGCAATGCATCTATTGCTGTATGTACCACTGCATCTGTACACTAACATGTTTGTGACTAATATGAAATGCTACTAAACCAATTAAAATTACTAATACTATTTACATCTAACAAAAATATTCTAGAAGGATGGATATATTTTATAGCGAAATTTTCGCAATATTTTACAATTTAAATCGTTTTAGAATCAAAGTGGAATATACTATGATGTTGATTATGAACAAAACGACTTCTACAAACAAGGAAGTGGAATACCTATGAATACATATACCATAGGTCGGCCCTACTACAGGAGTTGAAGATTCAAAACTTTATTATTATAGCTTTGTATATAAAAAATATATTATTATAATTATTGTATAAATTTAACTTAAGTTTATAATTTTGTACTGTTATATCATTTAAGATCAGAATTGTTTAAGACTTATTAGATTTACATATTGAAAATATGAGAAACATAATTTATTTGAACTAATAAAAGTTTGTTTTACATAAGAATCTTTAATTTTAATGTGGATGTGGAATCATTTCTCCGCTGACAAAAATTGTGAATTGTCATGAAGATTCCATTTGGTTTTGGTTAGTATTGTCTCCTTGTGACTCCTATGGATCTGGAAAAAAAAATAAAAAAGTAAAGCCAATGGTCATAATTTCGTATACATTATTTAATTATGTCATATTATTTATATTACACTTATATTATTAAAAAAATTCAAACTGGTATATTTTCAATACAAGGAACTTCAGGGAACATTGTGGGAAATGTTCGCCATGAACATTAACATAAAAGTTGAACAACTCTGCATCCACCAATTTTCTCTAGCCAATAATATGTAAATATGAACTTGTTAGAAAATAAAAGTGTTGTTTGTCCACTTAAATTTGATGTTTACAGGGTTAAACTTAACTTATAGGGTGAGAATTTGAAATCAGCGCCAGGTTTGGACGTTTATGTTCGCTTATTCGTTATGTTGGATAGTTATGCTTTCTTCAACAGGAACGAAAGAACAAACTGAATCGACGCCAAGATGCATAAGGAAAACCACGCCCAACATTAAAACCAAGACATGCATCAATAATGGACATTAATTTATTGATTAAATGAATAAAGAAGAAATATGTATTACCTTTTGTGTTATAAAGTTCCTCCCAGGGGCATAACTGCCGAGGTTCAAATTTTGAAAATTTGGGGATAAAAAGCTAATTGGATCCACAAATTTAAAAATTTACTGGATACAATGAGGTAGTAGAAGGTGTAAATCGTAAGTGTAAAACAAAAATTTGGAAGATCATTGGTTCTAAATTTAACGAAAAAGAGAAAATTTGTTGTGAGTTTGGTATTGCCTGTTTGTAAAAGTTTAGCTCCGTTTATCCCCAGTGTTAGAATGAGTTTCTATTGTTTTAAGTTTTAAACCCCGAGACTACAAAACTGGGATTTCTGAGACAGTTCTACTGATTAAAAATATATCCCAGAGCCAGCACATTAATTAAATCGGAATATTAAACTGACGCAACACCTAAACTGTGGAATTAGTTTGATGTTGACTCTAGCAGTACGAACTACTGCGGTATCCCACTGCTTTCCAAACTTTGTTAAATGTATTTACGTGGATCGCACATGTACCGTCAACAGAATTCAGGAAGCGCAGCCAATCAGAAATCCATTCCATAATACATAGCATAGAATGCCATAGAATCATTTCGCTGATGGAATTTTGAGAAACTTCACAGTTGACATTAAAAACTAATACCAGACCGCGATGATTGGACCCAGCCACCCCCTATTTGCGCCTATGGTGCTCGCACACTTAGGTGAAGCGAAGTGACGCGAAGCGGCGCGATATTTGTGTGAGGTCCGCACCCTTAGGCGACGTTTCTGTATTCGTCTGTCGCGTAACTTTCTGTTTTATACGGATAGCTTCTGATCGATCACGAAGACGATTAATTTGTTGCTTCAACCTCGCACACAATGGCGAAGCGAAAAACGTCGTTCGAATGCCTTTCAGACGATTTGAATGATGATACACCGCCTCGCGTTGCCTTAATGTGCGATTATTATAATTATTATGAATTGATTCTCAGATTTTCCACATTGTGCTCCCTGGAAGGACAGGGGTGTAGACTTACGAAATAATTTAACGTGCTCGGTTGGGTCCATAGGACATTTCAAACACGGCCTACAGGGCAAGAAATCCGGTATAATACCGGATCAACGCATACATGCGTATGTGACCGACAGTGACAGACAAGTCACAAGCACATACGCACACCCTCCCACTCACTCAGACCAGCTAGACTCGCCAGGCCTTTAGGTTGAGGCGCATCCCTCTGTAGGGCGCACCCCGACCCCCTGCACACTTACCCACGATCATCAACGCCGTTTTAGCTACAGCCCACCGGCCCTACGACGGAAGGCACTCACCGAAAACTGCGAGAGCCGGCTGCAGGACTCCTCATCACTTACAAGCCGGCTCAGATTATCATCCGGACCATCCAGCGCCAATTCACTCCTGAGGTCTGAATAGAGTCGACACTCGAAGAGGATGTGCCAGGATCCGCTTGATTCTATGAAATACTTTATTATGACAATACGGGAAACTTATGCAAATTCCATTGTTATTTTCGAAGGTAATTTTAAGAGTGCCACCTATTGCCATAAAGCGTATACTAACGAAGCTATCGAGATTTGGTTAAATGTGCTGGCACCTTTATCATCGATGAATTATTGTTATTAAAATTTGACGTAGATTCGTCTCGGTTCTAATCTAATTATGCTACTTCCATAATATTATTCGAATATATTATCTCCGTTTTCTTCTTGATTGATATAGTAACCCTACGCTTTTCTGATATTTTTGTTTATGTAAATCTTGAATATATGGACATAAATTGGTTGGAACATAGCTAAGGGGAGGGATAAGGATGTTCAGCCCATAATAGAATAATACAAAATGAAATAAACATTTTAAAATCACCCCTAATCGTTAAGTAAGCAACAAGACAACATTTTAAGAATGAAATATGGGCTTGAGGCTAGCAGTACCCCTAGGATTGGCCGCAAAATAATTCTTACTTAAAAGGGGACCGCTTTTAAATCTTACACCAGGGTCCTAAATTTCATAATTGCACCGCTAGTTCATCCCACAATACCAAATGGTGCTCCTGAGGGATGATCATGGGGACTTCGTTAAATATGTTGTTAAAAGCATCTCCTAAGCTATAATAATCTAAGTCAGGTATGTCAAACAACGGTTCTTCATTTCATCTTAAACTCTTAAACTAGGGTGAGGAATTTGATGATTCTTATTTATTTTAGAACTACATGGACGAGGTCTAGTTGCCTGCGAAGACAATATATTCCGAAGAACCATTATGATTGATTCGCATCGACATTAAGGGTCAGTGTATATCTGATGCGACTAATACCTTACGGTTAAAGTCGAAATCATGATCATGCATCAAGGTTCTGTGATCTACAGATTATGCCTTATGTTAAGTGCGCCCCTAGTTAATGATTGCGCTAAAGTTTGAGCTATACTACAGAAAAATAGATTACCTACTAATAACGCTAAAATTGCACATAATATTAATGTACTCCCATATTTAAATTATTTTTCTTTAAAATAGAAATATTTAATATTGCCATCTATGAGAAATGATAAGTTTTAAAAATTATCTCATGCATTAAGTCTTCTAGAGCGAACTTTTAAAACTTAAAAGTTTTACATAATAAAAGTGGTTTCTTTAGTTGTACAAAAACTGTAAATTCAATTCGAACATTGAGAAACGACGATCAGTGTTCAACCTGCTATCAAAAGATGGCATATGCATGGATTACTCTTGAAAATTCTGAAATCGTCGAAATGAACATTTGCACAAATTTAAATTTGCTAATAATATTCGATTTTATTCGCATTATTACTAAATTTTAAATTTTAAATACAATTGTGTTTAATTATTTATGGTCAGGGAAACATTTTAAATTATAATCACTGACTGACACTACGTCGATCAATTCCGATATTCATTAAAATTTTAAATTCGCGAGGATAACGTTAATATATCCTCTCTGGTGAATATGCCAAAATACAAAATTCTTCATGAATGTATGTATAAAGTGGTAAATACAATTAAATTGGAATTTTAATTAAATTGAATTATTTAGATATGAATTTTGGAAAATAATAAGCTAAAAACTTTGGTTTCATTAAAGTTACTGTTATTCGTTCAAAAATAATAAACAAAGTCAAAGTGGTTTCCTAATTAAAATTCGAAAGCTTATTCAATATCAAAACATTCAATTTTTTACCTACAATATATTTACTGCTAAATAACTAAACTAAACAGATTTGAATAGCAAATATACATTCAAAATGCTCGAAACAAAAACAAGGAAATGAAAATAATACTCGAATTGAACAAGAAGTTTGGTGACCCTTTTGAAATGCGCATTTGAAATTCAAATTTAATACCCTACTGTCTCTGACAACTTGGCTTTAGAACAAGCAAACAATGTGTTTTCAAGTGCTTCGCCACAAATTTTTATGAAGAGTTCACATATTTCTCAAAGATGTACTCAATTTTCAATTAATATAAGTAAATGATGTTGACACTACCATTGAAAACCGTTAAGAAATATGTCATGGAATAACAAAGCTGCTGGTTCTAAAAACGGATGCTTGATTAACCTGTTATATTGTTTGCTTTCAAATTTCGTATATAAACAGATTTTGAAAATTTCAGATCAGTATTTTCAGTTCCTTTGAAGTTTTAACCACGAGCTTTAAAATGTCGTGGATAGTCATATTTTTATTGCTAAGACTCTCTCGTTTAACTTTCGGTGCTTACTTTGATTACACAGACTTTGACGATCCCTTTCAGCTATTGTTGAATACTAAAAGTGAGTTAAAACATTAATATTATTAACAACATTTTAATTTATTATTTTTGTACTAATTTATATCTTCAGATCAAGTTGCACCTGAGCCCAATTCTCCATGTTCTGGAATTGCAAACAACATGCAATTGGAGGGTGTTTGTAAGTCACGCACAGAGTGTCAACTAACAGGCGGAACTTCCGCAGGTTTTTGCGGATTATTATCAACCTGTTGCGTGTGTAAGCTATTATTTAAACTTTACCATTAATAATTAAATTAAAGCTTAAATTAATTTAGATATGGGAAGTTGTGGAAGCAAAATATCTGCCAAAATTTCCTACTTTACGAGTTTAAACGTTCCAAATTCTCAAACGTGCAAATATCAAGTCAAACTACACAATAGAAGTGTTTGTCAGTTAAGGTAACAACAATTTTGATTGCTTGGAAGATTTTCTGAAAAAATTATTTTAGATTAGATATAATTTACATGAATCTTGCACCCCCGGCATCTGACGAACCAAATATTGGAACTTGTAGAGATGAAAAATTTTTTGTTGAAGGATATCCAAAAATTCCACAAATATGTGGCGTAAATTCTGATCAGCACAGTAAGTATCGATTATTACTACTATAAAATTAAATTTTGTGACTATTATCTTTAAAAAGTGTACATACCTGTAAATGGAAATGACAGTAACCCAGTGACGCTTCATGTTGATTTGATTCCTCAACCATCTACTTCACGAAGTTGGTTCATTAAGGTAACCCAATTGCAATGTCCCGGTATAACTATTTTTCCTTATCGCCCACAAATTGAAGCAGCGGCTAGGGATTTTCCATTATTAGGTAAGTTTTTATTTCTGTAACCATACTTTTCTAATCCGCATTCATAAATGTAGCTCCAGAAAATTGCCTTCAGTACTTCACCAACTTAAAAGGATCCTTCCGAAGTTTTGGATACAATGCTCTAAATCCTAATATTTCAACATACAATGTAAACGAAACCTACGCAATTTGTTTTAAGCGGCATGCGGACGCTTGTGGTATTAGGTATTATTACAACCCCAATTTTAATAAACGAAACAAATTCAATTATGCGAAATTTTTAGTTATACCATAAACCAATTCCAAGTTGGTAGAGCGGCAGCGGCAGGAACAAATCCTACTGATTTTTTATATATCCCAGCAGTTAGACCATCCACAACAATTCAGGACGAACGTATTAGTGGACAACAACAGCAGAGTGTAAATTTTATGTGTAAGTTTTTCTTATTTATTGATTAAATATTTTTGAACAGTCATCTTGCTTTCAGCGGTAACGCCAGGTCCATTTTACGTCTTCTTCCAATCGGATTCGGCCAACGATGGAAATAATACTGAAATTGGATTTAATATAAAATATGAAATTGCAACGTCATGTCCATAGAGTATATTTTATTTTTCTCCAAATTTAATAAACAATATTAATTTATTATAGTTGTAATATCGAATATGATGTAGACATTACTTAAACGTTGTTAATAAAATATGTCAATGTGTATTTTGTACATTTTATTTTGAAATTTTCACATAATGTGTGAAAACAATCTTGATCGAATATCGCTTTTTGTAATTTTATTGATGGTAAATTAAACATTCATGAGTTCTTGATTATTTTTATACAAAATGTTATCAATTTTATTGGAATATCAATTTAATAATAGAAAATTCATTAAAAATCTATGCAACAATTCATCGAAATAAATTAGGTGCCCAATACAAGGATAACAGTTCATAAATGAAGCTGTGTAATTATCAATACTCTACGACCTACATTTTCATTAAAAAAAAAACTGTCCTGCCAACCTACTCAGGATAAACTGGTTAAAATTACTTTGCCAAAAAAATCGATGAGTTTTGGTATTGTGGAAGGAGAAATTCGAGCAATAATAAAATGCTGCAAGTATTAGTTGTTCTTTTCCTGTCAATAACAGGTGTCATGGTGAACAAACATTAGATAAATATAACAGCATCCGTTTTTTGATGTTTTAACTGTGAAGTCCAAAGAAATAACAGAAAAATCATTATAAAAGATGTGGGCGCTTTTAATGTCGTTATAATTTATTATATAAAGGAAACACTTCAACTATTAAAATTTTACGTTTTAATTTCATTAAAAGCTAAAAGCTAAAAACAATTTTCAAATATAAATTAGAAATAAATGTAATAGATGTATAAATATTTTTGTTATATGCCTGGACCAGTAGGTATATATATTTAATGCTGACACTACATTCACCCTAAGGATAAATTAGCTTCGTAGTTTCTTTTACTGACATCAATCAATTGCCAATGCTCGTTAGAAGTTTTCTCGTTGGCTTATTCTAGGACATCTTCGCATTATATATTAATTGCACGTATTTTTCTTTAGTCGGCAAGAGAAAATACTTTACCTTAATCCTATTACATTTTAAATATTTTTTACTAAGATGTGAAGTATATTGCTTTTTTTTATTGCGTTATAAAAATTTGTTCGCAATGAATAATAAATAAGGGTCCTGAATAATCAAAACACAAAATTTACATTTCAAAACCAAATACTTCTAGTTCATTTAGAAAAAATGTTTGAACAAAACACAATCGATTACATCTTCACACCAATAACTTTTCTGGCATGGAGCAGAATCCAAAATCTTATGCAAAATCGTCGTGACAAACACACAGATCGACAGAAACAAAAAGATCCGTTGAAATTTCATAATCGATTCTTGTCACTTCCTTTTTGTAAGATAAAGAAAGTAAAAAATAGGAACGATGAGAAAATATGTAGTGAAAGAGTGTGCAATAAGTTACAGGCTAAGGCTGAACAATTCGAGTGTGATTTCGATTACGATATATACAGATTGAGTTTCGCTAAAATGTCTTTACAAATAGAAATTTATAGTTAAATAACAATTTAGGAAAAAAACAAACCTAAGATGAAGGAGGTCTGTAGAAGCCCATAATTTCTACGTTGCTTTTTTATTTTCAACAACAATGTATGGTATTTCAATTAAATTCGTACCAATATATCGTATTGATATGTCACCCTGATTTCAATTGAAGTTTGCTCAGACAACATAAGAAAAGAAGGTATTTTACGTATTCTTATTTACAAATACAAATTAATATTACTATTGGCACAATAAAATACTTTCAGCTAACGGATCGAAAGGACCTTGAGTTAAACTTTCCTGGATGTCGTAAATGCAACTAATTATTAAAAGCGAAAAGTCAGTTTTAAAAACTTTTGAACATTTATTTTGCAACGCTCTGTACACAAATTCAGAAGTATAGCTAGGGATATTACAGCTTTAAGGTTAACATGGGATTAGTATGGTATGGTTCCATTTTGCAATAAAAATCGTCTCCATATTTTCATTTTTGCGTGTGTCGTGTGTATTAGAAAACAGCTATAAAGTGCAATGTTTCATTTATTCAATCTCTTCAAGTAAAATTTCCAGATGGGAAGTTTATCGTCTCACCATTACACCAAAATATCTGTATTTTATATTATTCCAAATAAATATAAGAATGTCGCAAAAATATTGGTTTCTCTGTCTGTAACACTTCTGATTGGTTCTATTTATATTAACAACATAGATTTCTAGTTAGATCATATTTTACCTAAAAAAAATTGACCTCTTTCCATTAAAAAGTAATCACAGTAAAATCTATAGCCAATCTTGCGCTTGTAATAACTTTAAAAATAATCCTTAAGGGGTAAGCATCGCAGTGTTCATGCTGCATTGTTTACAACGTTTTAATCCGGCTTCCTAGTAAGAACTCTACTTCCGGAACGCAATTCTTCAGATTTTCGAGTAAATTTCAAGTGTCTATACTAACGTCTATTAGTTTTGACCGGCACATGAAATATTTCAGTGGCAAATTTGTTCCATAGTCCATCCTACTGAATAGTTGATATAATATTATGATTACGATTATAATATTTCATTATCATATACATAAATCATAATCTGTATCATTCAAGTGCTTACTAGACAATACCTGCTTGTTTTTGATATCCTTATTTTATTTGATAATTATCCAAACATACAGAGAAGGAGGTCAGAAAATACGCAATTGATTCTATTATAGAATCATATTATTTAGAATATTTAGTGGTGGTAGTAGTAGGCTATTTAGTGGTTTCTTTTTGAACTATAGGTTATGTTGGCACTCACAACTCTTTATACCGCTCGAAATGTTAACAGAAAGTGAATAGCATACCTCCGCGAAACGAAATGAATAGATTTAGGCTTAATCAACATTGGGAAATATTGAAAACTTATTTCCAAGGTGAGTGCTATGTAGTTCGAAACAGTCGTTTTGGAGATATCAATCAACCATCAAAAACCATAAATTATTATCCGTTATTTTGCACTCCTCTGTGTGTTCGAATATCAAACTCAAAATTCATATAAGTTGACAGTCTTTATAGTTTTCAATTTTGACAAGGTCACATGAAATTAATATATTGTCAAGATAAAAGTTTTTGTTCATTTTGATATGCTGTAAAACACTGCAAATGCAAATTTTGCCGCTTTCCTTATTCATCATTGTACGAAGATTCCAGGCGCAAATTGCAGGTATTAATTATTGTTTTCACTAAAGTAATTTACAGTAGTTTCCTTTTAATGTACCTATAAGTAATTTTTTCAACTTATTTATTCTTTTAAAATTGTACTATCTTATCAAATTTCATCATCTCTTCCATACGGCATAGTAGTGAACACAAACTAACAGGATGTGCAATTTTCCATCGATGTTAGTCGATTTTTTTTTGGAATTTTATCAAATATAATAATTTGCTAGAAAACTCATCTTTATTCGTGTCATTTATAGCTTCTGATTGATTCGTTCATTTATTACTAACCAAAATTGTTTTTATCGACCTTAAACAAATTTACGATCTACGAAATAGAACAACAGGCCGACCAACTATGACCTTCAAGTATGGTCACATTCCCCATGAGTGGACTAAACTATCACATCGATGATAATATCATATTTTGAAGATCTATTCCATTTAGAAATTTTATTAAGAATTAATAGAAAAGGTTTACTGGGTGTATTTAAAAAATTGTATAATTTTGAACGTCCTGATACTGGGGAGGGGGCAGATCTTGTTAGATCAGACATATACACTGTATTCGCGACCGGTGGATTTGGGTGGTCTGGAATACCCTGCAAGTATGGAAAGAGTTACAGATTTTGAGTTTGCTAAGGACATCTCATTCATGAGGTGGGAAATATTTATGGATTGGTATATCGAATAACTTATTCTTGTTACGGAATTAGAACGCCCCATCCCTTTGAGATGGCTCACTCCGCCTATATAATATTATATAAACATAAAAATGTTGCTCTGTCGAATGTCGAAAAATTCTGTCTCCCTCTCTTTCCATAAAGCTATTTAATTATTATATTATTAACTCAAAGAGAGCTTTATGGCATCTCCGATCGGTTATTCATTTATTGCTAACCCAAAAATAGTAGTTGATGTTGATGCACCTCTGATTGCTAGCAGACCAATCGAGTTCCAACTAATCAATCACTACATAAAGTCAGAGATGCCGACAGGCCACCCAAACCTCCTAGTTTTTTAATAATTATATAAACAATTTGCACTCTTCTCATATCAAGTTAGGTATATAGGGACTATTTTGTAATTAGTTTTATCTACAAATTGCCATCGACATTTGTTAGCTTTTAATTTAAATTTCTATGATCCAGTTTGTTTTAATTAATAACTAATAAATGTTTTCTTTATTCCATTAAAATTTGAAAGGACGTAGTTAGTTGTTTGGATTCGTTAAATAATATTTCAATTTTGGTATACGATGTGAGCAATGACGTCAAAAGGTATTTGTATCTTGTTGAACCAACTGTTTGTTATGAAGCTATGATTATTTGGTATTGATGTAATAATATATTCACATGAGTGAACATGAACACTTGCAGATTTGGTTGTAAAATTTTATTTTGTTATTATGGATTTGGACACCTTTTGATTAAATCAATTTCTTCCAATTTGTTTAGAAATATGGGAGCGCTGCAAGTCATGTAATCTTTGTTAATATTTATTCAGTGCTTGTTTTTTAACTGTGCTTTGCTAATAGTAGGGGAGAGGGCGGAGAGTTGATCCCTCTTTTAGTTTTCCTCCCTTAGCTCCAAGATTACCCTTAAATTTAAAGATCTCAAACATGGAATGTATAGCGTAAGCCTTTATTTACCTCTTAGCACCTTCTACTTCCTCCAATTGTTATAGAAAATTTCAGCAGAACAAATCTTATAAGACCTTACAAGGATCAAGTCTCCCTTCACTTGGTAGGAGACTTGATCCCCGAGCATAGGAGACTTGATTCCGGGGATCAAGTTTCGCTAGAAGACCACTAACCTACTTAAGGTTCTTGTAAAATTACAGCCTGTCCATATTAGTTTCTTATGTCATTAGGACGGAATCACATGTAAAGGAATAAGAAATTAAGTGAATAGAGGTACTGATTTTATTGAGATTAGAGATTTAGAAGCCCGGGCTATCAAATTTGTATTTAAATGTAAAAATCCCTGCTTTTCGAGCTGTTCTTTGGGTGTAGGCTTCGGCAGCCTTTTTACGTCTCGCTGGTCAACTTCGCTGATGTCAGAAATCACAAAACCACAAATCTCCCTTTACGACATGCTGAGCAAAATAAGTACATTGTTTGGGTACAGACAGTCGTATCACTTTTTACGTTTTAACTGTTTTAACTATTAATAATAGAAGCATCTATAATATCAACATTGTATGCTATACTGAAATTAACCGAATTATTAAAGACATTTATGAGTAATAAGTAATAATACATACCAAAAAGAAGCCTTAAGTCAGTAAAATAATAAACACTTTCTAGATGTAACGCCCATGCGTTTAGGCGGCAGATATCACTATGGTTGCTAGTCGTGGCATCATACTTTACAGTGACGTTAACATAGCAACTAAAAACTCAACAAAAACGCCAAATTTGAATAGGGATCAAGTCTCCCTAGTGATCCGCCCCCTCCCCTACGAAACGAGGAAACATGAATATCTGAAATAATTGAAATATCTGAAAATTATGTGAGTTGAAATACAATATTGAGGCGTTCACAGTGCTAAAGTGGCCTAACCCACTTTCGCTTCTTTTCTTTGTATTTACGAAAAATTCACGCATTTCTATTGGTATGATTAAGCCGTCCTTAAACTCCAATAACCATAATCTCCGGCTTATGATATAAATAGTTAACACATTGTTAAATGGCTGTTGGCGGAGTTCACATTTTGGATTACTGTCGACCTTTTTGCATTTGGCGGAGTTCACAACACTTTTGGCGGAGTTCACATTACCCCAATCAGTGATTAACTAGATCATTTGTGAAACTCCGCCATTAATGAAGCAGATCTAGTCTCTTAAATACGCAATCTCAACAGTAATATTAATGATCTGACCGTTCCCACGTCGATGGCAGCTTCGCGTATGAGATAAATACCAGCTGGAGTAAAAAGAACTTCAGCGATATAAAATATCTGAGAGGTTTAGTCTCCAAAAAAGCATGATGACACGTTAAAAATGGAACTGGAAGAGTATAGTTTAAACCAGGCCCGTAGCCAGGGGGGGCACTTGGGGGCACGTGCCCCCCCCCCCCCCGAAATGTTGAAAAGACAAAGAAAATGGAAGGGAAAAAACCGAAAATTTTACATTTTACAAAAGGTTTTTTACAAGTGCCCCCCCCCCCCCCGAAATGAAATCCTGGCTACGGGCCTGGTTTAAACCTATCGTTCCATTTCAGAAAGAGGTTGACAAATCGGGCTAAATAAATCTCGTCTCAGTTTACCTATATGGAAACTAGTTTCTAATATTTTTCATTATACATTTTCATGGAATGGCATTAAATACATTGTCATTGAATGTTTTTGGTTGTTTTATTCTATATTATGTTTAATAATAACTCATAACGCTTCAAGGCATTATAACTTCGTATTTCTAATCCACGCATCCTGGTTCCGTACTGAATCACTGGCCTCCACTTGGATAATTTCAAAAAGTGCGGTGCATTTCCAAAACAACAGCATTGAAAACTTGTAGGAAAATGGAAAAGTGGAATTAAGGTAGATAGAGTGATATACAAAAGAGAAGTAGGTACTTGAATGAATAAAAATAATCGTTCAGCAAAAATGAAAAACTTTTGACAAAACAAAATGATGACATTGTTTGCATTTTGTTTTAACCTCAATACACGTAGCTTACGAATTGGTATAGATTCGAGGAACAAAATGACATGCAAATTGAAAGATCAAATGTGCCTAGGATCTCTATGAAATTGTCTAGAAACGTGAAATTGGCAACTTTTCGCTTCTCCATTGTCTGGTTTTGATTAACAAAACTTGATTAAGTTGTGTAATAAAAATATCTAACAAAAGCTTCATGTACTTGATACACCTTTTGGCTTAGTCTTTAAAGCTGATATAAAAACCTATCGATCGAACAAACACATTCCGGCGGTATTGGATGCTATGTAAGCATATAACAAAAACAAATGTGACCAGCCGCCTTAGATTGCTTGCACGCCCAATATTAGTTTCAGGGAAATCACTGCAATCCCCTTTTATAGCACTATTTCATTCGCATGTGTACACACTGTACCTACAGGTAATACGACTTCAAGAAAAACATCATATGCATTATAATAAAATATGGAAGTATGTTTGTTTGCTAAAAGTCAAGTACTAAGTTGAAGTATATGAGCACACATTAATGAACATAGTATAAAATGTAATTACATACTGTTGGGGTAAGATATAATTTTCCAAAAAGAATTCTCTTTCTTCACAATTCAATTTACAAGAAATAGAGAAACAGATATACTTATCTTTGAGTTTAGATAGCGGAAAAAAAGATAGTGATTGGCAGACAGGAAGAGAACCGTGCAATAGGCTCACACGGACGTATAAAAGACCACTTTCCAATATCCCAACTGTCATTTGACATGTTAAGATTTTTAACAGCTTTTCACCATATAAAATTCAATTTAGTACATAATTTGCATAAAATCAATAAAGCACATACAAAAATTAATTAAAAGTGGATTATAAATAAACAGAATAAATACATTCAATTATTGCAAGGTCACATAAAAGTAAAAAAATCTCAATTTCCTTCTTAAATTTTTAATTTTTTTCAAAAATTAAACTTTGATTTTAAATTAGCATCGGCAAAGTGAGACATGCAAAACAAAAATAATTTTTGCGCGTTAATAGCGTTCTTTTGATGCTTTTGTATGGAAAAAGACCGAGTAGGAATTTTGTCTGACGTAGATAAACGTCCACTGTATCCAAAGTACACATTGATTGAACGCGTTGTAATCGGGATAACGAATGGCAATATCCGTTCAACAAATCGAATCCAAACATCAGCGCCTAAATTTTGATTTAAAATTTCTTTAATCCACAATGCTCGTTGACTAAACTCCAATCGATCGGAGCTTCAAAGCCGCTTCAAAAATTAGCTCCACAAGATATACAACTGTGAATAATTCCCTAATAGTTAATGCTCGAGTATGAAATTCCATTAATCTAAGTTATCGCATCGAACTGGTTGAAGTTACAAAGCAGGTATTAATCTGTTAACAGTTTACAGTTGGAAAGCTGCAATGTCGAAGGTTAATAGTTCTTGCTATCTGCAGAGGTAAAATAACGACCAAAGTTGCCAAAATGAATGCTCTAAATCATTTTGTAGCTTTTAGTTCTTATAACATTTCTTGTCGAACGGATCTAAATTGTGAAATCATAGACGCGTAAGTGAAAATTACAGTTGAATAAAAGTAACTACAAAAAGTTGTTATTACACGCAAGCTTCTGAAAAATTATGATGAAGTTTGAACTTAATATTTAATTAAAAACATTAGTTATAATAAACGCCAAACATATATTCGCTTTACATGTTTAATTGCAATCTACAGACGACGTATTATGACTTTGTCAAAGATATTACCTCAGAATAATTTTCATCTATTCCCATAATCACTCAAGTGATGTATATAGCACGCTAAGTTTGAAGTGTATATTAAATCTTGCTTAATAATATCATAGTAATAAGTATGTGCATTATTAATTGTTCACATTTATCTTTTTCAATCACACTAATAGCTGTCATATTAATTGTGGCAACAAGGAATAGAAGCGCCATTACTTAAGGTAAATTTAAAGATAATAATTCCATTCTAAACCTAATTTTCTTCTTAACAATATTATGAGAATACAATCTTTTTGTTTATCACTCAAGTAGATATCGGAGATGTAAATTGAATTTATAAATATTAAGTGCGGTTGTCAAGATAATAGGGAAGCGAGTTTACTTTACTTCCCTAGAGAAGTAAACAATGTCAAAAACAAAGTAGTTTCTTAATAATACTTATGATGATTTTAAATAATAAATTATAACCCAGAAAATGTTTTAATTAAGTTTTAATTTAATATCAATTGTAATTTACTTTATCGGTACTTAAAGAAATACTGTGCAATACATGGAAGTTAAGGATATCTTCTAATGTAATAATACTAATAATACACATACATTTACTATAATAAATTATACTGCAATCGCACATATTAATTTAACATTTCAATTATTAATATTGTAGGAGCAATTAATTTAATGATTTTATAGGGTATATACTATATTAACGGCTTGCTTATATTGGTAAATGTGGAGTATTAACCTAAATAATAATATAGTAATATTATAATAATAACAATATTGGATATTTGGTTAAAATCTAAATAGTATCTGCAATGTACACAACAACCGGTAAAATGCATTGATTATTGTATACTAATGTATAACTTTCAATACCATCCTTTTGCTACTTTTCGATCTATTTCTAATTAGTAATTACTGATTTATCATTCACAGTAACGATTTGGTTTAGCTATTGTCGTCTACCCTTTTGATCTAACAATTTTTGTAATTTAAAAACAAAATAAGTTGTTCAAAATATTTATTATTCTGAAAAATTAGGGGATCATAAATATGAGATGAAAGCAGATACATTATGATTATTAACTTCTCTTGTGCATGTACTCGTAATTTTATGTTACCGAATTTAATTAAAACTGCTTCTTTATCGTTAAACAGATGAAAAATGAATTTATTAAAAATCCAATGAGTTTTCAAAATCATGGAAAACAATTTCCAAACAAAAATATCAAGAAAGTAATACTTCACAATACGAAAAAATATCGATTACTTTTGCAAATCATCTGCAAATTATAAATCATTAGGTTCAATAAAATCAATTTTACAAATAATAAATTTTCATGCGTTATGTTGCCAATGTCCAATTTCTTTGTACAAAACACAATGCAGAAATAAACAAGTATCCTAAATTTTTGATTTTTCTGTGCTATCATGCACATCCTCGCACCACCACAAAATTAATTGGACGTCAGTGTTTCAGCACAATTTTAGGTAACTCTAATAAATTCCTGATTGGGCAAAACAAATTGAATAATTCTTAACTTTTGAGCTTTTCTAATAACACATCTCATTTAGATTCGACCACCAGCTCAAAGTTCTTGGGTATTTTGAACTACGACAATATGGATATAGTTTTTGACCTATTTATTTTATCCCATTGTTATTACTTACAATTATTCTAAACTTCCCTTCCAGTGGATGATAAAATGCATTTCAAATATAAATTGCAAACTACATTTTCTCAAGTATTTTCTAAATAGTCTTTCAATAGGGACGCTTGAAATTTGTTAGATTATACCAGCCATGTTGTTAAAGCAACATCTATCAAATTTATTGTGTATTGTTCAGTAGTGAATGGCAAATTAGCATGAAAAGTATAGAATTGAATCTTTAGCGACGAGGTCCATTTCTGGATGAACAAATAAAATTGTCGGATACCAATTCGCACGAGATATACCAGCACAAAATGCATCCCGAGAAAGTCACTGTTTGGTGCGGATTTCGGCTAGCACTACAGATCGATGATCAACAACTTCTTGTGGCCTAAACTGGATGATATGGATACCGACAACATGTGGTTTCAACAAGACGGCGCGGCGCTACGTGCCACACAGCCCATGTCAGGTAGGTTATTCTGACTCATTGGGGGGTAGTAACACAAAGAAGGTTGAGAAACGATGAACTAGAAGTATAATTTTGAATTTGCTATAAAATTTATTGTGATGTGTAACACACGTCGTTATTTACCTGACGTCTCAGAAGATCCTATGTACCCTATTGTTTAATTTTTCTTAATTTTAAATTAAGCAATCAATGTTCTAAAAAATTTCTCTCTATTTGTTTATTTGTGTTGGCGCCTGCAAAAGTTTTAAAGTGGAAAAATAATTTTTAAAGTTGGTTATAATTTAAATTTTTTACCCGGAACTTAGAAGAATTTAGAACATTTTGGTTTCGCAAGGCTAGCAGGAAACTTCAAGAAGATAAGATGATTGAGCGTAGAACGGCATCGTGAGAGTGAATTGGATACCCATTTTGTGTTTGGATTGGTTTATATTTTCCCAAGAGTGTATCCAAGTATGTGAAGAGTTGTGATTTTTGTTCAAAAACTGAAGAATTTACTTTTGGTGTAAATAGCGCGGTAAATGTAGACTATTTCTAGCAGGTGTGAAATTGTCACATCTTGATAAATCTAAGAAATCCTGCGGTGTATGGGATCAATCGTATAGTTTTGCATAATTGCGAGCTAATTTTGAATCTACTGCCGCCTAGACATTCAGTTGGCTGTCATTAATTATTTTCGATGTTCAAAGCCAATGTGCTGGACAAGTCTAAGGTTGGGAGTTTTTACTTTCGATCAGCGATTTAATTACGATATTGAATCAAGATTAGAAGAAATTATAGTAACGTACCCAACGAATTAATTTGTTGTTAATATATTAACTATGAATAAATGTAAATATCTACTTAGAGACAAAGGAAGGGTATTATTGGTTACAAACTAAGTTTTATGAGTTCAAAAACCCTTAATTGTGGTGACGAAAAATGTATCCTTGGACTGGATTAAAGTTTGTTTTGCTTATGAAAAAAGCTTTTAATGTGTGAGCAATAAACCATGGTGCTTTTCTTTAGCACCTATTTTTTTATTTATTTTTTAGAATCCCCGATATCATTTTTGAGCTAGCCGTGGTAAATAAAATTAAGATTATCATTATTAATTGATGAAAAGTTTTTCCCAATATTGTTTTTTACTTTTTTGCAACAGTTTCAGCATCTTTTATGAAAATTAGTTTCGCATTGCAAGTGCCTCTTCATTGTTAAAATTTGAAGTTGTCAAAGCATTCAAATCGCTATCTTATATTGCAACAGCAATTTAAAAATCCTTAAATCTCATTTGTTGTACGTTTATGTTGTAACAGTAGTATAAAAATGGTTTTATCTCATTGCTAATGCTTATTGACTGACACTGATTGGTTTTTGAGCCCTCCATGTTATATTTAATGTCTCATAGTAATAATAATAAATAAGTTTCAGATTTCTTATTTACATCTGCAGGCGGATTAGTGCAGCAGTGTAAATTTAGACCTCTCAGCTCCTCATAAGACTCTTCAAGTTATATGGGAAGCAGTCAACTTCAAAAGGTCATATCTTGTGAAATATGTATTTCACCTGAAAGAGGCGTTTTTGTATTTATTGGCGTAGAATGAAGTCCTCAACAAATTTCTACTAAAACTTTTTTGTTTAGCAAACACCCAAAATAATATATTTACAAAAACATTAATTTATGCTTTTTCCTACCGGACGTATCTATAGAATTACTAAGGCTAAACCAATTATTTTCCATACAATCGATACATTCTTAATTGCAACAAGTTTTGTTCAATGTTTTACTAGTTTTGCTTTATGCTTCGCGGCATTCAGATTTTACCAAAGTTCTTCAAATCGATTAAAAATGCATTTTTAACCGTTACGTTGTTTCATTGTGCCATCATCTTCTATTTTAGCCCATTTCAGTCCACTCCTGGACGTAAGCCTCTCCAGTAATGGAGGATTTGGTCATAACTCACCATGCTGGTCAGACGGGTTGATGAGTAGTCCGCAGATCATTTTTGGACTATAGTTGTTTTACATCCAATAGCAGTTTGCTAGGCTAGCCTCCAGATGTGCCTGCAGCCCTGTTTTTTGTTAACGATGACAATTTATCAGTGGGAGTTCTTCATTGGAAGATGGCGGATCAAGTCAATTTCAGAGTTCTGAAACCGTTTTCCTGATTAATTTTTTATGTTTGGAATTATTTTTGTGACAAAAGACGATTCATGCACGATTTCTAGTGTAGCCCAAAGTTAAAGGTTATTTTGGATGACGAATTCTTCAATTTACGGCGGCCAAAACCAGAAGAATGTTTAATCAGTTTCGATGTCTGCAGATTGATCAACTTAAAAGGGTTTTGAAATTATCTTGGCAATGCCATCCATGAATTATATTTTGTTAAATGGGATGTAATTAAAGTACAAAGTTTAAAGTCAAGCGTACACCATCCAACTAAATTTTGTTGATGAACGACTACATTCAGGATTTAATTGTTTAATAACTAATTTATCTGTGCTTTGCTTGTGTGTATTTTTTATCAAATTATCAATAATTATTTGTACATGACATTCCTCTCTGTGTAGTGCTTAACTTCGAAACAAGTCTGTGCTTAATCTGCTTTCACGAAATTGTCAACGATTGTTATGTAAAAGCCGAAATAGAATTACTCACAATGCATCGTTAAGTAGGCAACTGACCCCGCTGTTTAAAAAAGTATCGGAAATTAGAGGGAACAAATAATTACGGTATAGTAAAAATAAATTCCAACAAAACTACAATCTGGACATGTAATTATCTACAAAACTGTTAATTTTAAAGCGCTACCTATTCACTTACACTAAACTATGAAACTAATTGCTTTCACGTACAATCAAAGATTAATTGAATGCTACGCTGACAATTTATTTTCCACATTTGTTTTGTTCAATTAAAAAAATACAACTTTGTGTTGACAATTTTTATTATTAGTTATTGAGATTAATGAACAAAAACTGTGTTTAAATTAACGTTATCAATATTGATGACTCACCATTATCGATCAATACACAAAACGTAATAAAAAATTTATTTATATTAATAAATACAAACTCGTGAATTGTTTACAAAATGATCACGATAATTGCACCTATTAATTTTTTTTTTCAATATTATATTTTTATTTCAGTAAAATTTGCGTAACGCTCTGAAAGCCTGTCTGACATAATCATTCTAAGCTAAATTATATTAAGAATTTCACTGCGAATCTTGAATAGAATTATGTATTATGTCAATCAACATTTGAAAAATATTTTGTAGTTAGTTCAGTCGACGAGATGATTTTGCACTTTTCCTTTTTATTTGCTAGAAAAAGGAAATGGTAACCAAAGGCAGTTCATTCTAATTGTAAGTGAAAAATAGAATCAGCGTGACCGACTGCATGGAAAATCGCCCATTTTGTTGTAAAATATTTCAAAATTTTATGTGTAGTTTTATGAAGTTAATGTCCGCAATTACAATATCATGCACCTACATCGTTGTGAGTTATGTTTCCTAGTTTCGTAAATTGCATACCTCTCATGATTGAAATAACGACCCCTAAATTGCTAAAATTCATTGGTAATGTTAGTAACTAATTATGTTGTTGATTAAATCGACTATGCATATTCGCCTTTTTTTTTAAATTCAGTAGATATTTTACTATTTTTATTCATATTTAAATTGATAACCTTGCAGTTAGGGAATTCGTTTGATCCTGAATCAATATTTGTGCATAATCATTTTAAAAAAAATTAATATTTCAGTAATCAAATTATTCATCAAAATTTCGGTCATTCCTATCATCCTATCCTACCTGCTCGGATAATGTGAATTCAAAATACACTCATATTCCTACTATGTATCGGCTCACTTGTTACAGATTTGATGTAAAGTTTTTCTAATGCATTTTGAATTAAATTCGTTATAATGCTTTCTTCTATTTTGGATTTGGTGTTCACATATCTACATTCCAATGCCATCTATAACAAGAAGCATAAATTATTTCAAATGTACAGGCGGAGAAGAAAAAGATACAAGTAAAAAATATTTAAACGCTTAACTCGTTAATTGTACTAATTATTTAGAGTACGCTTATCATTATAAAAAAAAACGAAATGGGTTCTATTTGATGTACACGTTAACTAACGGTAATGCGGCTGCTTTTAGCAGCTGGAAATTAAATGTTGGAAAGTGTTTACGTCTATAATAAATAGAAAGTGCTTCCCAAAATTCACAGTTAAGTTTTCGTATGGTAAACAAACTAAAAACAATAAAAATGTAACACATTAATCTATATTTACAATTTTTGGTATTAATAAACGTTCAATGAGTTATTTTTACCAGAAGCGGTTCGTGGAAGTGCCGATAGATTGACATAGCGCTGACTGCGGTACGGTACGTAGGACTATCGACTGAGTTTTCTCTACTTGTAACCATGGTAACCAGCTTCACTCAGGTTCAAGTACAGTCTAGTACAAAGTCTATTCTAATCGCTTAAACTTGGTCTCACGTCTATCGAGAACTAAGGGTCGAGCACGTGTACCCTGGTTACGTTATATGCAACTTGTGGAATGAGCCAAAGATTTCAAATATAAAATTACACAAAACGAAAGGACGCGTTGCAAATATTGCACAATATTGACCTCCTTCCAACCAAAAGATATAAAATCCTTCTTTATACTTATACATATATTTTTCCTATTGAAATAAATAACCTACTTATATAAAAATGGAATTTTATATTTTTAGTATTATTAGAATATTTTTTCGACAAGAATTTGATCTCCCGAGCGCATCATTACTCACAATTGGATAAATTAAATGAAAATGCATACTTCAAAATTTTGACTCAAAGGTAGATAATACAAATGGAGAGGATAAACTTGTACTTGTTTTATTTGTTCTTTCGGATAACCGGTAGTTAAAATTTTGTTCATAAATGCATAATTATTGGTTTTTATTTTGAAATTACGAAATGATTTTCGATGGGTACCTCCTACGAATGTTCCCTTTAATAATGTAAAAATTTTAATTTTGTCACTTAACGTACAATCATAACGTAAACTTGTGCAAAATCCTTACCTCCTAAATTATAAAAAAATAATTGTCAATTTAATAACCGTGAAATGAAACGAGAAATGCTGAAGAATTTCGTGATTCATTAATCTGACATTACTTAATTAATAAAATTGTGCTTTAATTGAAAAAGTTGAAAAACGATTTTCCAAGAGGAAATATTTAACTCTATTATTACTATTTACCACTATTCTCGTATTTAACTAAAAATTTACATTAATCATTCATTCAATTTACTTTTCAATTTTCGAATTAAATATTTTAATTAAACCGAATCATTAACAAAAATTATCCATAAAATACAGATAGAAAAGACGCTCAGAAATATGGAATTGTTGCCATTATATTATTATAATCTAAATTCTAAAGAACGAAACCCATCAGTGAGTTCGAGTGACTAAAAGTGAAAATTTTAAAATTACCACTTGTCCACGGTGTTATTGTCTGACCTGTTTTATACTAACTTCTTTACTTATTTTAATTGATAAAAAATAAATTGCGGTCTTGACCTTATGATTAATGGAAAATATCTTCTGGTTTTTTTGCTTATCAAAAATTTAGAGGAAAATTTTACAAGATGCTTGTATATGACGCTGTTATAAAAGTTATAAATGTTGGGTTGGTATTACAATAAATTTCAATTTCATACTTCTGAAATGAACTATTTACTAAATGGACTAAAAGAACTCGTTCATTTCCTTAATATTGTTTTATCAATAAAATCAATCAACTAATAAATTTTAGAAGTATCATTTAATTGGTCGATGATACGTTGTCTTAGTGGACCACACCATCTTCCTAGGGTTTGAAATAATCAAAAAAAATTTAAGAAGTTTGTTGACAGAATCAATTAGTATTATATTGTTTTTATATTTTAACAAATTAAAAATGTGGTGGTCAAAATCTATAAATTAATGTCCACGGTCGACGAATTAATGTCCACGAGCGATTCGATTGATCATTTTATGACCAGTAAGTCCGCAGTTCAAGTACACAAAACTAATGTAAACTAAATTGTTATCATTTGATGAAGACAAGGTAACTAATAATTGTAAGGTACAATATTTTATGACCGATTTTAACCTTGAGTACAAAGGGTCTAGCCAGATAAGTATGTCAAATACGCTCCTTCGGAATTTTAAAGTGACGATTTTAACATGGTTTGGTTATGTACTAGAATGACAGTCGTGTGCTGATATTTTGAATTTAATTTCATATTTCTTCAGTTTCTATACTGCAAAGATGGCCGAAAAATCTCAAAAAATTCAAAAACCAGTAAACCTTTCTTTTTGGACTTTCTTCGCAATTAAATTCCACGAAAAAATAATTGATCAACTTTTCAAAAACTTTTCCACCACTCTCAGAAAGTTTGACGTGCTTCTGCTTTGGATTCCTTACAAGATTGTGAAGAGAGAGAAATTTCGTTGTCTTGTTTTTGGGAAATTTTTTACTGTTGTTAATTTTTTGAGATTTTTCGGGAATCTTTTAGTACAAAGAAAACTGAAGAAATATGTAAAAACTGTATTTTCCTTCTCAAATTAACAGGAATTGAATTCCAAGGCTAAAATGTTGCACAAGACTGTCTATTTGCATAACAAACGTTTTAAAAAATGCCACCATAAAATTAAAAGGGCATATTTGACATACTTATCCGACTAGTTCCTTAAAGTTTTAAAATGTTTTAACTGAGAAAATAAATATAAGTACTGGTTCAACTGCACACCAAAAATGGTAAAGTTTTCTAAATATTTGGTTAACTTCTACAAATGATTATTAAAATTTAAGATATAAAATATAGTTAACTAGCTGTTGCCCGCGACTTCGTCCGCATGGAATTCACTTTTTTGCGCGCAAACCTTTTTCCTTCCGTCTCTATATTCTATTCTCTACTCCATCGGTCTCTCTCTCCTGGTATGTTGTCCACAGTTTCTCCATGCAGTCCTGTCCTGCACGCTCTCTTTCCACTCATCCACCTCTACAGCTCCAAAATCGTACCTCGCTTGTTACTCCTGGCTTCAACATTACTCTGGCACTCCATCCTCCAACTCCCATCAGTTCCCATTTCCGGCTACCTCCACCTCTCGTACTCTATCTTCCTCATTTTCCCTTCTTCTTTCCATTCCGTTTGACGTTTCATTTCTCTCTCTCTACTCGCGCTAGAAACGACAACCCAAATCAACTTTTCGGAGGTTCTCGTTCTATCCTAACCTATCTCACACTTTTATTTTTTAATTTCTAAACGTTTATTCTTTTCCTTTCTAAAGAGAATTGCATGCTTCTGGACAGTAGACCCACCGGTTTAGGCTGTGATTTGGAAACTTGAAAGACGTCGACAGTGGGAATCTCGTTAATCCATTCGCGCGCGTCACCACTAATTAGATATTAGGTGATAAATCCCATACTTATGTATATTTATGTTTATAAAGAAAATCTCATGCTTCTAAACGTAGACCCAACGGTTTAGGCTGTGTTTTGGAAAATTGAGAGACGTCCACAGTGGCAATCTCGTTAATCCATTCATGCGCGTCACCACTAATTAGATAATAGGTGATAAATCCCTTTGGGATAGGATTTCATAAAATCCTTTCTTAGTGCTCGCCTACGTGACAACAGGAACCTCTGTGTAAAATTTCATCGCTAAGGACCCAGTAGTTTGGGCTGTGCGTTGATATATCAGTCAGTCAGTCAGTCAGTTTATTCTTTTATATATATAGATTACAATTATATACTCATAAAATACCATTCCCGTCTACCTGTCTATCTGTTAGTAACGAAGAAAGTCACATATTGAGCGTAGTTTTACATTTACAATACCAACAATAAACAAAATTTATATTTCAAAATGTCTATTTCAAATCTTGATAACTACATTTTATTACCTTTTCGAAAGAAGGAGAGAGGGATTTGCGTTATTCCTGGATACGGGAAGTTCTAGAATTATTTACAAGCGATGATTTGGAGATTTTGGATAGTGTGCCCTTACGATTAAATTGGTCGATCATCGGTGAAATTTTGGATATTCTTGGAGCGATTATTATTATTTTGGTGGATGGTCATGATTTTGAATGGTTAGTGTTAGCTTCTGGATGATTAGAGATACTTTGGGAAAAAAAAGATTTAAAATTTTTGAATGTAAAAATTTGGAGGTTAGAATCACTCTTACCTTGGTTATTCGTATTCATTCAAGCTTGATGGCAAAAGAAGTTTATGATTGGATTCTATGAAAACAATAGTACAATTAGTTTTTTTTTCTTTTGATACCGAAGTTTATTTTGAACGATAAATTGATTGCAATGGAACGTCATATCTGGATAGACTGCTGTTCGTTGAGGCCGTTGAGATTTTATTTGTGGCCTATAAGGAAGATTGCGGCGATATAATATCGAATATTGAAGTTACACCGAGAAAATTGAAAGGTACCAAAAACAATTTTGTTTTTGTAATTTGAATTTTACCTTTTTTGAATTCCTTCTTCTTCTATCTAGAAGTAATTCTCTAGACTCTAGAGAATTCTCTTCTAGACCGCGATGGTCCCAGATGTTGAAAGAGATGATGGAGGCTTCGCCTCCAAGAAACTCTGAATCAATGAGAAGCTATGCTGTGCTAGGCCAAGGCCTGTTATTTCCCAACACCTGCGTCGTTTCCTTGGCAGTGTTAGAAAGTTTGAGCATATGAATATTTTACATCCATCAGGTAGCTTTCTAGTCTTGCCTTCAGATGTGCCTGTATCCTGGTTTATTATGTTAATGGTAGCAATTCACTAACCCAGGGGACCACCGGCTTAACGTACCTTCCGAAGCACGGAGACTAGTCATAAGAAAGTTTGACTCTCCTCAGGTTTGAGTTAGCTGCAAGGCAATGGCCGTCTCTTGAATTCCTTCATGAATTGTTCGTGAATGCAATAAGGAGAAAGCGATTTTTGAATTTAAATGTCGAATTGCCACAGCGAGAGAAGCAATCAATCGGAACATGTCATAGTTCCACATTTCAATTTAAAATTGAATCAATCAATTGAAAATTACAGTTTTTTTAAAGTTTTATTAAATTAAAAAAGGCGTCCTCCGGCGTATTCGCTGAAGCTGAGGTAAAAAGCATTTTTTAAGAGTCATAATTGCTAGCTGGAGCACTTTAATTGTCTTTGCCGGTCGTGCTGTTTTGTTGAAGCTTCCCCGAATAAAATTTATTATCATTTTTATAAAAGCTGATCGGTAGAGTACAATATATTTTTCAAACTAAAAAGCTTAGATAAACCAATAATATTGCACAAATTTAATTACAACTACACAGCTAATAAATTTAGCATAATAAAGAACTTGGGCTGACCATTATAATTCTTTTATAATTTTATGCAACACTGAGATGTAATGCATTGTTCTTGTTTCTTCCAACTTCAGTAGTCCATGTTGTCTAAATTGTTGTCGTCATGTTCTAACCATCCTAAACTCTTTGCAACTTGTGTTTATTTTTGTGTGTCTATAATAACTAATAAAAAATAAATTCGTAGCAGTTGAGGCTAACTAAAAAAATGGAATCTCAAACGTGTGACTACCAATTTCATCTCAAAATTCGACTGGAGGTGCGAACGTATCTACACTCCCTTCACGCTAAGATTTTTGAATATCTGTACAATAATTCAGCATTAGTAGACCAAAACGAGAACTTAACTGTTTGACAGCACGTTAACTCAAAATTCGGTTTGGGAAATTCCAGTCGCTTGTAATACTTATAACAGCAGTGGCACGTAAAATTGGATTTGGGAGTTCCATGTGGATTTGTTGTTACTATGTTAACATACGTCATCACAAAATATAGATTAAATTGTCGTAGTGTGAAAACGCTCAAGAAAATTGTTTTCCACGATTTAAGAAGATTCATTGGATTCAAAATATATGATTTATTTTTAATTTATTTGACATTTAAAATTTTAATAAATTTATCATTCATTTGTTTAAATAAATAAATAAAATAAAGAAGCATTTTTATTTGAATTCGAAAACAAAAGATGGCGAATACTTTTACAGGAGATCTTATGCGACGCATAGAACTACTGAGCTTAATTAACAATGATAGTGTATCTGATTTAATCCTACAGGATCCCCTCGTTTTTTAAAATGGTGATCTTTTTCAACATATTATTTTATTGATTTTTTTAAATCTATTGTGGGAGAAAATTAGAGGACAATACATTATTTGACCAGCCGTCTGGCGTAAATCAAACACGGATTGATTACAGAGCGGGAAACCGCGGTTCTAATCCTGATGGCGTCGGATATATGCTGTGATCTAAAAAGTCCAAAATCGAACTGTGGACTACACTCGCCAACCCGGTTGGCCACCGTGGCGAGTTATGGCTAAACAACCCCCTTAGAAATATGGTGGGGGCCTACATCCAGCAGTGGACTGACATAGGCAAATCATGATCGTGATATTATTTAAATTCCAGTTTGCACACAAAAGACTTACAGCTTATCATCATTGACCACGAGAATGGACGATTTTTACCACGTCAATTCCAAGCCATGGATGTACATATTAAGACAATTTATAATGTTACCTGACCCAAGAAGTGCATAAATCATTTTCACAAATTATTATAAGTTTTGTTATTATTGATAATTCAGAATAGTGGAATTATGGCCCAGTCTTACAGTTAGGTTGCGACAAGAGCTGTCAACTGGTGGGACTTCTAGTTATCTGAAAGAAAGAAAATAATTCAGGGTCATTATTAATGTTATAATGGCTAATTGTTAAGTACAAAATTATGAAAAATGAAAACTTTTCAGCGGCAGTTTTCATGAAACTGTAAGTTTTAGCATAACGGTCACCTTTATTTACATGGTCAAGGTCACTCTATAATCATTCAAGTACTACATTACTTTAGCAATTTCGCCGTGGACTCAGGAGATTTCAACTATATTCAAATTTGACTTAATATTTACATTATATGACCTAATTTCAAAACTTTTATAAGCTTCTTTGTAACATCAAGTTTGACCACCTATTTTTTTTTTAGGTATTATGTCTTCAGATTAAAATAAGTAAATGGATTTATTTGTATCAGTTACCCAGAAATATATTATCTTTTAGACATTTATATCATCCAAAAAATAAAAAAACATATCGGATCTGGTCGTTCTGCTTACGACCTCACTGAGTGAGAGATCGGAATGTTTGGATGTGGCCATCCCATAACTTTACCATACTTGAATCTTATGAACATTAAGTACCAAATTATGTTGCCTTCTTGTTTACTAACAGCCGTATTCATAAAAAACTTAAAACAGTCTTGTAAGCCTGTTTTAGTTAATGACCTTAAACCCAAGTAACACCAATGTCCGTTTTGTGCCAGTTTAGTATTGATTTATGACGAATATGTACATATTTTTTCATAACTGAAAAATATGTACCAAAATGATACCTTAGTGGCACATAACTTTTAGTTCATATTTGCACCGTACTATTTATGTACAGTTTCAATGCATATATTTTCATACCGTTTTTTTGAAGCAAATTACTGTAACGAATCAGCATTGAAATTTTATTAACTAAATAATATTTGATTATATGGTATCGTTTCGGTGCTGTAAAAATATTACAATTTTGTTACTATAATTTCATTGTCCAATATGTACAGGTATTTTATTAGTTGCAAGGTACGATTTTCACTTCACCGATTTGATGCATATTAGTATTTACAATATCAGCATATTATAATTTATAAATTTACTTTAATTATAAAAATTATTTATGATATTTAATTTTATTTAAATCTTATTAAAATATTAAATATATTTGAAATTTTTTTATTACTAGATACTAATAATTAATAAAATTTAAAGATTGTCCGTTTTTCTTATAAATGGAACAAATTTCGGTAACACGATGTGGACGCTTTACCGACTATGTTTAAAATTAACAAATTACAAATTTGGTAATTTTAACCATGCAAAATATAATTCAAACAGAATTATATTTTTTAAACAATTTTGGGAATTAATTTAAGATTCATTCACATTTGTAATGCAATTTGCAACATTGTAAATTAATAATGCAGACTAATGCATGTGTAATAAGTAGGGCAGACAACGAACTTAAAATGTATTATCTTAACATAATTCAAATAACTAATAGTAATAGGTAAAAATCAAAGTATTATATTACTCATCAAATATTTTTAGCAAGATAATGAAACCTGTACATATTTCTTTGTTAAAAAACTGTATATAAACCGATAGTTTGTTAATAAAATTAAGTCAGATTTGAACGCTCTAGTAGTTATCATTTCTGGCTTCAACCATAAGTTATCTCCAAGGCGGGGGTAATTTATTCATGGTCCTTCGAGACTGGATGGAACGTCGACGGATAATTATGCGCTTTACGCCCGCTTAATTATTCAACCACGACACCAGCGACTTTGCACCACGTCCACCAGCGACAACAGCACAACCACTGGGTCCACGCAGAGCGACGCCAGACAATCAAACAAATCAACAGGCCACCAGCCACACAACAAACCACCGGGTCCACGCAGCGACGCCGGCCAAAGCAATCAATGCACCACGTCCACCAGCGACAACAAGCAACCACTGGGTCCACGCAGAGCGACGCCAGACAATCAAACAAATCAACAGGCCACTAGCCACACAGCAACCATTGGGTCCACACAAAGCGACGCCAGACAATCAAACAAATCAACAGGCCACTAGCCACACAACAAATCACCGGGTCCACGCAGCGACGCCGGCCAAAGCAATCAATCCACCAGGTCCACCAGCGACAACAAACAAATCCAAACACACACGGGGTCAAGCAACGACGTCTGAACAAATCAAGCAACGAGTCAAACAAGCAAGCAACCCACAGCGGTGTCTAAACATTCAAATCAAGCAGCAAATCGAATACAAACCAACTCACAGTCATATTCAGTGGCGCGACAATTCAAATCAAATTACAAAACTTAAAGAAAAGAACAGAAATGGAAAGAAGTCAAATAATTCTAATCAAGATACAATATGAGAGGATAGATTCCTTATTTGGAGATATCAAAAATGCAGCAATCAAAATTTTAGAAGACCATACACAAATCACGTACGAGAGATTTTTAAACAAAATAGAAATACAATGGAACGCAATACAAGAACTTCACGATGAAATATGGGCAATCGAAGACGAATATGATGACAAATTTTGGAAAACCGAAAAAATATACGAAGAAATAATGGTAAAATTAGAACAAAAAATAGAGGAAAAATCAACATACAAATTCAAAATTACATTACCAAACATAGTTGAAAATGAATTAACAAAATTTCTCAATCAGCTAAGATGTATCTGTTGCGATGAAGATCACGAAATTGACAAGTGCAACAAATTTAGAAATATGCATAAAAAAGAAAGAAAAAGATCAGATAGCATTTTACAAGAAATACAAAAACCAACAGAAATAATCGGCGTGTTCAATCGTGAGGAAGAGGAGAAATTTTGGGAAGAATTTAAGAATAAGCAACCAACATTCAGAGAAATTAAAGAATCAAAATGGGAAGAAACAAAAGAGCAGGGAGAAGAAAAATTTTGGGAAGTAATAGAAGAGTTTCAAGATGAAAAATCAACATTCGAAACAAAAGAGCAGGAGGAAGAGAAATTTTGGGAACTGGAAGGAGTAATAATAGAGAAAGAAACAAAAACGCCAAGGGAAGAAGAAGGAGAAGAGCAGGAAAAAGAGAAATTTTGGGAACTGGAAGAAGTGATAACACATAAAGAAACGAAAACGGCAAGTGAAGAAGCAGAACAATTAAGCGACGACAACAGCTCACAAAACTCAAAAACCAAAATACAAGCAACAAGGAAACCAATATTTCCAAGCAAATTTACACCAAGAATCAATTTTAGCGCAACACCGACATTAACAAGAAATCGTCAAAACCAACAATCAAGTATGAAGTTAGTACACACCTGGAACAAATTGCAAGCAAATTCAAAAAATGGAACCAGTCAAATTACAACAATTCCTACAACGAAACAAGAATCAAGAAACAAGAATCAACCTACAAATTGGAAAAAACAGCAAAGCCAACCATTCCAAATAATTATGCGATTTACGACCGCATTTTTATTCATCAATACAACCCAACTACACATCTCGTTTGGGCGTGGCAGCTTACATGAGCTCGTTTCACCAGCTCATGTAAACACAACACCACACAACGTGCAACACCAACAACAATCAACACCAAAAGAAATGGACACCCCAAGTCTAGAAAGGTACCAGATCCAGCCCCTATAACGCACCAATCAGCATTCGAGATGGCAGTATGTTTAAAATTAACAAATTACAAATTTGGTAATTTTAACCATGCAAAATATAATTCAAACAGAATTATATTTTTTAAACAATTTTGGGAATTAATTTAAGATTCATTCACATTTGTAATGCAATTTGCAACATTGTAAATTAATAATGCAGACTAATGCATGTGTAATAAGTAGGGCAGACAACGAACTTAAAATGTATTATCTTAACATAATTCAAATAACTAATAGTAATAGGTAAAAATCAAAGTATTATATTACTCATCAAATATTTTTAGCAAGATAATGAAACCTGTACATATTTCTTTGTTAAAAAACTGTATATAAACCGATAGTTTGTTAATAAAATTAAGTCAGATTTGAACGCTCTAGTAGTTATCATTTCTGGCTTCAACCATAAGTTATCTCCAAGGCGGGGGTAATTTATTCAGACTATGATCTAAAATGCATTGAAATTTTATTAAGTAAAAAATATTTGCATATCGTATGCGGATTAGGCACCTCGTTTTTATACTAACCGCGTTTTTATTGAATTATTTAAAAATATATTAATTCATTGATGAATAATACTAATTTTAACTTAAATAATTTGATAATTATGATATTGAAGTAATAATAATTAAAAGATTGTACGTTTTTCTTATAAATGGAAGAAATTTCGGTAACACGATGTGGACGCTTTACCGATTATGATCTAAAATGCATTGAAATTTTATTAACTAAAAAATATTTGCATATCGTATGCGGATTAGGCACCTCGTTTTTATACTAACCGCGTTTTTATTGAATTATTTAAAAATATATTAATTCGTTGATGAATAATACTAATTTTAACTTAAATAATTTGATAATTATGATATTGAAGTAATAATAATTAAAAGATTGTACGTTTTTCTTATAAATGGAACAAATTTCGGTAACACGATGTGGACGCTTTACCGATTATGATCTAAAATGCATTGAAATTTTATTAACTAAAAAATATTTGCATATCTTATACGGATTAGGCGCTTCGTTTTTATACTTACCGCGTTTCTATTGAATTATTTAAAAATATATTAATTCATTGATGAATAATACTAATTTTAACTTAAATAATTTGATAATTATGATATTGAAGTAATAATAATTAAAAGATTGTACGTTTTTCTTATAAATGGAACAAATTTCGGTTACACGATGTGGACGCTTTACCGATTATGATCTAAAATGCATTGAAATTTTATTAACTAAAAAATATTTGCATATCGTATGCGGATTAGGCACCTCGTTTTTATACTAACCGCGTTTTTATTGAATTATTTAAAAATATATTAATTCGTTGATGAATAATACTAATTTTAACTTAAATAATTTGATAATTATGATATTGAAGTAATAATAATTAAAAGATTGTACGTTTTTCTTATAAATGGAAGAAATTTCGGTAACACGATGTGGACGCTTTACCGATTATGATCTAAAATGCATTGAAATTTTATTAACTAAAAAATATTTGCATATCTTATACGGATTAGGCGCTTCGTTTTTATACTTACCGCGTTTTTATTGAATTATTTAAAAATATATTAATTCAATGATGAATAATACTAATTTTAACTTAAATAATTTGATAATTATGATATTGAAGTAATAATAATTAAAAGATTGTACGTTTTTCTTATAAATGGAACAAATTTCGGTAACACGATGTGGACGCTTTACCGATTATGATCTAAAATGCATTGAAATTTTATTAACTAAAAAATATTTGCATATCTTATACGGATTAGGCGCTTCGTTTTTATACTTACCGCGTTTCTATTGAATTATTTAAAAATATATTAATTCATTGATGAATAATACTAATTTTAACTTAAATAATTTGATAATTATGATATTGAAGTAATAATAATTAAAAGATTGTACGTTTTTCTTATAAATGGAACAAATTTCGGTAACACGATGTGGACGCTTTACCGATTATGATCTAAAATGCATTGAAATTTTATTAACTAAAAAATATTTGCATATCGTATGCGGATTAGGCACCTCGTTTTTATACTAACCGCGTTTTTATTGAATTATTTAAAAATATATTAATTCGTTGATGAATAATACTAATTTTAACTTAAATAATTTGATAATTATGATATTGAAGTAATAATAATTAAAAGATTGTACGTTTTTCTTATAAATGGAAGAAATTTCGGTAACACGATGTGGACGCTTTACCGATTATGATCTAAAATGCATTGAAATTTTATTAACTAAAAAATATTTGCATATCTTATACGGATTAGGCGCTTCGTTTTTATACTTACCGCGTTTTTATTGAATTATTTAAAAATATATTAATTCAATGATGAATAATACTAATTTTAACTTAAATAATTTGATAATTATGATATTGAAGTAATAATAATTAAAAGATTGTACGTTTTTCTTATAAATGGAACAAATTTCGGTAACACGATGTGGACGCTTTACCGATTATGATCTAAAATGCATTGAAATTTTATTAACTAAAAAATATTTGCATATCTTATAAGGATTAGGCGCTTCGTTTTTATACTTACCGCGTTTCTATTGAATTATTTAAAAATATATTAATTCATTGATGAATAATACTAATTTTAACTTAAATAATTTGATAATTATGATATTGAAGTAATAATAATTAAAAGATTGTACGTTTTTCTTATAAATGGAACAAATTTCGGTAACACGATGTGGACGCTTTACCGATTATGATCTAAAATGCATTGAAATTTTATTAACTAAAAAATATTTGCATATCTTATACGGATTAGGCGCTTCGTTTTTATACTTACCGCGTTTTTATTGAATTATTTAAAAATATATTAATTCATTGATGAATAATACTAATTTTAACTTAAATAATTTGATAATTATGATATTGAAGTAATAATAATTAAAAGATTGTACGTTTTTCTTATAAATGGAACAAATTTCGGTAACACGATGTGGACGCTTTACCGATTATGATCTAAAATGCATTGAAATTTTATTAACTAAAAAATATTTGCATATCTTATACGGATTAGGCGCTTCGTTTTTATACTTACCGCGTTTCTATTGAATTATTTAAAAATATATTAATTCATTGATGAATAATACTAATTTTAACTTAAATAATTTGATAATTATGATATTGAAGTAATAATAATTAAAAGATTGTACGTTTTTCTTATAAATGGAACAAATTTCGGTAACACGATGTGGACGCTTTACCGATTATGGTCTAAAATGCATTGAAATTTTATTAACTAAAAAATATTTGCATATCTTATACGGATTAGGCGCTTCGTTTTTATACTTACCGCGTTTTTATTGAATTATTTAAAAATATATTAATTCATTGATGAATAATACTAATTTTAACTTAAATAATTTGATAATTATGATATTGAAGTAATAATAATTAAAAGATTGTACGTTTTTCTTATAAATGGAACAAATTTCGGTAACACGATGTGGACGCTTTACCGATTATGATCTAAAATGCATTGAAATTTTATTAACTAAAAAATATTTGCATATCTTATACGGATTAGGCGCTTCGTTTTTATACTTACCGCGTTTTTATTGAATTATTTAAAAATATATTAATTCATTGATGAATAATACTAATATAATATTTATGACACACGTGTTCTTCCATTTTCTGCATTTCGTAACAATTTTTTTTTAAATTCAAATAGGTACTAATAATTTTCATATGTTAAAACTAAAAATATTTTATTTATTTTAATTTAACAATGATATTTTAAACTACGAAATTAAAAAATTTAAAATTGTCAAAACATTGCATTCTATAAAATGTATAGTAGTATGTAGTAACCTCTAGGTAGGTCTGAAGGTTAACTCGACGCCTACGACGCTGACACAATCAAGGTAACCTAGGTTCAAACCCCACCTCGGCTGGATTTTTCTAGTAAGTACATAAGTATAATTATTTAACGATATTTTTCAGATACACTGGGCGCATGGCAAACAAATGGATTAAATTAAAACTGATAATTTAATAATAATTATTATGTTAAATAAATTGGCTGTAAAAAGTATATCGCATCTAAATAAGAAATTTCAGAAATTAAATTTTTTTTTATTCTTAAAAATTTTTAAAAGTAATAATAAAATATCAATTCATAATCTGTACATAAACGATGCACCAACACAGTAACAGAAAAATCAATGCCGAAACGTTACGAAAATTTATGTAACCTATATGTACATAATCGATGCCTAAATTTTAGTAATGACAAAATGGGCAAAAAGTCACAATATCGTCACAATATCGTCACGAAAAAATATGTACAGAATATGTACATAAAATCAATTCCGTTACGTTACGAAATCGTTACGAAAATTTATGTAACCTACATGAACATAAACGATGCATTCATTTTAGTTATGACAAAATGGGCAAAAAGTCACAATATCGTCACGAAAAAATATGTACCGAATATGTACATTTTTGACGGTTTTGTGTTACTTGGGAATGAGTTCGTTAACCATAACCTAACTTATTTTAAAATTCGAAATTACAGCAAAATAAAAGTTAGGTTATGGTTAAAGAACTCATTTGAGGTCATTAACTAAAACAGGCTTACAAGGTTACAAGACTGTTTTAAGTTTTTTATGAATACGGCTGTAAGTCAATACAGATTATAAAAAATGATTAATTTCCATTTTTATGGATTCTATAATCCCCATTATGACTATTATGATTCTATGATTTGGCGCCCATGTGCGGTGTGCACAGTGGTATCTCATTAATCCATTCATGCGTGCCACTACCACTATCAAGTTTCCGTGAACCGATTTCAACCAAAATCTAATCAGCTAAAAGCCTCAATATAAAATTTGGTGGTGAAATTATTATTTGTTTATGAACTAGAGCGCACACCAAATTTGGTGACACACACACACAGACATTTCATGATGTATGGTCTCTTTCAGCTTGTTGGACCTCAAGGACTATAAATCCGTCAAATTCTGAGTTTTTTTGTTTCGATTTTAATACTTTCCCATACCTACTATGTATGATAAAGTAAAAGAACTTACATGCATTTTTTTTTCTGTCAAGTTCACCCCTTCCGTAATCTTACCCTCTTTTATGATACGTAATATTTTATTACTTTGTAGGGACAAACTACTAATAATATACATTGCTTCAGTAATTCAATTAATTCTATTCAAATCATAACTTCCGTGTAGTCCACTAATATGCAATTGTTATATTGAATGCTCAAGTAAAACACCGATATTTAATCATAATATTCATCTACTATGTATAATATTTTATCAACATCATTATGGAAGAGCCTTTCTGCATTCAACTACACTGATATTCATAGAACAATAAACAATGCTTTCTATCATATTAATGTGTCATAATAATAATAGATATTCCTTAACATTATAGACACGTATTTAGATAACCTTCCTTCGAATGTAACATTTATGCTTAAAATACCCTCCAACTTTACCTGTGAGCCTTGAGGATGGTTTTCAATATATGAACAGAAACGTCGACTAACAGTTTGTTTTATTGGCTTACCAATATCCTGATAATCCTTCTCCATTGTAGACGCGTAATGTAAAATTATTATTTTACAAATTTCTATGATTATTTTATTATACTATGGTTGGTGACTCGTTTTTGCTTACCAATGGGAAATATGGCGAGATGGGAAGCGATTACAAGACTATAAAATTTACTAAGCATAAAGAACACGCATTTCAAGATGAACTAATAATAAAATTATAAATTATTAACTTCATTATTTTTGCCAACCTTAAAAGGGCAAAGCGCGGCCGATTATGTTATAAAACTATGAATGGCACGCTAAATCATAATTAGTGGTTTAGTAACAATAAACTGTAATAATTTAACCATTTCTTTCTTCAAATTTTTTAAATGAGAAAAATTATGTAGACAATGCAAACATATCAAGAAATGGGTATAGTATAACTTTAATAATCTGAACGTCATTTACAGATTCATAATCCAAACGTAGTCGAAAATTAAATGTGGTGATTTCTCCACAGCGCAGCACCAGCACGTGGATGTTCATCGAAAGGAAGCTGAACTAAGATGCTCTTTATTTGCACCCAGAATTTCCGCTAAGCAACTCAACCAGCAATTACATCACGCCAATGCTGTGGAAAGGCACTCACAAAAATCATTTACGTTAGTATTAAGAGAATTAGTAAAGCGGTGTTCACATCAAGGTTCTTGTCTTGCCTTGCTTAGGTAGAAGCTCGCAAGTACCAATGGGATTGAGGGATTTTTTAAATATAGAAAAGGCTAGAAGAAAATATATCAATATGTGAACCTCGATGTGAATACTAACATAATGAGAATGATTGTTTAGAAGGAGCAAAAATGTCACTTTTTATGACTAATGTATAATTTGACTGACTTTAGTTTTGAAATGGACCACTTCCATCAGACTAGATCAAACCATTATTGGATAAAATATGATTTTCAATCACATATGTTGAAAAGTGTTTTGTTAGAATTGTATAAAAGATACCGCTCACATTACTGTAAAAGCAGGCCCTTGTTTTGCACGATCCTGCGTCTCCTATTAATTTTTCGTAATTATTTCAATTGTCTTTTCTTAAACCAGTATAGAACTTTTTAAATAACTTAAATTACATCATTTATTGGAAGAATTTTAATTACCAGAATGTAGTTAGTTGCCTCATACAATTATAATATAATAAGACTAAATCTCGCTCATTCTAACACAAAGAGTGTTATCTGTTAAGTTGAGATACAATTAATAGTAATTTCAATGAGAAAGCACTGTGCTATGGAAAGTTCTACCCAACGTATGTTGTGCTCATGCTTACTGCGGTTAATTATTATGAGTAATGTTTCAGTAACTATTTAATTAATTTTCTCTTACAATGTCAATTTTAATGTATCGAATTAAAACTTTAAATATAGTTTCCTTCAAATAATAATATCTGAAATTCAAAATAGATACTTGAAAGAAAAACAATATTTGTATGAATATGAAAGCAGATGAACATACTACAACTGTCAAACACGTTGCTACCATTTGTACAGAATTATAATTATTATACACATCCTATATTCTATCTACGAGTTGACTACATCTCAATAGGGAAGAAGCTACAAGTGGTGATAACATCCGAAAATCCTACCATCTGATTGTAAGAACAAGGAAGGACTGATTGTATGTTTTCGAATTTTCTCTATGATATACTTACCCTCGTATAGCAGGAGATTTATATTAATCCAGAAGTCACGTAAGCTATATTTGAAACATACATGGGATGATTAACTATTCTTCCAAGACATATTAACATTTTTTTTTATTTACAGTTCTTTTTCGCCTATTATTATATAATTTCTACTTCTGATAGTTTATAATAATTCTACTATTATAAACCACTGTTTTCCATTAGAATGAGAGAAAAACTATTGGAGTATTGTAACATACAATATTTTATTGCTTACAGAATTTAAATAAACTGTAAATATAAAGTTAAGGTATAATTATTTGAAACGATCCATCGATATCGGGAAACTTTATACCCAATCAAACTAATCTCGTAAATTCAATGGTTTAACATTACCAGACCCTAAAATCAACAAAAACCGGAACTAAATACAGAAGTTGTTCTTATCTCTTTGGTGGTTAATACATGTTTAAAATTCTCGTGCACGAACAGACACTAACCGTGATTGTACTAAGTTCATTTTGGAACTATTGAAATTTTCTCTCCATTCATCCCATCCCATCCACACATTGCATACCTTCATCCCAGTGCTATCCTACATCTACTTTCATTTAACTTGACGTCAATAACAGGAAGGAGAAACGTACAGCAGGCTAAATGTTAATAAAGAGTAAATCAATTCCAATGTATTGTTGTGCCAACAGAGATACTATGTAAACTTATTAAGCTTTTACGAACAGTTTAGAAATTTCGCTTTTAACACGGATCTATTTTATTTGCATTTTTCATTGAACGTTACTTTTAACAATATCAGATAACACGTAAAAATTTCGATTACATTAGCATCTCTTGTTTTCAATAAACTGCTTACATTACGCCTGACACACTGAATATTTTAAAACCTTTTTTCTTATTAGATGAAAAAATTCAGTATCACAAAAACATTTTAAAAGCTGCACCAGAAACGGATTTTCTATATTATAAGAATCAGAAAAAGTTTTTAAACCGGGCTCGGTGTGACCGACCTTTTCATTGTATATAATATTTCGTGCATTTTTAATAATTTTTTCAATATTATATCAAATCGAAATGACACAATTTTTTGTCGGAAAAACAACAAGAAATTAAAATGAATATCTAATATATGTAGAATATATAGCACTTCCAATATGTGCAATAAATTTGCAATAAAGATCTTTCGTGTATTCAAACATAATATTTGACCGAATGCAAAATTTTAACCAATTAAATAGCAATATGTCTGTCTAGTTTGACCATCAGCCATTAGCCGGAGGATAATAAATCAAAATTGATAAAATTTTTGGTAAATTCGCATGCTTCTCGTCTGAAACTATATTTCGTATTCAGATTTAAAAAAAAACTTGATATTGATTGCAAATTAATATTCCCTAGGAAATAGAATTTATTAGAAATTTGTGTACAAGATAAAATGTTATTTAATGCGGTAGAAACTTCATTGAAATAAGTAAGTCCTGAGAGTTTAAAATGCATTAATTATTTATATTTCATACAGTGACCAAAAGCAATATTTTTTAATTATTAGCACAAAATAATATTGTTCTCTTGTTGACATTATCGAATAATGCATTAAATCACTTCGTTACAATGCCATTGTATTTTGTATTATAATATGTAATGTATATCTTGCTGAATTTAAACGGACTTTGTATGTGGAAAGTGGAATACAAAATTTGAGGTATTCAATGGGTCATGATAATACTTGTGCATTATCAACTTATCGATATTTTGATGTTATATGATATTAGGTTAGGATTACGTATATAATAGTTTGTCTGTAAAGTGGTTTATCCATAAATATACCTTGTTAGTGCAATATTTATAATTATAGTAAATAATTTACAGAATTTAGCTCGATACTCCCGAATTACATATCAGATAATTAATAGAATCAAGAACAAAGACAATAAATCAAAACGAAATCTGTATGCAATTTGATTAATGATGCAAGTCCGTTATGTGTGTTAATTTATCAAATTGTATAATAAAATAAATTCTTTTATCGTACAAATAATACCTTACAGGGTCTATCGTTTAAAGTGCTAGCTTGTATAACCCAAACATCTTTGTCAAAATGAAACAGTTTTGGCTAGTAACCAAAATTTTATTAATCCTTTAGTTCTAAAATATTAAAAAAAAACTGCATGTGGAGATGTTCGTTCCTGAATAAATGGAATCGAATGTTTAGTATATTAAAACCGAAAGTGTATTCCAGTCAAATAACAACCATCCATCAGCGACTCTTCTAAAGCTTTCTACTTTTTAAAATGGTTTGTTTAAAACTTTCATTTTCTAGTATAAAACTTCATTTATAAATGATTCACAAATTTTCTATTATCTTATAATGTTAGTAGATACTTCGTATTTCCTTTAATTTTTATTCCTCTATGAGGGTTTATGTAAACTCCCTTAATACAGCCAAATGTAAATTCCACTAATGTAATAAATTTAACATAATCTCTAATAAAAAGAAAAATAGAATAACACAAACTTATTTTAAGGAAAAATAGAAGTTCAGCAAATAACCAAGCTTTACCGGTCCAAAGCAATTCATGCCCACTGCATATTGACAAATTTGTTTCAAAAAAGAACAAAGTTCAACAAATAACCTAAGCTCTGATGTTTCAAAGAGCATTTATGTAAACTGCTAATACAGCAGGAAGAATTCATCAAGTTGGTAGCATATTATCCCTAAGGCTTACGTAACTTTATAATCTTATATCATAATAAATTCCTCGACGTTAGGGGGGCTTAAAACCAAGATTTTAAAAAAATAAGCCCCCTCTTAAGTTTGGTCGAGATTAGGGGAGTTTACAAGACCCCTTCTATGAACCTATTAATAATAATTCATAAACAATAGTATTTGCTATGTATTTGGTCGCAGGTTAAACGACCACAGCATATCAATTCCACGCTCTAGTCGCCAGCCCACGACCAAGCCTTAATTTAGTATCCTTGCAGCAACGGCCACAATGAAGTATTTTACAAGTGGCCACTTTATCTTGGAAAACTAAGTCAACGTCAATTACAAAAAAGCAAGGTACAGTAAAATCCTTAGGGAAATGCTTTCTCGGCAACTCATTTAGCTAAAACAATAAATTGAGAAAAACAGTCGATATAGTATTTAATATAAAAGAAATCACTGTATTTTTTAGTCCTGTAGATTTTTACCATACAAAACACAAACTGCGTAGGCCTATTATATTTTTAGGGCAGTTTGATAATACAAACGTCTGATAACTTGAGGATAAAAAACTTCATTTATATATTTTAAGCATTCAAGTAACTTTTCGAACTTGGAAAATTTTAGTGTTAATTCCAAACGTTAATGCAGTGATGGACAGGAATTCGAATGAACTTTTTAAAATATCATGTATTCTAATTCGACCAAGATAAATGTTGTAGTAATTTGTTACAATAAGGGATTAACTGGGCGGAGATTGTTTATGCTTAATGTATGACCAGTCAATAGTTTTGGATCTCAAGTATGCAATACACATTGCAGTCAGTCCAAACTAACCAGACATTTTAACCACTGTCTAAGTTCAGAATTACTTTCTCGTTTAAGGGTATATGTTGAAGCCTCATTTACATTTAGTAATGCATAGATAAACGATGCAGTTACAATTAAACGATATTATGGTAAATTCTATAAGGAAATCGCTTTAACGTTCATTCAAATTGGGGTATCCTTTTCTCGCTCCTAATATATTGTGAACTACTCTCAAAAACTGTTTTCGATATTATTTCTAAAATATGTTTAGCATCATCGAGATCGACAAAAGTAAAATAATTTTTTGGGTCATATTATGTACACATTTGGAGATTAAGTGAAAACTCGAGTTTTCTCAGTTTATCGTAAGCTTCACGTCGGAATTTTATATATACGGTGTATGACACATTCTGAATATATCCTCACAGGCAGTTTGGTATGAAGAGGCTACGAGCTGATTTACTAGTTAGAAACCCTTTTGCGCCAAGAATTTATCTTGTGTTGTAGTTCTGAGTTTGTGTTAAATAGTAGGTTCTAGCTTATGTACATAATTATTTTAACTAGAATTTTTTAGGTGAACGAATTAAGTGATGTAGAAGCGATGAAGATCTATTTCCACAGCCAACAGTTCAAGAATGAGCTTATGTGAAATACTAATTAGTTTATATGAATATTATATAAATGAAAATTATGTATGCTGGAGGAAGTATAATCACGATGCTTCAAATTTGAAAGTACGAAGAGGCATAATAAAAACATTTTTATAAACAAATAGCAGAACTATACATTATGTACGTACTACCATTATTCAGATACAATCATTTGTTTTTAATGATGGTAAATTTTTGCTGCTTTGTGTTTTCGAAAGCCCATTGAATAAATTGAGTAAATGTCGAAACAGTATCTTTGTATACTTTATTGCAAGATTCCTCTACAAACTTACAAATCGGTAATATTCAGTAAATATACAACATTTCATATGTTGAAAAGTGGAAAATTAAGGGATTCCCTCAAGTTTATTTGAGGTTAGTAGACGTAGTTGACACGATTTTTACATGTATGGTAAGTATATCCAGATTAAGGGCCAGTTCCACCATCTCTGATTAAATTATTATTTGTTAACTAATCACGGTTAGAAATATTTAATCACTATTTAAAATATTCAACCGTGATTAACTTCAAAACGTTCCACCATGTATTTTCTATCTCTGATTAGTTAACCGCTTCAACTTATGAAAAATATTCGCTAAAAACTTCTAAAAGCTGTTCTGGTTGGCTGATTGATAGTCACGTGAAAATTGTAGTGGGTCGTACTACTGCTCGACGTTCTCGAATTACAGAAATACCGAAATATGACCGTGGTGCGCCGGGAGTTAACCGTGATTAAATTCGACCGAGCGGTAAACATCGACCGGTTAGTTTGACGGCTGATTAACCTGCTTTAATCATGGTAAAAAAGTTGGTGGGACAACCTCTTCTATTTAACCGTGATTAACTCCAACTAACCGTGATTAAACTACTTAACCAGATTTGGTGGAACTGGCCCTTAAAGTTCAATGGCACAAAAATGTTCGGAATGTCGTAGCTGCGTCTGAACTACTGGAATGTCCGCGTTAACGCATGTCCGGATTAGCGAAGCTGTACTGTACATAATATAGTGTAGTATTTTGAAATCATCATAGAAATTTTAATTGTAAATTCAGTTGATTTTTGTTTTGGTTCCGTAGTTTGCCACGTGATGGTGCGGAATGTACAAAGTTTTGAATTATTCTCTTTTTAAATAAGTGGAAGGAGTTTATAAATTTAATTAATTTTATTTGTTTATTAAAGACAAATCGGCATGAATATTTCTTAATTTCATCAAACAAATTTATTGTTTTGTTGTTAATAACCAATAATTGTTAATTTAGTAGGATAAAATGTTAGATAATAAGGATTTAAATATTTTGGTGATTTGAAATTTAAAGGTAGTTCCAAAAACAAACGCGGAGTGAGACATAAAAATTTAACTTTTGAAGAGGGGAGAAAAAGAACGCTCTCTTTCCTGGGACGCCTGCAAGACACGCTGCGTTTTTGTGGTGCGCGACATAAAAGTGCATAAATTAATATAAAATGTACAAAATTCAACAAATTTAATGCTGTGCATTAGTGTATCATCAAGATCGATTGATGGAAAAATTTTATAAGCGGTGAAAAGCTGAAAAGCCAAAATTTGGATGATAAACTGGGAAGCGTCTTTTTCAACAAACTAAGAAGATTGAAAAATGCGAGACTGGTCGACCGCCAACTAATCAATTGAACAAAGATGCTAATCAACTGTAATCCATCCAGGAAATTGCTGGAAAAGAATAAAATTACCAAATTAAGGTAAAAAATTTTAATAGTAAGGTAAAACACCCACTAGTTGAACAGTTTTGAAAGTAAAACCTATTTCACTCTAATTTAAGCAAATAAAATTCGATTAATTTGATTAAAATATGTTATTTATGAAAATATAGATAGTTTTGCATATAATAGCAAAGAAAAAAGGAATAATTAATAAAATTATCATATTTTTACAAGGTTTTTAAAATATACTTCAAATGCAGCTGTAATTGAACAATCTATTTTGAATCGCAGCCGTAATTGAACACTCCGGTGGTGGTTGTACTTGAACACGTGTGAAAATAGTAAAAATCAGTCAAAATCAAACAAAAATCCAATCGATATTCTAAAGATACATTTGGCAACATTGATTTATTTATGTATGACAAACGTAATGGACAAACGTGATCATTTTATGTTAGTTTTTTCGAGTTCAAGTTCATAACCTAAAAACTGTGTTTGCGCGGTTTACGGTGTAGTAACTTTCGATGGCAAAAGTAGCATGCTTATCGGCTATTCCACATGTCAACTTTCAAGTTAACAAAAATATAATTATTTCGATTTATAATTTAAAAAAACTTATAGAAATCAATTGCTAAATCATCAAGTAATTATAAAATACGGATATTACTTATTATGAATATTCCGTTTTTGCATTAATACAATTTCAAAAATCTGTTCAAGTACTAGTTCCATTTCTTGCGGTGTTCAAGTGCTGGGTGTTTTACCTTACCACAGGTTAATAAATTTTGTGTCGGCGACGATAATCGAACTGCGCTGGCGCAAGCCATCTGTTGTAACGCATGGCGTAAAATTTTGAAGGCCACGAGGAACTACACAAATAAAATTTTAAATGCAATGCCGTAATGAAATATTTTTGATAATTGAAAAATTTTGTAAACATTAGATTTTAAGAAAAATTTTAAGGTATTATTAATTGCAAGTTAGAGGGGGATGATAATAGTAAATGTGTGAACTTGGAATTGGTAATGCGTATTCAGGTTTAACGACTACAAAAATTAAGAAATACGAAATATTGGATGATATGCTTTTGTTGTTAAACATTTATTTGAACAGAGATAATAAATTAAATTGTTTGAATCGATATAATACGTTTAATTTTGCATTCTGAGTTAGCTGTGTGGCGGATTATGTTCCTTTGCTGAAGTCAACTGAAAGCATAAGTAAAAGATAAAGGTTGAGGTAGGTAGAGGACAATATATCTACTAGTTTTATATTAACACCCATAATGTCATAATGCAAAAATCTATTTTTTTTTTAAAAATTTTAAAATATGTACCGCATTTTCTAAACATCAGCCAGGAACTGCCTCAATACTGAATAGTAGATTTGCCTCCAATGTCTTTGCTCTTTAGAGGCACTGAACCTTTACTTCCAACGTTGGGAGTTCAGATATCCTGCATTATTTACACGGATAGTCTCTGGTAACTAATTGTGAAAAAAAGTGAGTGAAGTAACTCAATAAAACTCTCACAATCAGTAAATTATGCAATCAGTATAACTAATACAATTCGGCAAAGAAAAATTATTTTCAAGTTGGTTTGGAATAAAATGTAATACATTAAAAATAATATCATATTTTAGAAAATAGTGGAATAACTAGAAAAGTTTTGAAATTTGCTGGAGTTCTTCAAATTGAATATTTTAAGTTTTCCGATCCGAGAGAGCGAAACGGGCGGGGAAAGGGGGTAAAGCATATTATAATGGCTTCTCCTTCTATAACTCACAATAATTCACAAGCGATAAGAGATAGGTCGATCGAAATATTCTTACAAAGACCATATTTTTAAAATGCACTACAAAAAAATTTCTGTACTTCTTTTCGTTGGATAAGTAGATTTTCTCAAAGTGAAACTGAGAGGCTTTCTTGGCTTTGTTTAAAATATAAAATCAATTTAATTCACAATAAAGCAGAGTTTATGTCCTAACTATACTATAATCTTAATTTAATTTTCTATAAAAAAAAACGGTAAGATAGGGAAAGGTGGACCCATGTGGAGTAATGGGGTAAAGTAAAATTCATTTTTTATAAAATTCCTGTTTGTGATATAAAATAACTTCCGAGTTGCATACTGATTGAAGTTGATACTCCTTGGAATAATATGTTTGTTAAATTTTACCACAGGTGAACGGAAGAAGATATTCTGAGAGCTCACACAATATTTTTGCTGTGTATGGAGCACTGAAAACGGAAACTTGGCCTTAAATATACGTCGATAAAATCAGATAGCAAAATAGAATTCAATTTAGCCACCTTACCATCATCTTTAGCTATTGCGAAGCAATAGCACCCTATCGGCATTTACTGCATCAAATTTAAAAATGGTTAGTGAATAATTTTCCATCAAAAATTTGGGGATAGAAAAAAGTTAAGATCTGTAATGATCCAGATCCGACATTATCACCGCTTGTACCAAGTTATTCTTTTAATTTGCATTTGGGATGTACTTCAACGCATGGCTGCAGAAAAGCCGAATTGAAATGCAATCAGCAATTATTAATCAAAAGGATTCAGAAATGCAAGAATTCGATGGGAAAGAATATGACTCAGCAGGAAAAGACACTGAGATTGAAGATCTAAAGAAGCAAAAGAAATTGAAAGTTTTTCATTACTTTGATTTGGAAGAAATACCTCCTTTTTATTATTTTACATTTAACATGAGTATGTCTAATATCAATAAAAATATAAGGATGAAAAACAACAACAACAAATTTTATAAATATCCGGGGGTCTTTTAATATCATATTTTTATAATATTAATTTAAAAAACTATAGACAACAAACGATGTTTACCTGATTACAGAAAAAGAGGGAATTGTGCTTATTAAAATTTGACTTAGGTTTGAAAATTTGGTTATAATGTATAAATTTGGGATCCTTTAATAATTTGTTTAAATTCAGAATTTTAAATTAAATTTTAATTTTTAATTGCTTCTTCTGATACGAAAATGTTATAAATATAATTAAGAAACCGTAGAATTGATAATTAAAATAATTGATTGCTTATCAATCAATATCCGTGGAAATTTTCACGTTAAAAAATTAGTAAAATAAATAAAAAAATCTTTTCTTTGATTATGCAGCGGTTCTCAACCGGTGTGTGGGCAATCTACCTGTCGATTTTGGTCGAAACAAAACGTCTAAACGTGGTATTGCTTAGAAAAATGTCAAATAGCCATTTTGTTATTGTATCTGAACTAGGATTGAGGTTTTTGATCGATCACCCTTTAATTGAATTTTTCCATATTCTTTCATATTCAAGAGTTTTGTTTCGCTTTTTTGCACCTACAAATTCAAAAGCATTGTATTATTATTCAATATTGTTACCTATACCACTAGAGATTTTTGTGTCTTATATTTATTGTATGTAAGTAACGCAGTGAAACTTTAGATTTTTATTGAGCTTGAATTTCTCTAATATAATTTTGAAGTTCCTAGATTATTAATTCTATTCCGTTTATATGTGTCGTAGAATACATTATTATATTATGTATGTGCAGGTATATTCAGAGATTTCACTGTCAGTTTATTGTTTGGACTAACGCCAACCATATCAAATTGGATATTTCCAGCAGTTGTCTTATTCGATAATCACGACTGGTCATTTACTATTTGATTCTGCAGCTTTTATTTGAATGTTGAGACTATCAGTATAATCATTACGAATTTCAATACCGAATGTCGTTTTATTTTTGAATTCATATTAGAATAGAATTTAATTGTCATTTGAAAGCATTGGAAACTTACATTCTACAAAAGCACTGAATATTTTATGGTCATACATTTTCTGAATAACGTTTATAAGAAACTAAGTTCATTTTGATATTAATGGCTTTCATCACCTCGCTTGTAATCAATATTATCATTATGCACTGAACAAAAAAATTCTTTAATTGAAAACGAGATCGTTTTGATTCAATAGTTTTTATGTATGATATATTCACTGACTAAAATGTTTTAAACTAAAAGTATAGATACTTGCAAGACTTCATGGTATGGGACAGACGGAAAGAAATAACTGAAAAAAGTAAAGAGCCAAATATAATTTGAGGTTGACACTAATGAGATAATATATTAACCACACTTAGAGTGCATGTAATTGCTTACATTATCGTTTATTGGAATAACTGCTTTAATAAAATCAAAATTCAATTATCCATCCGGCTATGTTGACTGTAATCTACTTTATACAACTTGTCCACATTGTCCTTGTTCAACTTATGCGAAAACTTGAGATTTTCAAATTAATGTCAATAAAAATTAAAGTTGTTCCGTTATATTAGAAAAGTTCGACGATAGGGTTGGTTCAAAATAAAGTCTAAATCACGATCCTATAGAAAAGATACTAGAAGAAAGTCGAATCTGTAGCGACTATAAAAATTTAATTAAAACATTCTTTTAGAATTTAAAGCGCTGCACAATTCACTTCCATTTTATTCCCTTTGCGACGATGAGCAAACACCGTACTTAATATTATTAAAGCATTTTAATTGCACCAAGTGGAGGAGCCACCACCGACAAACATATTCTCTGCATCACGAACATCAAATGTATCGTACAGATTTAAACGCTTTGCAAGCCCTTCCAATTAATTACTATTTAGAAGTTGTAATGAGTAAGTGCTTTTTATTTCGTACCCACATACAATGAATTATGTACTACGTAAAAGAAAATTTTATCATCTGTTTGAAGTTTCACGGTGAATTTAAAAATTTAATGCAATTCGTAAATGGCATACATTTAGCGAACGATATATTTTTTTGTAAATTACAAACAAAGAAACGACTTGCAAATAATTTAAAACTCAAATAAGTTACAGAAAATAGCATCGAAAAATAAAAAGTGCCTCGAACAAGCAAAGATATGCCTTTGGGAAAAGATGAAATTTGTTTTGTAATATTATAGTAATTTTGGTATACCTACTACATCTCCATAGAATTTTGAAATGTTACACTTTTCCAATTCTATTGTAGCCGCTTGTGAGAGATCTATACAAGTAAGATATGTATTTTTGGCATACAATTCTAAAACGAATCTTCTTTTCAAAAAAAAAAAAAAAATTTAAACCGGGATATCATTATAAAATATATTATTATAATACTGTTATAAGCTAATAAGTATAAAATTATAAAACTTTTTCGCTATTTCAACATCTAAGAGTTTTGTAAGATTATCTTTTAGCTTTTTAAAACCATTATAAAAATCAAAAATTTGAGTTTCGAGAAAAAATAACTGAACTCTCCACAAGACAAATAGTAAAAAAATAAACGTTTGAGTAATTTGTTTCTCAATAATTTTTACCGCTTAAAAATAATATTGCAGCAATCAAACTGAAAACGATCATCCTTCATTAGGTAAAGAGAAGATAATGAACTTTCTGCGAAGCTAATATTAATGTATAATATGCAACATTCTTAACAGTAAGCTAGGTATGTTGGGTAGCATCAATGACATATTATTGCAAACTGCAAGCAACAATGCTTGAAGTTCTTGAATAAAAAAGAAAGAATAAAGAACACTTCATGAATACATTTGCAAGCTTTTGCTAAGATCTTACTGAATAAATTGTCAAATTGTCTAGCCTGTTAAAGCTTCTGTAAAATTAATTTTTCCTTTTTCAAATTTTATTGAAGTTCTGTTAACAATTTCATTTCATTCTTGTTCAAATTGTTATCTGCAATGGTGATGCTTTGCGAAATTTTACTATGGAAACAATGCAAGTCAAAATAATATTAAAAGTTACGGCCAATCAAGATTACCCAAGTATGTTTACCTACATTTTAAAGAATAGAGATAGATCGAGGCTTCTTAATTTTCCACACCCATCCCTTCCTTAACGTTCATTTCTATTAATTGTAAAAATCTTAACAACTTGGCCAGTTAATGTTTACATAATATGTATAATATAATGATCTACTAGACTTACTAGATCGTGTACTAGACTATAATACGCTGTCTGATGTGACCAAATTACCCCACGTTAAGATACTATAACTTTTTACATTTATGAAACTTTTTATGAAGTTATTACTTTTCTTTGACGAAATGGGCAAGACAAAATAATTTCCGATTAAATATGACCTCTTGTGATTGGTTCACGGAAGCTAGGCAAAAGCAATTGCCAAATTTTCAGGAAATTCTGACAAACAATCGATTACAATATAATAAGTAATAAGATATTTGCATTTAGTAACAATATAATATCAACCATAAAACCTCGAAATAAGAGATTAAAAACAGTGACTTTAACTGAAGATAGTATAATCCCATACGACAACCCATACAAATTTAGCCAAAGAAAATCCAGTTAGTAATTCAACAATTAAATAAATCTTACTGAAACAAAGCTCATAGGTCATAGGAATAATACCTAATTATTATATGGAGAGAACTTTTAGCACTAAATAATATGAGTAGGGTCTAACCTGGTTCAAGCTACACGTTGGTTGGAAATTAGAAATGAGAAAAAATATTATAGGGCAATGAATCGAAATTCAAAATGTCTGCTTTTAGAGTCTAAAATTTTTTTTATTTAGACGAAGACATTATTTCCAAAAATCATTGGGTCAGTAAAACACAAAGGAGGGGTTGGTGATAATTTGTGGTTATTTTGGTGGAACAGCTATCGGCCAATCTTCTCTAAATGTATGTTATTTTATTATGAAGGAGAATGATATCAATATTTTAACATCTAAGAGCAAAAATTAATCGGTCAAAACTTTATCATCCAAGATAATGATTCCAAGCACATACGTAAAATTTATTTGAAAAATATTTGGAGAAAATTTTGTTTGTTAAATTTTGTAGGGAATGCTAAATTCTTGGTGAGAAGTGAATCATTTATACGGATCTGACTGCTGTATGAATGAATGAATTTAAAAAAAATGAGTATATGGAGTGCTAGTGGCCACCAAGATCGCAAGATTGTTACTTCTGATTCATTAGACTTTTTTGAAGAATGTTGTTTGCCGAAATAAATCGCAAATCATCAGTAACCTAATTAAAATCGTTTCCAAAAAGTTATGAAAAATGCATTGGCAAAAGTTCGTTCGATTTTTTACTCTTTCTGAGCTCTCGGTGTATATTGTCGTTTTCCGTTTTTAAGGGCATATAGATGAAGAAAGCACAATGGGTGAATTTTTTAATTTCTAAAATTTAATTCTTCAAAAATTAATTCTGTAAGGATAAGTTTTTGAATGTGTGTCTTTATTTGTAAATTATGGTTTCCGTTTTGAGGAGGTTGCGTCAGCACCCCAGTTAATAAATAAGGCGCTTGTGCCTTGATAAAGGAAATTTTAACAGCTCATAAAAGCGCTGATGAGTAGGAAAATTTTCAATTTATTAATTTGTGAAGTAATAGGAATTTTGTAAAGTTTGTGTTGGCACAAAAATAAAGTGACCGCGCAAATGATACCCGGAAATGAAGGAAGATAAGGGTTCTACTTCGTGACGTCGAGATAGACAGACGTCCATCTTGCGATTTTACATGAATTTTATTCATGTAAAATTTGCGTTTTATTTGGACTGAGTATTATTCCAAGGTGTTTTCCGAAGTAGGAAAAGAGTTTTGGTGTTTTGGAAATATTGAAAGTTTATATTTGGCGTTTGGAAATAGCGAGGTCTACGTCCACCAGTTTGAGCAGGCATTTTATTGGTGAAACTCATAAATACCGAGGAATTCCGTTGAGTGGATGGTGGTAGATCAATTTTGGGCAACTGCGAATCTTTTTTTTGAGTTGATTAAGTTGAAATTATTTGGATAAGTAAAGTTGTTGGACCGCATGTACGCATACAAAGGGGATGATTGATAATTGGATTGGTGTCTCGAATTAGAAAATACAAGAAATTAAAAGATATACCCAACGATAATTTATTATATTTTCCGGCTTGTATCTAACGGCAGGTTAATTTAAAATTTAAATGTAACCGTTGTAGAGGTACATGACCAGGCTTGATGGCTTTGAATTGTTATTCAAAAGTTCAAATACCAGAACTGAGGTGTTGAAATTTTTTAAAATTTATTTACACAAAAAATTTATTTTTCTGATTAAAATTGTATAGAGACGGTCGGAACATAGTGGTCATGCGAGTTGACTATGAACGCTAAATACCCGGTTCTTCGTCGGGCTGGCTCCCCGTCTTAGGTAAAATATGCAATGCTGTGAATGCCATTTGATATTAAAATTTAATATTATAATGGTCAGCCAAGACCCATCAGGGTTGTAGCGCTACACGATAATGATAATAATATCAAAGAATATCCATTTTATTATGAGCAATTCACACCCATGGTGCAAATTTTTCTTTTGGGGTAAACCATAAATTTAAATTGCATTTCTGAGCTAAGCTCTGGCGTTGGATGATTGCTGTGCTATTTGGTAACGAACAATTCTCCATATTTTTTACAGTTTCCAGTGACGTAGCAACAGGTGGTGCCGGGCACCAGGGCCCCGTGGGGCCCGGTACACGCACAAAATTAATTTCTATTATTTACAGACATTTTTGTAAAAATTATCTATGAAAGTTTGCACATTGAACACAGCGAGGGCCCCAGGGCGGTGAGTTCTAAAGGAACGCCAAAATAAAGAAATATTTGAAAAAATTGAATAATGTAATTCATTCAGTAAATATTATAGCTATATTTACGAGGCAACGAATGACGCAGTTGCAACATCAAAATTTCATGAGGAATTTCTAGTTAAATACCGACATTTGGTGAAAAATTAATGGACCTAATTTTATGAAAAAGTTATACCTATATAGCTTTGGTATTAAAACAAGGTTTCAAGTGCAATTAGGTAGCATTTTCCAAAAAAATCGCCTGCGGCGCTAAAAGACGTTGCTTCCCGACCCCCATGTGCCGGAGGTTGAATTATTTAGAGGAGGGCCTCAAAATTGAATTGCGCATGAAGCTTCATAAGTGCTAAATTTTCATTAGTCTCTTCCGGGGGGGGGGGGGGAAATTGAGATCTCGCACCACCAGAAAATCTTTCTAGGGAAATCTACGATGCCTTTTTTTAACTTAAATATTTTTTGTGCAATAACATTGTTATTTAAATTTTTTTTTTATAATAAAATAATGAAGGGGCCCGCTGTAGATCTTGCACCAGGGCCCGGTCTTGACTTGCTACGTCACTGACAGTTTCATATAGCATTTAGTATAGGACATCTTTTTGTCACACGAATGTGGGGTTAAGTTTTTTTGAACTGACTTTTAACCCTGAGATAGGTACCTTGCTAAAATTACTGTCGTCTAAAGTAGAGAATCAATAAAATAATTAATGAAAACGATAAGAATTTGGTAGGGGAGGACACTACGGATTTCAGTCCTGCACAAAATCCATAGAGTATTCGTAAAGGTACTGTAGAGATGGGTGGTACAGAGGCTCTTGGTTTTCGATTAATAGCTGAAATGTTGAGAAAAATGAATGAGAACATCAAGAAGGGAATGTTTGAGTTATCGGAACGAATCCCGCTCAGTAAAATAAAGGAAGATTTTCTTCCGATGGAGAACTTTTCAAAATATTCAAATGCAGGGGTAGATTTGTCCAAGGGGATAAACTTTAAAATAGATTCATACCCGTTTTCACCAACATTTTATTTAAGAATTTCAAATTTGACATAGTATTGACATAATAAACTATTGTGTCAAATTTGACTAATCAAAATGGAATCCTAGCTAAGTAATTCTTTACTAGGAAATTCTTAAATAAATTGTTGGTGAAAACAGGCATTGGGAAGTCGTAACTGATAATTTAATTGAAAATTTAAAATGTGAGGATTTGATTCTCATAACAAATCCTGAGGAAAATGAATTGCTGCAGGCAGTAAATAATGATGAAGAAATATATTTAGATTCTCAAAAAGGGGAAGTCTTAAGCTTGAATTACATTATACTTTTTTCGTCTAGATTCTCGTTCGATTTTGTTTCGAGTTTTTATTTCATTTGCTTTAGTATAGATGGCGCCAAAAGGGACTACCTATCACGGACCTCTTATCTATACTACGCCAATAGGGATGTTGGCACTCCCGAACTCGGACCGACCCGAACGAAAACTAGGACGGGCTGCATATTTCTATTCGAGAAATCTAGACGAAAAAAGTATAATGTAATTCAAGCTTTAGATGAAAAGTTAATTGAAAATTTAAAATGAGAGAAGGATTTGATTCTCATAACATCATAACAAATCCTGAGGAAGGTGATTTGCTGCAGGCAATTAATAATAATGAAAAAGAGAAAGAAAACGAGATCTTGGAAAACAAAATCTACCATGGTAGAAAGAGAAAAATTTTCAACAGATTTGAGGTGGATATTATTGCTACAAATTAGAGGGTAGTTGCCAACCTCAGAGGTAATCATATTTTTTATATGTTTTTCTGACACTTAACTAAACCTATTGAAACAAAACAAAATCCACTTTAACTACTTAAAAACAATATAGTCAAAACTCAATTGACAGAGAGCTTTCTTGACTTATGTATTACAAAATGTAATTCTTTTAGATATATAGATAGAATGGATAACGCCCGCATACCAAAGAAACTGTTCCAATATAAGCTCAGAGGAAGAAGATCTGTAAGCCGCCCCAGGAGGAGGTGGCGGGATCAGTTTGAGTGACGTAACGAGCCGCTGGTCTTAGACGTGCAGATGATAATGCTGACTTAATAGAACATTTACTAAGAATGTAAAAAAGCTTTACTTCTGACGTGGTTCAAGTTCGTGTTCTTCACATCGGAATGGATTAGTGTTTGAAGTCGAACTACCTCAAAAAAATTTTAAACTTACCTGGTCCATAATTCTTCTGGGAAAAAGTCTATATTGTAAGCTCTTGTCAAATAAACATATTGCGTAGTTTGCATTTTCTTCAAAGATAACAGTATAAAACATATTATTATTATAATATAATAATATGCATGGGATTCATTCTTAAATGAAAGAAATTATTATTGACTTCATTTATTTATTGTTATAAAAGGATAGATTACATCGACTAGTGTTAATACTTCTGTATCTGCCTTACCACTTTCTGAAAAAAATTTAAATCTTAAATTGTTTTTTATACTTTGAAATATTTCCTTTCTTGCAAAAATATAATTAGTTTTCTGTTATTTATACCTATCGATTTAATATATTTATTTCAATTTTTCATCGATTTCAATTTATCAATATGTTAGTGTGCACCACCGAGATTTTTTTTAAATCTTTAAACATCATAATCATAATAATTTGGACTGTCTACTGTCCTACTGTTTGAATTATCCCTTCCATATTATGTGTTAGATATATTCCACAATAAATAAAATTCGATAAAAGTATTGCTATTTATATTTTTTTTTTTTACTATTTTGAACTGTTTAATACATTCCACTTCAAGAGAAGAGAATACTTCAATACAAGAACAGGATATTATTATGAACAAATTTTTTGTTTGTTGGTTCCTTACTTGCCAATGCTTTTCAAAGTCATTGGCGCTGCGCGAACTTGCAAGTTTTAGGCAGTCTTGCACGGGGAGCGATAGCGAGGGACATGTATTGATGGATTAACAAGTTTTACACTAGTTTTAAATTCGATAGTTTAGTGTGAATTATGAGTTATACGTTTTTCCATTCTGTTTTCAACGTCGCTGTGTGTACCGTAATATCCAACCATCGCTACCCAATAATCTTTCGCTGCAATCAATTGCATAATGGTATGTTCTTTCACCATCTGGCAAGACTTTTTGTTCCTTTCACATCTTCGGCTACACACTAGGTTGTTCTCGGTACTCGGTAACGGTTATACGTTTAACCATTCGCCAACTTTTAAAGCTGCATGTCAACTAGGATTGGAAGAAATTGGTGTCACCTTACATTTTGTACACTTACCAGAGCTCTATCTAAGTAATTTTATTTTTTTAATTCGTGTTAATTGACGTATTTATTTGGATTTTTCTTTCAATTTGTGATAACCGTTGTTGTTATAATTTCCTTGTTTCATATTGTTGGAAATACTTTTGACAACATAATCTCTGCCTTAATTGTTCCTTACCACATGTCTCAGTCAACCCTTACCTGGGGTGACTTGAGACGTATTTTACGGTGTGAAAATAATTTTAATAGCCAAATTACAATTTATGAATAAAATGAAAAATATCTAATGTATCTATCTATAAGGACAGTTAAAATAAGTATCAAAATGCTGGTGACTATATAATTTCCTCCGCTCTGTTTATTTCATTTACTATGAAAACTTTCTTTCATTCATTTCATATTAAATATTATATAAATCTTATTTATTCTCGTGGTTTTTAAAAATTGTAAGAGCTACTTTTATATTTGTATGTAATTATAAAAACAACAATAACAGATACCACTTTTATGTTAAAATGTTCATATTTTGTCGAGCTTTGTACTTTCTTTTGTTTGTAATATTGAAATAAAACTGAATTTTTATAAGTATACTAGTATAATTAGGAAAAAATAAAATAAACCACTACATTTTTTTAATCTAAGATTCTTTTAAAAAATTTCGAATATGAAATTTTAATCACATTACCCAGATATTCAATTAAAAAATCTTTTCTTTTATGAGAGATTTTCTAATGTAACACCGAGCACGACATGGCGTCTAACAGTTGATTATATTGTAGGTTATGTTAAATTTACTGTTGACGCCGTTTTGATTTAAATTCCTTGCGAGCATTCTTCGAGTGCACAGGTCCAAATATCATAACCAACCGCCATTGTTCCAAAATATAATCTTCGGATTATCGACGTTGTATTGTACTTCGTTACGATCCATTTTACTTGACATTTTCAGGTTCTTTCTGTAAGTCAGGGGTAACATTAATTTTTAGTGATCACTTATTAAGGTTATAATTCAAATCAGGTTTAAAATTATTTCAATTGTTACAGAATATCAATTTCTTTTTAAATGCAGCTGAAATATCTGTGAATTATGCATTTTTGAGTCAATGCATTATTAGGAGAATAGAATCGATTGTAAAGCCTACTTAATTTGCCTTGTAATACGAGTATTCACCTCTAAGCGGAGACCTACATTATTCTTTATACAATAATCATTTTTGTATGCTTATATTTTTTGTTAACTTTTTCGTTATAGCAAACATTGTACGCGAATATAAACATAGGTACTTAGATATTAAAATGTTATTAGCTATGCATTAAAATAATATACGCAATAAAGTGAAATTATGTAATACAATGTATTGCGTAAAGCTGGGGTAATTTTGTTCCAGAACAAGTTTTTATAAATTTGATAAATGAAAACATAATCTTTGTATTTGGCATGCAAATTGTAAACACTTAAAATAATTTGATAAATGGACCTCTTCTGCAAAAGATTAGAACTAAATTTGAATAACTTAAACCTAGAGTCAGTAAAAAATATTGGTAAAATCAAACCCCAAGAAGCCGAACAAAAAATTTTCTTTAACTCTTCAAGAGTATAATTAATTGTTTACACACTACTTAAATTACGATTAGGTAAATTAACATTGAGAAAGTTTCGAAATTACGAAAAAGTTTCAAAACTCAATGTTAGCTTGAAAAAACAAAAACTTTGAACATGAAATATTTGAAGTGAATGTTTTTCTATAACAATAAGTAAAATGGTAAAAGATCCGCTTTATAAATAAGTAAGCGGTATTTGTAGTATTGCCTATATAAAACGACTCCTGTGGGAAATTCAAATATTGTAGGAGAACAAATTTGTGAATACTGGCCTTCTAGAAAATTACAGTAGCTAAATTACATCACTATTAACATTTAAGAAGAATTGTAGTATTCACTTAACCACAAAAACAACCAAGGTAGTTTTCAACAAAATACAGCATACAAATTTTTATACAAGAAACTAACGAGAATAGCAGGAAGGAAAGGAAGTGATTTGTTGGCACTATTGAAAATTACTACTTAGATTTAAAGGTGCTGTAATGTAAATGCTCGAAGTATCAGTCAAGTATAAACTTTATGGTATCCAAAAGCACCATCTGTTATATAGGATTGATGTCGTTGGTAATGAAACCTCCTGCCCCCTTAACACTCCATAACTAACACTTAATTAACACCATGGGGTACTTTTATATGAGTCCACGACCCATTCTGATGAACGTTCATTTAACACATCCGTCCGTTTGCAGGAAGAGCTGTTTCATTAATTTTCATGCCTCATACGTCTGTCGGAATTGCTATTGTACCAAATAATCCCATAAACTTTCTTGTAAATTGTTATAACCCGATATTTAACATGTTTTAGCTTAATATGCTTGATAATTATCCCGCATTTCAATTTATTCCAGTAACTTGTATGTAAATATTATACGAGTACGATTAAAAGTTATGTGTTCCAATTAAATAAAACTTAACAAAAATTATTGGAGAAATCGTCATTCACAAATGCATTAGTACGTATAAAGACAACATAATAGTGGGATCGAATTAATGCGCTGCAAAGACGTACATAATTGCAATGGAATTCGTTTCTCCAACAATTGCTAAAGCGGTACTTCGACTGGAACAATGTGACTAAATAAAAGGTTTCATGTTCATGAAAAGTATTTTCATCAAGTACTTATCGGTATATGGATTTTACGATAAATTCTGCCTTTATTCTTAAAATGGATGGTACGAGCAGCCGCAATAATTATTGCACAAGGAAGCTTTTATTCAAAATAAATTGTGTAATATGTTTCCTCAAATTTAGCAAAATGTTTAAGGCAATGAATGAAATTAACACAAAGTTTATGTCTTCACAAGCCTTGTCAAATTTACACTATTGAAAACTTGAATTGAAACTATAGATAGCGAAATGATACTTCATTACCATTAATTGAATAGTAAGAATTAATTTGCCGTTCATGCAAGGCTTGCGGTTGTGTCGACGACTATGTACATTGAATATTGTAAATGCTTATTACATTATATTATACTTTTGAGTTTGATTATTATCATTATGCAATAGTAATGTATTCAAAGATCGCGAGTAAGTTGAAGAAGTTTTTCTTTGTTCTTCAAAATATTTTTTCCTCTAAAGCTTCTATTATTTCTTTTATTATTCTACTATCTAGTTGGCAGATGGATTCTACTGTGTGATTAATAACCATACTCGTAGGCCATATTTGTTCGCCATTCGGCTTCAATCTGAGGAAATATTACTATTTTTTATATTGATAATGCCATGTACAGTACTTTAATCCTATCCCGACTTTTTGACGAGTCGGTTAGTACGTGAGGATACTTCGCTTTATATATTGTATGTATCGATGATAAAAGAATGAAAGATCATCGTCACCGGCAATAGTTGGTCAAATTCCTTGTTGTGTTGACGTTTGGGAAGGGTCTTCAGGGCGGCTTGCAATCGATGTACTTTGGCATCAGTTTCCTTCAGTGCTTACGTTTATTTAGTTTCTGTTATTAACTTATTATGTGTCATTGTAGATCTAATTGTTTTACTTAAGCCCCACCTGGGCGAGGATTGTGAGGAATCGTGGTAAACCGTCTGCGTCTGTTTCATAGTTAGTAAACCTTTTAAGGCTGATCAACTTCTTTTGGTTGAAAATAAACTAACCAATCAGAAGAGCGTTTATAAGCGACATAGAGAAGCAAATTATTACATTGGATGTTTGCATTGCATAGTCAGTATTATTAAAGGCAGCACTAGACTCTCAAATTTGAGAGGAGCTAATTTACCAATTAAGACCGAGGACGGTCAGAGCATAGTGGTCACGTGAGTTGACTATGAACGCTAAATACCCGGTTCGAATCCGAGTGAAGTAAGAACTTTATTCTGACCGTTCTCCCCTCGGAAAGCAATGGCAACCTACCGAGAGTAATATGCCAAGAGCATCCTTAAATGTTGATGATCTAAAGGGTCCAAAAGTTGATCTGTGGACTATGGGGAAGCGTAATAGCCACCCGACCAACATTTAAGGATCACGACGCTTCTATTAAGAAGCATAACGACTGTATGATGATGAATTTACCAATAAAGACTAATACTATTCCGATAAAATATCTACATTTTCCACTTCGCATGTAGGGTGTAAATTTTACTTATATTTAGCAAATCCAAAAACCGTCTATGCCTGAAGAGTACTCCATACCCAGTAGGTACGTTAAGCCGGTGGTCCTCCTGGGTTAATGAATTGCCATCATTTACAAAAAACAGGGTACAGGCACATCTGAAGGCCAGCCCAGCAAACTAGCTAATGGATGTAAAATACTTATAGTACTAACACTGCCAAGGAAGCGACACAGATGTTGGGAAAAAAAGGTCTAAATTAGAAGAGAATTTCTTTAATGCAATTTGGTATAGCTTGCATTTGAATGCATGTGATCTGCTGGCTGGACTGTGCGTAGGAATACAAATAAGTAATTCGAGGCAGTTGAGTTTTGGACAACACTTTTTCTGAAAGTGCCGGCAGTTATTTAGTTAGATGAGTTTTTGGTTCGACATAACTGGTTTTCTTGTGCCTAGTTGTGTAGACTACCTCAAATCGCTGTCAATTAAACATTTACAATAATGTTTAAGTTTTAAAAATTTTGTTCAAAATTTCATTGACACTGAGATCTGGTGAAAAGGAAATATCAAGAAGACGATAATCAGACCAAGAAGATATTATAGTTATTTAGAAAAAACCTCATCAGGGTCTTATTATATATAACATTGAAATGAAGCCTTTAAACTATGGACGAATGTTAAAAATATAGATTAATAGTTTAGGTAATAATCGATTGTAAACTTTCGATTTTTCATGACATTCCAAGTGTGATTGGCCTAGTCTCCTCCTTTCTGTTGACGGTATGTGTGCTCGATGTAAATACTTACAACAAAGCTTGGACAGGAGTGTGGATACAGCAGTAGACTTGCGTCTAGGAGTTGCGTAAATAACACAAATTCCTTTTTAGTAAAGTATTTTTGGTCCTAAAAAGGACAATTTCACCATTTCGAACCGATGGCGATGTGTGAAACACAAATCAGATATCAAAATCAATTTATGTATTACCAAACATGGTTATCCACATGAACTGGTCCAGGTGGATATCTAACATTGAGGAACCCATAACACCTAACCGCCGGTAATACTGCTTCACTTTCGACAAAAAATAGCCTTCCGCAATATTTGTGCACACCCCAGTGACTGGGTCCACAGAATTACGACTATGCTTTACAGTCTTGTGGGTGTAGGGTGAGACGCCTCCGAGATTATTTAACTTTATAGCTTTTCCAGCAATCCATCCAAATTTAGGTTCCAGGTTTTACATAAGAGTATCTCTTGTTTCGTGGTATCAAACTTGAAACTTAAACTGCCCTCTGTGACGCAACCCCTAATACGAGGTTTAATCAAAACAAAGACTAGATTCTGTCCCAATATGAAGAGAATCTTTCCAGTTTGTGTAGCCACGACGTTGTAGACTAGCCCTCAATTCGTTACGGAAGCGAGGTCGTGAATTCTGAAAGAAAAGTAGTTTGGGGCACTACAATAAAACACAGGAGATGGCAAAATAGCTTTAATTGTCAAAAAAATAATTTAGAGCAGCCACAATTCCAATAATTGCAATGTACCTATATGACCGTACAAAATAATACACACAGTATAAAAAATGAATATGAGCTGTCGCAAAGTGCGCTCACCGCAAATAAACAAGCTCCCACATACAGTAATCTCTACTGGTTACCCAAGTAACGTAAGAAGTATGGGCTCTTACCGTAACTTTAGTTCCGCTCACCCCTAAGATTATAATATTCAGGCTGAAAATCGATATCTCCAAGTCCTCTCACTTGGTAAAAATGTCTTTGTAGCCCACTGCAGATCTGATTGGTATGTTTTTAATTAAAAATTTCGCCATAATGAAATGTTATGCCAAACTAACGTTGGGGATCAACGATGTCAAATAAAGAAGAAAAGGCGTAGCCAAAATCCGGCGCAGTAAAGATCGCGTGACACCCAATTCCACGAATTGACACCAACATAAACACGATTGTAAGAGTTTTGGTTTCTGCGCATTAGCTCCACCCTTTCTTCTTTATTTGACACCACTCTAACAGCCAACAATTTTAAAAAAAAAACCTTAATTTTAATTGGTAAAATTGGAACTCACTTTCTGTAAAAACACAATGATTCGACTTACCTCAACTATGAATGTTGCATGAGTAAACTTAATTCAGCATGGAGGGAGGAATCAATACTTTATTGTCGCTATTCTTCTGCTTCTTTTCAGTGAGGTAGAGGATTTAATTACCAGTAGTTATTGCTTGCAGGTGTCACTTACGTAAATAGAAGACATAAATTAAGGAAAGGATACAGATTAACATACATTTATTTCATCAAATTTGAGTTTGTTATTGTTATAACAATTTTGGGGTAGTAGGACGTTTCGCTCCCGGACAGTTCGCTCCCGGACATTTCGCTTTTGTTTCAAAAACACACAATTAATTAAAATTTAAAATATGTCATAGCACAGTTAAGAGGAATCCGCTATTAGGCCAGTCATTGGGGACTTAAAAAGTGAAAAGGTAGACAAAAATTGCAAAAGTTTTTCTATTTTGGGACAACATTGTAACAAGTCAAAAAATTATTAATCCGATTTTTGCACCCTTTTTTGGTCCCCGGAACATTGTTAAATTGTTAAAAGAAGAGTGTAAATTTGCAATAACTCTATGAAAAAATTCCGAAATTAATGCAAATCTTGGAGAACATTTTAATAATTATTATTACATCTTCTATAAAGTTTGCACCCTGCTACGATGACCGGAACATTGCAAATAGTTGTGATTATTAATTTGCATACAGGGTTGTATTAAGGAATTATTTGCATGACTTTTGCAATTTTTTTTTACAGGATACACAAAAAAAATTAATAAGCTACTGTTTGCAATGTTCCGGTCGTTGTATCAGGGTGCAAACTTTATTAAAGATGTGTTTTAATTATTGAAATGTTCTTCAAGGTTTGCATAAATTTCGAAATTACGTTATTAGTTAATTTAACAATGTTCCGGGGACCAAAAGAGGGTGCAAAAATCGGATTTATTATTTTTTACCTCCTTCAATGTTGTCTCAAAATTTGAAAACTTTTGCAATTTTTCGCACCTTTTTTGCTACAGTTACATACATTTTACAATGCTCAAAAACAGACTGTCGTACCTCAACGATTGCATACTTATTATTCAAAATACTTGTACATAAGTACCTATACATTTTTTGAAAGAGAACACTTGAATGCATCCAACTATGTTTAGATTTTTTCAATATTCAAAATAGTTTTTTTGTAATCTTCGAACAAAGTTACCTTTACTTTACTAATTAAAAAACTGCATTGTATGACTTGAAGATTTTTATTTTTGAATCGGTTATTACTTAAACAACCTAAGTCACTTTTTGGCCAAATTGAGTTACAACCCAAGTAACACAAAACCGTCAAAAATGTACATATTCGGTACATATTTTTTCGTGACGATATTGTGACTTTTTGCCCATTTTGTCATAACTAAAATGAATGCATCGTTTATGTTCATATAGGTTACATAAATTTTCGTAACGATTTCGTAATGTAACGGCATTGATTTTATGTACATATTCTGTACATATTTTTTCGTGACGATATTGTGACTTTTTGCCCATTTTGTCATTACTAAAATTTATGCATCGCTTATTTACATATAGGTTACATAAATTTTCGTAACGTTTCGGCATTGATTTTTCTGTTACTGTGTTGGTGCATCGTTTATGTACAGATTATGTATTGATATTTTATTATTACTTTTAAAAATTTTTAAGAATAAAAAAAAATTTTGATTTCTGTAATTTTTTATTTAGATGCGATATACTTTTTACAGCCAATTTATTTAACACATTAATTATTATTAAATTATCAGTTTTAATTTAATCCATTTGTTTGCCATGCGCCCAGTGTATCTGAAAAATATCGTTAAATTATATTTATGTACTTACTAGAAAAATCCAGCCGAGGTGGGGTTTGAACCTAGGTTACCTTGATTGTGTCAGCGTCGTAGGCGTCGAGTTAACCTTCAGACCTACCTAGAGGTTACTGATATACATTTTATACAATAATGCAATGTTTTGACAATTTAAATTTTTTAATTTCGTAGTTTAAAATATCATTGTTAAATTAAAATAAATAAAATATTTTTAGTTTTAACATATGAAAATTATTAGTACCTATATAAATTTTAAAAAAAATTGTTACGAAATGCAGAAAATGGAAAAACACGTGTGTCATAAATATTATATTAGTATTATTCACCAATGAATTAATATATTTTTAAATAATTCAATAAAAACGAGGTAAGTATAAAAACGAGGCGCCTAATCCTTACAAGATATACAAATATCTTTTAGTTAATAAAATTTCATTGCATTTTAGATCATAATCGGTAAAGCGTCCACATCGTGTTACCGAAATTTGTTCCATTTATAAGAAAAACGTACAATCTTTTAATTATTCTTACCTCAATATCATAATTATCAAATTATTTAAGTTAAAATTAGTATTATTCATCAATGAATTAATATATTATTAAATAATTCAATAAAAACGCGGTTAGTATAAAAACGAGGTGCCTAAAACGCACAAGATATGCAAATATTTTTTAGTTAATAAAATTTCAATGCATTTTAGATCATAATCGGTAAAGCGTCCAAATCGTGTTACCGAAATTTGTTCCATTTATAATAAAAACGTACAATCTTTTAATTATTATTACTTCAATATCATAATTATCAAATTATTTAAGTTAAAATTAGTATTATTCATCAATGAATTAATATATTTTTAAATAATTCAATAAAATCGCGGTTAGTATAAAAACGAGGTGCCTAAAACGCACAAGATATGCAAATATTTTTTAGTTAATAAAATTTCAATGCATTTTAGATCATAATCGGTAAAGCGTCCAAATCGTGTTACCGAAATTTGTTCCATTTATAATAAAAACGTACAATCTTTTAATTATTATTACTTCAATATCATAATTATCAAATTATTTAAGTTAAAATTAGTATTATTCATCAATGAATTAATATATTTTTAAATAATTCAATAAAATCGCGGTTAGTATAAAAACGAGGTGCCTAAAACGCACAAGATATGCAAATATTTTTTAGTTAATAAAATTTCAATGTATTTTAGATCATAATCGGTAAAGCGTCCACATCGTGTTACCGAAATTTGTTCCATTTATAAGAAAAACGTACAATCTTTTAATTATTCTTACTTCAATATCATAATTATCAAATTATTTAAGTTAAAATTATTATTATTCATCAATGAATTAATATATTTTTAAATAATTCAATAAAAACGCGGTTAGTCTAAAAACGAGGTGCCTAATCCGCACTAGATATGCAAATATTTTTTAGTTAATAAAATTTCAATGCATTTTAGATCATAATCGGTAAAGCGTCCACATCGTGTTACCGAAATTTGTTCCATTTATAATAAAAACGTACAATCTTTTAATTATTATTACTTCAATATCATAATTATCAAATTAATTAAGTTAAAATTAGTATTATTCATCAATGAATTAATATATTTTTAAATAATTCAATAAAATCGCGGTTAGTATAAAAACGAGGTGCCTAAAACGCACAAGATATGCAAATATTTTTTAGTTAATAAAATTTCAATGCATTTTAGATCATAATCGGTAAAGCGTCCGCATCGTATTACCGTAATTTATTCCATTTATAAGAAAAACGTATAATCTTTTAATTATTATTACTTCAATATCATAATTATTAATTATTAGTATCTAGTAATAAAAAAATTTCAAATATATTTAATGTTTTAATAAGATTTAAATAAATTTAAATATCATAAATAATTTTTATAATTAAAGTAAATTTATAAATTATAATATGCTGATATTGTAACTACTAATATGCATCAAATCGGTGAATTGAAAATCGTACCCTGCAACTAATAAAATACCTGTACATATTGGACAATGAAATTATAGTAACAAAATTGTAATATTTTTACAGCACCGAAACGATACCATATAATCAAATATTATTTAGTTAATAAAATTTCAATGCTGATTCGTTACAGTAATTTGCTTCAAAATAACGGTATGAAAATATATGCATTGAAACTGTACATAAATAGTACGCTGCAAATATGAACTAAAAGTTATGTGCCACTAAGGTACCTTTTTGGTACATATTTTTCAGTTATGAAAAAATATGTACATATTCGTCATAAATCAATACTAAACTGGCACAAAACGGACATTGGTGTTACTTGGGAAAGGCTTTATGACAGAAAACGATACTGGAAATTTTAAGTTTAATGGTTAAGAGGACTGTATACCTAACTTTTAACGAATATCGATATAGCTCTTTTATTAATCTATGGAATTTAATGCGGTTTGAAGTAAATGATTAGAAAAAAAATCTAGTTTCACGGAAAGTCATTAAGAATTAAAAAAAAAAAAATTTTCATTTTTATTATAATAATTTGTCACTCCAGTGACCTGCAAGTGACTTTCCATGAATATACAAACTATTTTAAATTAAAACTATTTTAAAAATATTTATGTAGGAAGACAAAAACCCCTATATATTTGCTTATTAAGAAAATGCATTTAAATCACCGCGTGGTAGCGACCTCTGGCAAATAATTGTATTTCAAAGATTGGAGGCGTGCGCTATTTCATAGACGTGCATTATGTTTATTTTCTTAGGATAAAATTATGTTGTAGCTGTGTTTAAAACGATACTACATGTAACTTTAAATGTTTTATATCACTAACTTTGTCTAAAATTACTTATTTTAATTTATTTACACATAAGTTAATTAATTTGTCTTTTGCACTTATTTTTTAAAACTTTCCTAATTATTAATTTAACTAAATTTTCCTAATTTAGTTTTTGACCCCTCAACCACAAGTGTTCTTTGTTTCTTCGATCACCACATCGACATTTGTTACTAATAAAAAATCTGTATAAGAATAAAAATAACAACGTAGGGGAGACTCAGACGTATCTTTGATATGCCGACCGAACGGCAAAGAATAATTCGAATTGACACGATAGCTAAATTTTTATCCCTTAAAATGGCAGTAGTACAAAATCCTTTTTGTCTTTTTTTTGTGAAAATTTTTGGTTTGATTCTAGTTCTAACGATAGAGACATATTTGCTAACAATTTTCTAAGAAAATTCAAGTTGATAGGACGATTGGTTCAAGAATTATTTCTAAGTTTGTACTCATAAAACTTGTCAGTAAACTTTTTAACCCTTATGTTACCGAATAGGGGTACCCGGGTACTTTTTTGACTTTGCCGATGTATATCTCAGTTTGTATTTTTCACAGCGTATTGGGACTTTGTGACATCTTATAAAATATAGTTCTAAATAAATTAAAGCAATTTTAAAAGTTTTTCGATTTTTACAAATGCAATTTTTTCGCGATTATAACAGACTATGCCTATATTCCCGAATGGGGTACCCGGGTACCCCTTATTGAAAATCACATATTATTGACCTAAAAACGGATGATTTTATTGAAAACAAGTGATTTATTTTTTATAATGCAAGTGATAATGCCTACAAAACACTAACAATCTCGAAAAAAGCCCTAAAAAGTATAAATTCGCAAAAATTATGTTGTTTTTTTATTCGGTAACAAGGGTTAAAATCTTTTTTTTTTTAATTATTTTTTTTTTTTGTAAAAGTAGGGGAGACCGGGCTAGTTGACTAACTTTTTAAGTAGGTCTATATATGTTTATTACATTTACCGAAAATATTTTCTTGATTTTAGATATGTGAGTAGGTCGTATATGTCTTTCTCAATTTAATTTTAAATATTAGATTGCTTCTATTTTGACCAGATAAAATTATTTTCCCCATTTAGAATAATAGGTAGAGTTAGTCAACTAGCCCAGAGAACGGGGTTAGTTGACTTATGTATTTTGGTTGTAGCATTTCAAATGCTATTATTTATATTTTGGCGGAAATCTATGCATCACCCTGTGTGCGTTTCAAACACGCGCACGCGTTTTGAATTTCGAAAATTTATCAAATGTTCATTCTTCGCTTATCTTTATGAAAAGTGCAAGTTTCATTTTACGTTTGTGCAATTTTATGTTTTAAAAGCCACAAATTGTTAGTTTATTGAAGTGATCTTTTTTATTTTACCTTCTGTGCTACATTTGTGGGTAAGATTGCATTATTTTCTATCTTGAGCGGAGGTTTGACTTTTGATAAATTTTAGCTTTTTTTTTCGTACTACCACGTCAATTTTATGTGACGTTCATTTTTGGTTTCCAATCTTAATTATGGTTTTTTGAGCGGTTCACATGGTGTGCATCAGTAGCTGATTGATGTCCATCTGGCTGTTTTATCCACCAACCATATGGTTATTTGTATGGATATGGGCCAGCAGTTTGGTTATCTTGTTTCCACCTGTGATGACCTTGATTCCTGCGTCGAACCATCTGTGTCAGCCATTTTTAACGATGTTGGGATTTCGTTTTTGGGTTCACCATTCCTGTATGAGATCAATGGAGAGGGCAGGACTGATCAACATTCGTTTATCCCCAGCTTCACCGCAGTTTTGCGTCCTTGATTAAGAAGTGGTGTGATAAGTTTGTCACTTTGGCCGTCTCCTTTGACGATTTATCCATACTTTTTGGGAAGACGTGCGAGCTCCATTCCAACATTGTGGGATTTTTGTCGCAGCGGTAGCGTGAGCCTATACCACTATTCCATCTCTAGTGGTTAGGACAGCACCAACGACGTAGGATGGCTGGAAAACCATTAATTAGTTTTTTTTTGGAAGCGCATTTAGAAGATTTGCTTGCCTAAATTATTTACATCGACATTAAGATGCTATACCGTTCGCAGGTGAATTGATTCTTGTTTAATTGTGCAGTTTTTGTTATTTTTAGCTTTACACCTAAAACTCAGTTTAAACGATGAACCATTAATATTCCAGAGGTTCCAAAAGAATTGAGATGTTGAATCGGACGGATTGAGGTGGAAGGGTAAGTTAGAAAGCAATTGCTGTATTTAATTTTACTTGATGATATCTCTTGCGAATGTGTTATTTGCAGTCAATTTTACCAACGTTTTATGTCTGCGTTGGGCAATCTCCTGGATGCGCGGATTATTTTTGTGAGTTGTCTTCATATGGCAACTCATCTGTATTTTATTTTTTTGATTTGATTGTCCCAAGGTATCCCCTCAGGGTATCTTGGATTTCACTTGCTTTGTTATGTGTTTTGTGTCTCCTATTGGAGTTTTGGAGTCAGATATTGTCAACCCCATCTTTATCTCAACTTTGTTTTTTAAATAAAATCAACTCTTATTTACTTCCGTATTTTATTTAGAGGACTGGCGCCCGAAAGGTTTTTTTTTCTTAGTTAGTTGTACACTGATCGTCTGAGCCAACGGAAGAACCTACGAACCGCGTCCGCGCGACCCATGCTCTGGCACTGGACGGGGGTGTAATCCCTTAGCTGGCCTGTCTACCATTCCATTCGTAGATCAGCGGGGCAAGTGGCCCAAATTAGAGCAATTTGCGTTACATGGTTAATTCTTCTTCTTCAGGTGCCTATCCGATTTCGGATGTTAGCGATCCTCCTGGCTAAGCCAAGAAGACTTTACTAGGGAAATGTTAATGGGGTGGTTTCCCGTTGCCTTCCCCATAGTCCACAGATCGATTTTGGACTTTTTAGATCACAGCACATATCCGACGCAATCAGGATTAGAACCGCGGTTTCCCGCTCTGTAGTCTATCCGTGTTTGATTTACGCCAGACTGCTGGCTTTTTGGTTAATAAATTTATCAATTCAGTGTCGATATTTAAGTGCCTAACGGATGAAATAAATAATATTAACCCTTAAACGTCACCGTTTATACAAGCGCCATATAAGTTAACCAATTAGTGTACAACGTCCGTTTAATCTTGAAACGGACTAACAAATTAGCGACAATTCCATTGAATTCCATTCCATTAACGAATTGGCGCTAATTTGTTAGTCGTCCGTTTAAGGCCGTGTTCTGGTTTGGAATGAAAAAAAATCAAGGTTTTGTTTTATTGCATAATATTCTTAAAGTTTAGACCTTTAAAAATATATTCTCAAGAGAAAATTTTAAAATTCCAATAGTTTAACACGTTTTAGCTACTTTAATGACGCAGCAACTGAACCTAGCAGTGAGTAACTTATCGAAGGTCGTAGTAATTATGTATTTTATGACATTTTAACATTTTTCAACATGGTTGACATAATATCTCAAGTTCCATTTGACCGATTTACTTCAAATTTTGTACAAACTTTCACTATATAACTGTCTATCGCCCCTACCACTTTTGTATCAAAATAATTTGTTTTACGGGTTGAAACTTTTGCTTAAAACTTTAAACGTGTTTTCCTCAAAACAACATTTTACAACCTGGTTGACATGATATCTCAAGTTCTATGTAACCGATTTGCTTCAAATTTTGTACCAACCTTCACTATATAACTGGCTATCGTTCATACTACTTTTGTATAAAAATTATTTGGTTTACTATTTTAAAAAATTAAAAATTGTGAAAAAAACAGTCAGATATTTTCGATACAAGTTAGAAAAAGATACTTTTCCACGCGTTTCCCGTTTTCTCTTTAGTAGGGACGATAACGACATTCTTACTAATTAAGAATATTTTTTGAAATCTTGTCTCCGATTACCAGAAGGGTTGCAATCGTGTCAACCAGCACACCCTCTATATTTTTTTTTACCCCCAACTTTACCGGGTTAGTGTGAACTCCGCCAATTCGGCAGGTAGAAAAAAACAAAAAAGTGTGAACTACGCCAAAACCAAAAAGGTCGACAGTAATGGGGTAATGTGAACTCCGCCAAAAGTGTTGTGAACTCCGCCAAATGCAAAAAGGTCGACAGTAATCCAATATGTGAACTCCGCCAACAGCCATTTAACAATGTGTTAACTATTTATATCATAAGCCGGAGATTATGGTTATTGAATTTTAAGCCAAAATGGCTCTGGAGCGCTGCAAAGCGGAGCGGAGCGTAGCGTCAATTTTGGCAACATATCCACCTAGGACAGAGTTGAAAAAAAAAGCTAGATTCACCCCTTGATAATACCACAATTTGCCCAGTTGGATCACCCCCGGGGGATGTTTTTAATGAGTTTAGTGTTAGATTTCGTAAAAGCAGTCTCCTTTTACGGTACCCCTATTATAAGTAAATAAATTTTTGTTATTTTTAAAAGTAAAATTATTGGTAAAAACAGGGATGCGTCGGTAGGTTACTGTTACAAACGATTACTTTTTTAATTAAATATAAATTTACTAATAAATCCCTCCCTAAATAAATCCCGTAAGCCCGTATGTTAACTCCACCCAAAATTGGCGTGGATTACATTTCAGATTACTGTCGACCTTTTTGGTTTTGGCGTAGTTCACACTTTTTTGTTTTTTTCTACCTGCCGAATTGGCGGAGTTCACACTAACCCTTTAAATCATGGTCAACATTGCATATTTTCACAAAATATAAGTGAAAATACAACAAAGATTACAAATACGAGAATAATTAATAAATAATGAGAATAAAAATATTTACTTAGCGTCGATGTTTTCAGTTTTCTAAATCTTAAGAACGCAACTTGCACTATTTTATCACCATAACTCATAATAATGGTAGGTATGACATGCATATACAACATGAATATCGTACTCTGAGCGCCATCGAGTGTATTATTTAGAAATTTTGGGCAATTAGTCAACTAACCCCTATGGTCAACTAACCGCGGTATCCCCTACTGTAAATTTTTAATTTTTATTATTTATTTACAATTTCGGTTACTTTATTGGTCATATATATTTAAATAATGTTATAAATATTGTTCAATTTGTTTCAACCTTTTTTTTATGTGATCATAAATTAATCTATAACCAAAAATATGGCGAAGCTAATGTGTTACGCTTGATCTAGTGTGGTAGTCGAGTTTAAATGTGACACAACCTTGACAATTTTATGCAAAATACTATAGGACATTATATTATCAGACCCTTTATAAGAAAATAAAATAAAAAATAATTGATTTTTTAAAACTTGCAAAGGAGAAAATAACGAACGTCTATGAAATACCTAAAAATGCAAATGATTTATAAAAGACAAACGCAAGCGTACGAAGCAATAATGTAATATTAGCACGAACAACGAGATGTAGAAACAATAGTATGTAGTAACTACATCTATGCAAATAAAATAGTTTACGCCTATCAAACACATTAAAAAGTAGTGGGGACTTTCAAGTCGGAATTTAAATGTACATATACAGCCGTCTTAAGAAACCTAAGAGTGAAACGTTTTTTACGTTTCCTGAACATCTACTAATAACCGATTCATTTAATTTCAAAATTTCATAGATTTTTGATGAAAATGCCGTTTCGTTCTAATTACTGAGTTACAAACATGAAATGTGTATTTCATTAAATTCATTAAAACAAGATACAAACAGATAATATTTGAAGATATGAAAAAACTGTAAATAACTCGGCAAATTATGCTACTGGGAAGGAGTGAATCTCTCTCGACCAAATTTTTTAAACATTTATTTTGTACCTTACTGGGAGCGAAATGTCCGGGAGCGAACTGTCTGGGAGCGAAACCGCCGGTCACCCAATTTTGGTGCTCCAGATCAACTTTATAAATGGATTCAATTTGTTTATGCCTTAAAACGGGTGGAAAAAGCTAACAATAACATAAAACATTTCGGCGGTTCAGATATTACAATCTTTGAATTAATTCTTTATGCAGTGTCAATATAGCTTCCGACAGTTGTCGCTAGCTCCAATTTCTGTTACTGATATAGCAGGCGGTTTATTGGCAAATTTTAAATGCAATTTATACTTCTTTTAATTTAAAAGAACGGTTCAAAGCTGAAGTGAATGAAGTCATGGCAACTTAAAAATAATATCAAGATGTTTGAAATTGTTGGTTAATAATAATTAATTCAAATCGTGTATATGGAAATGTATTTCGTTACATTTCTATCACTCCAAATCTCTCTTTGCCTTCATGACATCAAACCAATCATGTGGAACGAAAATATGCCGTTGTTTCTTGCTCGACAATTTTATTGCTCCATAGTCGGAATCTTTGTGCACAAAGTAAATACTATCAAGTTTAGGTCAAGTATATTAAGAGAAAAAGAACAACTGGTTTGGAAGATTTGGTAGGAGGTTGGAGAATTACTAATATCATAGCAAGGTACGATGATAATAGTTACCGTTAATATATATGCTTGTAAGCGTTCGTATCATCGGGTGGTATACAGCCCCCGGGAGAGGTATTTAAATTTTAGAAGGTCCTAAATGAAGGTTATCGAGAAAATAACCGCGAGACAAGAGAACTGCAGAAAATTTAGATGGAATTGAGACGAAGTAGAGAAATGGAGAAGGGATGAAGTAAGAGAATAAGATGATGCAAGAAAGAGCTAGTATGATTCCCAAAAACAAGCTAGAAAAATATGAGAGGGAAAGAAAGTAACAAATATTATAATTAATGTAGACCATCATTTTTCAAAATTATTTGTGTCGCGACCCCCTAAAGAGTTAAGCATCAGAACGATCTTTTTTAGTTTTTCTCCCTTAAAGTCAATAAAGTGGTATATTTATCCGTATGCTCAGTCGGTGACCTCCCCTTTCCTGCTCTCGACCACTTGGAGTTTTGCGATCAAGGTTCGGCGACCCCCCTTATTTACCTCAGGTTGAGAAACGATAATGCAGACATTGATACAATTGGATGTGGTAGTTAATTAAATAATGATCAAACAATAAGTGTAGTTATAATATTTATTTACACACAATCAATACATAAAATACATAAAACCCCGTATTTACTTGGACTTAACTCTAATGTCTGTCAACATAATAATATACAATTACTGTATGCGTATATTATTACTCATCACCGTCTTTGTTAACGTCGATCTGCGCCTGTGAAGAGCAACCCTAGCTTGAACCCTGGTCTGCACTCGTACGTGTCTGACCAGTGCTACACTAACACTTCGAATTCCCCGCAACCCTTGCTTGCATCTAACATGCGAATGTCAAATATGGAAATATGCTAAAAATGAGATAAATAAGGGGAAGAGGGTGAAAGTGGGATTTCAAAGGAGAAAATGGATAAACATATGTATGGGATAAAGAGGCAAACGATTTGAAGTTTTGTTAGAATCCAGAAAGTCAAGCAAAAAACTGAAACTAAATTAGAAAAGTGTTACTTCATGTGCTCTAACAGTAGTACCACATATGAAAGGTGAGTTAAAAACATCAACACTGCAAAGCAAACAGATTTGAAATAGAGAAATAAAAATTGGTGGTCCGAAGAGGAGGACCCCGAGGAGTAAGGGTTATGATAATGGAAATACAATGAGATTGATGGAATGTTCGAAGAATGCTGAAGCTATTAATTAAATCAATAGCTCTTCTATATAATCAGAGTGGCTGAGATGATACAGCGTTGAAAATATGAGGTTGATGATACGTGGCATGACTATTCCATAACATAATAATATACAAGCTACCCATGAAAACAAGAAGTATAAATAAACAAAAAGGTGCCTAAAGTATAAAATTAAAAGGACTAAAACTAGCAGTAGGGTGTAGAAACAATAAATTATTTAGACCATCGTTTCCAAAACTGTGGATTGCGACTAGATTTTGAATGTTTTTACTTCACTGCCATCATCACCAGCAATCGAAAACAAGCACATCCTTCGCAAACGCCTTATTAAATTGGTGACATTGATTAGTCGGAGATGAGGTAGGTCGCAATAGATTGCATTTATAAAATGTAGGTCGCAAGGATTAAAAGTTTGGGAGCCCCCGATTTAGACAATCAAATCGAAATAGGAAGCTAAAATTAACTGTGGAGTTGACATTGCTCGTAATATGCTAATCAACAGTTCCTTTGTTGAAGTTAATAAGTTAAAATAATAATTTAATAAACTTCACTAATCATTTCGCTATTTTTGTAGCTCATGAGTCATGAAATAAGAATCAATTACTATTTAACCAAACTTGACATCGCTCAATTTCAACCACCCTATTTTATCGACCACGTTGGAAGCAATTGGTTTCTGAATTATCAAACAAAGCCACAGTTTCAGATATTGTTCGCCTTAGGTTCACTATAATACTATACAGCATTTTCTGTGGATTAGTCCACAATGAACTATTTCAAATTGTACTTAAGATTTCTACACAAACTTATAAATTGTCAACTGCATCATAATAATTGACACGTTTATTAAAGTGGTCGATTCTATAGTTCTTGTAGGATTCTGAAGAAAATGGGTATGATTTTTTTTATCTTCCTTTGCAAGATCTCGATGATGTCAATAAAAACAAACATTTGGACTCTTTATTGACCCATTAAGAGTAATATATTTTTTTAATAAATAAATAAATAAAAACATTGAACGAATTGCGAAAGAAATGTCTACCATTCGAAGAAATATTTAAAACGTTTTGAAACACTATTACACAGTATGATAATAGTACCGAAATTTTAAAAAGGGCAAAACAAAAATCCTACTGATGTTACTTTCCTTTTTCGCATAGCATTTATTTTGAAAATATTTTCTAGTTCGATTGACTTCTATAATAAATTATAATTTTATTATTAAATGTGTAACTTACATATTCGGGAAGATGAAAATATATTATATTGCTTCCAAATAGTGATGTAATCCTTCATATTAGTTGCCAGACTTGTCAACTATACTTAGTTTAGCTTGTTGCTGTCTTCTATAAAATTTGCATTTCTTTTTGATTGGACATACTTGCATAACACGATGATTATTTTTAATATTCAATGGGACATTGTTCTCTTTCATTTTCCGACCAAATAAACATGGAAGGAGTGTGTTCCATAAGTCAATCATATTCAGAAATTCCTCTTCTTTATAGAAAAAAATAGTACTATTTTTAATTGGCAGCTCATGGATTCCCTCGTTGTTCTTGTTATATCTAATTTTGATGTATCCTCTTTGTGAATAATGAGATGAACTAAGCATTGATATATTCCATAATGTTTTGTAAATTGACATCCAAGAGTCGATTGAGTTGGAGGTATTGATTACTTTAAACAAGCATATGAATAAAAATTGAATGGAATAAACCCTTGTAAAGTAAAATACAATTATTGTAATTTTATGAATACAATCATTACCTAAACAATGAATATAAAGTGGACAATGTTGTGTTGATCAAAACAGGACATTTATGTTGTTACAATCACTACACTTTAAAATATACTCAATTTTTGAAATAACGTTACAAAGTTTATAATTACAAATGCTATGAAAATGTTACTTCGAGAGAGGAATATAATATTATACATATTAACTTGCCTTATCTCTGGTAAACAGACTGCTTCTTTCATCAATCACCCTTCTTACCTTTATCAGCTGCCCCAAATAGACAGCTACACAAACAAAACTCATCGGTACACAATTGATGCATTTATTGGATAACAGCTTCGCCTTATATCATTTAGGCATAACTAAAGGAAAATCGTTTACGTTGAAAATTCGATTTATAATTTTTCCAGATAGGTATTAAAATTTTAACTTATTCTAAATAAAATATAATAGGTATAATTCAAAATTGTGAATTTAACATTTGCTCCTAAATATTAGAGCCTAAATTACTAATTAAAAGTACATAAAAATACAATCATAGATCTTCGAGACTTTGCGTAATTCGCAACAAAAAAACTGGATTACAACTAACATAATACCAGTTTCTGTGATGCGATATCGAGTCGATGTTGTAAAATCTTCTACAATATTTCACTTGAATCTTTTTCTTATCTTACGTGTTCGAGCAAGTAAAGCAAATATTCATGTTCATCCGCATGCATGTAAAATGGTCGAATAGATTGATGAAGGTCAGTTTATCAGCTAGTGAAACATAGCAATAGATTTTGAAATATTCACACTTCATCGCCTTTTACATCACGTTCAATACCCACTTATTAGGTTTTATCTCTCGATTTAGTCATGTAAAAATATAGCACCACTTCAAGATTGAAGTGTTTTCTGCTTTAGTCACTGAACAGCGAAGAAGCAACAACGGTAGTAGACTTATATCCGGTCCATGTTGCTCGAAGCGGTCGGTTTCCCACAAGCCCTTATCAGTTCTCCGTCCAGTCGTACTAAAACACCGGGCAGAAGAATGACAAGGGACTGGAAGAAATCGTTCTTTCAAAACACCATCGCCTTTTCCATTTTCCTTTCAAGTTGAACTAATCACACTTCACACAATACATAAAATATATTTATTTAGGGAAAAAATAAATTTAACTGCATATCAAACTTAAAAATAATTATTACAAAAACCGTATATTATGTTCTCGCCAAGTCCAGTTCATTTAAAACACAGACTTAACTTTTCTGGTCGATTAAGCAATTGCACATTATGCATTATGGTAATAACAAATCAAATTCATACATATTTACAAGGATGGTTTTGAAAGGGTTACACAGTAAATTCTGAACAAGGAATTTGAATAACCCGAATAGTTTCTATCTCTATTTTCGGTGCTTATTGTTTTAAACTTCCGAGATTATTGAATTTTAGATAAACCATCCCTTGCTCTAATTATTTATTTACCACAGTAAATCAACTCGCAAGCCACGTAGATAATAAAACGAACATAATTTGACTGATTTTTTAAAGCCGAAAAAATGGTATGTATTATGCTCTGAAAATTGGCTTTCCAGAAAAATAAACTATCATTAGGGACGCAAATTTGTTAACTTTTCTTCTCGTTTTTCTTTATGGTTATTCGTAACTGTTATGAATTCAATAAGTGGTGAATCTAAAGTAGCGATACGGATTACATCAAAAATAAATAGTACATTCAAAAATATTATGTAAAAAATCGGGAAAAAAATTTAAATTTTACAAATCACGCATACAACACGATTGTTCCATTATGGGTATGTGTCCCATTACGCAACGGAAGGAGTTTCGTGATATTAGCGTTTCATTACCAAAAGAAGGAAACGTGGAAACCACATTTTAAAACTCTTGACAATATTACAAAATGAACAACCCACGTTCAGTTAATTTACAAAAAGGTTAAGAGTAGAGAACCGAAAAGAAAGTTTGAAACATTTCTGTAACGTGGAAAATGGCAGTCGTAGATTGCAAAAAATGCCACCCCAGTAATTAAGGGTAAACAGGTAAACGCTGGTGCAATTATTCAAATTTAAATTAAATTAGAAGGTAAAATCAATTTCAACCCATAATAAATTAACTCCGATAGAAATTGTCGTTTTTGTAAATAGAACAAACGGTGGCGTTCAAGTTTTCCAATCGAAACGCTGGCGTTATAAGAATTTAAATTAAAATTTGTCACGTCAGAGCAAACGCAATTTTTGCTATTCAACTTATAATAAAAGAGAAAGAAGCGAATAAATACAAAATTTCCAGACATTACATTTAACGGTACCAACATCAGCGTCGCTATCACAAAATTAACGGGTAGAGTTAGTTAAGTGCGATATAAAGCTCGCTAGGGGAATGATTCATTAAGAAGTTGCCGGAATGTTTTAACTGTAATATCCGGATAATATGGACGGTGAAAAGCAGCTTCTGTTTGATCCTCTAGGAATTCAAAAATAATACCTATGTATTTTATTTTATATAAAACAATTTAGAAGTTTGCATAACTAGAAACTGGAAGTATAAAAGTAAAAATTTTTCACCCGAAGCATCCGTATATTATACGTTACTAGGTCTACCGCAAACTTTTCACAGAAATAGTATAAAATTAAATAAAAAATTTAGACAAAATTGAAATGGTGTTCTGTTATATTTCATATATTTGATTTAGAAGCAAAAATTGTGCCCCAGAGCTTACCACCACATTTATTTATTTTAAAAGAAATAGGAAAAAAAACCTTAGGTCAGAAAGTCCAATGATATGTTTAAAACATTCGTCAATTAAAAATGTTGAAAACGTTCAAATTCCATTGATACAACAAAAAAGTAAAATTATTAAGAAGTAATGAGGTTTATATTACAATAATATTTATCAGGAGACATAAATAAAATAATACAGCAAAAATTTAACCTCATTTTGACACTAGTTCAACGGATGTGAACTTTGTTCGTTTGTAGTTGTACAATTTTAATTATCTGTAACAAAATGAGTGATGACCTAACCAACACAAACATTATTAAAATTTGCATTAAAAATAGATAACGATATATTACATAATACTATTAAAAAAAATTGAAGTAAGTGTTTTCAAAAATTGAAGAATTTAAAATGAGAGAACAATAAATTACAGATATTACGTGTATTGCATTGGTAATAAAACCAAATGTAGCTGCATATAATAGGCCAAATTGATAAAACAGTTTACAAAATCTAATAGAACATAAAGTAAATACCAAAGCAGTAAACACGATCAAAGGATTCCCAGCAAACCGCTTAATTTAACACCGTGAAAATGTTTCTAGATGTGAAATTGTTAAATTAAATTTACAAAGTGATATTACATAATACGGGTATAAAAAAGCTATTTTGCTATTTTCAAAGATTTAAACACCTTTTTTTCACGGTATAACCAACAAATTGTATAATGCCGCATCAAGGGGGTCAAAGTAGTCTCGGAGGCTTTAGAGGGTGCCGATACCTATAAAGTAGCAAAACTCTCACTGATATAGCAGCTTTGCCAACAAATCTTACTTTCACGTCCACGAAGACATTAGTCACGTGATCCCTGGGTAATGTGTGACAATATATTTTTGTTATGTAGCAGACGGAAGAGGGTCAAGGGTGAATTTCCGGCGCCCTTAAATAACTGGACACATCAGGTAAGAGAAGAAAACTCCTAGAGAAAAATCAACCTACAGGCATTGGTAGTATAAATTGCTCACATAACTACGAAAATTAGCCTCGGATATGGACAGGATGCTACGATCACGACCCGGCAAGCGAACAGGACACGCAACAAGAATAAGCGACTGAGAAAGACATGTAAAGTCATGTCTTCGAGCCAAGGAGATCAAAAGATAATTATGGTAATCTCTCAGAAGAAAATCGATTATGTTGTATATCTGAAACAAGAAAGAAAGGAAAAGGTACGCAAGCAACAGAGGGAACAAAAACGAACGAGCAACTTCTGAAACTGAGCAACATTAAAATATGAAGGACTGCCATCTCGTTAAACAATTGACAACAGTATACCAAATCATAATAAATCAAGGAAAAATATATGAAGAATGGAAGTGGAGTGTAATGATCCCATTATTTAAAAAGGTGGACAGAAGAAACCCAGAAAATTATAGAGGAATCACTTTACTTAACAGCACTCTGAAACAATTAACCAAGACCATTCTTAACAAAATTTAACCCTCCATAGAAATAACCGAAAAATAACAAAGATTTCGGATGAACTGATCCACAACGGACGCTATCTTCATAGTTCCTTTGCAGAGCATGGTAAGATGGTATACAGTTTCAATTGTAGCTATTGGCTAAAAAACCAAATGTCTGGTTATGACAAGAGAGTCCGTTAAGAGTCGAAGAGTCTGTCGGTGGAGACTTGGCAAAAAAAGCATTCAGTCAAATTACCAAAGCGAGATAAGTTGGCAATCAATATCACAAGAGAGCCCAACAGATTACGATCCCATATTGGAAGTAACAAGCTTTAGACTAAAGTTCAGATGGAGAAGAATATTTTTTTAATTGAAAAGTTGAATTAAGGAATGAATCGTAAAGATGAGAAATATTCACAAGTTTCACATGTGCTGGTAAAAGTTAACTTGCGTTTGACCAAAATAAATAAATTATATTTTTGCAATTCCTAAATCAGAATTGAGGAAGGCATCGGCTTCAATTTTTCCAATGTATCTCGTTCAATATTGTATGTTTCAACCCTCCAAGTTTGGCAATACATAGTACAGTCTGTTTTACTTTGTAAAACAAACATACATTCAATATACTATATCATAAAGTACTTATGATATTATATTGAAAGAGGGTCGTAGCTTCACTTTCACTTGTGCGAATTACTAATTTTGGATTATACCTTAAATCGTTAATCCTTTCAATAAAATATTTGAACATAATTCACCCCATATACAAACGAAGTAATTTGATATTTCAATAAAATCGTCATAATTTAAGAAAACAAACTTTTTATTTGCATAACCAATTCTGAAATTCATTCGAAATTATTATAAAAACATTTGTTCAATTTGACTTAACTTTCAAAAATTACTTCTTCTAAATGACAACCACCAACTTCAATGTCATGTTTACTTATAGAACAAAAATTGTGCATCACACGGCGAAATAATGTATTAATTTTATGTAGGTGGAAAATCCGCATTGTCAAACTGAATAGTCGATGACAATGATATTGCAACAATGTTATCTTTGTAACAACAATTAACAATACTTGTTCACTAAAATACGATGCTGAACAAATGACTAGCTTAAAGTGGTCTATGATAGGCACCTAATCGATAAATGTACATTGACATAAATTTCAAATACTATGGATAATATCTCTCTCAATCAGCGGTGGCCAAAGTATGGCAGCGGAAGTTTTGACAATGATGTAATGTCAATGAGAAATTCCGTCAAGAGCTATAATGTAGTGCTTACTTTTTCGGTACTGGTTAGCCGCTTTTCATAAGCGATTATTTAGCGGAGTGACACATTTCCGATTTTTGGTAGGAAAGGCCCTTTCTGACCTTACAACCGTCGCATTGAGAAGAGTCAGAAAATTAATATACTACTAAATCTTATACCGGGTGTAGAATCGGTAGCAAAATGGGGTTCGATGCTTCCGTCAACAAGCTCACAATAAAGAAGAACAAGGATCTAATGACGCTCTGCAATGTTAATACACTTATTATATTACCAATCGATGTAGAATTGATTCCAGTAATTATAGTATATAAATAGAAGATTAGGGCGACCTACTTTATGGTGAGGTGGAAGTCGATCTGTGTGCTACTTTAGTGAGGAAAAATTTGTATGGGGTTGAAAATAATAAAGAAAGCAATCTAATGTACGAGAGAGCGTAGAGAGAGACTGAGTTATTTTTGCACCATTATTATATTTATAGTAGTACAGAGCTATAAAGTTGAAATGCTGCTGTTCTATAATACTAAAATGTGGAGATAGTATGTAACGGGGAATCCCATATGAGTAAAGACAAATTCAGTCACTGTCAGAAACTTCCTTCTATGTGACACTGATAAGATCCAACAAGATTCAAACATTGAGATACAAATTTCCAAAGCCTCAATCATGCATAAATAGCAAGTCGAATTTCATCTCCCCAAGACCCCTGCCAATTGGGTCATGATGTCATTAAGGTAAAATAAAGCAACAAAGTGCAAGTTTTCAAAACAAGGTTCCAAATGTGATACATTTAAATTATCCAAAGAAGTTTAGCTATGCTAAAAATTGCCATGTACAGAAAAAAAAATGTTGTTATTAAAATAAAGACCATCATCCATGTGGAAGAACTTTTGATATAACGCAACAGGAAACAGTGGGATTACTTTAAAAACCTACTATGAAAAAAATAGGAAGTGATAAAAATCTACATAACGTACGACAGATGAGAATACAAAAGATTTAAATCAATCAAAATAAAAAACACTTATCTTGAATCTTCCAAGCCTTGCTGAGACTACATGAGCATTTGAAGAGATCCAACGGTGATAAAGGAAGTCTAATTCGGCTACCCAAGTAAAAAAATTATATTTTTATTATTTTTGATATTAAACAAGGTAAAAATATGATCCAATATTGAAAATCACTAACTTGAATTTCTTTCTGTTGGAATAATCTTTTTAGAGAAATTATTACTATTTACCTACTGATTCGTTAGACAGACTTTGGTTGTAAGAGCTTTAAGTGCATCTGTAGGGGTCTTATTGAATCAAGGCCACTCAAAAGTTCTTCTAATTGAAGAAAATTAGAGTGCTTGAAAAGTAATTACATAACAGACTAACATAGTACCTCCTTGGCAATTTAACAAATAAAATTAAATTACCTAGTTTACAGGCAGATACATGTTAAAATTTAAATTGAAAATCTAGCCCTTTCTGTTAAAATCAAATTGAATTTTCTGTTCAAAAGTTCTATTATTCATTTGTGAAGTAGGTACATGTGTGTCATAGGTCAGGTGACGATAAAGGAAATATAAATATTCTATTAGTTTGGCTTAGACATATTTAAATTAGTTGTTGAGGTGTTTGAATATTTAGTTTTGAAAGGTAATAAATAAAAAATTTCACTAAGGTAGGCATATTATTACTATTTGTATTGATGATATCTTCTGTAAACAACAAAGAAGCAACCCCTTTTGTTATTTTTGCTTGATTTTTGTATTAATTCTTGAACTTGGCATAAAATTAAGTTCACATTTGGAATTTTGAATTGTGTTTTATAAAGAAGGTTAACCACTTAACTCATTGACGTGAGCAATGAATGTGAGCATCAAGTGGTTAATAGACGTGAAAGTTTAATGTTTTTCGACAACGAACATCAGAACTGTTGAAATATAGTGGTGATTAATAATTATTTGTAAACTAAGGACATTTTGCCTTAAATTTATATTAATTGTAATAGGGTCCAGTTACCAAACTACAACTTTCGAATGAGTAGTTATTAGTATTAATAAATCTAAAATACAACTGCTGTGGGATACATCCGTAAAGTTCAGAAACGTGAGACTGCGGAATAATAAATAATTAAAATTAATCCAAAATTTGACGGCCAACAATAAAATGAATTAGTAAACATTTTAGTTTAATTATTTTCGGTCTAAATAATGGCACTCACAAAAATTAATATTATTTAAATGCTCTATAGCTATGTAAGTACATTGCATTACAAAATTAACTCCTTCCTAAATTCATTTATGTTGTTAAATTTTCATTAGTCGTTGAAATGTAATGATAATACTAATAAAATCTGATTTTAGAACAAGCGCCAAGCAACAATTGCGCCCCTTGTTACATTAGATGCGATACTGTTAAGAGAACATGGAGCATAAAAGAGAATAAACCCTTCAAAGCAAAACTTCAAAATTGGGTTAGTTTAGTCAAAAGCTGTTCGGACACTGACAAAATGATATCTCTGCATAACAAATTGTTACAATTGATAAAATGTTTTACGAAAAAGATACTGCTGTAAAGCAAATGTTTGAATTACCCAAAATATAATTAGAAAATCCTTATTTTTTCTATACGACGTTTTCAATATTAATACTAATAAATCTTCAAAATGGAAACTAAATTGGAAATTTCTGTGGATGTTATTAATGCTTATATTTTTGTTTGCTTTGTACTTTTTTAGATTTAGCAAATACGATAAAAGATGTATTTGGGGATTAAAAGCAAACATATACAGAAAAATTGCTTCTTCGTAATTAGGAAGATCTACTTTCTGGGTTTTTATTAAATTTATCTCGAAATACTGATCTCGGTGTTAATTATTATAAATAATACAACGGGAAATTATAACATGAATATTATTTCAAGTTTAATTTCAAATGCACTTCCGAACATTTCTACTTTCATATTTTGATTAGAATTCTACAAACGTTTGCAGACAAATTTAATCATGCTCTGCTTCGCGTAAACTTCTGTCCATTAAACTTGAAAGTTTACAAGAAGTGGAAGTGGTCCATGCACTTCATCAGTGACTTGCATCTCGAGTTTTCGAGACGTTATTCCACATGTAAGGAAGAAACTTTTAGAATTGTTAAAACTACTTTGAGAGTTTCGACTATTAGTTTCATTTGAAATAAATGCAAGAAAAGTGAACTACTTACATTGTTAAGTAAACAACCAAATCCTTGGGACGTGAATTTCAAAACCTGGAACAAAAAATTATAATTACTATCTAGGAGAGACTTCTATATTTAAATATTATAATTAATAATTAGTTCATGTAGGTGTTGGAGCGTGGAACAGCACGTAATTCTCAAAATTAGTAGTGGAATACTAATTTTTTTATTTTTAATTAACAAAAACTTGATATGCCAAGTTTCAAAATTCAAAAATCTCCAGGTTTTGTATTATATAAATGATGAGGAGTACTACACACATGCCAGCAGCTGTAAAATAAATAAATGTGTATGCTACACAAAGCAAAAGCAATAAGAAAACAAACATCTGGAACAAATCAGGGGTTGGTTCTTCTGAAAGTGGTTTACGTGAAGTAATATTTGTTATAAATTAATTTTTTACACAGGTGTTGTAGACAAAAAAATTTAAACTATTTAAAAAAACTTTTGTATGCATTCTAGAATGAACTCAAGTGAACTGAAGGTTCGTTCCATAGGGTAAGTATGAATAGGGTTGATCGGAAAGGTCAAAAACATTAATTTCCATATTACATTTCTTGAAATGTCATGCCCTTTAATATAATATTACACTGTCCCTACCGTCGTTCATTCATAGCTACTAGAGAAAAACTAAAAATAAAATCCTTCTTGGTGCTCGAAAACTAGTTTTGCCATATCAAAGATATAACAGAATAATAACTTTAATTGGATCGATATCAAAATGCTTGAGAAAGGACCGAGAAAATAATTCCTTTTCATTACTACAAAATGTGCGAAGTCCTAATGTAAAAACTAAAATCGTTTAGATAATAATCTATTTGTCCTATTACAACAATGGTTAATCAATTCATGGTCATTATGTTAATTATTAATTTGAATACAATAATAAATAAATATTTAAAAATAACGTATTGTTTACAAAAATTTGTTAAACTATTTTTCCATCATTCAACACATAGTGGACGATCAATCCTGGACTCCATTTTTGGTGGAATACAACCACTTCTTTGGCGTTTTCATAATCCATTTGGTGAGATGAATTACTCCTCCAATGATAAGACTTTTTACTATCCTTTCTCACCTTATTTGTGGTTTTGACACCCATGTGTAATTATCAGCTCTACCGGTTTCCACACCGTCACTAATCTTGTGATCACAACCCTTTGGACGTTGGTTTCGTTTTAATATTTTCATTTTGCGGATGGCTGTCATCGATCCTGATGTTTGGTTCCATAACACTGTTCTTATAATTTTCTGCTAAAATACCCTCAGTAACGCTTTTACCCAACCGACATACAAAGAACGTTTGTTGTTGCATGTATTATGCCAGTGTCAATCTTATCAGACCGCGAAATAGTACTCTCAGCTTGGTTTTATCACTTATATTTCTATTTCTATATTTTTATTAGCATAAACTGCATTTCCTGCTTGCAACTTTTGTTTATTTCTATTTTCTATCGTGCTATTGTTAATTTTCACTCTCAGGTATTTATAACTATTTACCCCAGCAAAGTTCTAACGGTTACTTTAAATAAGTTTAAAATGGTTTGTTTTAAATTTGTATTTTTATTGTGCACCGCTACGTATATCCGAATTTGAAAACAAAACTTGCTACTGTGGGGTTCTTTATAATTTGATAGGTAGAGTTCATATTATGAAAGAATATTACTGTGCGGAGCCAATTTCTCGCGCAGTGGAAGTGGAGGAAGAACGTACCAGTACACAGTACTCTTGTCCACATTGACCAACATCCCAATTTCTCAATTCTCAAATTGGAATGTTTGATAATTTTGGATTTTATTTTGGATGGTCAGTTGCGGTAAAAATTGATTTAAAAGCTTAGATGCTTAGGTTTGAAAATTTGGTGGATATTCTAATACATTTTTTTGTAGTTTGCGAAGTATCATTATATTAATAAAAAATTATTTTGGCACGCAACAACACAAAGGATCGCCACCGCTGTACTACATCATTAGTGTCGGCCATGACGCATTTTTCTATTTCTCCTTTCAAGACTGTGTATGTAAGATTTATCTATTTTCTTATATAAGTTTCAAGACGCAATACTATAAACATGCTCTCTCTATTTACGGCATCTATCGCCGATCGTCTTTCTCTAAATAAGAAGTAATCAAATTGAAATAAAGAAGAGAATATACTTCAATTTGATTGATTCTTGCAAATTTCGACTTTGCATATTTACTTTTTAATATTATTTTCATTATTATTGGTCTTCCAAGGAGAGGGTGTAAACTTGTAAAACAATTGATAGCTCGTTAATCCATTCAAGCGCATCATTTCCAATGTCCATAAAAAAAGCGTCAAATAAAATTATACCAAAACGGAGTTTCCATCAAAACACAATAATATGTAGATATCTGTTTATCAAGTTTTATTCCAGTACAAAATAATTCTTCCGTTAAAATTACTTGCAAAAATGTAGTAGGTACACCTACTAAAATCGTTTGCAACTAAAATATAAATGTTTTACCTACAAGAAATAAAAATATAAATATGTATGAAGCATATTTTAAACTTTCAACTGCTAAAAACGTCTCAGTTTTCGGTTGGAACTGCACGCATTTAAAATTTAAATTATAATTACAGGTCGTCGCGTCGCGTTAAAATGATCTAGGAATTACAACTTTGGAAGTAAGAAAAACACCGCATAAGCAAAAAACGTCTGAAAACAACACATCATGAACGAATAAGTATTAATCAATTAATGACATTAAAGATAAGCTTTGGGACTGTAATTGTATATAAAGAGGAGAAACGGAAGAACGTAAAGGCAATTCGTTATCATTATTAGAAGCAATGATATGCAACGATGCTATAAATCTAATCGAAAAGCGCCCAACTCGGAACAATATTTTACTACAAATTTGTGAAATCAAATTGAACTATTTAATAATGCACTTCACGATTTTTCATTAGCACTTCTACGAGCAAGTCAAAAAAACAGCGTTCTACAAATTAAATTTGTTCGGCGAAAGTATAACCAACATCAGGGGTGATTGTTGGCGAATAAAAAGTAAAATATTATTTTTCGGGCTACTATTTCTAAACGATGTAAGTAAAGTAAATCTGTCATATGCAAGGAGCAGTATTTTCTTCGAACAATGTAAAATGTAATTGGCAGAAAATCAGAGACGTCATTAATTTTTCTTAGCACGTGAGTGGGAAACGAAGAAGTAAGAGAGTGATCATTATTATTTGAATAGAGGAAAACCCTGCACGCCCCCAATTCTTATCACAAGTTTTCCTGATCAATGCGATAGCACGACACAATAGTTTCCCGTCTTTTTCTCACCCCTTTGAACAACGTCTCCTTTACTAAACGTCATTATCGTTTCAATAACACATCTGCCCCGGGCTTTTCAAACAAATTTTAGTGAGTTTTACCAAGGAACTTGAAGATACAGTTTTAATTTTTTTTCAATTTATGAAATTGGTCATTAATTTTAAATTTAGGTAGTACTTGTCAAGTAAAAATATTTTGCAAACTTTTTTAATTAGTCTTACGACCATAAAGCACTTATTTCTTTTATAAGCTGGATGTAATAAATAACGATTTATTGAACATGATATTACATTATATTAATGTGATCACTAATTACAAATTTCTAATATACCACGTTTTGACCAAAATAAGTCATTTCGGGAGAGCAAATGGATGTGATGCACGATGCTAATAGTTTCAGTTTTCAAGCGTCCTTATTTCGAAATTTAAATTAGTACTAAATTAAGCTCTGCAGAACCAATTATAATTCAGTTGTATCTACTATTTATAAGCTATAAGTAAACGCACAAATGGAATTAACAGCATGCAGCACATACAACCGAACACTTTGGAATCACCACAAAAACGTGATTATCATGAGACTACTGTTGACTCATCAAACGAAAAAATGGCCTCGACCCATAATTGTAATAGTACATAAAATATTATGTAGGACATTCCAATCTTCAGTAAAAAAAAAAATACTCCCACGATGCAGCTGCTGAAAACCGAAGATCTTACTACCCAGCAGACAAGAACCCAATTTTTTGTAAGTGCAATAACACATCCGATATTGTTTAGATGTATCAGAGATGTTTTAAGCATTCACCATGTGCCCACCCGCTTGTTGATTACTTTTCGGTCATAGTATCAAAACATAAGTTACAAAGTAATAAAAAAAAAATACCCTATGTAATTTATACGTTTACATGGTGGAACAGAATTTAATTTGAATGAAGTTCGATATCTTATTTACCTATTTCAATATCTCTTGGGTGATATCGTGTAATATATAAGCATTCATTTATCTGCAATTCTACTTCCTGCGCTACATTTCCTTTAGCTGAATGAGCATTGATAATAAAATATTTGTATGGCTGTTATCACCGATAGTCTTATCGAATGCTGATCGTATGCATAACGCGGTTTAGATTTCCCAAGAATTATGAAAATTATTTATACTCGTACTATATTATGTAGGTGCTATAAAATTTCCTTAGATAGAGTTATGTATTATTATGTTGAAGGGATGAAAAATTGAAGACCTAGTACTAAAAGTTTTACTTACCAGTATACATACAGTGACATTCTATAAAAAAAAATGACATTCATGAACACAATATTGTGACCTCTAGTCAATATAGGAAGATTTAGTTTGTCCATTATTACAGTTTGCAATGAATTGTTTAAAGAGCCAAAGGATAAAAGGGTCGCTTTTCAATAGACTACACAAAACCGCTATGAAGCATGGGTGGCTTAGATACACCATTCTATTCGTCGACAACTAAATACCACGTATTGTGTAAAAGCGAGAGAAATCCGGAAACAATGGCAAGAATGTGAAGTTTTAGATCAAGCATGTGGGTTCAACGTGCCAAAGTTTGTAAATAGCGTCGCAATGCAAGCCACGAGATGACGACGTCAAAGATGTCGTTTTATGAGGTACCACAGGAAGTACACAATTATAATTCAGCGAATGAGCAAAAACGTGGTCAGCGCAAACCAGGGCTGCACACTACAAGATTAGATAATTGAGGAGGCCAAGTTTATAAATCATACGATAGCTACAAATTTGTGGGTCAACTTTTCATAAAAGGATGCAATTATTAAATTCAACCTTCCTAGTTGTTAACAAACCAGAAAATTTAATTTACAGAAGTTCACCGCAACAGTTTCAATTTTAGAAAATCGTTATTAAAAAATTTTTCCATTTGGGAAAATCCACAAATGGAAGCTTGTTTTTTTATCTAATTGTAAAATATTGCATTATTGTATTAATATTAAGCAAAAAGGATGTTCAAAAAGCGTTTAGGCCACACAACCTAAATTATCAAAAATAATTAATAAAAATTCGGGATATCATTATTGCATAGTACTTTAGTTTCATTAAATTCCTCTGCGATTGGAAGCTTCTTGCAGCGACACTAAAAATTTTAATACTACGTACCTAAATGTATTGCCTACCCATTTGGTAAAATCTCTAACCCCCTTTTTTGAGGATTAAATTTTTACACCGAAGTATTTATTTACATTTAGTAAGTTTCGGGTGCGAAAATATGAAAATAACGTGAGAACCAATATTCAGTAACTTTCTCCAACTTTGGAAGCAAGGCCCTTAAATTGGGAAGACGCAAATTAATCTATGAAATTTGACGAAGTTAGATTTTGGAAATCTCGAAAAAATAGCTTTGTCAGTCTCGAAGTTAACTATAATCGGCTATAATGATCTATACTTTTCTTTGTAGCGTGATTGATTAACATTAATGCACCTTTACACGGATAAAAATTTTACTTTTAATTTAATTGTTTCAAGTGTATTTTAATTTTTAAATCTCACCCACTTTTAACAATTCAATTTGTTTACTACTCTTTCAAATATGGCAATTGAACACAAAAATGACATCATTTGACGAAAATACGATAAAAAATCGGTCGATCCATTCTTGAGTTATTTATTTTATTACTACAAAACATATTTGAGGAAAGTATTTAAAATATTGATGGACACCGTTATTTCATAGATTACGTTGTGATGTTTCAATATTAAACTAAATCTTTCTTTCTTCCACATGACAATTTCGGTAAATACTTTGAAGTCAAAATTAATATAATTTAATATTAAAATATTACAACCTAATCGAGGAAATAACGGTGTCCATATACTTCAGTCATCTATTGAAAAAGACTTTATAATAAGCTAACAATAAACGACCCAAAACGTCGACAGAAAATAATTCTTATAAGACCTACCACCTCAACGAAAATTATTATTTATAATATTGTATGTATTGCTGAATCACTGGTTATAATGGTTTTTGCATTCTATCTTCTGTCGTGTACGAGATATTTAAGATGGAAACTTTTGAAATAAACATCTTGTGGATTTCAATAGTAAATTCATGTGAATTATTTGTTTCCACAAAAATTTTATAGAAACTGTAAGCTTTTTGCTGCATTTATTTATATTATTGTTTATAATTATTATAATAGATGATGGGTTGTATAGGTTATAGCTGTTTTGGAAGTCGGTCCTCTGCCATTCTCATCCTCTGACTTTACCATTCATTCCCATACTGGACTATTTTTACGCCCAAATCAAAAAGAGTGGCTCAAATATTAGTGTTTCTGCCTATCTAGTCGTGTAATTCCCAAAATTAATCTCAAAAACTTCATTTCTACATATTGGAGCCTGCTCTCAATTTTCTTTGTGAGTTATCTAGATCTCGCTTCCATTAATTTGTAATTGCTGGTACAGCCATAAACTTGTATAATTTCAGTGGTGTGGTCCTATTTCTACATTTTTTCTGCGTACATGCTATTAGTCCATTGAAGCAGTTAAATTTCTGTAATTTATTTCTTCTGCATAATATGTATTTCATAGTTGAAGTCTATACAGCCCAAATACTTAAATTTTTTTACCAAGGGTAATGTAATATGTACACTAAACACTACAGAGATATTCTTAAGTCATAATTCCATGCATTTTTTTATTTCAACAAATCTTGAAAAAATCAAATAAATCACAAAAATCTAGATCTTTTTTATAAAAATGATTCATTTTTGATTTTCTTATTAATCATAATTTTAATCAACCCTGAAAAAAGTTAAAAAATCAAGGAAATTAAGTACCGAGTAAATTATGTAAGGCAATGGGACTAAATACCCTCAAATTTTATATAATCGGCGAATCAGATGTTCTTTTCAAATTAATATTGAGCTTTTTGTACTTCAATATAACCTGTAACATTTTAAGCAGCTGTTAGACGCAATGTTGTACTCGGAATGTATATTCGAAAATTTGAAGACGTTTATTATTTGAATATCATCGAGCAACAATTTCTTTGGAAATTCGAATTTGGGAAATTGTCCCTTGAGATCGGTTGCTATAATATCATGGAATTTAATAATAATAATATGAAGAAATTTGGAATAAGCTTGATATTCGTTGACGAGTAAAATACTGTACAACTAGAGTTAAATTTTTCCTTAGTGGCTTATGGTGGGTTTATAGAACGAGATAAGGAATAAGCGATAGTGGATAGTGGCAAAGCGAGAGTGACTAACGCCGATGCAGGTTTATACAACGAGATAAGAAATCCGCATGTTACGCATGAGCAGTATAAATTATTTTGGTACTTGACATCTTGAGTTTATAGTTTGTTTTGACATTTCCTATCTATTTGTCAAATTGCATAATTAAAATTATGCATAGTCACGATTTGATTGTGTTGTTCTGTATATTATTTTACCTAGTAAAATATTCGTGAAAATGATAATGCACAAATTTTTGTATAAAAAATGATAATGCAGTTTATTAGAGACAAAATTACAAAAATCCGTAAACAGAAGTCCCTTAAAACCTGGTCATTTGATTAACTATGACTTTTGCCATTTTAAAATGTGATTTATTTGAATGAAATATAAAATATTTAGAGTTCAGAAAATATAAATTTGAAATGAAGCAAATAGGCGGGTTAAAATTAATTCAAATGAACTAATTCTCAAATGAACGCGATAAGCGACAAGAAGTTGAGAAAAGTTCAACTTTTATCCGTTAGCGCTTAGCTTTTATCGCGTTGTCTAAACGGTAGTACAGTATTCCTATGGTTCAACTTTCTTATCCACTATCGCTTATTCCTTATCTCGTTCTATAAACCCACCATTTGAACTAATGTGCAGAAAAGAATATTCGTCCATTCGGGTCTGTGTTGGTGTCAGTTGGTAGAATTGGTTGTCACGCGTTCTCCCTCCACATCTAATGCGCAGTAACTTGGCTCCGCCTAGTTACTAAGGAAAAACTTAGCAATTTAAAAGTTTCTTATGGACTATGGTAATATGGGACCAGTCTCGAATTAAGTTGCATTATAAAACAGCAGTAAATTTCATCTTACATCGGTGTGCTTCAATTTGCGTTCTTTTATATTATAAAATATTATGTGATAGATTTGTTTACCCGTTAAATAAATAAATTTGTATCATAAATATGTATAATTTAACCACCGCAATTCAAATATTATATCAGCAATTGTAATTATATATTATTAATTGTCAACAACAGAAATTTTAAATTTCAAATACTATTATATTCTACGAACTATTCAATATATTATAACACTATAATATTGTTGTAAATATTTAAAATGTTATTTCAAGCGTTATTTTAAATATAAACGGCTATATATGGACAAAATCAATGCTTATGGTGTTAATATCATTAATAAACTTTTAATTCATTTTAATTGAAATTATTGACCATGTAAACTGTATATTGAAATTCAGATATAACTACAATTTGTCAAGCATCCGTGATTATAATCAACATGCACTTGAAATGAATAAAATAAAAGTCATCAGCATACCACTGTAAATACCGGTAAATACTTTATTATTTGTTAGTTTTAACTAAATGAAGATCTTGATTATTATAGGGAATAAAATATGCATTTGAAATTTGCAATGGTGACCGATCCAGGGGGGGGGGGGGGGAGAGAAAGAGCATGGTAATAGTTTTAGATGCCAGATGTTCACTTAAGTATTTATGGTTATTTTAACATTGGAAGCGTCACAACGCAGTTATGTGTCAAAATAACCAGTTGTTTTCCTTTTAGTAACCTAACAGATTTATCAATTCCAGATCTCAGATAACTGTTGGTTTTCTCTGTAGTTATCAGCGACCCTCGTCATCTGAAAACACAGATACCTTATTTAGACTAAACCCTCGGGGCTGTCTTAATTTGCATAGTGCCAAGATTCATAACCTCAGTAACATGACTGCTACTCCAGGGCCTTGACTAAAATACACTCTAAGGGCCGATCTATTCATCTCTTCGTAAAGTAGCTATTAGCGTTACGGGTAAGGTAGCAGTTCGTAAACGTTTATTCACATCCCAATAGCCACTATTGCCTTGTAAATATGGGTTACGGCTAACATAAATATAAGAGCCGCTTGAAACGGCAAATATGTTTTACAAATCAGATTTTAACTTAAAATTTCTAGAATTGTGAGTGTTGTATTTATGAGAAATTTAATTTTTGATAAATAATTGATCAAATCGAATCTTTTAGATGATATTAATTTTATCCAAGACGAAAACAGAGTTCAGTAATAGGATAATTTAAATAGTCGGGACTATAAAAATGTAATCACTTTTTTAACAAAGTGATTTAACAAAAGTTTTGTTGTTTAATTATGATTTCTTTAAAATACACTTTACTCCTTTGGATAAATAAACTGTTAAAATGCACAAATTGCACATATGACCATATGAGGGATGCTCGGGTTGAAATCGAGGCGATTGTGGGAGGGTAGTTTCATGTAGTTTTTCGACGTGGTTTTTTGCATTTCTAATGACCTGGACCAAAACTATTTTATCTCTTTCTCTCATAACAATATATTATAGCGCTATCCTACTCTGTCATATACTAACTAGAAGAAAACATCGATCCTGTTTAGTAAGTTCGCAATACCTAAGAACAAGATACGACAAGATGAATATACCCAAATTTTTTGCAGGGCACTTGTAAACTTATTTGGCTCGTAATTACGATGCGCTTTGCGAAGAGATGAATAGATCGGCCCTAAGACAAGTTAGAGAGATTTAGTCTATCAAGGCTTACTTTTAAAGTATTTTAGTTTGCAAAGTCAGAGGTTCTTATTGCATATATGGTCATATGCGTGACCAAGAATGTGTACATGGGCTATCTTGTCCTTCTGAGGATAAGGTATTTGCCTTTTAAAGGCACGTGAGCACCTATCAGTGTCTCATGGCCTTCTTTTTGGTATTGGAGTGCTTGTTTTCATAGCACGTGTTCACTCTTGTATTTAATTTTGCATCTAATTCCTCCAGGGTACGTCCCTTTGTGCCGACCTACTGCGCCATGTTCCCCAAATTTTCAGGTTTCACTTTTAACTCAGGTTTTTTTTCTGAGGTGATATGAGATCTTAGTTCTTATGGGTTAAGACCATTTGCCCCATCAGGTATACTCCACCATGTTTTATGATTTCACTTTTAACTCAATCTATGGTAGATGAGGTGTATCGATGTCTGAAGTCACATGTGTTTGGGTTATGTGGCTCATAGGATCTTTCCAGTTCCCACTAGAGTTTCGCTAGTGCTCGACTCTTTTTAGGTTCTGTGGTTTTCAAAGGTCAATTACCTTTGAGGGTTGATTCCCTAACAAAGTCAGATCTACTACACCAAGACAGTTTGGTTTCCAGGTTCTACTTTTAACTTGATCATACAGAAATAATATAACCCTAAATTCTGAAACCGACCTCAATTCTCAATTATTCTAATGACCGGTTTCAGAAACGATAAGATAAATCCAGAATCTATGAACCACTAGAAAACTTTCAATAATAGCAAACTCGGAATGTCACGTGGCCACTTACAAAACGAGCCGAAGACGATTTCTGTGGTATGTCAGTTTAATAAAATAGCTTTCCTACAATTTTGCATACCATACCCTATTTTCTTCAATAGAAAATATATTTAAAATTAAATCAATAATTTACTCAAAAACCGTTACAAAAAATCAGCTTTTTATTTTAAAAACAAGAAAAAAATGAACTCTTATAAATTCGATGGGTCACACAAAGGGGAATGGTGCTAAATAAATGTTGAGACAATTTATTTGATCTCTTTATTATTTTCGATTTACATTCATAAAAAAAAATTCTCAAAATTGACGATTCATCAGCTGTAGGCTTCCCTTGTTAGATTAACCCTACTTTCCGAACTGGGCCGGAAAATAAAATCTGATCGGATAATCAAGGGTTATTTTTATCAGGGGCTAGTTAGTTTATCAAAACTGTTATTATTTCTAGTATTCTCGAAATTTTTATTATCTTTTTAAAGAAATTTTTATATTTCCAGTCCCCCTTAGCAATTAAGTGTTTCGTCACTATAGGATTGCAAGAACCAATTAAATTAAAGGATATTCTTCTATACTTCGATTAATTGGTTTTTATAATCTTCAACTTCACGATGCAATTAGTTAAAAAGAAACAGCGGTCAACGACATTAATAATTTGACTACGATAAAATTATTGTTCTAATCTTGTAAATGTAAACAATGCGCGTTTGCAATTTTAGATCGCTTCATTTAAACGTTTCTAATAATTTCTTTTTAAAATTGGAAATAAATATGCAAAAGTTACTAAAAGTTAAGACGAAAAAAATAACACTCCTATGTTATTTATGCCGTGGTTCTAAAACCACGTTAAATTATCAGTCCTGTAAGTAAATAGAACTGTGGATTAGTGGAATTTTGTGTGGATTTATCTCCAAATCAAGTGATTTATCCGTAAATTTTGTATAATACTTTTTCAATTATGAAGTTTTAAAATGTGTAAGCATATATGCATGATAAGATAAAAATATAGTAACATTCCATCTTCGGTAACCAAAACCATTGAACAAACGTAAACTTAAATTTATGGAAAGTTTGTCTAAATCAACAATAATTACCCGATTTAAAATTAAAGTTACGTGAACAAAACAAATAATTATTTGTCCTACCTTATTTTTGCAATTTTTACTACTTAGAACGAAAATTAAACATTACTATCCCGATGAACTAACTACAATGTATGATTTCTACAAGATAACACTGAAATCTAATCTCACAAATGAAAGTTCTATAACTTATTTTTCGGTTATCTTGTTCAAACAAAATTAATTATTAGTTGTTGAATTTTTCAAAGTGGTCTTTTCAAATACGTTAGTGTTTAAATTAAGATGTCGAAAATGCATCTATATAATTAAGTAATCGAAAAAATTTAATTTAAAAAGTTAAAATGACATGTTTATAAAACTTTTGATTTATCAATTTTACAAACATCCGTCTTAAAGTTCGATCTGATATAATTTATGATGTTAAGTGAAAAGTGTTACATTAAAATTCCTCTTGTTAACTTTTAAATTGCTCCTCTTGAAAATTAATGCAACTAATTTATTAAGCAAGACTTCAAATAATTATTAGTTCGATTTGATTAGCTAATCAATTTGGAATAGAAATAAAAACAAGGACTCAAAAATACAAGGCCAGTTTAATATTCTTGATTGAATTGGAACTTGGAAGTGACGAAAAAAAAATTATTATTAACAAATACAATAGTTATTATCAAGTTCCGGTTCCTACGTAGTGTTGAACCCACATTATCATTCATAAGCACAGACATACACCGTCAAAATGTTCTACACGTGGCTTGTATTAAAATTTATAATGAAGCTTGTCAAAACCTCAATTACGCTATCAGATAGAAACACTATTTTGGTTTCGAAAAAAGAACACTTGTTAGGAAATTTCACTAATTTAATCGGTCTTCCCTTAAAATTTGAGTTGGGGAATTATTAAAATCTTATAAACTGTGCTTGGAAATATCAAGATATCACATTGTCAATTAGGAGTGTAACATAAATATTTTTGGAGTGAACTCAGTAGAGTTGACAACGCAAAAAAAAAGCAAACAATACGTAACGGCAATCTTCAACTTGCAAATTCTATGTTCAGGTAGCGAAGCCCTAGAAGGGTCTTCCATTGTTGGGACCACGTTTTCAGAATACAGCTACTAAACAGAAGTTTTAAAATGGAACTTGGTGTTCGTTTTAAAATACGAATATTAAATTGGTTAATATGTCCAATATAGGATGAACAGTTAATATATTATTATTATTTTAAACACATTGCAATTTGAACTAACGGTTTTCCAATAATAAATCTCGTGTTGTATTTTAACACTCACGACCCCTCAAGTATCAAATAGATCGTTTAAAATGTCAGCATCAGCATACAAGAAGCAAATTGTAAATGTCTTTAATTTAATACAAAATTACACTTACGTTATTCAATGCTTGCTTGCTCTAATGAAGCACAATATCAGATATTGTAGGAGAAAATATTTTAACATTCTATGACCAATTAATTCCGTTAATAAACACTGTTGATGTAATGACGCAACTAGTTTAAAAATTAAGATTATTATTTTAATATTTATTTTACAGTCATAACGCGATTAAATTTATTCAAATAGAGACAATAGAAATAAGGTCACCACGTTCAGCATAGAAAATCATAAATTGAAGAAAATATTGAAATTCGTACATAAATATAAAAATTACGGGTTATTATAAAAAATAATTAAAAGATAATTTGAAAGTTAAATATAATTTGCACAAGAGGAAGTGATTAAAATTAACTAGCGGGAAATTCAATTTAAACTTAACCAAAACGTCGCTAAACGATCGTTAACCAATAATGAATTTAAAGTAAATTGAAATTATTAGCACTTACCCATCAATATAAATTTAAAACGATTGAATAAAATATCTCCTATGCAAATAATTCGTTCAAAAATGGCGCATAAAATGTAGATGCTTCCGTTAAAATACCATGTGGATGCATAATGAGGCGGCGCGGCGGTACGCAGAATTAAGGCACCAAACAGTCTAATCGCACCTTAAAATCGAAACACCCGTAAAGAAACTCAACCACATTTGTTGCAAGAAACGTGTAAATTCAAACACCGGCCGTTTCTCAATTCACACAATTTAAAAGAAAACTGGAAAACACACCACAACCTCGCACTGAAATAACTCGACGAAAATGAGCGCTCGCAAAACTTCCTGTTTATAAGTTTATGCATTCGATTTGAATGGTCTGGTCCATTTTGTGTCTCCTTTCTACGCTTGTCGCTTTAATTTATCATTGCACTTCGGGAATATGTACAATATGGGTCCCCACTCTCTTTCCGGACCTCTATTAACCAATAACTACACTGTTCATTTGAAGGTACCGAGTTATTTTTGGATCTTGGAATGTGTAGGGTTCGCACACGAACATGACTGATAAAAGATAGCATAGGATTTTGATATTTAGATTTATCTACCCGAAATTAGTATTTATTATCCATGTTATGCAGGACCGAATTCAAAATATTTTTAGTATTTCGTAGGTAGTATGGATGAAATTGTTATAATTTGTGTAAATTGACTACTCAGGCACAGTTTAATATTAATTTTAAAAGATTGAAAATTTTAACGCATATTAATGACTTTAATTATTATTTTATTCTCGTTTGTTGTTGCTGACAACGCATAATATAATAAATTGTTTACAGTTTCAGTTGATTCAGTAAATACCAAAAATGCGAATAATGAGGCGCTACATTATTTCCATTTGCATATTAAGTTATTAAGTATTAGTTTTCATTTTTTGTTTACATTGATTTTCTAGATTTTGATGTAATAATAAAGTCTACATAACGGTGATGTGTCAAACATTGGATGAAGGGCCGATAAAGATAATATGCCAATCGACACCCAGTGCCAACGCCAATATTGAAATTTAGCAGCCACAAACAAAGAAGAGGTTAGGGTTACCCGCATATCGAAAGACCTCACATGGAACTTTGGAGATGAAGGCATGAAAATAATAATTAATAAAAATGAAGATTTTATTAAATAGCTCCTTGAAAACAACAAATTAATGAAAACGTGGGGTTTCTTACTTTCACCCAAAATTCGAGTCCCACGTCTTTAGTTAATTTGATGTTATCAAAAATTAATTGATAGATAGCTTAGGTGGTAGGTATGTACTAAGTATCTAAATAGCTTTGAAAGTCGTCATTAATGAAAATTATACTATTTTTTTTTAGAAACATTGAGTTTTCTCTTGTCCTCACAGGATCTCTGTGATGAAGGCACCAACAGCAGTCCGCAGGCATTGCTGATTCCCATCTATCCTGATCATGCTTCTCAAACTCTGCTATCGACTCCAATAGTGATGACGTCAAAACGCCTAGATATAGCCCAACCAAACTACACGAGATTGAATCAGTGTATAAGCCATTATGACTGATAGTCCAGTCAAAATAGACATTTCACTTTGCAAAAATTCGCATCCAGCTGAAAATTGGCATAAACCTTAAATGCACTATTACAAACAAAATATCAAAAGTCCCCACTGATCCCACGTCTGCTAAAAAAGTTATTCAAGGTCAAAGGTCAACAATATCGGTTTTTTACATTTTGCTCGTAAATGATAAGTGTTATCGTAAAAATAGGTTAGACAAGAATTATAGACCATGAAATTCTCTACAAAAATTATTCTTATACTTTTTTTCTTACGAATCGTTATTCCTCAGATATCACGATTCAAAAAGTTGGGAAGTTTTATTTGACAGTGTCATATTGATTGAAAAAATGGTAATATTGGTAATGATTAAATGATTATCGAAATCGCGATATATCAGGAATAGCGATTCGTACGAAAATAAGTATAAGAATAATTTTTGTAGAGAATTTCATGATCTACAATTTTTGTCTAACCTATTTTTACGATAACACTTAGGTATCATTTACGAGCAAAATGCAAAAAATTGATATTGTTGACTTTTGACCTTGAATAACTGTTTTAGCAGATGTGGGATCGGTGGGGACTTTTGATATTTTGTTTGTAATAGTGCATTTAAGGTTTATGCCAATTTTCAGCTGGATGCGAATTATTGCAAACTTTGCACTTTTTTTTGTCTATTTTGACTGGACTATGATTCAATCTCGTTTAGTATAGGTAGCCTAAATCTAGGCATGTTGACGTTACTTAAATGTAAATGTAATGTTACTTAAACTCATCGCTAACTTAGCCCATGTTTTCCAGAAAGAAACTTAAATGGAGTGTAGAAAATCGATTTATGAGTAATCTAACTGTTTTAATGAGTTTGTACACAGAAATGAGATATTTTGCCCCCAAAATAGTTTTATGGACGCCCATGTGTCAAGATCAACATGTTATGAATTAAAAGTTTAAGGTCAATTGAATTAATAACGTTTTCGATTTTCAATTGCGTGGTTATAATATTCACCAAAAATTTATTTCGTAAAAAGGGTATTTTCCAAAATATTTCCTCTAAAGGGCTATTTTATATCATGGGTACCGAAACTTGGTCAAGAGTATCCTAATTTATTGGGTTTGATGAAATGGGAAGAAAATAGCATTTCTTTTTATAAAACTTACCCTCTTACAAGCACTTAGTCAGATATTTCTTTAAGGGAGGGGGACCCATGGTTTTAAATCATTTTTTGTACTAATCCATTCATAAAATAAATTATAAAAAGAGCGCCGCATGCACTTTTTTGAAATTTAAAAGTGAGATATTTTGTTGTTTATATTTTGTTTTTTGTTACACATAGAGTTTAATAATTAATCATAATAATGGGGCCCCCATTATTGCAACTATAGCAGTGATTTTTTTTTTGGCACACAATAGCCCCAGGAGGAGAATTTAGTAATAAAATCAAAATGTTTGGAATCCTTAACATCGTGCGTTCATACTTGTTTTACGATATTTGTTTCAAACATCTTAATGTTTTTCTGTTTTTTTTTCTTGTTATTTTTTATTCACTTTCTGTGGATTGTCAGGTAGACAGCATCTGATAGTTTGTACTTTCTTTTTGTGGGGAGCTATTTAAAATCTATTGCCGAACTTTATATCAAATGCTTAGATACGCGCAAAACTTCACATGGAAACAATATGTGAGTGAAGGATATTGGAAGGATATACCAAGGACTATGCTAGACTATAATATTAAAGTAGATAAATCCAACCGCAAATTTTCCAAAATAAAAGTTTTCGAATGAAAATTAAATTATTGAATCTTTCCAAATCATGTGAAAGACTCATTTTTCCACTAAATATTTTTATTTCCTCTTTCAAAACTTAGAAAAAAATATTCTATGCAATCTCAAAATTAAAACGATCTAGTGATTCCGACTCGTGTCTAGAGACAGTATATTTTGTTTTTGATCCTGAATCCTTACGCATGCGCATTTGTTTCTTTTTTGTACTTAAGAAAATCAAATGTAATTTTGACAGCTGTCAAATTACGTCAAAGTAGTACGTTTATTATTTAAATTATTTCCTTCCATAATAATAGACCGTAAACGGCAATACTACTAATTGTTTAGTAGTTTCAGTGTAAAATTTGTGATTACAAATGTAAATAAAAGGACCATTATTAAAAAAATCACTTTAAAGCTCATATAGGCGAAAAGTCGTCTTTAAATTACCACATTTAAATTATTTCCTTCTACAATAAACTGGCGTTCATAATAATTAATATAATATATTTAATATTATTAAATATAATATATTTAATATATTATATTAAATAATTAATTTGTTAACTTTAAGGACGGCTTTTCGCCTGTATGAGTTTTAAAGTGATTTTTTTAATAATTGTCCTTTTATTTACATTTGTAATCACAAATTTCATACTGAAACTACTAAACAATTAGTAGTATTACCGTTTACGGTCTATTATTATAGAAGGAAATAATTTAAATAATAAACGTACTACTTTGACGAAATTTGACAGCTGTCAAAATTACATTTAAATTTCTTAAGTACAAAAAAGAAACAAATGCGCATGCGTAAGGATTCAGGATCAAAAACAAAATATACTGTCTCTAGACACGAGTGTGATTCCGTGGGTCGTTTGCTAGTCCATATCCCCACCTCGTGTTTTAAGAACCCAGGGGCGTCGCACAAATTTTACAATTACAAATTAAACAATATAATGAAAAACCATACAACTTCTTCTTCATTGAAAAATAGTATGGCAATACCGGCACAAGCGAACTTGCAGAATGGCTATTTTAAAAAACGAAAATGATTCTTTCATGGTCTTTAAGGATATCAAATTGTTCCACTAATAATAACTTACTATCCACTTTGAATATAAACACGTTGTATTATTTAACTTTGAAATATATTCCTAATATTGGTTTAGAAACTGCAAAGTTATAATAATAGTACAAAGCACGTAAGAACCACATACATACCGTTCCTTATTATAGGAGAAAAAACTAGAAAGTATAAAAATTTTAAAGCGATGATAAGTTCCTACAGAAAGTAAAAAATCAACGAAATTAAGTGCCTACTAATTCATGTTACGCCACTGTATAATAAACTACCCCAGCAGTCAGCTGTGAAATACATACATAAGTATTTCATGATATTCTCGTAATTCTAAAGATTTTGTTGTAAAATTAAGTAAAAAAATGTGAAATTAGTTAATTTAATAATAATGGGAGTAAATATTCACAATATCCTTCTTTCTCACATTTCCACTTCGTTCTTGTAATATAATTTTCACCTAGTAAGTTGATTTCTATTTACTGATAATTTTATAAAAAAGATATAAAACCCTCATATTATGAAGACAATGAATATAATAATATGGTTGATAGGAGGGTCTCTCTGTGCTCCACTTCTCTTTATCTGTTCTTTCCACTTTGCTCTCCTTTTAATGAATTTCATTTTAAGATCCAATATTTTTATAAATTGAAAAAGTAAACAACTGGTAAGTAAATTTAAAATTTTTACATTGATCAATAATACCAATAATAAGCATTTATATCGTAAGGTAGTTAGTTATTTAGATATACCTACTGTATTTAAAGGTAAATGAAGCATGGAACTCAGTACTTCAAAGCAAAACTTGGAAACACGAATTTCGCTTATAATTTAACGACTTTGTTCTGTTATATCGAACTGGTAATAAATTAGAATTAGAATTGAAATTTTAAAGCTTTAGGTAGGTACGTTGTTTCCATTAATTCATTAATTTAGGTGCTTATTTATTCACGGTAAAACACCATTATACAAAAGTTATCTAATATCAATAATAATATTATTATGGAAAGTATACAAATATAAATAATACACAAATACCAAAATAGCTGTCTATAATATAATACTACAGTTCAATTCTCCTAGATCCTAGACGAATTAGACACAATTTAGCTAGGACAAAATGCTGCCAACTGGTGTCCAATAAAAAATTCTGGTTCAGCGATCTATACGAACTTTTTTATTTTTTTTTATAAAAGAATTAAATTTTTCAAGGTCAAACGGTTTCAAATGAAGTTGAAGATTTTAAATTGTAGCATTTTCTATAATTTGAAAACAAAGATAAAAACTGTGTTGTGTCTGACAAAAAGTCAGATAAAGCTTTAAGGATGCTCTAACATTTCTACATGGTTTAAAAAGTAATAATATTAATAATAATTTTTGATGTCCAAGAGGTGAACTTAATTACAGAATCATAACGATGACATTTAACAATGTTAAAAGTTGAGGGACCATTTTAAACGTGCAACTCTAATTAACCAAAATGATTAGTGTCGAACAATTTTTAAATATGACATTTATTAGTGATAATTTTCGTTAAATTTGATATAATTTTGAAAGTTGCAGGCTTGCAGGAAAAGATAGATAGAAATCCTGCTTGAATTTTCTTTAGATTTAGAATTATGATGGTAGTTAAATAACAGTCAACTCTTTAAAAACAAACTTCCCAGTTGCCATCACACTTTTCAAACATTTAATAATTTAACAGAAATTATATAATAAATTGGAACAGAGTATATTTTTTATTATAAATAATATTATCCTTTCACTTTCCCCCTCATTTTAATGATATAATAAGAAAGCAATAATTTGGAATAACGTGGCAAGATCCTATAAAATGAGAAAAAGTTTATAGTTATTACTAATAAAAAGCATTTTTATATAATTTGACAAAAACAATTTTTACAATCAACAAAAAATTATTTCCCTTACACTAAACGGCGTGATAAATAATTCCTGTCAGCTTTCAAAAAGCAGATTCTGTTTACTAAAGCAAATTCAACTAAAATTGTTTTACCGCAGTTATTCATATTTGGAAACGACAGCTAACTTATTTTTAGGAAAAAATTATTAGCTCATTCATAAAAACTAACTAAAATTAATTATAAAAATCGAAAAAGTAAACGAAAAACAACAACATTGAAATCAACCTGTTAAAATTTATGATTTAGATATTTATCCATACGTGGGTTGTAGTATATACTTTTATGGAAGAAGATGATGAAGACGAAAAAGAAAAGCAATGGATATTCTATTTGATGTATAAATTTAAATTTCAAGAATTTTTAATTCTTTTAATTTTTTATCATAAGTAATATAATATTCATAATATTCATAATAATAATATAACATAAAAGAGCGGGTAAAAATTCAAATAAGTAGGTTCTACAGTTGAACACAAGCGCATTAGTTTAGGCGCAAACCACACTCGACGATCAACTGTAATCAGGGCTGGGCAGTATCTCAAATACATGTATTTCAAATACATTTTGTATTTTGTAATTTGTATTTCAAATACATATTTTCAATGTATTTGTATTTTGTATTTCAAATACTCAAAACAAATGTATTTTGTATTTTTGATTTCAAATACAATTTAAAAAATACTGTACAAAATACTTTAAAATCGATAATTAATTTAATTTTGTTTTGTTTTGATAACTGGTTAACATTTTGATTATGTTAATTGGCGATTTTATATCAAAAACGCACAATTAATTAAAATTTTAAAGAATTTAAGTGCCATAAATGAAATCTCGCTTCGACCATAATTTGAATGATTTCAAAAGATGCGCATTATAAAACCAATGAAATTTTTCTTTCATTCTTTCCAACCAATAAAAGACATCATTATTAATTAAATTCTGAATATAAATCGATTTACCAACATACTTAAAAAAACAGACCTGCGCAGAGGCATATTAAAACACGTGCAAATCTGCCGGAAAATTTTTCAAATAAATTTTTGTTATATTTAAGAAATATAATTAAATCCTTCAATATAATGTATTTTAAATACATATTATATTTAATAAAGAACGGCCTTTGTTTGTAAATACCTAGAAAACATGAAATTTGAAAATGTAATGTATTTTGTATTTGAAATACTGTAACTTGTATTTGAAATACAGTATCTTGTATTTTGTATTTCAAATACTCGAAACAAATGTATTTTGTATTTTGAATTTCAAATACCCAAAACGAATGTATTTTGTAATTTGTATTTCAAATACATATTTTCATGTATTTTGCCCACCCCTGACTGTAATCTTAGAAACGCACCAATAGGTTTCAACAAAAATCCGTTAGAGGGCACCGCGAAATGACTCTGTTGACTCGTGTTCGTAAATCGGGCAGATATTCGAACGCTCCCACTATTATAGGGAGCGTTCAAATACTTAACTAGAGTGATCCAGTTATTTGAGTCCTCTAATAAATTTTTGTTAAAACTGGGCTAGATTGTTTGACAGATGTTTGATACATAAATAACCCTAATAAATATGGTAAAATCAAAAGTTATTAGATGATCTTGTTTGGAAAATTGTCAGTTGACGCACGAACCATTACAAACGCACTAACTGGTTTCAAGAAAATTCCATTAGAGAGCGTCACAAACTTGAATAACCTAACTATTTAATTTTGTATAAACCCTCTTCGTGTTTCGGAGAGCACGTAAACAAAACTAACGTTAGATTTTCTAGTAATATAATTTTGTGAAATAATAAATTAAATTCAATGTATACTTGAAGGGAGTTCACGGTGTAACCAAACTGGACACGTTTATGCTATTGCAGTTTTACGCATTTAAGTGTATAATCCTCACGTAATCCCCAAAATTAATTAAACATCAAATCCTACAGTTGGTAGCTTACAGCCACCTGTATCTTTGCATTTTGTTGACGATAAAAAGAGAAAACCTTAAACAGATTTTCGTTAAGTCTTAAATTGTTTTCTTAGTAGTTAGAATAACATTTATTTTAGCGTCAGCCATTAGCTTGTAAGAAGGGTTGTTGTAAGCACAACAACAAGAATAAAGAAGTATAACTCGAAACCCTTGATGTTAGTACTGCTTAGAGCACCAAATTATACTTTACATAAAAATACTTAAGGTGCCCTTAAAGAATTTACAAGTGATGAATCTAATCTTGCCGAATTATTAACATCATAAAATTTTTAACTGTTCTTACCTATCCTACTATACTAAAAAATGTGTATTGACTGATTTTCATGGTTTTTGAGTAAAAAGGATTGGCAAGGTGTGGCGATTGATTTTAAAGAGACACCTTTATAGTAAAATTAACCTACAAACTGTTCATTCATTCATATACAGATACTTATCTTTAAAACCATGCCCCCTTTTATGGTCGTCTAGAACTTTAAGCCTTAAATTTTAATTTTCCAATTCTTCAAAGAATAAATATTATTATAGTATACCTTATTATAATTTGAACTGCACGTTCATGCTCTAAAGTAAAAATAAAAAGAGCTCGTGCAAACTTTTTGCATTTTATTATCACAAAGGTACAAGCAAGACCAAAGTGATCGAGTTTTTTTTGGAAAATTGGTGAGTAAAATTGAATTTTCTTAAACCAGTATTGGTCTGATGATATCAGTTTTACGAGTAGAATCGCGAATAAGATTGAAACATGTAATCCGGTAAGGTGTTCTTTGATTTTATAATTTTTCTTGCTAATTTTTTCAATATATTATGTCGAATCCTAATGAGTCCTGGTTTTTCCTGCTTTTGTTATAATGGATGGTAAAAAGTATAAATTTAAAATCTATACCTGTTAGATTACTAAAGACCTGTTTTCAAACAGCTAAATTTTAAATGTTGTCATTCTGACTTAAGAATTTTTTATTTGTTGTTAATTAGAATGTTAAATTTCGGACAATTGCCTAATTAAATCAGTTAAAAAATTGCCTCAATCCGATTTTAAATATTTTTTTTCTAATTTTTGTCTTTAGCAATAAATATAAAACCGTAATTTAACCTTTTAAAAACGTTTAAAAATTAATTACCTTTCATAATCTTTTTCTATTTTTGTAATAAAAACATCATTAAAAAAACGGTTAACATCAAAATCATATTGCCTCGCCAATAATGGTATGACATACCTACTCGTAAGTGGTCCCTTCAGTATTAATCCTTAAGGATTAATGATAAAATAAAATTAAAAATATTGTCGAATATGATCCATACCATAAATATCTAGTTTTTTAATAACTTTAATATAATATTTCTCATGGTTAAAGAATCCAATTGTGTTAAAAAAAATTGCTTTGCTATTTTATAGTGATAAAAATAAGTTAGAAGAAAATATTTATTACATCGGCAAGATCTTGAACAACACTTGTCTCTTTTTAGCACTTAGCGAATTGTGTACTTTTAATATGTATTTCTTTTTTGAGTAGAAAAATTTCAAGCCCTATACAAAGATATTACTTTTTGTTGAAATTAATAAAAATGGTTGATATTTTCTTAAAGAAGCATCCAAAATTAGATAATAATGAAACTTCATTTTATTTGTGCTTGATATATTTGCTATAAGTCTAAAAACGTGTATGCTTTTTTTTTTAAAAGCTATTTTTAAATTTTTTATCGGGAAAATACAATTTACGCTTTCTATACCTGAAAATTATCTTAGAATAATTAACCCTACAGAAAATTATTTATGAAAGCGAAAATGCATCACGAATCATCATATTATAGATTATGATTAAGTGAAATTTAATTACCATCTTTCGGTTTTTCGATTGTTTCTAACAACAAAATCTGTCAAGTATATAGAATGTCGAAAAAAGCGAATTGAGCCTTTATGTACGTATAACTCTTGCAATGTTATTTATAAACGAAGTTAATTTTCGTGGTTTAGAATGTAGTTTCACTTTATATTCATAATAAACAATTATTTTTTCAAATTACATTATAAATTGGAATTTTCAGTTGGAATTACAATAAAAATTAACTATAAGTTTAAATTAACAGATAAACTATAATGTCTAGAGGTAGTTTAATCTTTATTGCATAGGGAGTCTGGCTATAGGTCCTACAGTCATAGGTTAGATTCCCAGTAGCTTTCAAATTATTTATGGCGTGATTAGAATTGCATGTTAAAACTGCATGCGGTTTTGTGGGTTTCTTTCAAATTGCATGTCAAAATAATCAAAAAGTTGTGACAAACTCCCAAATGTGTATTGAAGCAACTATTCCAATTTTGCTTTCAGATTTGCATTGCATAAAATCAGCACAGCTGCAGATGCAATTTCAGTGGTTAACTTGTACTTATTTCCATAATTATTATTTAATATTTTAGCACTGTTGCAGTTTGATCCCCTTTGCCGGTAGATCCCACTTTGCTACTAGCTTTGAACATATTATTATGAACACTAGTCAAATTTTCATTGGAAGAAAACAATTATTTTGGGAGATAATTCAATTTGAGAAGTAAAATATTTCGTAATTCCCTTCTCCCACAATCTTGTTACTAATTCTGCATAATATGAAAGTAGGTATTAATTAATTGTGTATTTTTGAGAAAAAAATTGTTATTAAATTTATTAAAATACGTAGCTGTTATCAAAATATATTAAAAATTATATCATATTCCTTCTTCCTTTACAAAAACTAATCATCACAGTTTCTATAGGTAGCCAATTTTGCGATACTTAATACTATGAAGTTTTGAAAAAATCCTTAAAATCGTCCTATTAAACAAAATTTATTTCTTTTCCCCTAAAAGTCACCCCTGTAGTGTTTAACATTTCTTTTTATTATTTTACGTAAGTTAAATTTATAATTTTATAATAGATAAGATCAGGACCTATCAAAGACACTACGAGGTTCGAAGCAACCACTACTTTTGAGGCGGCTCTCTCCCCTTCAAAAATTAAAAGTATTGGCAAGAAAATACAAAAGTTTTGCTTTTGATTTTGAGGGAAAGGAGAAAGTTTTTTTTACATATAATAGCTATGCAAAGTCTTGTTTACAATGACAAATTCAATTTTCTATTCTTCTATATTTCTCTTCTATTTCAACCTTTAATTCAGAAAGCATCAATTGCAGTTCAGATTAGCCAGTATTTTCTGCCTCACTACTGCCCACCTAGAGAGTTGTACGAGGTCGAATACCGAGCTTCATCGCAAAGCTAGCCAAAAGAGTTAAAGTTGAACTTCAAACGATTTCTCAGAGTTAACCAGAAGGTGGGTGACCATAAGGGCGGAAGAACTATATTTAATCTGATAATTTACAATTGATGCTTTCTGAATTAAAAATTTAAATGGTAGAAAAGATTCCATTTTTATCTTTCCCTGAGCGTCAGTTTCGGCAATTGACGACCGATGTCGCCAACGTCACACTAGAACTACCTTAATTTCTTTCTACAATATTTAAAATTAGCTTTACAAAATCGGATGCAAATAACACATCAGCATCCTATTTACTACGCTAAAAATATTTACAAAAAATCGTTAAAATAGCAAAAATTAATTTAAAAAACAACTTGCGGATCAATTATGCAATTGATTATGATCAATTGCATAATATTATATAACATACGATTTTTCCTTTTGATAGATTCGATTACATTTCATAGTCGCATTTTTTTATAATAAGTAACTTTATTATGGTAAAGAATCTCGCGCGTTAGTCCATTCAAGCGCGTCTCTAATTTTGAAAATTGCAATAACCCACTAAGCAATGTTTTTTAAGAAAAAAAAACAATATCTCGTTTTCATTCGTCGTATCGTTCCCTTGATAACGCTGACCTTATTTTTAATATATGCAAAGAATAGTAAAAGCAAGATTTACCTTAAAATCGGAAAGAAGTGAGGAAAGTGAGAAAGAAGAAGTTTTTCCGAAATCATTTTCGAACAAATTCCTCATCCCCAAATCAACTGCGAATGAGAGGTACCAGGTTCAAACCCGGGGAGAGTCATATACTTTCTTATGAATAGTCTCCGTGCTTCGGAAGGCACGTGAAGCCGGGTGTAAGGTTCCCCTGAGTTATTATACTAATTGCCACCATTAACACAAAAATCAGGATACAAGGTACATCTGAAGGCAAGTTTAGCAAGCTACCTGATGATGTACTCGTAAAAATATTTTTATGCTCAAACTTTCTAACACTGCCGAGGAAACGTTGCAGTTGTTAGAAAAATAACAGGCTTTAGCCTACCGGAAGAGGATTCTCTAAGAATTGCTTATAGAAATTAGAAGAAGTAGAACATCAAGGAAAAATTGCTTACTAAAATATGTTTTTATCCCTTTTACATTCATAATTATATAGTACGTACTGTATTTTCTGTTTTTAATGACAATTTTTCGTTTCTTAAATCCACATGTACAGTGCAACTTCGATAACTCTAAATTAAGACATGCACGTACCAAAAAATATACTATTGCGAAGAAATTTAGTTCAACTGATTCGAGTTATCCAAGTTTTACTGTATTTAAAATTCACACTTTATATGATTACAATTTAACATATTATGGTTAATTTCTTTGAATTTTGCTCCTCTAAAATTTAAAATTGCACCGCTGTGCGTATATTTCCAAATATGCTGCAGAGTATTAATTATAATATTATTCTTTCCAATTCTGATAGGCAATGTGTCACTGTTCATAATCAAATCGTGTTTTGAAAATTTATCGTAAATACTTTCATTTCAAGACTAGAATATTCACTAACATCAAACATTTTTATTTCTTTTTACTTTTTCTACATTCTTATAGATGAATGATTTTTTGCGATGTTATAAATTATTGACCTGTTGCTTTTAAAAACTTAGCAGGTACAGTAATTAATAAAATTAATAAGTTTCATCGGTTATTTTTATCAAAATTCGAATAATTATTTTGTATAATTGATGCAAAATAATTTTATTCGTAAATAAATTAAAGGAATATTAAAATTTACCATTTTTGATGCGATTTTATGTAAATCTGATGTGATGAGCGTTTGCATTAATGTGATTTATTAGCCCAATTTTATGGAAAAATCTGAAAACAATCCAGAAGAGCATAAAGCAACAAAAATCGAATTTTATCAGTTTTACAAAACACAAAACATATTTTCTATAGCTGTAACAGGAAATTACCGCCCGATTAACTTTTGTTAAAATTTTTCATTTTACTGGATTATGTAATTTTTTTTTTTTACTTTAACGTTTTGTCAATTAGATTGTAAATATAGAACCAATTCTTAAATCTACAGCGTATCGATGTTCACTGGAGGACCTAGCGAAGAAATTCTGCGAAGTTCGCGATTCAAACCCAGAATGTCCGCTATATAATTTATTAACCAGCGATCAAATAAAACCACCAAAATGATGTTTAAACAAGTTGAGATTATAGGTGAAATCACTCGTATACTCTGGACGCAGACTTCTTAACACAGTAAATTTTATTTCGCAATAAAAAAATGTTATCCCACCAAACCGAAATAATTTGCTATTTTCTCAACTTTATTATTATTTTTAATTTAGAAATCTTTATTATTTTGAAGACGTTTCGAATAAAAACTAAAATGGCGCGTTCTAAGGTATATTTATCAGTATAAGAAATCCCAATTACAGCACCCTTTGTCTGCCAATTTATTGCTCATAAATACCATTTACAAGTCTCAAAAGACTTTTAACTTTCTAGAATTAACTTCAGAACCTGAAATTGTGTCAACCCTTTCGCTATAAGGTATAAAAATTTAAGATTTTCGAATTGAAATTCCATCATCAGAAATTTGGTTTCTGCATAGTTTAGTAATTTGAAATTTAATTTGACTATGTAATAAATTGAGATTAATAAACTGCGGTAATGAGAAAAGTATGCTTCAAGAGCTCCAATCTTCTGTGCAGTGTTTTAATACTTAAAAAATCAGGAGTTAATCAGGAATATCTACGAATAAAATATAGTATTTTATCACTCAAATGTATTAAATTTCCAAAATAAAATTTAAACTCTCAATGAAATAAAATAAAATCTGCACATTTCTCATTTTTTTAATAAACATTTCTTCCACAGCTTAAGAAAAACTTAGTGCTAACGAGGATAATATATTTTCTCCGATATAGGTTTTTCTATTATTTGTCTTTATGTTTTGCAGGTATACAAAGGATAATTAATTGCGATATAAGAAGTTCGATATTTTAATCAAATATTAAGTTTTTCAACCAGAAGAAAAAGTTCAGAGGTATGGAAAACCAAATTTTTTTTGTTAATTAGCTTTCAAGAATGCTTCAAGTTAGGAAAACCCACACACGCACTAGAGCATTTAACAAAATTGATTGTAACTCCTCTAAAAGTTTATATTGTACAAATAAACGAAATTTAATTAGTAGAATAAACCTTTGAACAAATCAAATAAAAAATTTAATCTAGAAAACCAACTTCTAAATTGGTGAGTGCGAGTGCACCAGCACACAGTTTATGTGTCCAAAATGACAGCAATATAATTTTTATAAAAAATATTATAAAGAAACGTTCTCAAATTTATTTTAAAAAAATTTAAGTTTCAAGTAGAGCCAAAAAATTCTGATCGTGTACGATTTTTCCGAGTATCTGTAACAATTTTTTATCATTACTCGGAGTACAGCTCCATTAGTCGCCTCGATTTCATTCTTTATATCTTTACATGCAGGCAAGTAAGCACGATTTCTTTCTAAATGTCCTGACTACTAGTAAATTGTAGTTATTTGTTCCAATTCGGTTTTGGATAGATTTGGTATCATCTTCAAGAGTTTAATTATATTTTTATTGGAAATCACATACGGCGGCCACATTCATTTATTAGTTTTTGAAGTGGATGATAATTTTTCAACAACCAACTGCTGTTGCTGTTGATCAACCAATGGAGAAGTTTAACTTGAATTGAGTGTAATCAATACAAGGTTAGATTTGATATGTTCTAATTTTTTTCCGGTTGTTGGTTTCGAGTTTTCGTTCACTCAAGTGAACTTACCACTAGTGGTTGTTGACCTGCTTAAATTGGCGTCTCTTAATTACAACGTCGCCGTCGATATTAGCTTTTTGGAGAACAAGGAAATCATTAATTATATTTTTACAGTTTAGGCCGAACCTGAAACGGAATTGTAATATTAAAACGGGGATATTTTCAAAGACTGAGGAAATATGTCACATGTTCAAATACATATTAGTTGCTTACTCAGCTATTTGCTATCGATATTGATTTCTTTCTCTTTTCAGTCCAATCTCTTACAGTTACTAAATAATAATTAAATAAAAAAATGTATTTAGAGTGGTGAACTTTTAATGAAGGGTGAATAATTGAAGTGGTTATTGAAAAATGTAAAAGAACATAAATTAATAATAAAATAAATTGGAACGTAAAGTTAGATTAAAATAAATAGAAAAAAGGAGGTGAATATTAAAGAAAGTAATTATTTCCTTTGAGCATTAATTAAGTATTTGGGAACAAATTTAGTGTTAATTAAAGTTATAACGAAGGGAAAAGGAATAAAAATTGAAAATATTAAAATCTAATCAGAAGTTAAAAAAGATAGTTAAGTGGATTGCATTTTGGAGAACGCTCAGGTGTTGATAATAAAAGGAGTCAGAAAAATTGTTTCTCTTGGTCTAATGGTTTCAATAGAACAAAGTTAATTTAGACTATTGAAAATCGGGATACTGCTACTATAATATTAAATTATGTAATAAATTAATAAAATACACAAATCTGCAATAAATAGACGTCCCAAGAGACTGTCTCGGGATACTTACACATATACGTCAAAATTGGGACAACACCGTTTTTCTGGGACGTCTGAGCGCTCTAATCAATACAAACAATAAACCTTCGCTCTTTTAAGTCAGTAAACTAAACTCATTTTCTTCAAGCAATAACAAAATTGTCGGTTCGAATTAGAATTAACTCCACAAATCATTTTGAAACATATTTACGTCCATTTTATTGTCAGAGAAATATACAGATCCGTTATTGAAGTTTTTCACTTTAATAACTGTTCTTTTATTATTGAAGTTTGAGTGCATTTATGTTGTTGCTATAGTTTCTCTTGGAGGAAAATGTACATAATACCAACTACACATGAAAGGGATATTGTACTAGACGTGGCAAGTTACGGAATTCGCCTTCAGATCATTCTGTAAAATATCTATCTCGTTATTCTATATCTTCTGTTATTATTAGTATTTATTTTATTTTTATGAGCAATTATTTTTTATTAAAGTTGAAGCCCTCAGTGTTTTTATAACTTTCTGCCATGTTATCTGTTATCTCAGTATGCTATTTAAGATGAACCATTTAATCTGTTCTTCTTGCTAGCCTAGATTTCAATCTGCCTTTAATATTATCATCATCTTGCATTTACCTAATTGTTTATTATTTGTAACAAATTTACAGTGCTGTTGCACACCATACCTTTGAGCTATAAGTATGCATTGAAACGGTTTTGAATAGACGATGTTCAATTATGCCAAATTATAGTGGAGTGGATATGATGGATGTAGCTGTTTAGCAGAACTGTTACATAGGCAACCCAATTAATAGCTTCACGACGATGGCGTTGCCTAATTAGTCACTTGATTCTACTATAATATAACTTCTTCTATTGTTTTAGCTGTTAACATTTTTCTTTTCTACATTTATTTATTTTTTTAATTGATGGGATTGGCCAGTTCATTAGGTAACGTTAGCTAGTCAACGTTTTATAACATTGTAATGTAACGAGGGATCATAAAAATAATCGTCGGGCTTATTGTCGGTCAGCTAGAAACCAGAGCTACAATCCACTTCTAAAATTTAAACATAACCTATATTTTATTTTTATAACTGAATCTTAATTAAAATTTTAAGATGAAGTGAAATATGAGTACCGAAATATAAATTTAAAAACGTATTCCGTTAGAAATTTCAAATCTCCCATGTAAATATTTTATTCCCAGTGTGAATTTATAATCAATAGAATTTATTACAAAGAAAAACCCAATATTTTATCTGGATCTGGTAGAAAATCACACAAAGGTGTCGGTCATTGTGCAAAACCGAAAAAAGGAAGATCAAAGAAACATATAAATGTTGTACGCAGTACCAGGTACTTCGATCCGGTAACATAAGGGTTAAATGAGCACTTTCCCTTACTAATCTGATTAATATTAATTTATAATATATATTTATTACATAAACACAGATGGGGTTTGTACTTACTTCCACAGATTTCTAAACTAGTTAAAGTTATTAAACAGTTTGGCGGTTTTATACCATTAACATATCTCACGAAAATGTTTTTAGTAATAAAATATTAAGAGGTTGATAACTTTATTAATTATAAAGGGGTGGCATAAAATTTTAACGCTTTGAAAGATATACACAACATGTAAAACTAAAAATAAAGTTGTTAAGAAATTAAAAGGTAAGTTGTTATAAATTTTTAATGCTAACAGCTTCTGTAAATAAAAAATGTCTCGTCCTTGATGGAACTCACCAATATTACGATACAAATCTTAAAGAAATCATAAGCATACAGAAATTATTTTAATGGATATCCTTTAAATATAATTTTCGTATTCAGTAATAATAAAATTGTTCAAAATTTGTTATTGATGTAATGTTTGTTTAAAATAAATGCCACGAGTTACACGTATACGAGATGTATATAAATGTATAAATAATCCTTGTCATATTTTCATCCCCGTATCTGTCCTTTTACTGTTTACACACACGTTTATGTGCATAGGCTTCTCCAAGATATACAATATTGTTTTGTGGTTATTCATGTTTATATAAGCTACATATTATTATAGGTACTATTCTACTATCTTGTATAAGATTGACTTGATATAACAATGTTAATGTCTGATATAATTGAAAAAATAAAAATCGACCCGAATAAAATAATTTACCCTCCGCCTGAATCATCGCAAGTGTAAAATGTAACATATTTTAATAAGTCAAACACTAAAATGGATTTATGTAAGGTAAATAGCCTTTCTACCCCTTAAATCTTAAATCTAGATTATTTGTGTTGTCAGTATCATACTAAAGCTTACCTAAATATATTTGAATTAGTTGGTAAACATTCCCAAGAGTTTAGAACGTTGAAGGTATGGTTCGATCGATGATGTGGCATCCATCTGGAAAAAAATTTAAATATAATTAAAAAAGATCGGTTGATATACGTACGTTTAAAGAATAACATAAAAAGTAACTTTTTTCTAATAAAATGTCAAAAAACTTGCTTAAAAGCTGCTGCTTCTCCTTTGTGTACCCTTTTGAACCACAACAGTTCTAAAAAAGCTTTTTGATAAGCTAAAGTTGCCTACCAGCATTCCCTTTAGGAAAAACCACGGAGAAACAGCATCTTTCACTCGCCACCATTTAACAGTAAATAAAAAGCTCGAGTTTGTGTAAAAAATTGAACCCACTAAAATTATATTGGAGAAAGCATTTTAAGGTAAAAAGATTTCCCTTGTTCTGTGATTTATATTCAACAGCATTAACAGCGATTCAAGTTGGTCTGTGGGTATTAAGACAACTATAACATTGATTTTATGAGGATGGAATCAAGCTGGAATTTGCTAAGGAATTAACGCATTTCCTTATTCTGTTTTCGTTTCGGTATTGCCGACATAACTAGAGGCGACACTTATACATTTAAATGTTTTACAGTAATGTGTGTAAATGTGTAAGATAACGTTCTTAGACAATTAAATAATACTGGTAGAGCAATACAAAGATTGTAGGTAGATTGTGTTACAAAGCTACCTATATTTAATATTCATCCCTAAAGCAGAATTTTCCTAACTAAGCTAATTGGATTAAATTATTCCACAGGCACAATTATTAAATAAGTAAGTGAAATAAAGAATTTTGAATTTTTTTTTAGCTAAAACGAAGAGAAGTAATTTTTTACCCACCCCAGAGTAATAAATTATCTGTGACCATTTTTATGTATGACTTTATTTATTCAGAGAATCTTCACGGGAGTTAGCATAATATTAAGTTTTGCCAGAGTAATCTTAATTAATTTCACTTTCCAAGTCTCTTAGCCATTCTTCAGCACAATTTCTGTGCTCGCTCACACAATAAAACCCTTATTTGTTTTTTGATGAAGTTATCATCAATCACGTTTTCACCACACCCAAGTCAATCCAGGTTAACAAAATAACACTTTACGTGTTAAATTGTGTTTAAATTTAAATGTTATTGGGGTTATTAAAAATTAATCTATTATAATTTTCTAACTGCATTGTTGTAATTTAAGTATATTTTCAATTTATTAAATTTGAAACATGCAAAAAATCTATAACTTGGAAAAATATTTTGCTCGTGAAAGAAGTAGCAGCAGCATCAGTGAACACGCTTAAGCTATCAGATAATGAAATATCGAGGGTATGGGTACTAAATAATCAATTTGAAATATATAGATGATGCTTCTATGTGTTATTTAAAATTAATGAAGGTAAGAAACTTTATAATTCAATTTTTGCGTGTTTAGTTAATGCATTACCTAGGTATAAAACTTAATAATTGACCGATAGCTCAGAAGGGCTTTTAACGTTACCAATGAAACGAGTCTATTATTATATTTTATATTTTTATTAATAGATTGATTAATTTTGTTAAACTTCGGTTACATGCACAGAGTGCGTTTTGTTCTATTAAGGCCGTCTTCTGGTTTAAAAGCATAAATTATGGGCGATTTGTCGAGCTCAATAAAAACAAAACAAACAATATTTTTACCATTCAGTTTTTTACAACATATTTGTTGATATTTCGAGAATATACAGAAAAAATTTTAACAAAAAAAGATGAAAATTAAACAAGCTATAAGCTGGTAAAGATGGGGGTAAAAAAAATTGAGGATGTGCTGGTTGACACGATTGCAACCCTTCTGGTCATCGAAACCAAGATTTTAAAAAAGATTCTTAATTAGTAAGAATGTCGTTATAGTCACTACTAAAGAGAAAACGGAAACAAAATTTTTCTCAAAATGGCGGCTGTCTGAAGAAAAAAATTCATTTTTTGACTATTTTTTTCACAATTCTTAATTTTTTAAAATAGTAAACCAAATAATTTTTATACAAAAGTAGTAGGGGCGATAGACAGTTATATAGTGAAGGTAGGTACAAAATTTGAAGCAAATCGGTCAAATGGAACTTGAGATATCATGTCAACCATGTTGAAAAATGTAGTTTTAAGAAAAACACGTTTAAAGTTTTAAGCAAAAGTTTCAACCAGTAAAACAAATAATTTTGATACAAAAGTGGTAGGGGCGATAGAAAGTTATATATTGAAGGTTTGTACAAAATTTGAAGCAAATCGGTCAGATGGAACTTGATATATCATGTCAACCATGTTGAAAAATGTAGTTTGGAGAAAAATTCGATTAAAGTTTTAAGCAAAAGTTTCACCCAGTAAAACAAATAATTTTGATACAAAAGTAGTAGGGGCGATAAACAGTTATATAGTGAAGGTTGGTACAAAATTTGAAGCAAATCGGTTAAATAGAACTTGAGATATTATGTCAACCAGGTTGAAAAATGTTAAAATATCATAAAATACATAATTACTACAACCTTCGGCAAGTTGCTCACTGCTAGGTTCAGTTTCTGCGTCACTAAAATAGCTAAAACGTGTTAAACTGTTGGAATTTTAAAATTTTTTCTTGAGAATTTTCTTGAGAATGTTTAGACCTTTAAGAATATACAAAGAAACAAAAACTTGATTTTTTTTAATTCCAAACCAGAACACGACCTTAATTTATCAGACAGAGAGGGCTGAATGTGTCTAATATTTGAGATTCAAAAAAGAAGATATAATAATTGCTGTGTGTATCTCTGATTAGAATACAATATTATAACGTTCTTTCTTGCCAAAAATTTTATAAAAATGTTTAAAATTAAAAATTATTGTAGGTATGTATTTTAAAAGGCTTAAAATTGATATTGATACGCTTTTGGATAGCGATCGAAGCAGGTAATGTAATAATTTATTAAGATGTTAATTTTCTGTAACGAAAAATCAGTTTACGACCTGCGAAATAGATGCGATTTGTCACAATTTATTGACCCTAAGTGAGACCGTAAGCCGAACAACTATGGCCACCACGTATGGTCGCATTCCGCACGTGATAACACTATTACGTTATGAAAATAAGATGTTTTTCTTTCTTAAGCCTTTTTTGACATTGAAAAAAAGTCCTTCAGTTTTCACCTTTTGGTTCCAAACGCAAAAGGTTTAAATTTGAAAAACACAGTTTAAAAATTGCAATATCGTGAATTGGCCGTTTTCTATTCATCATTATGCCTAGAATATCATTGCTCTAGTCTTGATATAATTCTTATTTTTCTCGAATTTTCCTCTAAAAATGTAGTAAAACTTCGTATAATTAGAATTGAATAACTTTTTAACATGGATAGGCCCGAATCTGTAAGCGTTCAAAATTAATAATGTTTTACCCTTTTTACATTTTTGCAAATATATAGCTCAATATCAGTGAAACTGAAGTGTAAAGTTAATATAACTAAAATTATAGAGGATTAAATTTTGAGTACCAATTTGAAAGAAACAATGTTTAACATTAATAATTTTAGAGATAACGACTTAAGAAAACTTTAAGTTTTATTAAACTTTTGATGAAAATTGTAAAATTTAGAGATTTGAAAATAGTTTATTTCGTGGAAATCCTGTGCAAAAGATTTATAGAATAAAATTGTACAGCTTCTTTTGAGAGAGAAACTTTAAAAAATATTAACTCCTAATTACATAACATTTATTACGTTTATGTTTTTGAACCGATCTCTTCATTAAATGATAAAATAATTTCTTATAATAATGAATAATAAGCTGTGGTTTGAAAATCAAACATATTATCTTCATACTATAATTCATTGTTGGACGCCACAATCTAATTACATTTAATTTTGTATAGTAATTTTAATTATACTACAAGATTGCGCGACAATGGCGTAACTATCAGTGTGCGCGGTGTGCGAATGCACACGGCCCTTAAAATCTTATTAGGGGCCTGAGGCCATGTAAAGTAAAAGATTCTTAAACAAGGGTAAAAAGAGCCTATGCAAGTCGGAAATGGACAACTAGGCAACGGGAATCCATCGGTGGAGCTTAGGTTAATGTTAGGAAACGATTTTTTAAAAGAGAAATCCGCTGGTGCCGAGTTTTCCCGGTGCCGAGTAGGCTGGTGCCGAGTTATTGTGTACCTTTCCTTGTGCTGTGGTGGGGGGGTATTCCCAACAAATTTTCTCCGGGACCTTCTACTCTGCGTGTTGCGAAAGATACAAAGTACGCTTAAGAACTGGTCATTCAGTATTTTCAAAACAAAACAAAAAATAGTTAGTTATTGGCTTAGATCAATTCTCGTACCTAATAATTATTAAAAGCAAATATCGTTGCCATGGTTATCGATGATTCTCTTCAAACTTGACACATGGAACCATTGTAGGGCCAAGTGGGTTTGGATTTATTGTAGAGGGTAAGATAAACTCACCCGCACTAGGTATCTAAATCGAGCTCATTGTACTACCTCCGGTTTTCAGCTTCACCCCGAACCTGTCACTCCCCAAGCCACTTCAGTCCGGCTTGGGGGTATAAAATATTCCGTTTGGTATGTAAGCAACAGGAAGAAAAAAATAATTCAAGAATCAAACTTGCTTGGTTATTAATTTTAAAAAGTCGGGTTGTTGCTTTACGTATACCTGGGGGGTATTCCATACCCCCCAGACCCCCCGGTTTCACGCCCATTTCAGGGAAATAAATTTGTTTTGGTTTAACAATGTTTTAATTGATTTTTTAGTAAATTGATAATACTTAATTTTATCTCATTTGAAGTGTTTTTCAATTTTCTAGGGTGGATAAGCCTACTAAACACCCTAAAATGTGAAGAAATTAGTGTGCAATCTAAGGTCTGGGGAGATATGGACAGTGGCGTAAATAACGTGGGGGCAGAGCGAGGAATGGTCCCCTTGCACTGTATTATTTTGGGACCAAATTTTGTTTTTAAATCGCACACCTCTCAATCGAGGGGCCCGTCAAAGCTCTTGCACCCGGGTCTAAAATTTGAAGTTACGCCACTGTTGCGCGAAGTATAAAAAGAGGAGTTTTTGCATAGACATAAAATGTTGGTACTTAATTTATGAAATTAACGATAGATTCTGACCTCGGTGGTAATCGCATTTTTAATATAGTTTTCTGGGGGCTTTAGCCAAACTTATAGACAAAACTAAATTTTCTCGACCTACCCCACCGACCGTTGGTAATTGTTTTAATAGTTTACTTTAAATATGCATTTTTCTGTGGTGTACGACCAATATATTGTCATGTTACGTTTTTATCCTCGAGTTGCACTTCAAAATTAAAAGAGAAATGAGAAAAACTAAAGTTCTGGTATGGTCGGGGGGTGGGCTGTGAAAATAGAACCATTTCTATAAATAAAAATACGAATGACTGATTTTCGGGGGTGGTCTAAAAGAGTTTGAGAACCTATAGGTATTTCCCCTGAGTGCGGCCGAAGGTCGAACAACCACATCAATTACTAAACAGCCGAAAGCGACAGATGAACACCTGTGCTAGCTAGTTTTAGTAGTAATTTAATCTAGAAGTAGTAAATAATTAATAAAAAATAAAGTTAAGTAATTAAAAGTAGTAAAGACTTGGTCATTGGAAGAAATTGCAAAGTTAATAACGAATGTAGGTTGTAGATCAAGTGATTACATTTTATAGAGTTTTATAAAATTAAGGCTATCAGTCGTACTAGATATAATTATAAGATAGATAAATAAATTTCTTTGGCAAACTCATCAGATACACAAGGAACCCTCCGTTATAAAAATAAATGCAGTCAAATAATATAAGTTGAGATTACCTAACAGATGACAGCATTAAAAGCCCTATTTAAGTAGTAGAATAAGCTTCGTCAGATATATATTGCTACAACAAAATATAAAAGGAAAACTCACGCATAAATAATCGGAAACATAATCAAGATCACTTTGACGTTATTTCTAGATCTAGTTATTACGCTTTTATAACAGCCGTAAGTACTGAAATCCGAAATAGTATTATTTAGTGTTTAAATTCTTTCAAGCCATTTAAATCTTTAATCGCCGAATTAGATCAGTAGACGAATAACATTAGCCCTCATATTATAGAACGTCATGGCGGTCTTAAAGTCACAAGACCTTCTAATATCTAGGTAATATTATATTAATTATTTATTTATGAGACAAATTTATTCACCAACTTTTTTAGACACAGTGGAACATTATCATGTTAATTTTTGAATTTAACATCGCTTGATACATAATGTAATTTTTTTTTAAATTTAATTTGTGAGGGGGCGTTAAATTTATTCGAATTCAACATGCTACTTACGTCGCACACTGTACCATGAAAACTTTGATCCATTTTGGAGCGCTATTGACAGCAATGCGTCAATTTGTTGTTTTATTTTAGTTTGAACCCAAGTGGTGTTGGAATGATCAGTTATTTAATCTAACACGAAAGTTATGTCGATGTTTCTTTTAGTTCCAACACCAACTCTTTCGTACCTTTTGTTGTGAATGGCATATTTTGGCTTTTAATTGATGATGATCCATAATGAGGAGAATTAGAATGGTTGATGAATACGATTCTGATTGAAATGTGATAAAATTCATCGTTCAATGCATTCACTCAAATGTATTTAATTACGGCAAGAACTTACAAACTCCGCAAAACGGGGCTGTATATTGTTTTAGCTAGTCTGTTCACAAACATCCATGGATCATTGAGGCATTGATTCGACTTTTTAGTAAATTGTACTACAACTTTTTGGTCGGGTATTATAATATTCTATTAGTACTTTATCATTGGTTATTTCGTTACTAAAAGTGTGGTTTTCTAAGTTCATTATAACTTACAGTCTTTTCCAGCAAAATCTTGGTATTACATCATAACACACCTAACCATTAGTTAGATTATAATTAGGTACGTATGTAACACCAAAGTTTCATGGTAAGGATAATAGAGACATTTTAAGGTAAATTCTGTATTTTCATTTCATAAGGCAAAATAAAAACAAAACAATATTATTTTATTAAAATTGAAATTGAAAAACAAGCAGTGGAATGATCTTGTAATTAAAAGCACTTTATTAATATAATAATTTTTTAAAAATATATTTCAGATACATAGTACTTTTTATTTAGGAGACCCTTGCATATTGGTTCTATAAAATTTGAAAAATATCCGATACTTGCTCAAGTTTTGCTGGAGATCTATTGTAATATTGTTTTCAACGACTGTTTTTGAAAAGATATGTAGTGTTTGCTATAGGCAATTGTATCCCTGATCAATATCTTCTAATGATAAAATGGAACGTGTATTCAATTTGTTTTCACAGCAGGCTAGCTGTGTATCCTGAAAAATGGCTAATTCAGAACATTCTTTTTAATTAGTTGGTTTAGGTATACCTATACCGACCTATACTTATTTGTTTAAAAAATAAATTTTGCAAACTTCAACTCATTTTTAATTAATTCCTCAGAAATTCGGTTACAAAATGTTTTTACACAATTTTGCTGTGGTAATAAATTTTAATAATCTGATATTTTTTCAATTTATGATAAAATATGTTATGCTTTTTGATAAACATACAAGTAATGCGTCTTCAGACTAAACCCTCTAATAATAGGAAATCAAAATCAGCACTAAAAAAGTCTATTAATGAACCTTTATTTTAAGAAATTAAAATGCTATCAAATTTGTTTGTAATATAAGGACCAGAGATCCAGAGAAGGTAAAATCAAAATACTAGAATAATTTTGATAAAACACTCACAAGGGGACCTTGTCGACGACTTTTCCACGATTTGCACAATTTTTAACATACCTTTTAGGCAATAATCTGTTATACTTCAGGTTAAAATTGCAGGACCCGGATTTGAATAAATTTTGATTAAATCGATTTTAAAAATCGAATAAATTGGTATTATAAATTAGGTCTAATGAGAAGTAAAATACGAAGGCCTCCGATTCATTTGACACTTTGACATAACCTCGCATTTCGTAACAACGACATATTAAAAATTAATTAATTTAAAGAAATTTTAACCAGATACAAACAATCAATTAAACTACGATGAGCAAAAAAACCAAATTGCATAAATATCAGGTTAGTCTTGACTTGAAAAGACGAATTTTGTAACAACCCACAAAAAATACGTTCATGTACATGGTTGAAATTTTCTGTAATTACACGGTAAGTTAATAATTAATATTATAATATACGTAGATTCATTTAGATAATTTTTATATAGGTTGCATTGACGTGTTAACAACTGTCCATTGCACTTGTTTCCGAACATCAATAATTATCGAATTCTCAACAATATTTTTATAGTAATTGATTATAATATAATTTAATAAATAATTAATAGTAGATATAGTAATTTATTACAATTCTCTGTTCTAGTTGTACATCATAAATACATATTAAAAAAAAAATTATTATAATAATTCCTTTGTCGACACCAACGAACAGTAAGTACTAGGTAGCCCTAGTTGTACGTAGTTACACGTAGACTTTAGTTTGCATTCTTCTTCAAGTGCCTATCCGATTTCGGATGTTAGCGATCCTCCTGGCTAAGCCAAGAAGACTTTATTAGGGAAATGTTAATGGGGTGGTTTCCCGTTGCCTTCCTCATAGTCCACAGTTCGATTTTGGACTTTTTAGATCACAGCACATATCCGACGCAATCAGGATTAGAACCGCGGCTTCTCGCTCTGTAGTCTATTCGTGTTTGATTTACGCCAGACTGCTGGTAGTTAGCATTATGAAGATACAATTTAAGTGTGTCGTTTAACACATTGCATGCCACGTCCTGCACATGAATCACAATTGTACTGAAGTATTTATTGCAATGTCCTGTTCAATGAGAGCATTGTCATCTGCACATACTGTTGGGCCTTTCCTATTTGCTGGGAGGTCGTTGATGTAAACCACACCGATTTCTAATGCTCTACTAATGTAACATTGTAAATCGTTTCTAACGAAGAGAAGCAAATAGCTGAGCGTTAACATTCTGAACTTCTTTCAAGATTCCCTGTGTATTAAAATGTTTTTACTGTTTTAAATTAACTATATTAATTATTATCTTACCTTGTAATTACAGAAAATTTCAACCATGTACATGAACGTATTTTTTGTGGGTTGTTACAAAATTCGTCTTTTCAAGTCAAGACTAACCTGATATTTATGCAATTTGGTTTTTTTGCTCATCGTAGTTTAATTGATTGTTTGTATCTGGTTAAAATTTCTTTAAATTAATTAATTTTTAATATGTCGTTGTTACGAAATGCGAGGTTATGTCAAAGTGTCAAATGAATCGGAGGCCTTCGTATTTTACTTCTCATTAGACCTAATTTATAATACCAATTTATTCGATTTTTAAAATCGATTTAATCAAAATTTATTCAAATCCGGGTCCTGCAATTTTAACCTGAAGTATAACAGATTATTGCCTAAAAGGTATGTTAAAAATTGTGCAAATCGTGGAAAAGTCGTCGACAAGGTCCCCTTGTCAGTTAAGTTTTTAATTAATAATGGCTCTTAGAACTATTATTATTAACACTTAGACTAGGAGGTTACAAGTTTGTCAGCTAATGCATTATTTTATATTTTTGCACCAGTCGCTTTGTTTAGTTTTTTCCGACTTAAAATACTACAATGAAACAGTAGTTGGAGGTTTACTTGTATTGTAACCAATACCAGCGTCTAATATCTTGAAAGCGATGCCATGTACACCGTTTAAGTACTACACTTCAGTCATTCAGAGTTCAAAAATATAAAACCAGTAATTCGACTTCGAGAATTGTAGAGATTTTAACACACAAGCATGTTGATATCAAAAGAGCTTTCAACAATTTTTTCTAATATTTTTAAAATTCCAATCGTCCATACAAATTTATTTCTAAAATATTAAAAGCAAATTCGTGTTATAACTATTTATGGTATAACTTGTATTTCTTTGAAAATATGCGATTATTACATTTAAAGAAAAATAATCTGAATTCGTTGGTTGATTACATTTAAAGCTGTATTTGAAGCGGTTATTTTAGAGTTTTGATGAGCGAGTAAGGACTCTTAACTTTCTATTGTATTAAGATAAAAGCTCTCAAAGTTAGATAGTAAAGCATCAGGTTATTATTCCTGAATATACTAGCCAAAGGATAGTAAATAACATAGATATCCCGACATAATATTTAACCGCACCGTCTTACCCCAGTCTCCCCTACATTTGCCGATTACGGTGAGATAACAGTTTTAAAAAGTCATAGGTACATATTAATAACTTATCAACATATCATTCATAAATTGCTTTGATTCATAAAGAGTGTAATCTAGGTTTTTTCCTAGAATTTTAAAATATTTTTTAATTTTAATTTTTGTATAATTTTGTTATTTTATTTAATTTCCATTTCCATTTAATTTACCCCAGAGGTAGTACCATGCAATTATTACTCAAAAATTCTGAATTTTGAAAGGTTACTAAAAATGCTTTTTGTGTTAAAACTTCCATTTTTATTTAATTCTATGGCTTTGATTTTTGCGAATTTTCTAATTCTCTGCTGCGCTTCACATTTAATTATGTAAATTTAGAACCTTTATACATTGTTTATTAAGTTTCCTCTGTCCAACGACTCCAATTTCCAATCTATTCAATTAAAATTTAAATCTCTTCACCTTCCATCCCCTAATCATTCCATTCTACCCTCACACACTATTTATCCAATAATTCTTATTCATTTTAATTTAAACTATTCTTTATTATCAACAATGTTCGTAATTTTAGGAAACTAAGAAAAAATTATTATTAAATTGCCGTCTGCACATTTGACTACTCAAAACCATTACAGCGAGATCACAAGACCTCTTTCTTTTTCAAATTTACATTTATGTTGATGGTACATTTTTGGGACCATGCAATGTATTTCATAGATATTGATCGCCCTAATTTTTAATCAGTAATGCTCAATATTTTAGTTTGTTTGTTGTTGTATCAGCAAGGAACGCACCAGAAAGGTACATAGGTGCTGACTATGTTTTATTTGAAAATTATCTCAAAGTCTGAATTTATGATAATATGTATGTATAATTATGATTGAAGTTCTCCAGACATATCATCCATCAAATATGGTCGGGATAAGAATTGAAAAACATAAGGTCACCTGCAGCGAATGACGGATCCAGTAGTATGAAAATGGGGTAATTATCCCCCGAAGATTTTCCCTTCGTTCTAACATCATCCTACAGATTAACACTAAGCGATAAACTACAAAATTACTACAATATTTCGTTCTGAAACTTTGTAGGTATGTCTTTAATTATATTTTTATTCTATCCTATTTTAAAACTTTAAATAATTTAATTATTCACTACCACGTGATCAGATTGGGTTACTATTTTAAAATAACCATCATGGTATCTATATACGACAAAAGACCAGATAACATATCGTTATAACCTTATAACAATAGTTTCCACATAATTGTTGAATTATGTTCAATCGCGGTACTACATTTAAATTAACGCCGAGAATCTTAAGTTAATATTGGCACTATTTCAACCAATAGGTGATTCTCATAGTATATTGTGTGTCCATATTTATTTAAGAGGTCCGTAAATCTAAAACTATACACTATTTGACCATTTGACACAAAATTTGCCCAATCAAATTAGTAAATATTGGTGTTAATCCAACTTTTTGGTTTTCGACTATATATTTCTTATGGTAATTTGATAAATTCGGAGTTATGAGTTAAACAAATATAATGAGAAGTAGGACTAACAGCTAAAAAGTGAAAAACGTAATTATGTTTAAAGCAATTCAATCAACTTAAGGATCAAACCCTATTAGCACATAGTATGCATTTGAGTTGCATTGGTTGTAATAAAAGGTTGACTATGCTCACGAGCTAGGGTGGCAGAGATTTCTACCAGAGCAGGAATCAACCCCACTTGATTATTAAATATCAGTTCTCATGAAGTTCTGTCAGAGTTCCATGATATGACCAGTGGCGGCTTGCCTTAAAGGGCACAAAATAACCACTGTTTCCAAATCTGGACAAAATTCGCTATTTTATTCTGTTTAAATAAGTTTTTGTTTAAATTTATTTCTACATCTAAATAGCCAAAACATCTGTAAAAATTTGTTCTAATAAAATTTTATAATTCATTATGAAAGTCTACTATAAGATATTCATAGATTGACAGTTTCGTTATATCAAAGTTTCACTGTAGGATAACATTTTTACTTTCTTAAATTGTGTCCTCTCTCTCATTAAAAAAATTTATGAGCTACCACTGATTATGATTGAAGTTTAGTTCAAGTTAATTAATTTTCAAAGCATTTTTCAAGTTTTTAGTCTTGACAACAGTCGTTTGTGCAGTATTTTAGCAAACCCATTCTTTCAAAATTCAAAAATAATTTTGCTGTAAACTGAACAGATATTTAGGTTAAAGTAATAGTATATTACGTGCCAAGGTGGAAAATGCTTCATTACAGCGGAGCGCTAAGTTAGTTGACTGAGGGTGCGAAGCGCCGAAGTCAACTGTTAGCGCGACGCTGGAATGAAGCTTGCCACCGAGGTTATGTATACAATTTTATTCACAATCAGTTTGTAAATAATTAAATCTCATCAAATTTAATTTTATTTAATTTTTAAAAATAAAATTTTTTGTTAGTTCCTTTTCTTGCCACACTGCGACATAGCAGGTCGGGAAGTGATCACTTCCCAACCAAAGGTTTGAATGTAAAACAAAATAGCTTTCTGATTGGTCGGAAAGTGAAAGTAAATAATAAACTGCTTCCCAACTTTTTAAAAGTCAGGAATGTGTCGATTACTAACTGGTTGTGAATAAAACTTTTAAACCGCTCTCCTATTAGAAACTAAAAGTCGCGCTAGTGACACCTGTCCAAGCTGAATCGATGCGGTGGTGTTCAATCCAAAGCCAGAATTGGCATGAGGAATATTCAGAAATATTTTATTTGTGAAATAATAGTTAACTTTTAATATCTTCTTCGAGGCGTAGTAAACTTCATCTCGGTATGCATAAATCACGTGACATTGCTTATCTACCAAGTTCATGTGATTGAATATTGTCCATCAAGTGATCGTGGTGTGATCCTACAATTCTCTTTGAAGAACAACGTCCAATCAGGTAACCTAAGTGGAATATATGACGTCACATGCACGCAATCTATGTACTCACATGTTGTACTATTAAATTTTGTAATCAGTTGTAGTGGAGATTTCTCAACGCTTCAATATGTAACTAAAGTTCCAAAGTATGCTGCTTTTCTCTTTATCACTGTAAAAACCTCGAGGGTCTTGTTTATACCGCGAAGTACTTCCTCGTTTGAAACTCTGTCCATCCATAAAATTCACAGTATCCTGAGCATCTCAAATACTCAAGTTTGTTAATTAACTTTACTTTTAGTGTCTGTACATTCATCTATACTCAATCCTAGTACTCCATTGCTCAAGCACTACATGGCATTTCGAATCTTGATCGAATTTCATTGCACAAGTTTCAATTTTCTAGTAAGCTACCCCCAGGTATTAGAAATTTGTTAAGCGGCATTCATAATAATGAAGTGGGGTCTTGCCTTGCTTAGGTAGAAAGTTAGCAAGAGCCAATCAAAATCAACAACTTTTTAATCATAGAAAAGGATAGAAGAAAATACTTTAATCTAATTGGCGCTTGACAGCTTTCTACCGAAGCAAGGCAAGCCCCCACTTCATTGTGAACGCCGCTTTACTCTTCAGTATGTCTTCAGTTTCGATAAAGTGACATTCGTAACATTTGCAGATTAGTAACATTTGGATATTACACTTTAATAGAAAGTTAGCAGATTATTTGAGAATTGTTGAATCAACTTAAAAATTCATTATAAACAATATAGTACGGAAACTGCAAAAAAATTTGTAGGACGGACAGCTCAAGTTGTACTCTCGGTTCCTAATGTTTAGCTAGGGTGCTTAGTATTGTTCTTTGACTTTAATTCTCAGTACTCAAACTCTAATTTAAATGCTTTTCGTTTGAATTTTCGTCGGTTTACAAGTTTGTTAAGCGCTTTTACGTTTATCTACGTTTATAATGAAAATTATAAATTGTATTTGAATTCCAGACTCAAATCTAAACGGTGTACTTTTACTGTTATTCTAAAACGTGCATTTCCACTTTCATGTATGCCAAAAATGGCAGCTGCAACTGCTTACAAATAATACCTCTTTTTTACCGGGTCGAAATTTTAGTGTAGATCTCACGTAAACCACATAAATGAACTGAAAAGTGTTCGCAATACTTAATGAAATGGATTTGATTAAAATTGTCTTTTATCTAATGATGGAATCGATTGCACATCTTTACTGAAGTTTTTAAAAATGCAGTTACATGAATGATTCAATTATCCCAATATTGGTTTAATGAAGAACTTCTCAAAGAAAAATTGAATTAACATCAAGGATGCTTAAAGAAGTTTTCTTCATCAACATAATATAGCACACATTTATCACAATTTAAAAATTTATACAGTAAGTGCAAATTGTGGTAAATGTAATGGTACAAGTCACTTATTTGTATGAAGGTTTTCAGTTGACTACCTCAAATTAGCATTTACAATGCAACCAGGCAAACCACTAAATTTGGAATATGACAGTTATGGAAATGTATATTTCCAACTTATAATGAAGCGAATTTCTTGGGTATTATAGTTTTCTAGTCGAGTCGAAAATAGTTAGTAACGTAGTATCCTGATTAATTAAATAAAACTTAATTAATTTAAGGAAAAGGAAGAAAAATAAACGAGAGTTAAATTAGTACACAAGTCACGTTATTAAATTTAGCTGAACTTGTCACAAAATTTTACTTAACTTTTTTGAAAGTAAAAAATAAAAAAGTTCTTTAGTCGAACGGGAAACATCGGCAACTCGGTAGAAGTTCATTCAGTTTAAATTAAGAAAAAATGTCTCATACTTTTTGTTATGTTGATTTTGGATTAAGTTGAAGAAATTACTTTTGAAAACTTGACTCGAACTAAATTAATTTGTGCAAAAAAATGAAAATTATACAGGAAGCGATTTTTTACTTACTCGATTTGCAGTTTTTAGGAATAAAATTCCGAATTGATTTTTGCACACTGCAGATTACAACATCCACTAATGCTTTATAAATGATGAACCACTTGCTGCTCAAATCGAAGGTCACGTTAGATAAATTGTAATAATTATAATCAATTGCGTAACCTTAAATTTAATAGTGTCGGTTTTCTCTGGTTTATATTCGAAGGACTACGTTTAAGATGAGATTAAGAATAATGCGTTATTAATTTAATGTGGCACGACTTTGACAGAAGAGAACCCGCGTCGCGACGAGGACTACGCTATGATGGTGTCGTGAGTTACCACGAGATGGACGTGACGCATGACGTCACGCGTTGCCTAGCGACCTGCCCTCCATCGACGAGGAGCGTCATGTCCTGAAAGACCAACAAGAAACCCACTTGCTTACCTGATCAAGTATGCATGGAGGTTAACAGGGTCTCGGTCTTTAAATTGCTACTATATATTGCTCTCATACATAAACAAGAACTTTGCAACTACCTAAGAAGCAAATTGTAAATACAAAAGCTATATAGAAAATAAACGCGGAAGTTTGCAAACACGCATAATAGTAAAACTTTTCCCATACATTGTTTCGGTCAATTTTAATATAAACACTGCAAATTTTGTCCTTATAATATAATGATTTATTATAACTAACAGCAGAATAGTGTCAGGACGCAGGAGACTACCGACGCACAGGATGACAAATAACCTGTTAAGATTACTCTCATCGCATATTGACAATTCCACCCGGTATACCAACCGGAATCTATATTAACGCAAGTTTGACCCGTAACTCTATAGAACTATTTATTACAAGCACCGTTCGAACCCATTAACTTTTATCTTTTATTTTAAAAGCTCACTCGATGCGATAAATTCTGAAAATTCTGAAAATTTTATGAGATTTAAGGGTCAAATTCGTGCGTCGTGCATATTTTAAATATTATAAACATTTTAATCGAGAATTCCTAAATAAATGTAGCAATACGAAAATATAATGTATTATATTTCAGTTATTTTTGTTCGAAAACAAAATTTCATGGAAATTAAACTTGAATTTTCATTTCAAACGAAATTTTATGCTGCATTTACTATTACGAATATTTTAAATTCAGATATATATTTATTATTGGGAGATTCAATTTGGTGGTCAAGTCGTTGGAAAATGCATTGGATTATACGTACACTTCAATGAAGTCTTTGTCGAACATAACTTGGTTAGAGGACTAATAGGGATTTCGAATCTTTGTGTTGTATAATTCCAATTCAAATAGTTTCCAAAGTCAATTGGATTACGTATTATTATAAAAACTCCAAAGATTCTTGCTTGGAAACAATTAACAGTTAATTTCTTCCCAAGTTTCCTTGCTAATCATAGCCGGTTTTTATATTATTCCGAATGTATTTAAAGAACTCAAATGCATCCACTTTCAAATGAAACCCAGCTATTGCAGCGTTTATATGTCAAGATTTTAATACAATTTATAGCTTTTATAAAAAGAGGTTTCCTTTAATCTAAATAATAATGTAAACGAAATTTAAACCTCTTTAATTTTCTTCCATTGTAAAGGAATCACATAAAACGACCACAATATTCTTTTCGTATAACAAAAAGTATCAAATTTTCCTTTTTTCAATTCTATATCTTTATTTATACAATAACTTATTGTATAGCTAAAATAAAATGCCAATGTTGTAAGGTCTATTCACAAGATGAAACATGGGTAATAATTCAATGTTGTAGAGTAAGTAATATTAGAAACGAAAAGCGAATTTTATGTCAAATATAATGAAAAAAATAGTAAATTATTAATATTAATAGAAAAAAAGCCTAAAATATACGCGTTAGGAAATCAATTGACGAATGCATCACGTCAATCTCCCCATGACGCAGACGACTACTACATCCAATTTCCATTACTGCATCATAGTGAGAGTAAACCAGGTTAAAGGGAAGCGAATTAGAGCACACTTAGCGTTTATCTCTTCAGTAATAGCACTAATTCTGACTGATGCTTAATTGGATAATGCTCTTCCTTCCATGTCACAAAGACTTGTGTTCATCTATTCTTACGGTAGTAGACAGTATTCTTTTCAATCCAAAACGAGATTATACCTAAACTAATTTTCTAAAAAATATTTCCACCTTAATTGATTCTACCAATGGCTTTTTAATTTAGAAAAAGGTATTAGTAGGTCCTACTTAAAGTGATTAATTTGTTGGAAGAAAAACTTCTTTTATAAAAGGTTTAATTTTAAGTTCCTTTAATGAATTTAGAGGTATTTTTTCTAACGAATTAAGGGAGCAATAACCCCCACAAATTGTGTAGAAAATAATCGTGGGACTATCGAGTAGTTTTTCATTCGTTTTGATGCATATTTTGGTATGGATAGTTACTATCACTATCATCCTCCGTTCGTGATTGAAAATATAGGAGAAGGAAGGAATTGGAAATAAAAGCCATAGTTCTCATGTATTGTTGCAATTCGTAACACTTGCACGTCATTTTCATTGGTTCTGCTTGTTTTAAGGTATTGAAATTTATAACTTTATGGTGTATCTATTACAGCTAACGATATGAGTTGATTTCCCAGTACAACCTGTACTTTTTAATCAAGTTTCAACTACGAATACGGGGTTAAAATTGAAACTTGTAACAGCAGAATATTATTACAAACATTGAATAACAAGAATGTAGTGCGATTTAATGTTAAACACCAGAGTAAAGTAAGTGGTTCGAAACACGAAGATGCGAAATGGAGGTAAACTTAACATATCTAATTCTCGGAATACTCCACTTATAATTTAGTGTAATTTTACGAGAATTAATATTTATATTATTTAAATTAATATTTACACTGGCAAATATCAGATCAAAGTGATCTGATACTAACACCAGATGGCACTGCGTAATTCTGATATATGAGATCGAAATTATATGATTTTCCATTAATGCAGGTAAATTCCAAATGAAGCTCCCCAGGCACTAGGCATTTTATTCTCACTGTTTATACTAATTCATTAGTACTGTTCCAAATTTAACACCGGCTTTGTCAATTAAGAGAAATTATCACAAATACGTTAATCAGAAAATAAAACAAATTTAAAATGTTGAACACTGTTCGAATATAATCAACTTTAAATCTTTCTCTTTTATCAGTTTTCACATAAAATAAAAAATTCAAGTGAAGGAAAATTGTGCACAACAAAAAGCATTTTTTTGTTAAATCATTTGCTGAAATGGATGTTACACATAAGATAGGGAAAACTCAGTTTTTTATTTACAGGAAAATTAAAGTCAGAGACGTTTAGTTTTTTTTTATCAGGTTTGTTTATTTTATTTTCCAGAAAAGTCCTTAATGCGATTAAATATTTGTATTATATTTTTTTACCGTAAGTATCTTGATCAACTTTAAAAGATTATTGACTCTCGCGTATAAAAAATGTATAACAATTTGAAAGATATCAAGAGGGAGACACAAATTGACAGATAAAGCGATGCCAACTTCACAATAACTTTAGCGCCTATAACTGTTTATATATGCGAAAGAAAAAGACAATCTTGGGGTTGTGTTATCAAAATACATATAATATATGAAGAAAACGCGATATGTAACTTGGTTATTTCACTATCTCATCTTCCACCCGCCTTGTTTCACCTTCGGTGTTTCCTAAAATTGAATTGAATGTATTTTAAGTTACTACTTTGTCTACATTGGCGCACTTATCCTTGTGTTTCATTTGAAATAAATACAAACTTTCTTACAACATAAAAATCCATTACAAGATTGCAGAATTTCAGGTACAAATTTGCATGATTTAAAATTTCCTGACAGTTTCAGAATAAAATTCAAAAATAACCAACCTTTTTACAAATCCATGCATGGCTTAGCCATACGTAACACATCAAATAAAGATTTAATATATTAAAATATTTTAACATAAAAATAGCATTTTTCTTTATTTAAAAGTTGATAAAAAGAAGAAAGCAAACATATTTTATTAAGTCGAAATTCTTTTAAAGTAATAAGCAAATACTTACTTAATTTTTAATATAAAAATTTGAATATTTTAATCGCATTTTGTTGCTCAAATATTTTTAAGTAATTAAAAGTATGTAAAAGTTTTCCAACTTAATTTATAATTACATAATCAAAAAGAAAATTTATAATTCATCAAGTCGGTTTAAAAATTCTACTTGGTAAAATGAACTAGGAATTAAAATTATAACAAAATTTGAATAAATGCGATAAGGTAACCAATAAAACTGAATTTCAAATATCAAATACACTGACGTGCTTTGAAAAAGCTTTATCTTCTTTTTTAGAAGGAAGGGACTGAATATTATACGCCAAGGTAAGCCTGACAAGAATACCACAACAAAGCATCAGAATTAAATTTAAAAAAAAATACAAATACTTTGCCAATTTTACGAAAAGTTAGATTCTATCCAGTTTGCTCTAAATATGATATATCTCGTGTTTCTAGTATTACTCGAGTTAGGGGGCGACCCCAACATCTGAATTAGTAACCCCACCCACAAGGTGGAAAATATATGTTTTAATTACCTGAATTAGTAACCCAAAATTTGAGACTCTAACTCCGCCTATGCCTATTGAAGATTACTTTGAGTTAATTTTAATAGTTTTACATTAATTTGGGAAACCGCAAAGATGTAGAGAATGCAGTTTGCTATCATTAGTAAAATTAATGTGAGATATGTTAGGTTTTGCATAACTTCATTTGAGCTTCTCGGATTTGCCTTTACATCCCATCCCCGTGTATGATATAGCATAATAAGAGCTAGGCCACTAATTACTTATGCCATATCTTAACAAAGTTTTCACTATTAAAGATTTTGCTTGATTTTACAATTTTTATACAGTTTTCTAAAGCCAGTCATGATTTTTATTAAAATTTAGTGTTGTAAAGATTAGGTACAGAATAAAAAATAGTATTGTTTGAGGGTCACTTGTCCATGGAAAGTGCAAGGAAGCAGAACTTGGTAAAAATTCTTAAGGCAGTGAGTGCTGAATTGAATGGAGGTATTAATTATTGTAAATAGTATTAAGATCGAAACATACAGGGTGGTGCAAAAGTAACTGTCTACCTTATTTTTTAAAAACCCTAGTGGTAACTTGATTTACTCAAAATTGCGTGACTTAAAACAAATCTCCGAGATACCTTCCCCTTTTTATAATTTATATAATAATTATTATATAATAAATTATAGGATAATTTTTTGTAGTTATGTGCCAACTACCACAGAAAGACGTGAAAAATATCGCGCTTATGCAAGTATGAGCTGACTCAATTATTGACAGGCCACAGACGTTACAATAAATATCTCTACAGATTCAAAATATCAGAATCCTGTTTTGGCTATTGCCCTCGTGGTTAAAATGTGAATGTTGAGGATTGACCAGATTTTGAATTTTGATCCTAGTTTAACATTTTCTAATTTGGCAACCATACACTTACTTACTGTTTAGTCTACTGGAAATAGCATTTAGGTTAAACAGACCTGAAATTTTTATGTCATTGGCAAGGATGTACTTTTATATATCAAAAATATATAACTTTATCCTCATGCATTTTATATTTTCTGAAAATCTTTACAACAGAATTTTTCATTGGAAGCTAGTGATTATTGAAAAAATATCGAAATATGTCTATTTTATGTTTGCACTGTGGCTACAAACAAGTAGAAACTGCAAAGAAAAAATCTATCATAGCAAAAATTATGTAAAGAAAATTCTAAAGAATGTGAAATCTTCTTTGTGAATAAATTTATGTAAAGTAACGTTTTTTCCTACCGGAATATCCTGCAAATATGATTTATAATAATTTTATACCAAAGTTGAAAACAAAAATTAATTTAAAAATTGAGGCCAAATTAGTGGTACTGAAATATTGAAAATTGTTTTTATAACTTGAAATATTTTTTATAAATTTTCACCTCCCATCTATGTTGTTATAAAAAAGTAATAAAATGAAAAGCCGACACATTACGGTTGAACGCTACAAAAAGTTGTTAATTAAAGCGTTTTCTATATAAAATAAATGTATTTTAACTATGTATTAACTTTATATGAGGTTACATACCACAAAAGTTGGGCAAAAGTTTGACGTTGAAAATGTAAAATAATTTGACTGAAACCACACACCGAAAATGACTTTTTATAAAACATTCCGAGAGGAATTTCAAAAAAAATTTGTAGTAGTGTTAATTGTTTACAAGGAAATAGACTTCCGTAAATGCTAGGGCAAATGATAAATTATCTCTATTACGTTTAGACATTTAGGAAAACGACGATGGGGTAAGTTTTTCTAGTAATATTGAGTACCCTACAGTTGATGGCCATGAATGAATCTTTAAAGTGAGTCATGACTGGTGTATAAAAATCCTGTAATTCCATTTACGCCTTGCACTAATTCCAGAATGGGCAAAATGATTACCTTCATGAATTTTGAACATGAGTTAAATAATATATAAGTAGCACCAAAATAACTTTAAGTAATTCTTTATTAATTTACTTCCCGAGCAAAAAGAAGTAAAATAAGAGAAAGTTTGTTAAACCATCGGAGAATTATTAGATGTGTAGTAGTAAAAAGTCTTAACCTAGAGAATTCGTCAAAGTTTCGAAGCAAACATTAGTTTCCTTATTTTCCACAGTTACTTAGGAAATTTCAAGATGAAACTTCTCCAACTAACTGTTTGTCAGTTTCTACCACAACCTAGTCAGTAAATTTATAACCTAAGGTCACTTAAATAGTCGAATTTTAGAAGCTGCATGTTCGTGACGTAATCAATTAGAAGGCACGTGAGTCTGCTCTATTATTCACAGGGCATTAGTAAATGAACCATCTGCTTCTGTACCCCCTTCAACATCGGTTTACAATTTCGTGCTAAAGTAAAACTAGAAACTTATTCCGTAATTTAACTTTTATATTATATTATATCGCTGTTTGATATCAGAAAGCGGAATGGAACAATCATAATATTAAATATGCTATGTGTGTACCTCCATTATATTAGTGGCTCAGTCGGCTACCGGCTTACAAAGTGGAAGGTTCAATCAGTTTCCTAGCATAATAATTAATAAACGTGAAATATTAAAAGTATAATTCCACTTGTTAAAGAGGTAACAAAATTATATGCTCCAGTAGGTACAAGCTTAAGTTTGAAATTTGAATATTAAATTAGTGTTAAAAGTTATCAGAAACTTGTTATGCATTTTTAATGTCCCCTTTATCTTTGCACCTTTTCTTTAAATTTCATTTTTCGAAATATAAAGTTTTTGTTTCTGGTTCCGCTTCTTAATAATTCGACGGATTAGTAAAACAAATGTTATTTGTTAATTTGCGTGAGCAATAACAACATGAGGGAAGTTAGTGATTACAAAAGTTAAAATAGTAAATAGAGAGCATAATTTATACCGCATATGCCACTAAACGTGTTAAAAGGGGGACGTAAAGCACTTCCTTAGGGTAAAAAATTTACCGTGTAACTTACAAATGACAATTTGGACAGTTTATGCAGATTTAAGTATAACATCATAAGTAGGTAAACACCAAACTATAAAAATAAATTTTAAGGATTTTAAGGATAAAATAGAAAAATTGTTGTGAGAAAGAGGTACCTATATAAAAAATACAAATGTATGCTAGAAGAGAGAGAAAAATCTTCAAAATCTAATGGGGATTACTGAATCAGGAAGCGGAAAGTCGAAAAGCACAACTTTGAGTACAAATTCTTTGCACGATCGGGACAAACTTTATTCTTTCCACCGATCTTATCAAATGCTTTTATCGACGACGCGATAATATGACAGAACCGCTCACAACCACTAGACGTTTTAAGGCTAACGGTAACGGCGTCGGTTTTCTTCCCCTACACGCATTACGCTGAAATACTTCATTCCTTTTTATCTACTTAACTTCCTACGTCGCTTATAATCCTTCCCGCTTTATATTTTTCATCTGCGGACATGGTTAGAATATTCTTTCTTGGTGAAAAATTCGTAAAGGTAAATTTATGTGCAAACAAGATGAATGTCGCTTCATCGAATAATAAATCTCCCTTTTCCATTATGAATAGACTATACAATTGACAGATTTTACTTACTCACAAAGTAAATATAAAATGCTTACTAATAGTAAATAATACTCTCGAATATTTTTTCAAACGAAAAATCTTGCTTCTTATAAAATTATGTATTAAAATATTCATTCTACAGTAAATCACATTACCGTGGGTGTTGAAGTGGTTATTACCTACTTAATTTAAGTTTATTTGTGTTTACATCAAATTATTCTAAACTATTATGCTAAACTAACAAGTTTAAATCACCTCTATATTTAGAAGGGAGTTTAATATTAATTAACTTAGTTTTGTAATTAATAATGTATGATAGGACTAAGTAACTTAATGCACTAAAGCGTACTCGAAATTCAAGAAACTAAAAGTTGTAGTGGAATTTAGCAATTAATGTTATTTAAACGTTGTTCTTCAGGCAACGTTTACTATTTTTTGGTTTGGACAAAGTTGGCTATTTTATTCTGGTTTAGCTGAGTTTTCCCAATGGTTTTCCTTAAAGTTAAAATTTCCAGCTGTGACGGAGTTACCTATTCATTTAGTCCAGTTTACGAGTTGGGACTAATTGCCGGTTAACTTAATACAAAAATTAGTACTATATAAGTGGTTAATGTTATGTATTTTATAGGCTAAAATCGGCTTCTTAAACGCCTTGGTTATACATTTTCATAAATTGGTAACAGCCCGACACCTAAACGCTTCTCTTTATGATTTTATGTTGTCATAAATTAAATGTCACATTGTATTAATATCAACGAACGTTAAAGCATTAAACAAAGGACATTTTCGATGTCGCTCGCGTTATTATCTTCTGAAAACGACGAGAACAGAAGGGAGATAATCGTAGTTGCAACCAGTTTGCTAATTCGAAACGCGCCTCTACTTATGCAAAAGTTATCCTTATTAAAAAAACTGATGAACCTCAAATTAATTAAACCGCACACTTTGTGTTTAGGCTTTACGTGTTAATAAAAATTAAATAAATTATTTTTGTTGCTTTCTGGTAGCCACTGTTTCAAAGGTAACGCATAATTCGATTCTGCCACTTTGAAGAAACATTTGACCGAATATTGGGAACGTAATATGGATTTATGTTTATGAGACAATTTAAAAAAAGCCTAAGTGAAATTTAAAAAAGTTACGGTGCATATGAAATGCTATCCGTAAATATTCGATATATATGGATATCAAAAAGTCGCTAATATTTGTGTAATATTGAACTGTCAAAACTTATGAATGATTTATTGCTTTTATAAAAGCTTTTGATAATATTGAAAACATATCCTTATTTAAGTTTATGTTAAGCATATTTGTTTTAAAAATTGCTCAAGCAGATGACGCCGTTAAATATAATATTTAATAGAGCAACGCATTAATGTTAATTTATTTTGGAATAATTTAAATAAAACAGTAAATTCGAATCCGAAACACTTATATGTTGTATTATTAGTAGCTTTCCTTGTGGACCAAAACGTGAAATTGTTATGACTGAGAGCGAAGACATTATTCAAATTTCTCAACAGCTTTTCCTCCTTGCTTTAAAAAACCTTTATCAGGACTTTAACTAAATCGGTTTTCTACATCACGACTTATTTTTTATTGTACAAAATTTAGAACATTTATTGTTGCTAATGTGAGGGAAAACAATATACGTGTATTATAAATTAATTTTTTAGTGCGTAAGCTTTCGCTTATTGAAAGCAATTAATGGATAATAAATAATATCGAAGATAAAAGGTATAGAAAATAGTAATTTTCATCCAAACTCATACTTATTTGAACACAAATCGAATGGAAATGGTTATAGATAAAACCATAACATGAAGATTTCCATTATAGAGACAATCTACGGATTTTCGAGATATATCCCTTAATCCAGCTTCTCCAGTTTCTTACATTACCGACTCTATCATTCATGTATTCACCCCATATTCTGCAAATTGTGTCTGTCACGTCATATACTTTGCAATTTGTCATTCTAAAATTCCATTTGCCTTTTGTATAGTAACCATTTTTTAATATTTTTTCAAAAAGCAAATAAAAGTGAATTAAATGTCGTCTTATTGTAAGTAATAATTAGCGTCAATCAAGAAAATTTCTTAATTAGTGTAAAATTAATAGTAAAGTGGTTATAGGCCTTTCGTTCCAGGCAAGTCCAAAGTGACGTCTGCATAAATTTAAATCATCTCGGAAATTGAAATTAATTTATAAACGAGCAGTGCAAATTAATTATGACGTAATTTGGAGCGAGTAACTCTTATTGCATTTACTTTCACTAATGTAAATTTACAGTGAAATTAACCTGGTTTTCATGTTTAATTAGCGAATAGAGGATATTAGAAAAAATTGAATCCGCCTTATCAAGTAGTATAACTACCACCCCTTTAGAATAAAATCCAAAAATTTTAGACAGCTATTTCCCATACAAAAACAGTAAAATTTTTAGAAATTGAATCAAATACGGTTATTTTAGTATGTAGTAATAAAGTTTATTTGCATGAATCGTTTTGCATTCAAATTACAAATTTATCTTCAGCTGTACCACTTTGCTTTTGATTCCATTTTGTGCAACATGATTTCAGTGGTTCACATATGAAGCAATATCTCATTTTTACGGTTTATACAGGAAATGTTGGAAAGATTAATATCACTTTGAGTTTGAAGTGATTTAAAATGTACGATACGCAGCGAAGCTGCACTCACATTATTGAAGTTGTATTTAATAATATTGCTTTTAAAAAATTTTAAACGTTATTTAATGTTGTTTTAATGTTTATTTCATATTGCAAATTATGGCTATAGCCGCGATGAAATTAAGTTTTTTTTATATCAAAAGCACCAGTCGTTCTTGAATAAATAATGTATGTATATTTTGCTATGCAGCAGTAAATAATTAAAATGTGTAATCTACCGGCTCCGCTCACACAGCGATACTAGCGGGCTTGAAACTCAAATAATTAAAATAAATAAAATATCATACAAATTAATTTACCATTTCAATATAAATACACAAATTTGCAATTTTTATTAAAATCTCTAAAGTTTTTCCAATGTAAATTATTGAAGGTAGGCAGGTGAATTTTGGATTTATTTCTTGCCAGAAATATATTCCAACTGTTTATGAAAACAATCTTTTATTATGTAAATTTACAAAAAATTCGTTCCTCATGTAAAAGGTAATGGAGCAAATAAATCAATAGTTTAAGAACTGAAATCTTGAGCCTGCTTTTTAGATTTATGGACAAGTTTGCATAATTTTTAATATTTCCAATGTGAATAATTGAAGTATTAAAGTATTTTCTTAGTACGACTAAGAATGCTTCTTGATAGAAGCGTCGTGACCTTTTATTGGTGGTTTGCCATTGCCTTCCGAGGGGAGACGGCCATAATAAGATTCTTATTTCGCTCGGATTTGAACCGGGTATTCTGCATTAGCATAATATAAAGTTATTTTCACGTCATTTGGATAAAAGTCTAATAAACATACTTGATCAGGGCATTTAAAAGCTAATCGAAAATCATTTTATACGATGAAAAACAGTGGTTTTTCTGTTACACATTCTGTTACACACCTAAAGATGACATTAAATCTGCTACATACTTTTATTCAGAATTGGCAAGGCGTCGCGATGCGATGCATCGTTAGACAAGAATTCCTAATAAAAATAAGTTATAAAATTTTAAAACTGCAATATTTCTATTTATTTTCAACTTTTCACAAAGTTATTATATCACACTCCCTAAATATAATAATATATTAATAACAAAACTTCTAAATTATTGCATATTTAACCTCTATCGTGAAATTTGCCTACTGGAAGTTGAACGTTTTCCAAATAAATTTTAGATGAGGGGTCCAAACTTTTGCACAGCTTATTTGAAGGGTCTGTATATGTATGAAGGTTGTTTGTAAAAATAAACCCCTCTCTTGTGAGCACTGTGTCCATAAAGAAATATTATACGATATCTCTTAAAAAAGCAAGAAATTTCTTTTCATTTTATGTGTTCTAATAATAGAAAATAAAGAATGCATGTATTGGGAGTTGTAAGGTCCACTTTCAATTAAATTCCCAAGTAAACTGCGCTTCAAACATTGAACATGATTTTAGAAACATATTATCCTAAAAAAATATTTCACAATATAAAAATAAAACTCACATATCCAAAGTATAAATTAAGGATTTCCTATTTGAAGAAAATCAATAAACAGAAACCTGTTTTTTTATCTTAACTGAAAAGACCAGTTTATAATTCTTACACAAATATGGGCAATAAAAATTCAGGAATGAATATTCAACTCTGGGAAGAAACGTGCAATTTGAATACAAGACAAATAAATATAGCAAAGAAATTAAATGAAAATGGTGAGTTTCTCTTTGCAAACAAAGTGGTCTCCGATTCGAAATTTCCTTTTTATATTCAACCAGTGGTAACAGCAATCTGGTCTTGTGGTCAAAATAATTCATGCGGTGTAATAAATCTTCAGTTTTCATTACTGTTGTTTTTTAATGCCGCTGACGTTACGCTTGATCGTTTAATGAAAAAATAAGGTAAATGCAGTCCTTATTCCAAAAGTTATTAACAAAATAAATTATGGCAAGATTTATGGTAGTTTTAAGAACCAAAAACAAGTAGTAATAGATATAATAGAAATTTATTCTGAATAACAAATTGAAGATTGTAAATAAACGGTGTTTGCAAATTCCACCGGTGGATCAATAATTCATATAATCCTATCTGTTCCACTAAGAATCGATGGTAATAGCAATTCTATTTATTTTGAAACATAGCCGAATAATTTAACGTGTTGCCTAAAATTTATAGGCAATATGGAAATAAGTTTGGGCTGATTTAATAGGAAATAGAGCAATAAAAAAATATTGTCTGGAGGCATCCATCCTTTTCAAGTGACCTACTGATAGAAAGTAAATTCCACTTACTGATTCAATCCCGTGTAAGCTAAATTTATTACACTGTGCATTTCAAACAATAAATTTAACTTCAGATGCATCGTGTAATAAATTATATTCAAATTCGAGAGAGAATTGATCACTCGTACATCGCGAAGGTAACGTTTTGGCATACAGAATAGTTCTATAGCCGGGCGAAATCCTGAAATAATAGAATTTGGAATGTTGAAATTATGCAAGCCATGTAATATCAATAAATATGTAATACATTATTAATAATTACAGTTAACATAACTTCAATATCTGTGATACAAGGTATTCTATTGTATTTTAGCAGCATAATCCAATATTGCAATAATAGCTCTATTCGCGGTAACAATCCGGGATAAATTTTATCCTACTGCGTCTGCGGATTTATAATAAAATTGTCATTAAAGCTCAAATTCGATGATAAAAAGTATAAAACCGCAGACGCAGTAGGATAAAACGTGTCCAGGAGTGTTACCGCGAATAGAGCTAATAAATAAAATTTCTTCCATTTATCCGTTAGATATAACATATTGCATTTTCCTATTATGATATTTAATTATTATAATTTTATTAACGATAAACTGTTTGTTTCAACTTATTTTTATTCAGTTATTTAATCAATTATTAAAGAGGTTTAAAATGTAATTTAGAATCTCTTGAGAGGAGGTCCATAGTAAGTAGCAAAACCACAGAATTAAAAACAAACTTGCTCAAAAAAAAATTGTACTGTTATTATTTGAAAAATTTAATGACACAGTTAGAAAATTTTGACTCGTATTTTTTTTACATAATAAAATATAAGAAGCGCAACAAGCAAATCCTTTTTCTTTCCGTAATATTTATGTAATGATTATATTGAGTCCAATTTTTTTTGTTAAGTTGACAAGCTTCCATTAATTTTCCCTACAGTATAGTGAAAAACATGAATGATTTTACTCTTACGTTTCTTATAATTTTTAAGCAGTTTTTAACAAAAATATATTAATTTTATATTATTTTTTGTAAAATTTGCAATATGATAAAAAGTAGTACATTCAACTTACCATTGCACAAAGTCAGTAATCAAAGTAGAAATTGTCTTGAAGTTTCTTAGATTTTCATTAATATTCAACGTATTAACAGCATATAAAATCAGTTTTTAGTAAATCAAAACGGAATAGATTAAAAATATAATTAATAACCAAAAGCACCCCAGTTTTCATAAATTCACTAAAGAGAACAGAAAATCCGTCTAGCTAGACATCACACACGGATCCGTACATCCGCGAAATGTGGTGTACCAAACCACCCTCCGCTTTTATACCTCTGGTGGGGATGGAAACCGAGGGTTGCTAGGCAACCCGGGATCATAATCATATCATACATCCCCACCAAAAAGTGTTAGAGGGGTAAATACTGTTGCAGAGTATTGCTATTATGAGGGGCATATCGGTATGTCATCAACCTTCAAATAATGTTCAGTTTTTATAGATATTGAATAGGGAAAATTAAATTTGTAATATAATTGCACAATTATTATAATCGAAAAACCTAAAAAATGCTTACTTATCTAATAATAATAATTCACTCAATTGAAATATAAATAAATCAAACAAAAATTTTCGTAATTAAAATTTTCAGCTGCTTGGAATTTTTTCTCAAGTCACGTTTTTTGGAGCAACGATAAAAATCTTTAAAACGCCGTAAAGCACAAAATTAATTAAAAAATAAGCAGTTTTATTGCAACAATTAATGTTCCACGATGACAAAATTTTTTAATTGTTCTGTTAATTTCCTAAACTTAATTAAATACATTTTAGCGTTAAGAAAACATCAATTCCATTAGACGATTATTTACAATAGAAAGTGTTTTACTTATAACAATGGAATTGAAGATCACCTACACAAATAATGTTGATTAAGGAATTGAATAAAGCCAATAAATAATACTAATATTAAATAATAGCAAAATATGAAATGTATTTGTAAAAGAAACAGAATCTAAAATTAGAGAGACTTTTCTTGTGTATTGTATAATTACAACGCTGGAGACGTTGAGCTCAACCTCCCTCATTTTGCGCTTTCATTATAAATAAAAAAATAAATATTGCAATAATGAAAAGAATTTTACTTCCATAGATATAAACGCAATAGAAAGCTTCTTATTTTTATTTTTACGACAAATACGAATATTGAAGCTAGTCAATGACTGACTGAGACTTAGATTGCTCTTGTGCTACAGAGCATCTCACCTGAGCCAACTTTTTTTTAATGAAACGTTCCTAATATATAACTGCAATTTTGGGTTCTTAATTGGTAGATTTGGTTATATCGGTTTTTTAAAATAGGTTTCTGTAAAAATTTTGCAACCTTTCGCACTAAAAAATCATTAAATATTTAACAGCACTTGAGATATTTTCTAAAATCCTCTTTTAATTCAATCGTTTATAATTAGTGTAACTACATTTAAACTTGTATTGGCGAAACCTTTGAAGTATATAGGATACTTGTTTTGCTCAGTTAATTTTTGCATTTAAAATTAAAATTTAATTAAATTGTATACTTAATTATTATTAAATTGAACGCCATAAAAAGTTGTATTTAGACATACTAGTTTTCACATTATATGTTCAAATGATCAATAATAAATGGACAATAAAGAGGTAATATCTCTTTAATTGGCACGTAATATATCTGCATATTATCGACAATAATTAATTGTCACATAGCCCATTGCCAAATAATATCCTTTGAGTTAAACATCTTTACAAATATTGAAGTTTTGAAATGTTAATAAAAATCAGGGTATACTAAGTGAATCTTGTTCACAAATATATTTATAATTTAGTATTGTTGCGGTAAAGTGGGCGATAAACAGCTACATTTATTTTCAACTGCTATGTCTTTAAAACGAACTTTGCACACTGTAATGGTTGACTAAAGTAGTAACAGCCTTTGTTCTTGGGACAGTTAAAGGTATTTATTTACTCGTAGTCCGACAAACAGAATGACCAGTTAGTCGAAAACTATGTTGCATTTCAACTGCTCTATTTAGTTTTGTAAATCTTTCTACTGCAAATAATACACAATAAAAACGCACAAAACTATTATAATTTTGGTAAAACATAATATGAACATTGTCAGTTTCAAATAATTTAAGATTTAACGTTAAAACACTGTCTTCTTTGAACAAACTGAAGTTAGCAGTTTACTTATGATTCGCCGAATAATTCGTCCTTTCTCACCTCCTCGTCCTTGTGGGACAAATATTCAATATCCGGAACTAACGTATGTCGTCGGTTGTTCTATTTCTCACAAAGTAATTTGAATTTGGATTTATATCTACAGATTGACCTTTCCAGGGTATAGTGAGGTCATCTTTGGTTTTTCAGTATGTAATTTTTTTTTATCCCTGATTTGTGATGATATTCTGATATTATCATTGGGGTTTAACCCATGGAAAAATTAAATGTTGGATTATTAGCTTGAAAAAAAAGTGGATTAATTTTCCTTAAAACATACACTGGAAATCCTAACAATGGGGTCATTATTTTATCAGGGCCAGGTCATTCTACGATGCAAATTCAACTGAGATTCTTTGGCACACTTTGTACATAAATTTTGCACAAACCGCCTAAAAATTGTGTAAACAAACCAGAAATATTGGTAGTTTTAACTGAAGAATTATTTAAAATTACATATGATTTCATCAGCAATTTAATATGATATAACGATAATAGCCGGGTGGTTAACACGATCAACTGCAAATACAGGGAACAGAGTTCAAATACAGGGAACAGAGTTCAAATACAGGAACAAAGCAAGATTTTCTTACGATCATCGTCTCGCAGTGCTTCGAAGGGCACGTAAAACTGTCAGTCGCTCTGGGTTGATGAATTACCCCCATTGACAAATAAGACCAAGGTCACAGGCACATCTGAACTTTAGCCAGCAAGCTACTTACCCGATGTAAAGCAAATATATTTAATCCTGCGTCTACACTTATGGGTCTTTTAAGGAACAGTTGAAAATCAAAAAAGTTACATTTTCCTCTTCATTTTTTAAAATAAAAAGTAAGCTAAAGGCATTACAGATTTAAAATTGAACATAGTACTACTTACAGATGTGAAATAGTACGAACAAAATTTTATGTCGGTGTCCTACTCATTATTAGACCCGAAAATGTGGGCTGTCCTTAAAAGACCCACGGTTCAGACGGTGTGACGCGATTTCGATGGTTCAAACGTAGGGTTAATATTCTCACAGAAGCACAGCGCCAAGCGAACTTGACATGGTTGTTAATTAATAATATCCCAACAACTGCTCACTCAACGGTTCCAGCATATCTAAAGTAGTGCTTATCAGTAAATCGCACATGATCATTGATCAGTGAGGTGCCTCTGTTCTTTTTTGGAACAAGTCAATCTTTTGTCATTTATTGAAGCCGCACGTCAAAAGCGTTTGGAAGAAAGATGCTGTCTACTTATATTATGTAAACTTACGAAAGCTCCATGTAAGTAATTTTAATGTTTTCTTTCAATTTTTGATAGCCGTTGGTTATAATGTTATTGGAGGCTTGTTTCATATTGTTGGGAACACTCTTTGATAACGTTTTGCTTCATTCAGTAACTACTGTGTGTATTGTCATTGGAATTATTTAAATTATGCAACGACTCTGTGTATCGTTATTATTATCACTATTTAAATCTGTTTATTACTAATGCCAGTGTTTTATTTGAGAAGTTGTCCCATACTGCATTTTATTGTAGAACCTACGTCCCAGCTCTCTATAATTATTATCATATAGTATTTTTGTTTTAAGCAACCCTCTAATTAAGGATTGCATTCAGAGGGACAGTTTGTGTTTCAGTGCTCTTTAAAAGAAAGCCCATAATTAGCAAACATTATTATATAGGTCAAACCTTCGCTTCCGCTTTGGTTCATATCTGGTAAGTCAAATCTTAAATAAATATTTCTTGTGAACTAGAGACTTTTCAAACTTTTCAATATTATGATATAGAATCTTGGTTTTTGGTGGACAGAATAAAACAATTATTAATTGGTCAATAGTTGCAGCCTATTTACTAGAACCATTCTCAAAGACTACAAAACACAAAAATAAAATAAACTATGATAATAATGAATTTCATTTTTGAATATTGTACTAAATTGGGATGGGTTCATAAAGGAGAAACGCCTTAACTTGTACTTGTACAATATGGAAGGTTGAAATCCTGGTGGAGTCCAAAGCTAAAGCTTGAACTTGAGATAGCAGTCTCTATGAGAGTTTACGAATCTTTCATGAAACATCTGGATCTAAAGAGATCATGCTTTCAAAAAAAAAAACTAATACAGGTGTTGGGAGCCCTGCTGATAATAGGCTTGCCTATTATCACCCACCAAAAAAGGGTGGTAGACTATCGCAGTGGCCAGTGGTTTCCGAGAAATTAAGCAATAAGCGTCCTTTAAATAGGACCTCAGTACGACCTGTCTGTCGCAGATCCCCCCGCCTAGGGGCACTACCTGAACTTGCAACTCAGGGAAATGCAACAGATACCTGCAATGAGGACCCTCAGCGAGGTAATATATCGTATGCCGCTCTCCCATTGCGGAGGATGCAGGATGAACATCTAGCATCTAAAACTAACAATAATTAACATGTACTAAATTGATTTATAAAGTCAAAAGTTGAAAATATGAAATAGAAGATTTATCAAATAGAACCGTAGGTGATTTTGGAAAATTTTTAGTTGAATCTTATTTACCAGTGTTCCCGTAAATAAATCATTCATTCATTTCATTCAAGGGCTTTTCCATTCCTGTCGGAATATTGCCACTTCTATTGAAGTTTTTACAATCCATTTCACGAGGTGGATTAATCCTCTTTTGCTACTCTTTTTACTACAACTTTTCATCACAGCGTGTGGATGTCCACCGGAAGGCCGGGATAAGAAATTCTGCGAAGTCTGCGACTTGAACCCAGAATTTCTGCTCCGTAACTCAACCATCGATCACATCATTCCACACCGTGGTAAATAAATCATCTGTTTCTTTATTTATCTGAAATCTTCATATCGCTCATATATTTATTCTGTTTTTAACATTTGAATTGTTCACTTTAGAAGGTTATTTTGGGTAATGTGGTAAAGAGGAATAGCAAGCAAACAAACTTATTACAGAAATATGCAATTCATTAGCTTTTAGTAACTCAAATTGTTAGGTTTTTCAAAAATTGTATAACAGAATAACTGTTACTTCTGACTAAATATAAATAAATACTTCCATCTTTCAATTAGCGTAGAATCTAAATCACGGATCCAACAATAATTTGGCAGCAGCTGGATATGCAATATATGACTCCCAACGTCTAAAGTTGAACCTCCGATTGCAATTCTAGTTTCGTGTAGTTTAAAGGATTTATTAGTCCACCTGGATGATTGCTTGTTAGTTTTCAACGAACACCTTCAGACTTGGTGTTTGGATTCACCAAATGCAGGTTTAAGACTTTAGAATTATGTACTAGAAAACAAGATTCAGCAGAACATACCCGTAGGATGCGAGTTACTACCATCCAGACTCCAAAATGGTGGAATGAGAGAATTTTTGATATTTATCAACATTATCTCATTTAGTATATTTTAATTAATACATGTATTTATTTCATATTATGATTCTTGTGGTTATTACTTTGTTTTAATAATCACTGTTTGAGTAATTTCTAAAATCATCTTGAGATCAGTATTTTTATCACATTGGATCCTTCATATCAATGTTGATTATGAACTGTAGTTTTATAATTATTTTTTTAGTCTGAGAGGTAACTAAGCAGATTGGTTATCCATTTCATAATTAATCTTTCGTTAAAGTATTTGTAAAAGCTTTTAATTGACTACTAACTTTTCTTTTTAAATTTTGGTGTTTAATAAATACGGATTTCTTCTTTGCTTGTGGCGATTCACAAAAGTTCAATGACTGAAGGAATGTTAAACCCTAGCCAACCTGTTCACCGTAACATACGTGAACCATCGGGGCAAATGGTTCCATTTATATAGGATATTGGGTACAGAATATCTATAAAAGCGTGTCTTACTTTCGGAGGAAACTCTACATGCACTATAATCGATGGATGATGAAGTTGAATTTTGGACCTCATATCATCATCATTATTATCATCACCAAATTATTTGTGTCGAAATTCAGCTTGCACGTTACGATGTAGGTAATATTATTATGTCCTTACATGCACATATTAGTAAAATAGATTATTTAATTCGTTTGTGTTTTGAGATTCAGATATATGTAACCAATATTATTGATATCATTCTTCTAGCTCGCTACGCCCGAATTCGGGCATCGTGGCAGCATTCATGATGAACAATTGCTTATCATTTGCGAATGCTGCTTTCTTGGGACAAGGTACGTATACAGTGGGAGTCCCCCTCCCTTCTGCACAGAGACGGCCAGAATAAAGTTTTTACTTTTATCCGGAATCGAACCGGGCATTTCGAGTCAACAGTCAACGTACTTAACCGTTATGCTCCGACCGTCTCTATCGATATCATAATCGTATCAAAATAATGATCCTTATGTTGAATTGCCTATACTCTGTTTACCCAACAGATGCAGCAAGGCTCCTCCCCAAAAATGTAAGCCAATGAGCGCATCAACCAGTTTTACACGCTAAAAATTTCTACATAAAATTTCAAATGATTATATGACATTAAAAATTAATTTATAGGTTAAAAAAACTATGACGTTAGTGTTGTAAACGGGAGTTTCAAAATTCGAGCAATAGAAAAATTCTATTCGAATATCCCGCGCGTTTTTAGGGAGGAGCTTCGGTGCACCTGTTGTGTAAACAGAGTATAGTATTCCATACATATATAGTCCAGTCAAAATAAACATTTCACTATTTTTACGATAACACTTATCATTTACGAGCAAAATGCAAAAAATCGATATTGTTGACTTTTGACCTTGAATAACTTTTTTAGTAGATGTGGGATCGGTGGGGACTTTTGATATTTTGTTTGTAATAGTGCATTTAAGGTTTATGCCAATTTTCAGCTGGATGCGAATTATTGCAAACTTGGCACTTTTTTTTGTCTATTTTGACTGGACTAATAACTCTCAATTTGATCGATATATCAATGATGTCATTGTTGCTGCATTAAATGAAAATCCAATATTATAATAAAATAAATTTTGGTACCATTAATTACAAATTCTCTTCCCCAAATTGCTTGACCTATAGTTTCCCTCAATAATATTTCTTACTAATCAATAAGTGATTCGAGCGGATACATTTTTAACAAATACACCGTACCTATATCCTGTAAACATTTACAAAATTTTCTTTGCAGTATGAAATTGTCTGGATAATTAAATAGGAAATCTGAGGATGCTTTGTTTAAATGTTACTGTATGAAAGCTTGAAAATTTTGATATCCTAGAAAATAGTTGGTTTAATAGATATAAGTTACAAGAATAATGGCTGTTTAGTTTTGTTGTTTTGTCATTTTTGATAATATTTAAAGATTTTATAAATTTTAATATGGTATAGCAAATAATGTGGAAAGATTTAATGGCATTATAACTGTATGATCTCATCAGCATGGATTACTCTAATATGTAGCATATTGTTGAAATTTTGGATTATGTATTAAATTCTTTCATTTAAATTTGCGTGGACTGCAATAGTAGCTATATATTTAAACCTCGTAAAGTTTAAACCGTTTTACTTTTTAGATAAAACAGAAACTGAAAATATTTATCACTGGAGTAAGTTTAAAATTTATTTTTAAGTGCTTTTGATTTTAATGTGAATGAAGAGCTTTATCTTCTCTTGGAGGGCAATGGCAGACCAACGAAGTGTAATCCGATCACAAAGTTTATTAGACATACTTCACGTGGATTGGATCCCACGTTAAACAGTAGGTCCCTACAGAAGTGAAAAAGAACTTGAGAGAAAATTGATAAGAAAAATAACACAAAAGTATGACAAATAAAATATTTTTAATAAACTTATTTTTCTTTTGAAAGCTGGTTAATTTATAGGAATAGCTTTTAAGTTTTCAATTAATTTTCAGAGTTATCTATTGAAAAATCAAACTTTTTTAAAAAACAAGTCAGGTTTGAAATGTTTAAAACTTTATTAATTCATCAATCTGTGAAAAACATATATTGATTTTTAAAAATCTGTAAAATCGTCAAAAAGGAAAAAGATTAAAATATCTCAAATGCAGAATTTGTGAAATGAATTTTTATATCATGTTTCAAGCTAAGCGTTATTTACCCGTCCTGACTGTTTAGAATTTGAAATTTTTAAGACTAAAATTTCATTTTTTAAAAGAAAGTTACTCTGTTAAATATTAAATCTTCTATATTTATTAATTAAAAAGTATTTTTAAAATAAAAGTGCAAAAAATTGTAATTACAGTATCATATCTTTTATCAACTCATCGAATCTCTAAATTCTATTAACGTTAACTTTGTATTGTATGTTAGGTTATCAATTTATAACTAAATTATCAAAGCTCGGAGCAAACAATTTTATCTGTTCGAGAACACGCTCTGGTGGATAGCTAAGAAACTAAGAAGGAGAACTAAGGATAATTTCTATGTCACAGTTGGTTTGATACAAAAATGACAGGTTTTTTTATTGTCGTTTATATAACTAACCAATAATCATTTTATGTTTGTGTAACAAATAATAATAATCGTTTGGTCTGTTAATAAATCATAATCATCAAATTAATTTTTTTCGCGACTTTATTACTCAGAAAATAAAAGTTATTAAAGATTTATTATTCCACCCTTTTGTCTACTTATAAAAAAGTTCGACATAATTTTTTAAAACTTTAATATTAATTTTTAGGACTTAATAGAAAGAATTCTCGTTTAAAGATACCAAAACGCTTTCGTTTTATATTATACATAAGTTGCAATTTAAAATAATAACCAAAATTGCTACTTTAGAAGTGGGAAATTATGATAAAAACTATGTAACATCAAGAATTTTAAAGGAATTTTGTTAATTATTTTGTTGTACATAAATTCAACAGATTTGCAAAATATTTTGTAAAATCCAACTAAAATAAAATGTTTGATGCAAAACTCGCACGCTTTATTTTAAAAAATTGCGAACATCAAATTTAATCGAATTAATTATTTTCAATCGCAATTCATAATACTCGGTTTAGTAATCTAATAATAATTATTGATTAAATGTCGAAAACTCCATCAGCTACACTGTTCCGTCTAAACAAATAATCCATTCAAATTGAACACAATTTTTTTGAAAAAGAAAAAATTAATGGGTGATGGTTGAAACTTTTTCGTATTTAAAATTTTATGTTTGTATTTCTTTGCCATAAAAAGTGTTAATAAAACAAATATTAGACGTAAGTACATTTGTATAATTAATTTAGTTAAATTAGATATTTGTAAATCCACATATACAAAAAATTATGACCTATAACCGACCAACTCACTTTGTATGTATAACAGTTAATCATGAAGGTGGACAGAGCAGATACGAGCGAATAAACATTTAATTTAAAAGGTCCAAAGTAAATTTTGGTGTCAGGTGTTTTGTACGTAGATAATCTGTAATGTCACTATAAAAGTGTTTTATTATATTTAAACCTCTTGCTAAAAATATCTACAAGTTCAAACTTACAAATTAATCTATAAGAAAAATATTGATATAAAGTTAAAACTTCTAGAAAAATGTTATAAACCTGTAGTACCCCGAGGGCTTATTCCATGAAAGTTTTGAAATATTGCGATAATATTATCATAGTCTAACCTGGAAACTTTTCTAAATATGTGTCGTGGATTAATTAAAAAAAATTGAGAATAATTAATTGCATAATCACCCCTAAGTTTCACTTTCTTGGAAGGGACCTTCATTTGCTTTATTGTAAGGTATAAAAATATGTACAGGAATGGTTTAATGAATTTTTGTATTTATGGTAAAGTTTAGGGGTTACGACTAGAACTATGAAAGTTGCACAAAAATTTCAAATCTTGATATTTAGACGATATATTTAGTCGTTGGGCCCAATTTAGAGGCCGAAGTGCGTGTGAGTGTTCATCTTACCCTCCACAATAAATCCAAAAATATTTAGTCTTCTCAGCATTATGCAATTTCAATTGGATAGTAAGTTACTGAAAATTCTTTTTAAATTTTATTAAAATATCGATGAAGAACTTCCCAAAGTTCCTAAAGATTAATTTTTAATTTAATACTCGAGATTCAACAATGAAACTTGAAAAATGTTGAAATTCCATAAAAAAATTTCAAGTTGCTGTTCGAATTTTTTTATATATTAAGTTTTCATTGTTGAGATTTTAGGTTTATTATAAACTTTCTAATTAAGTTCATTTTGCACGGTATTTTATTCCAGACAGAAATAATATAACCAAAGTGAAAACTAACTAATTTAATTTAAATACCGTAAAACAGAATTAATTTTTTAGGTTTTGTCTTATTTTAGTTAATAATCTTAACCCTTATAGAGCCATAGTACCCGGGTACTATTTTGACTTTAAAACAGCATAACTTTTTTGCTACCGGGCCGATTTTGTTGAGCTTCGGTGACATCTCTAAGAAAACGGTTCTCTGCACACAAAAAATATAAAACGGAAAAATAGTGATTTTAAGTAAAAAATTTTTGAGATTTTTTAAAACTATACCTTATCCGGCCATACCTAGTACCCGGGTACTATTTTGACTTTAAAACAGCACAACTTTTTTTCTACCGAGCCGATCTTTTTGAGCTTTGGTGACATTTCTACAAAAACGGTTCTCTGTACACAAAAAATTATAAAACGGAAAAATAGTGATATTAAGTCAAAAATTTTTGAAATTCTTTAAAACTATACGTAATCCGGCAATACGTAGTGCCACCATTACATTTATATGGGATATAAGTACTACAGAATAGCTCCATTCTTTCAAAATTGTTATAATATTTATTGATAACAATTTAACATAGTTATGATGTTTTAAAATATAACTTGTTTCACATTTTATACTTGAAATTAACTTTAGAATAAAAGCAATTTTAAATAAAAAATAAAAAAAGTTAAATTTCATTATAGTGACCTGGTCTATGAAAAGGGAGCTTACGTGCGAAATCAAGTTATCGAGAAAACAACAGTTAAAGGAAACAATGTTGCATCAGTTTCGTGTTAGTTGTTCCCGTTTATCTGCGTTGTCTGATAATTCCACAAATTATGACCCTCTGGTTTTTATCATCTAAAAGAGCGTCTCATACTCTATCAAATTCGGCAAAAAAGTGGAAAATGATCAAATAAGTTATCGAGAAAACAGCAGTTAAAGGTAACAACTCTTTGCATCAATTTCGCATTAGGTGTTCCCGTTTATCTGCGTTGCCTGGTAATTCCACAAATTATGGAATTCTGGTTTTCACCATCTGAAAGAGCGTCTCATACTCTATCCGAATCGGCAAAAAAATGGAAAATAATTTTTTGACACCTAAACCCCCTTTTCATAGACCAAGTCACATATATGCTTTGCAAATTTTTTTAGGGACATTAATATGAAGTCACGCAGGTTTCTGATATTTGTGACAACTTTTTCGGGCCTTTGTTTTTTTTTGTTTGCCTTTTCGAAACATTTAATAAACATAAAAAGCAGTATCATGTTACATTCATGTGGCTAGTAAAGTCTAGGTTATACGTTTATGTCGATGCGGAAATAGAATTACTGGTGAAAAAGAATCATGAATTGCACCAAATAACAAATTATTAAGATTCACTGCTACTTTAAATTTATTAGCATTTATTATGTTATTGAAAAACCACCTAGGGTAGATGCACCGGTTATAGCCACCTTAAGGACAAACCTAAAGTTTGTTTAAGTTTTTTAAGATTCCCTGCAGTTTATATTTCACGTCGCCTAGTTAAATAAAATAGTACAAGGGTCTACTTATAGAAAATTAACATTTAAAAGTGATAGAAATATTATTTAAATATTATAAATATATGTAAATGTAATAAAAATTGCAATTGTACCAGTTTTAGCTACTAGATGTAGCTAACTAGATGTAGTACTAGTAGTAGGTATCTAACCTAACCTAACAAACCATGTACTACATCTAGTTAGCTACATCTTATGTACTACATAAATATGGCCCAAATTTTGAAACTTACAACATAGACACAAAAGTTTACATAAAGCGTATTTTCGCGAGGATCCCGGTTAGTACCGCTCGGTTACTTTTGGTCAACTTTGGTTAGTCCCCCACCACAATTTCTAATTTAACATAACCTCAAATCCTCGTCTTTAGAACGTTTAGAACCACTTCCAACTTTAAAATTTAAATTGTGGCGCACATTTGTACTAGAAAAGCAACCGCAAAAAGTAACCACTGATTTTGAGCGGTCGTCTTTGGTTAACTTTGGTTTGGTAACTTTTTAACCAAAAACTACCTCCCTCTAACCGTTCGTCGCGAAAATGACATAAAATCTAACCGGTTACTTTTGGTTAACCAAAATGCCTCGCGAAAAAACGCCTATAGAGTATTTATGTTTTTATGTGTTTTAATCAACAAATTTTGAATTATTTTGCCACACGGCCTTATTTTACCATAATAATACTGCAGTGGCTATAACTGGTACAGTGGCTATAACAGGTGCCTCTACCCTACTGCAATCGAGAAGGTAACATCTACACTTGACTAATGAGCGTTACTTGAGAATATTGCTTACAATTTAATAAAATTTTGCCAAAAAACCATGAGTCACAATCACATTATGCATAAATGTAACTCGATATAAATATAATTGTTATTAAAAACGCTTATAAGAATATTAAAAATCCGCTTAAACACTGAGCATAACAGGAATTGCATATAAATGGTAGTACCCGGGTACTACGTATGGCCGATATAAGGTGTAAATTTGTATGGCTCCATAAGGGTTAAAATAACTTTCATATAAAATTAAATAAATAACCAAAAATATCAAAAAGTCAAAAATCTTAAAGTTCAACTGAACTTTTGGTAATCCCGTAGATAACTTGTGAAATGATTTGACAACTTGACATCTGAAGTAAGTATTTCTTACAAGAGAAGGATAACCATAAATCACATTTCGGGGCTGGTTATTATTATTGTGATTTAGGTTGCTTTTATACACAAACTATCAGGGTACTTTCCATTACCAGATTCCATCTAACAGCATTGCTGCGGAGTCCATTGCAACGCAGCTTATACTTAAAAATCGAAAAACACTAGGAATCCCAAGAGGAATCAATAATATCATAATGAATAAAACCAGGTCAAGATGCATAATGACTGGCGTCCTGGAGCTTATTTAGATAGCACTAGCCAAAAACTATTGCAGATAGTTTCAGAATGTTATAATATTAACCGAGATCCCAGTTTACAGGTTTCAAGGTGATCAAAGGAATCATATTGGGGAACTTTTCTTCAAAGTTCGAAAGGTAAAGACGATCCCAGTGTGCTCCGGCTAGCAAGACTCTTATTTTTAAATTGGTTCCTGTAGCTATTACACCATACAACGATAACTCTAACGAATGAAACTTCTTAATTTCAAAATAAAAAAACTTTAATTCAAAGATTAATCTTCCGCTGTTGATTAATGAAATATTGTTGAACAGATTGCTTGCTCTATATTGCAAACACGGATTATTTACATGTCCTGATCTACATTTCCTTCTGGAGTGCAAAGTAACATTTACTAAATTTGCAATAACCGCGCTATTCGGGATGGGATAAATTTTGATATAAAATTTGGTACTACAAAATTTAATAAAGCTATGAAAATGTGATACATTGTTTTTACTACATTTTTTTGTTCTTCTTTTTGCTACGTCTATGTCGATCGTGGTTATAACAAACAAAATAGTACCTTGTTAGACCGACACTCACTATTTCCTCCACTCAGTGAAATTGTGTATTCATAAACACCGTCAGAATCTTCCAGATTGAATAATAGACCAGCTTTATCAGCTATTCAGGTATGTGTAAATTCAATCCTAACCTCCAAATTTTATTCAATAAATACATTATTATTCATCCATCAGCATCAACCGAGATTTATCATAAAAACGACAACTATTCATCCAAAGAACACTAATTGGTTGCACCACTCTTCCAACTGTTCTATCGATGTGATCATCACGTCGAAAATAAAAAATTTATACGAAATTTCTAAATAATCCAGTCTAGAACTATCCAGAGGATACTCCAGAACACGGCCGTGTGGTGAAATTTTTAAGAGTGAGGCAAATCTTTGAAGTGCCGCCTTTTAACAGTGAAATTTATTAACCAAAATAAGAAGTTTTATTAAACGAAATATTTTATTAAACTTTTATTATAAAAACAAATTTACAGATTTACTCTTCTTACTTTTTTTTTGGCAAACTCGTTTATTAATTCAAAATTTAAGTCAAAAATGCCGCCCTTTCTTTGTGCCGCCTGAGGCGGCCGCCTCTTCGCCTCATAGGATCATACGGGCCTGCTCCAGAACATAACTCAATTAATCTCTTCCAGAATCAGGCTGTGATTCCAGAAAAAACTTACTACTCACACCAAAAATACTCCAGGAAGGGAAACTACGTCTTCTTCCCGTAATGGAGACCGGAGAAGCCCTTATCGGCGTCGTCTTCGACGAAAAATCGAAACGTTCTAAACATTTGATACGCAGGCACCGGTAACTTAACTTCAACATAGCATAGCCCTCACACTAAATTCTTAATTATAGGCGATTCACTTATCACAATACAACCTGAATTAACAATTCTACACAATTCAACATCCCAGGAAGTGTCAATCATGCAACCTATTTTCCTGGAGAAAAAATTATCTACATTTTCATCAAGCAACCTATTCAATGAGTCTGTCTACCTTGGAAACCCGAATGAATAATTGAAACTACAGCATAATGTTGTAAAATTATCCTTCGTAATTTTACGAATACTGAATTAATTCTACTTTACAACTTCGTTGTTTGCTGTAATCTATCGCTACTATTTAGCATTTCAATCTTATTGAACACGACAATATTTTGTATATCTTGTATCTGATTTTTTATTCAAATTATGATAAATCTTTTGTTTATTATTTTCCTTAGTTATCTACCAGACAATCTCTTGAGCGCTAGATGCTGGATATAAGGACCAGTCTCATATGAAAAATAGATAGGACATCAAAGCAGTGAAACAATTATAGAGGAATTTGTGTAATTTTATTTGTCGCCCAACGTGGGGCTTAATGCTCCTTACGATAGGAGAGACCCATGTTCGGCAGTAGATAAGGAAAACATTAAGAAGTAGAAGTACTGTACCTATTATAGTACGGTTGATCTACTAACCACAAGATTAACCACAATTTTAACAACAATGGCAACGTTTTGTAATGACTCTGGTATTCTTTGAAGAAACGATGATTTCAAAGTTTTTGTTTTTATTTGCAAAGTAAATAATAAGAAATCCCCATAGCTCAATGTTTTATTTATATAATTTTTGATTATTCTAAAGACTGATTTCAAGCACTGTTATGTTTATTGTAAGATATCCTTAGGGATTTTTTACTCAAAATTACAAAAGACAAAAATTTTCTCGATAAAAGATGTACCATCTGGTAAGAAACTAAACTTATATATTATTATAATCACACAAACACACATAGGATACATAGGTACTAAAAGTTTTTTTGGAATTAATATAAATTACTAATAATTGTCACTTATTATTTTGCTAATATTAATTACATAATTCTACTGTATATTAATGCAGGATAAATTATGATATTTATTACCCCTGCGGCATAGCACAGCGTGACATAACCTACATAATGAAAACAATATCTGTAGCATCGGGGTGCATACTATAACGAAATGTTTGCACGATAAATGTCAGAATGAATTTAAAATTTAACTCAAAATATACTAAATTGTTCTACTTAGGCTTTAGATTTAGGTAATTTCTGTTTACCTTCGCAAATTCTGTTTTAATTTATAATTCGCTTTGAATACCTGCCTGTATCTTTTTTTCATTTTGGATAATGTGAAAAGGAATCAAAAGATATACCTACTTAATTTTCAATAAGATTCAATGTTGGATTATAAAATAGAAATATTATCCCGTAGATGTGGTGCGAAAAACAAAGAGCTCAGTTTAATCAACGAGTAGGTCAAGACATCCAAAATTTGTCAGATGATATTACACCAAGACGAAAACAGCGCAATGTAATCAAGTCTCTAAGTTTGTTAACACTATTCTTAAGTAATTAAGTTTATGTAAAGAGGGTTAATTTACTTAAGGTGAAGGTAATAAAGGCACAATAATACTCAACGGACTCATTGAAGTTATTTTTGCATTAAGACGGCTGTATATGTACATTTAAATTCCGACTTGAAAGTCCCCACTACTTTTTAATGTGTTTGATAGGCGTATACTATTTTATTTGCATAGATGTAGTTACTACATACTATTGTTTCTACATCTCGTTGTTCGTGCTAATATTACATTATTGCTTCGTACGCTTGCGTTTGTCTTTTATAAATCATTTGCACTTTTAGGTATTTCATAGACGTTCGTTATTTTCTCCTTTGCAAGTTTTAAAAAATCAATTATTTTTTATTTTATTTTCTTATAAAGGGTCTGATAATATAATGTCCTATAGTATTTTGCATAAAATTGTCAAGGTTGTGTTACATTTAAACTCGACTACCACACTAGATCAAGCGTAACACATTAGCTTCGCCATATTTTTGGTTATAGATTAATTTATGATCACATAAAAAAAAGGTTGAAACAAATTGAACAATATTTATAACATTATTTAAATATATATGACCAATAAAGTAACCGAAATTGTAAATAAATAATAAAAATTAAAAATTTACAGTAGGGGATACCGGGGTTAGTTGACCATAGGAGTTACCGCGGTTAGTTGACCATAGGGGTTAGTTGACTAATTGCCCAAAATTTCTAAATAATACACTCGATGGCGCTCAGAGTACGATATTCATGTTGTATATGCATGTCATACCTACCATTATTATGAGTTATGGTGATAAAATAGTGCAAGTTGCGTTCTTAAGATTTAGAAAACTGAAAACATCGACACTAAGTAAATATTTTTATTCTCATTATTTATTAATTATTCTCGTATTTGTAATCTTTGTTGTATTTTCACTTATATTTAGTGAAAATATGCAATGTTGACCATGATTTAAAGGGTTAGTGTGAACTCCGCCAATTCGGCAGGTAGAAAAAAACAAAAAAGTGTGAACTACGCCAAAACCAAAAAGGTCGACAGTAATCTGAAATGTAATCCACGCCAATTTTGGGTGGAGTTAACATACGGGCTTACGGGATTTATTTAGGGAGGGATTTATTAGTAAATTTATATTTAATTAAAAAAGTAATCGTTTGTAACAGTAACCTACCGACGCATCCCTGTTTTTACCAATAATTTTACTTTTAAAAATAACAAAAATTTATTTACTTATAATAGGGGTACCGTAAAAGGAGACTGCTTTTACGAAATCTAACACTAAACTCATTAAAAACATCCCCCGGGGGTGATCCAACTGGGCAAATTGTGGTATTATCAAGGGGTGAATCTAGCTTTTTTTTTCAACTCTGTCCTAGGTGGATATGTTGCCAAAATTGACGCTACGCTCCGCTCCGCTTTGCAGCGCTCCAGAGCCATTTTGGCTTAAAATCCAATAACCATAATCTCCGGCTTATGATATAAATAGTTAACACATTGTTAAATGGCTGTTGGCGGAGTTCACATATTGGATTACTGTCGACCTTTTTGCATTTGGCGGAGTTCACAACACTTTTGGCGGAGTTCACAACACTTTTGGCGGAGTTCACATTACCCCATTACTGTCGACCTTTTTGGTTTTGGCGTAGTTCACACTTTTTTGTTTTTTTCTACCTGCCGAATTGGCGGAGTTCACACTAACCCGGTAAAGTTGGGGGTATAAAAAAATATAGAGGGTGTGCTGGTTGACACGATTGCAACCCTTCTGGTAATCGGAGACAAGATTTCAAAAAATATTCTTAATTAGTAAGAATGTCGTTATCGTCCCTACCAAAGAGAAAACGGGAAACGCGTGGAAAAGTATCTTTTTCTAACTTGTATCGAAAATATCTATTTTTGACTGTTTTTTTCGCAATTTTTAATTTTTTAAAATAGTAAACCAAATAATTTTTATACAAAAGTAGTAGGAACGATAGACAGTTATATAGTGAAGGTTGGTACAAAATTTGAAGCAAATCGGTTACATAGAACTTGAGATATCATGTCAACCAGGTTGTAAAATGTTGTTTTGAGGAAAACACGTTTAAAGTTTTAAGCAAAAGTTTCAACCCGTAAAACAAATAATTTTGATACAAAAGTGGTAGGGGCGATAGACAGTTATATAGTGAAAGTTTGTACAAAATTTGAAGTAAATCGGTCAAATGGAACTTGAGATATTATGTCAACCATGTTGAAAAATGTTAAAATGTCATAAAATACATAATTACTACGACCTTCGATAAGTTACTCACTGCTAGGTTCAGTTGCTGCGTCATTAAAGTAGCTAAAACGTGTTAAACTATTGGAATTTTAAAATTTTCTCTTGAAAATTTTCTTAAAGGTCTAAACTTTAAGAATATTATGCAATAAAACAAAACCTTGATTTTTTTTCATTCCAAACCAGAACACGGCCTTAAACGGACGACTAACAAATTAGCGCCAATTCGTTAATGGAATGGAATTCAATGGAATTGTCGCTAATTTGTTAGTCCGTTTCAAGATTAAACGGACGTTGTACACTAATTGGTTAACTTATATGGCGCTTGTATAAACGGTGACGTTTAAGGGTTAATATTATTTATTTCATCCGTTAGGCACTTAAATATCGACACTGAATTGATAAATTTATTAACCAAAAAGCCAGCAGTCTGGCGTAAATCAAACACGGATAGACTACAGAGCGGGAAACCGCGGTTCTAATCCTGATTGCGTCGGATATGTGCTGTGATCTAAAAAGTCCAAAATCGATCTGTGGACTATGGGGAAGGCAACGGGAAACCACCCCATTAACATTTCCCTAGTAAAGTCTTCTTGGCTTAGCCAGGAGGATCGCTAACATCCGAAATCGGATAGGCACCTGAAGAAGAAGAATTAACCAAAATACATAAGTCAACTAACCCCGTTCTCTGGGCTAGTTGACTAACTCTACCTATTATTCTAAATGGGGAAAATAATTTTATCTGGTCAAAATAGAAGCAATCTAATATTTAAAATTAAATTGAGAAAGACATATACGACCTACTCACATATCTAAAATCAAGAAAATATTTTCGGTAAATGTAATAAACATATATAGACCTACTTAAAAAGTTAGTCAACTAGCCCGGTCTCCCCTACTTTTACAAAAAAAAAATAATTAAAAAAAAAAAGATTTTAACCCTTGTTACCGAATAAAAAAACAATATATATCACCCGGATGGGGTACCCGGGTACCCCGACATAATTTTTGCGAATTTATACTTTTTAGGGCTTTTTTCGAGATTGTCAGTGTTTTGTAGGCATTATCACTTGCATTATAAAAAATAAATCACTTGTTTTCAATAAAATCATCCGTTTTTAGGTCAATAATATGCGATTTTCAATAAGGGGTACCATTCGGGAATATAGGCATAGTCTGTTATAATCGCGAAAAAATTGCATTTGTAAAAATCGAAAAACTTTTAAAATTGCTTTAATTTATTTAGAACTATATTTTATAAGATGTCACAAAGTCCCAATACGCTGTGAAAAATACAAACTGAGATATACATCGGCAAAGTCAAAAAAGTACCCGGGTACCCCTATTCGGTAACATAAGGGTTAAAAAGTTTACTGACAAGTTTTATGAGTACAAACTTAGAAATAATTCTTGAACCAATCGTCCTATCAACTTGAATTTTCTTAGAAAATTGTTAGCAAATATGTCTCTATCGTTAGAACTAGAATCAAACCAAAAATTTTCACAAAAAAAAGACAAAAAGGACTACTGCCATTTTAAGGGATAAAAATTTAGCTATCGTGTCAATTCGAATTATTCTTTGCCGTTCGGTCGGCATATCAAAGATACGTCTGAGTCTCCCCTACGTTGTTATTTTTATTCTTATACAGATTTTTTATTAGTAACAAATGTCGATGTGGTGATCGAAAAAACAAAGAACACTTGTGGTTGAGGGGTCAAAAACTAAATTAGGAAAATTTAGTTAAATTAATAATTAGGAAAGTTTTAAAAAATAAGTGCAAAAGACAAATTAATTAACTTATGTGTAAATAAATTAAAATAAGTAATTTTAGACAAAGTTAGTGATATAAAACATTTAAAGTTACATGTAGTATCGTTTTAAACACAGCTACAACATAATTTTATCCTAAGAAAATAAACATAATGCACGTCTATGAAATAGCGCACGCCTCCAATCTTTGAAATACAATTATTTGCCAGAGGTCGCTACCTCGCGGTGATTTAAATGCATTTTCTTAATAAGCAAATATATAGGGGTTTTTGTCTTCCTACATAAATATTTTTAAAATAGTTTTAATTTAAAATAGTTTGTATATTCATGGAAAGTCACTTGCAGGTCACTGGAGTGACAAATTATTATAATAAAAATGAAAATTTTTTTTTTTTTAATTCTTAATGACTTTCCGTGAAACTAGATTTTTTTTCTAATCATTTACTTCAAACCGCATTAAATTCCATAGATTAATAAAAGAGCTATATCGATATTCGTTAAAAGTTAGGTATACAGTCCTCTTAAGGATAATTTTGTAACTTTTGCTAATGCATAAAATAGTGACATAGCGCAGTAATATTTTAAATTTGATAAGAATTAAACAAATATTACATAGCATACACACATACATTATATGAAATACAAATTATTTAAATTTACTGTAAATCACAGTAACAGAAGTTAGCAACGAAATAAACATAATTTTTTTAAATAATAAAATTATTTGTGTTTGTAACAAATGATTCCATTATTATAGGTGAGATAAACACGGAAACATTACATCCGAGCACGCGGTGCGTGTGCACACATAATCAGACGACACTAGCACGTGCGTATTACCGTCTGCCCCCTGTGAACTTTAAATATACTTTCTGCCACCCTCATTCAACCCTATGGCACGATACTCGGACGTGCGTAACCCTACATCAAATTTGTCCGCAATACAACAATTAAAAATTCATGCAAGTAAAATACTATACAAAATGTTCTCTCTCCAATAATTTTCTAGACAACCGGTAGGTACTACCACTGAAGAGGTGGAAACCGCACCGCAGAAGAAGAAAATTACATATTTCCTATACAAGCAACCATCGACTTTGTAATTAAATTATTAGGAGAACATTAAATCAACTACTAAACTTAATACTTAGGAATCTACGAGAAAAGCTTTGCATAATACACATGTATCATCTAGTAGCCATGAACAACATAGCAACCGAGGAATGCAAAAGGAATCTCCGATAATCCGCGCTGGCCCAAGTTACGTCATCAACATTCCATCCCCCACCATTATACATTTATGTAGTATTGGGATGAGATCACCCTCTCAGGAATTTTTGTCATAACTCTATAGAAGTTATCTCCGTAAAGGCTGTGAAGCCCTTTGGTTTTATCCTGTATGAACTTACAAAATTAATTATTACCTACCACATTAACCTCTTCCGAGCAATAAGAGCTTTGGGCAAAAAGGATTTTATTTATTTTGAAATATCAGGAAAGCTCCAACACTTGAAAAATAAAATTGATCCCTGCTCTAGTTGATTCACGGCCTTCATAATATTACTTCAAATGTAGTTTCCAAAGAGTTTAGAAAGTAAGAAACTTCTTTCGAACCTTCTAATTCGTTTTATGCACCGTGGCGTCTATAAAAATTTTTACAGCGAATATTTATTTATTTACACATTACTACAACCCCAAGCAATTTCCTAACTGATGACAGAATACTTAAAGTTCCCCAATTCACATTCTCTTACATCACACTAAAAAAACTACAGTTCGATGCTGTTAAAATGTACACGATAAAACTAAAATAGATGGTCGTACAATAATTGCAACTACTAACTAAGAAGGACGCATTTTCGTTGAGAATTTTGGCAGATAACTTTATTTATGTAAAATTTCAAGATTAACAATCAAGACGCTGCTTTTTTTTTTACAAAAGGAAGGATAATAAATTATTTAATTAAATTTGGAAGCAATGAATCCAGCCCACTGTTTCAATTACCATTTTTTTAAATAGTCTACGATTCGAATAATGGGCACGTTAGGTGTATCAAAGCTCATATCGTTAGTTTTAATTGGCAGTTGAGGATAAGGTAAGTTGAAATCACCACAAAACAGTGAACAATCTTCGCTTTTTCAACCCATTCTAGTTTTATAAAGGGAGAGACGTACAAATCACAATGGCATTGTTCTCTATCGCCACGATAAAACATCTCATCGCTAGCTTTATTCAAGCTGCAAAATTAAAAATTCCCATCGCACTGTAATGAAAACCCTGTGGTATCAAATACGAAGTAACGTCCAACACACTTTGATTGTAAAGTTTAGTTTTAAATTTTCTACATTTTTATTTTAATATCCATTCTACCGTATTATAGTCTCGTTAATGACTAAACCAGCTGAGCCGCATCAAATTGCACCACTATTATTACATTTTTCTAATAATTAAAAATCTTTTCAAAAATATGCTTTCCATAACAGTTTCAGTGGATATAGTTTCGGGCGCACTTCATATCCGTAGTTTATAATTACTCTTAATTTTGAGACACAAATAATTAAGCTTTTTAATTTTTTCGTTCATAACAGAGGTCTGCTTTTCAAATTTTCCAATTCGTTCCATGGTTCCATGTTTTAATGGCACGATAGGATTATTATAATGACTAATTGAGATATATTTACAGTTTAATTCTTTTATGATAACATCTCATCGGTGATGTCTGGGATATTCCAATAAAACCGTTGAAAACTGATTTGATCACTATATTATTCATAGTTGAGTTACTCGTGGATTATATTATTCACTATTACCTACTCTTGATAAATACAATATGACCTTTTTTGTATGATAGGTACACTTCTAATCGGTGGTATATGAAAGAGTCCAATGAAACTGACGCCTATACAATAAATTCTGTCAATCCTGGACATGTGAACGCATGAGTAGATTAACGAGATATTAAATACTACTTTTAAAAATATCACTTCGACCACATTGTAAATATTTACGGACATCCATTCCCTTACATTTTTTTTTTTATAATCAATGTAGAATACATTTCACTATCAGTCGGCATTGTTTATCCTAAACAAATGTAGGGTGACCCTTGTAAATAAATTAAAATTAAGAATTTATAGTAGAAAGTGTTATACGTAATTAGGATGTCGTTTCATTATGGCGTTATGGTAATAAATATTTCATAGTAGGTACAACTGTAAATTAGTTTGTCAGTTCCTGCATCACATTTACATGTAGTGTAACGGATGATGTACATTATACAATAGCATCTATCTTATCAGAATCCTCAACATATTATGCAAATTTACAAGTTGAAGGTGTCAAGGTAAACTGTTTCAAAATCAAATATGTTCATTTGTAACTTTCGATAGTTTTCCGTATATTAACATTAGGAAGAGCAATAATTAATATTACTAATAAGTAAACAAAGTAACTAACTAACTTGGTAGTATTTCACTTGTCAGCACTCAAGCAGACAAAACCCTAGTATGCAAAATGTACTATACTAGGATCTGGTATTAACAATGTTGAACGAGAAATGAAATCAGCTCTTTCATTGTTTTAGTATACTCTCTATATGTGAGCAATATTGCATAATTCGTCGCATTTGGAGGATTAATAATTGTAGAAGAGCTTGTCGTATCTTTTAAACCCCATGCTAAACAATATCTGATACCAACTGCCAGAATATTTTAAAATCGTTAAACTTTTAAAAGCGGCATAAAACTCATAAGTATGCAAAGTGCAATGTATTGATTTCAATTTGAATTAGAATTTGGCAATACACCAAAAATGCGAGCGTATAACATAAGCGCAAGCTGATTCCTAAGATTAGAACTACAAAGCGAGGGGCTTCATGAATGGTTTGTTAGGATTAGAAATCCGGCTTGCTCAGTGTTTCAAAGAATTATGAAAAAGTGGTGTTGGGCATGAAAGGAGTAGAACACTTTTCGAGTAAAATTGTGGTAACTGATTGATGAGAGGAAGTGTTTGGAAAATACTGGAAAAATTAATAAGAAACATGTTTTCCTCCAAGATCGAAACGATTGGGTCAAACGATTAGTAAGGAAAGATGATAAACTGACTACATATGCGTTGTATATTGCCATATTGTAAAATTGACAATGTAAATTAAGCAGGAAGGACTTCAGGACGAGGATGGAATGAATAATAAAATTCTTAATCTGACTAAAATTATAAATTTGCAAATAAAAGTTTTGTAGAGGTAAATAGATGATAACTACCCAATGAGTTTGAATTTTTGCTTCATGTTTAAATAGGTCTTGAAGAGAAAAATCGACAATAAAGGTTGAAAATCGAATGTAAACTCAACCAAAAGTCATAATGATGTCGACACTGGAAAGGTCAATAGGCGTAACCCTCATTTGAAACAACTAGCAAGCTCTATTGTCCTTCACAGCACGGATTCAGAAGAAATCGATCGACAGTCACAGCAATGACAGAAGTCATTGAATCAATATTCAAGGCCTTCGAGGGAAAAGAGGAGGCAGAACTGTCGTGATTGGACTTGAGTAAGGCTTTTGATTGCGTAAACTATGAAATACTTTTGATGAAATTGAAATTTTATGGGATTAGAGGTGTTGCACACGACATCATCAAGTCTTATTTTAGCGATCGCACCCAAGTAGTGTCATGGAAAAACAATAAGTCACGAGAGGAAAAAATAGAGTTGGGAGTGCCACAAGGATCAGTATTGGGACCAATTCTGTTTGTTATCTATATAAACGACCTATCTTTAAACATAAATACTGACGACTTATGTATATTTGCTAACGACACAGCACTTATAAATAAGAACAAGGAAGGAAGCAAACTAAAAAAATTATCAAAAGAAGCAATCGAAGAAGCACAAAAGTGGTTTAAAGCAAATGGACTGCAACCGAACGTGGGGAAAACACAACAGTTGCTGTTCACTATTAGGAAGCCAGTCCAGCCGGAGTCAGTGAAGCTTCTGGGTTTCCACCTCGACAGCGCTTTGACTTGGAATGAGCACATAAGGCGAAGAATTAGTTTTATAGTAAATGAAACGGCAGCGAAGATGACCTATTACGCAAAATTCCATAGTGTGGCAACCTATGGAATCATGATGATGTGGGGAGCATCTGCAGGATCCACAAAGATATTTATGCAGCAAAAGAGGGCTATCAGAGCTATCGTTGGAGTAACACAACAAAGAATCTGCAGACCGCTCTTCAAAAAGCTGAGAATACTCACAATTTCTGCATGCTACATAATCTCGTGCTTGTGCCACGTTCATTGGGAAAGTGCTGCATACATTAGACATGGTCAAAACCACAACTATGAAACTCGTACGAGAGAAAAGATAATTACCCCCAAAGTATCGACTTTATAAAACGCAAAATAGCTTTACCAATTGGGGAATCAAGATGTATAAGAGGCTGCCAGAGGAAATAAAGACCGTAAATGGAACAAGATTCAAAAGGAAATTAAAACAAGTTCTGACGGAGACAATTGTTTATTCTCTCGAGGAGTTCATGGAGTTAAATTTATAGTGTTGCTGTCACCTATCTTTGATTTGTGTATTTGTGATTTTGTAAGTTTAAACTGTTATTATTGACGTACTTTGTAAATGGTTGAAGGTGAAATAAAATTTCTTATTATTATTATTATTATAATAAAAATTTATCCTCATTTTTAGCCAGGAGAAACTAAATTAATTATTCATCCCAAGTAACACACACCCTCCTGGAGCGTCCTATGGACGTCCGTTGGAGATCAATTGTAGGTACATGGTCTCTGGACGTCCAATGGATCTTTAGCGGACGTCCATGGGACGCTCTAGGAGGGTGTGTGTTACTAGGGATGTATGCATTGTTATAGTTGAAAACTTCTATGTTGTAATAAGTTTTGTTTTATCAATTGCAAATTATTGTGAAATAATACTACCCTTGGTTTATATCAACTAATATTTAAAAAAATTTTTAATAAAGGTTACGCCTATTGAATTTTCCAGTGTCGATGTGTTCAATGTTGTAAAACTTGTAAAACCATAATATTAAAATCACAAGTGATCTCTAAACCTAAAAGTGCAAAATTAATTAATCATGTGAGAATTCTATACCTATAAAAAACTTATTCAAGAAACTTCAAGAAAACTCAAAATTAATAGTATTTTGTACGACATGGCTCAATCTTTTGCAACAATTTATTCAACTTACTAACCTTAACAAAAAATATGTAAAATGGATTTTCGTCCAGTTCTCAATGGGAGAGCTGTTCGCTTTCTGTGCAAGTCTGTAACCAAAGCCGCACGTATAATTTATTATACAAAAGCTATCCAGGAAATGTAGTAAGTAACTAATAGTTATCTGCAATTTAAGTAATATTTTACCATTTTTCAAATTGGAAAATTTACGAACGATCAAAATTTGTATGGCGACATATGAACTGTATATCACAACTCATATTAAGTTGAATTAATTACAATTACGATTGTTGATCAATTGAAATCATTCAAAATTAAATCTATTGATCAATTTTAAAGTTATATTTTTTGGAACTCCTGGATGTAAAATTTAATTGTTTGGGCTCATCATAAATGAATTACTATTATTATTAAAATTTACAATTAATTAAAAGGAAAATTGTTTAATATTACAAGAACAGCTAATACACATTGAGTGATACTGTTGTTACAAATTTTTACCATATACGCGTGTCATCGAGTGACTACCTTAATACAGTGGCGTACCATTTGATAAATTTTGTCTTGTACAATAATATTTTTGACTTGTATAATTTCATAAATTTAGAACTTGAATTATTACATCAGTAAATGCACTTTGTGATATTGTCCAGCGTAATATTCGATAAGATCTGCGCATCTAAATTTTCAATCATAAGAATTTGAAAATGTCAGCTTTGTTTTTCTTTTAAGTTTGTAAAATACAGCAATTATTATAGGTTTTCCGAAAATTTGGTAATAAAATTTATTTTTATTGTGTGTCAATGAATATTTTTTTGTTTCTCTTGAATTTAATAACAAACAGAAATCCTTCAAAAATTCAAAGCTCAAAACTCAGCTTTTAATTTTATAAATTGGAAGAATCTACAATTATTTAATATTTATATTTACAGAAAACAAATTGTATACGGACAAATGCGAAAAATATACTCACTGATGAAAGGGCAAACGATGACTAACAAGAACAAATTGCTACTTTACAAAACACTACTACGACCTATACTGACATATGCATCGGCAACTTGGTGTAACGTTTCCAAAACGGCAATCAAGCCACTACAGGTATTCCAAAACAAAAACTTAAGACTTATAACAGGATGCGACCGTTACACGCGAATAACGAGACTACATGAACTAACCGACGTCGAATACTTTCAAGATCATGTTAACAGACTATCTACAAAATTTTACGAGACCCAAATTTCGAAAAGCAAACTAACAAAAAACTTAACTAACATTCGACGAAACAACGCTCCTTTTAGAATTAAGCACAAACTGACATATCAAAATTTACCTATATTCCGACAAACACTGACGGCAGACAACGACGAAGATCACGACAACGATATTAACAATGGCAACGCCACCGGTACGGAGTAACTGATATACCTACCTCTAAATTACCATATATTATCAAGTATTTTTAACCATTTAGTAAGTAAGTTTTATTCTAAATTCTAAATTTAAAAAAAAAAAAAAATTTTTTTGTTTCTTTTTCATTCAAGCAGGTTTAGTTTTTCCTGCAACTACCAAATTAATCAATTTAAAATCCAGAACGAAACTATCAATGCAATTTATCACTAATATTAATTATTTAAAAATGTTTCGGCACTAATTACTTAAGCAAAGAGAGTTACGCGCAGGCAGGGTCTCTCAACTTCTCGCTCATCGTTAAATTTTATTGTTATAAGTTTTAAAATAATAATTATTGTAATGTTAATAGTAAATAAATTTTGTTCTCTCTCTCTCTCTCATGTTTATTATTTTCTAATAAATTGTTCAGCCACTGTGGAGGATTTATAGAGGACAATTATATGCTTGAAGGTGAGCGGAGCTAACCTTACACCAACAGCAAACACAATACTCCCATTTTATTTTTACTGGTTTTGACATAGTATTTTGCCCAAAATTTCGAAAAGTATTCCATAAAATTTAAGGTTCTTCTTGTTTTTTTAAAATAGAAACTCTTAACTAGGTTAGGCCTAACTAGGGTAGTATCCCCAGTAGCCATATGTGCTTCACATTAAAATAAGGGCTTTTAGGCTTATAAAACTATTATTATTAATTCTCAAGTTAAATGATTATTATTTGTGAAGTAAGTATAACTATAAGCCGTTAAGGTTCTGTTTTAGCTTGCATTTTCCATAGAGAAACTCAGAATAAATATTTTTGTTAGATTTGTTCCAACAGGCAACCAAACTGTTTTATTTTCTTTCTGTGTTCAACTTCTTCCTTAGAACAAGTTAAAATTATTTTTATTTTTTAAAATTTTTTATTTTATTTTTAAGTAGGCATAATTTCGAAAAAGCATGAAGCTACTAGGAGATGGTGGTCGTTATGGAGAAAGAAGAAAAGAGGGAAGAATAAATAACAAAGTTAGTTGGTGACCGTTGATCTCCCAAAATGGAAGTTTTGTAAAAAATAGAAGTTAAGTACCTGTTATCTCCGTAAAAGTGAGTGGTGTTTTACTTTGCAAAGGGAGAGTCGGTTAAGCTAGATCCTACCCAGAGAAAACTGAAGAGCGATAAGAAGAACACCTATTCGATTCGGGGACTAAAGGTTTTATAAAGTTATCATTTGTTGCCGTGTTACGTATATAAAATTTGTGTTTGATTTTTTTTTAATTTTGAAAACGTTTGTTATTCAAAATTTTATCTTGAAATCAAACATTTGTCGTTATCCACAAAAGCTGAATTTTTGTTTACACTGGATCAGAAGGACACAATCTTGGTGTTTCTTTTCGAGGTCGTCGTTTTTTAGTTTATTTCGCATACTAATTGCGATAGTTAGAGTTAATTATGGGCTATTGATGGACAAAAGACCATTAAAACGCAATACTTAACTTCTACATTTTATGATTTACGAAAGTTTATGATTTTTGATTAAATATGGAAAATAAAGTTTGATTTTAGTGAATATAATTTTTATTTGATGTACCAGAGTGTTGGTGAAGTGAAGAAATTCCAAAATTGAAGGTAATTTTGAATAATTTTACATAGCGACAAAAGGTAAAATTTTACGACAACTGAGCAGCTGGCGCATGCGTTTCTGATCGACCGACGATAAATGTGGCTACATACCAGCGATAGTTGGAAAATTTTATTGCGATTTTGTTTATAAAAATTCGTGGGGTCGGTTTAATAATAATAATAATAATAATAATAATCTTTATTAGGCTACAAAAAATAGTATTAGTTTAATACAACAACAACAAAAATTTTCAGTAATCCTAACTGGTGGAGATCAGCAGTTGCTGGTTTTCATCTCAACTCGGCCTGGAAGAATTCTTCCACATCGTATAGCGCGCATTCGGTCAGTTGTTCTTTTATTACCCTTTTGAACCTTGCAAGGGGAAAATTTCTGATTTGTTCAGGCAACGAGTTGAAAATTCTGACTTGAAGATTAGATAGATAGATAAGATTAGATTAGAATACAACAATAGATATGCCATGGTTAATATAAGAACATGCTTTTGTCTGATGGTTTTCCCACAGATTACAGATTTCATATTTATATTGATGAAATTATTGATGTATGATATTTACAATATAAAAGTTCCAATAGAATCCACAAAGATAATCTTAACCTTTAGTTAGTGACGTGCCCATTGGAAATGTATGTAGGAAAGATTCACGTCACTAATTAAAGGTTAAAGAATTATACTACCACTAATTTGGAGACTACTTATTAGGTATGGTAGGTTTCAATGTTGATGATTTTTCTTTTATTTATTTTAGACAATATACCTACCTGCAAGTGTTAGAAAAGAAAGCATTAAATGAATAATTTATTTCATTTTATACAAATTGGCTTTGTAAAAAATTCGACGACAATATACAGGTATAAATGCAATTCAGTTGTATTTTATGTAACATGTAGTACCGTTATTGTCAAACAGTCAACAGTGAAGATATATCTGTAGATATCCAAATGAATACTTAATGAAATTAAGGAAACCTAGGTAAAACATTGAGAAAGTCCGATATATCTCTTGAAAAAAATCAAAGAAACTGAGGTGGTAGCAAAGAGGGAATATTAAAACGCATTTATTTAATTTTCCATTAGCAGAAATAGCTGATGTATCAGGACACGTAATAATATATGAACGTCTTTTGTAAAGAAAGGGATAAATTTTAACTTGTAGTTGTTACAATAATTTATGTAGTAAGGAATATTACAGCCTGATAATTAGTAAATAGGATATACATTTAGATTAGATTAATTAGAAGCTAATGCCTCAACGACCCGCAATTCTCAACCCTGTGTATATAGCCTTTCTCTAATATTGGTCGTTTGGAATTGAAGTTAAACTGTAGCTCCTCTATACTCAATCTCAGTGTTGGCTGCTGAGAAAAGATTTCCGAGAAAGATATCAAGTCCAGCAGGGCAAGTAAGAAGATTATAAATTTATATGTATGATTTTAAAATCGTTATGATTTTAAAAATAGAATACCGATATTATAGGCTTTCTATTATACCTACATATCTACTGCACGTGATCTCTTTATACAAATTCCACTGTATATTTTAGAAGTATAATAATTTGTATATTTAGTATTCAACTAACTCTAGAGTTGGTAATATTATTTGTTGAGCATTTATTTTACGTATTATAAAAATCATATAATCGAGGTTGGACTGTAGATAGATTATTTGTTATTATATTTGTATTGACTCGCAATACTTTTGTAAGGTAGAACTTATTTTATATTATCCAAGAATCGCAGAGAAGATAAGAAATATTCTGTCATAGCAAGTCAACTATATAATTACCTATTAAAAGTATAAAAATACTAGCATTGCAGTAGTTATTGGGTTGGGTAAATTCTGTCGGTGGCATCTAGTGGCCAACTGCGATTTATACGCCATCTGTTCTTGATAAGCAATGCAATCTACCCAAACGTTACTACAGAGTAATCAAAACACAATTATATGCGATACCTATATGCGTCTTTTGTGGTCCATTAAATAGAGCGAGTGCAACAAGAACAGAATATGGCAATCGTAAGGGATGATTATTCGAAATACAGTAGGTTATAGGTATGAGACCGTCTACGATATACGCCTACTCAATTATTATGTTATTCTGCTTATATAGTAATTGGCTTTGATTTAGTGAATGGTCAAAAGTGAGCAAAAGTCATGAAGAATATTGCCACTTAATGGAACTTCCATACTACTACAAGCGATTACATTTTCAAAGAAGTCACAGAAATAAATAGAATTTAAAAGAATAATTAAAATTTATAGTCATAACTTTCCCAAAATAGTTTGATCCAATCGGTTTCAATTATGCACTTCATCACCATACCTCACACCAATTTTCTTTAAATTTTTTATAGGTAAACATTCTACGAATAAAATCACTCACAAAATATAGTCAATGGTTGTTCAAAATCTGTGCTTAATCGAATGGATAACTACAGCAGCCGGCTTTAGTCGGATAATTTGATAAATACGATGATTTATGAATTCCATCTGTATGTTTCATGCCAGGATTTTTATAAAAATCTTAAATTAATAAATTAAGCTACTAAATCTGAAGAGAATTACAGCATAAATCAATAATTGGTTATGTGACGACAAGTTTCAGTTATTTATGGCATTGCCCGAAATATGAAAAATGTAGGTATTGCAATTTCAAATATTAAAACTAATCTAAATTAGCATTAAACACTGAACACTATTAAAAATTATGTGAGCCACTTTAATAAGGAGAATGAGACGGCGTGCACAAGCATAAATACTAAAAACAGCAAAATATAATTTTCGCGACGAACGTTGAAAATGACCATTACGCCATAACTCAAATTAAATATTAATACCTTCATTATGATATCTACCCAGAAGTTAATAGGGTCTAAATAATTGATGGCCGCTTAACACTTGCAGTTTCGCTGCTGAAACTACGACCTCAAATCGAAAACTTTTAGTAGCTATAATAAATATAGCTTTTCTCTCATAATATCTACTATTCTTAGATCTATTTCAAATAAATATTCTATTCAAAATTTTGATTTTCCGTAAGCAGAATAATTATTGTAAAATTTCTAATTATATTAAACGACACCTCTTATGGTTAACCGATAAATATCTGATTGAAATGAAGAGGGGTGAAAGCCAAGTGAGGTTATTAACTTCCTTGATGTGTCGATAATGTTTTACGCTTCGTGTTCCACAGATGAAAAATAGTTTGACATCGCTAAACTGGAGCGAAATAATTTCAAGAATATTTGATTTAGGTTAACTTTATGTAAAATATAGTTTGTGATTGATAAAGCTAACGCAAGGAATTGTGGCCGGGCGGAGCCAAAATCTTGAGCAGTAGATGAAACGTAACACCCAATTCCACCAATTGACACCACCGACATAAAGTCGAACGGACTAATTTTCGTTTCTGCACATTAGCTCCGACCGGGCATGATTCTTTGCGTTAGTTTTAACAAGCCGAAGACCTAAAACTAAAAACAAAAGCTGTGAAATAGAACTTCAAGTTACTTCCAATCAAGATAAATGGTGGGGTAAATTGAAAGAGAGTTGGTCCACATCAAGGAGAGAAGGATCGGTGCGACTACACTATTCACTACCTTTAACAGGATGTAATAGGCTTTGTTAATACTTCCATAGTGGGTGAATAATTTGCACGAGAAACTGTTTCAAAAGATTCAGCACATTGAGAGGTATGGTATTCATATACTTAATATTTAATGTAAATAGTTAAATTATATTGAAGACATTTGAGATGATTAGAATTATGGTTGGAGTGCGAGAGAACATCAATTATAAATGAAAGTGGAAGTGTAGTGATAGGAAGAGAATAACTACGTGGGGTTCGGGAAACTCTAATATTCAAAACCAAAAAAAAACAGAAGACTGGGTCAAGCACTAGGCTACTAGCCATATTATTATGACAATCTCATAAAGAATAAACATTGACAATTAATTTAGTTGAAGATGACAACAATATGAGACAATGCAGTCATTTAACTTGGATGCTTTTTTGAAAATTGGTTATTACCACAGTTACATAACCTCAAAGTTGATAATAAGAGTAACTGTTTTTAACAATTGAATCAAATATTCATCAGTATTTGAAAATGGAATTACAAAAGGTATTTGTACTTAGATGTAACGACTAATGAGTAATAGTCTGAAGCACCTGCCAGAGGCTGTTACTTGGTCTCTTACCTGTTGTTACTTCTCCATACAGGAAATGCGCTTTTTCCTAGTAGGTATAATAGAATACAACGATGTCGCTTTAGTCTCTGATTCTATACTTGAATTACCGTGTATTACCTACTACTATACTTTAATTCATTCGTTTGTTAGAGAGAAATCGTGCTCACATATATTTAACGAATTACTTAAGGTCTGCTGTGGTAGATTAAATAGTCACATAGAAGCAGTTGAAGCAGTTAAGTGTACGTGCACAGAATTAATACTTTTAATGAATATCAGATCGACTTAAAAGAGATTGTGTGCAAAATACTTATGAACAAAGGTGCTTTCTATAACATTAACGATAGCCAGAGGGTAGGAAGTATGTGTAATTAAATTTTTTGAAACGAATAGGTATGTATAAAATGAGTTAAACTTACTGCCCAAGTAGCTTCCTTAATCAGCTCTTATGATCACAAAAAGTTTAACAATAAAATATGCTATAGTTTCTCGCAATACACAAACTGAATTTAGGAAAAATAAACAAAACATATTAAAGGGTTATTGGTTAGTTTGAGTCAAACCTCCAAAACACGATCGTCTTGGAAATCCAACTACTGCACATAGCGTGCACTTAAAATCATAGTATACAGGTCACGTGTAGTATAACTTGCAGAAGTATTGGTCGACAGGCAGTCATGCACGTGACACAGCCAATACTTGATATCGCGGATACGCCCAATACACCTGTTCTACTACATTTTTATGCTATTTCCACCATTTTATTTATCAATAATATACCAATAGCCACAAAGAAGCAAGTTTAAGACATAGCCAAAGTCTTAGTAAGACTATCACGAATAGACCTTTTTATCCCTTAGCTCTATTAATTTCAGCTAAAATTGAATCAATTTTGATCGAACGAATTAGTTTATTATTTCATTTATTAAAAGTCAATTAGGAAATAGAAAATCTGCAACATTTTACTCGTTTAAATTAGGTTTATCATTAATATCGGTATAAACAAGCAGGACGTATAGATGAAATCCTGCAGGATAACGTACTTTATGTAAGGATTTCAGAAAGCTAACACTAATTTTAGAAAAATTGGAGAAATCATGTTATTTATATGAAATTGCTGTCATGAAGTATAATAGAGGTTAACCTAGGGTATATTGGGGTATAGCAAAATTGGTAATTTTTTAAAAATAGTTACTTTTAAAATAATTTGATTGTTTGATTTAAGAGCAGTTTAACATGCAATTAAAATTACTGTCGTTATTTATAAATTTCAGTATTTTTATTCGTTGTAGAAAGAAACATCAAATAAGAGATGTGTTTTAATTTTTTAATTTCATAATTCAAATAATAGCTGATTGGAAGGTAAATCACACTTGTAACTGTCACAATAGCAAATACGATGTAGGTATAGGTACATAGAAGAAGGACCTAGTTTTAAAACTTAATTTAGCAGATGGCTTTTCTGCGCGATTAGTTTATTCATTCATTACCAACCTAAAATGATTGAAGAACTAATCGGTAGTGCATTATTGTAAAGTAGTGATAACTCTGCCCGCTAGGAGATACAGAAAATCCATCTGTCAAATTAAGTTTTAAAACTAGGTGGTCCCTCCATGAATGCATTTTTATTGGCAATTGTATATTATTGCCTCTTCTTTTTATTCGAAAACCTATCGATGGTTTATCGCCCCGATGGAAGTAGAGAAAGGAAATAATATTAGGCATAGTCGCAGTATTATTAATAAAATAAGAGGTCACCTGAACCCCCCTAATAAGTAGGTGCGATAAAAGTCCAAGCATGGGGCTCCTTCGCTCCAAGTATTAGGACATAAAATTTTTATCATATCACCCCAGAAAATTTTAAATGGCTAAATTGAACTTTAGAATAAAGCTTTGATTTTATATTTACAAATTGCACCTCCTAGATTCGTTGTCACAACTTCACTTCGGAAAGACCAAAATAACTGCTTTCTTATCTCCTTCTTCCTCGAATGATCAAAACACACAAAGTAACCAATTTATTTTATTCTTTTGGTTCCTTTTTTGTCAAGCTCGCACTTTAACGACCTGTTTGTTTCTAAAACTAAAATTGAACCCCTGGTTAATTTTCATTTTCACCTATAATTTTATTCTTCTTTCCATGTCTTGATTTCTTTTTGAAAGTTTCTATTGCAAACTTTATTTTCCTTTTTGTTTTTATTGTATTATTGTAACCAACCCCTTTCACTTTAAATCCTTTTCTTTTCTTTATTTTACCTTCTTCTGTAATTGATTTTCTTTATGTTTTTGAATATCTTGTAGGTCTTGTATGTAACAGATAGTTTGGTGTATTGGTTAGGGATTAGAGCTATAGATCTAAAGGTTAGGGGAAGTCCCTTAACGCCGGACGGTACCTAGCGTCGGACACTCGTATTATCTCGAGAAACCACAACGCCATCTATTCCAATGTTGGTGAAAGGGGCGCGGGGGAACGAAACTAGACAAGATCCGTTGATACGGTTTGCCATTGAGGCGCACAGCCGCGGTGGGAGCGGTCGATTGCTGTTTTTGGCGGGAAAGCGTTGCGTCAAGTAAATTTCAAATGAGTATTACTGCTATGGTTTTGTGTTTAGTTGTTAATGTTATTTGTTAATGAAGACAGTGTTCCATTATAATTCGTAAATTGTGTTGGTTTTATTAATTACCTGAACAGTTTTAGTATGAAATACGTAATTTTAGACATTCTGTATCCCCTATTGCCGGACATAAGGATATTCCTTAACACCGGACAGTTTATAGGTAGATCCAGCTGCCATAGATGGGCTCATGAAGCATGTGCAGGTGTTCCAGAATCTGGAGATGCCTATATATGTGATAGATGCACAATGTTTTGGTCCGGTCCAAAACTGTCCGGTGCTAGGGGTATGAAGATTAACCCGTCCGGTACTAGGTGCCAGTGCGAAAGACTTACATTTTTCTTACAAAAATTTAATTAATGTTCCTAGTTATGTTTACGTAGAAGTCGTATTTTTGTTGATTGATTTTGATTTTATATTTTGTTCGTTTAACTAATTCATAAATAAATACATATTTCTCGAAGTAGTTTTTATTTTATTTTCTAAAAACCTTAGGTGTCCGCCACTAGGGGACCTCCCCCTATATGTTCGAATCCCAATCTCTCCCAAATTTATCTGTGCCGCAAAAAGGATATTTCTGCAAATAAATAATTGATTGTGGCGTCTGCTGACTTATTTTTTAGAATTCCATCATATTCATGAACTTCCTTCCAACTTATCTCCACCACCTCTGTGCTTTGGACATTTTAAGAATATTGTTTATTTTTGCGTTTATTATGATACAATCCTTAAATTCTTCGTTTTCAAAGAATAGTTTTGTTAATAGCAGTTGAAGATTCTAATGCAAGAATCGCTATTTTTTTCATTTTCGAGTTATAGGCATCAAAAGTTCAGATATTGGACTTTTCAATAAATGTCGATATCTTGGTTGTTTTTGAAGTTACAAAAAAAACTATGAACACTTTCTTCAGACACTTTTTTAAGGTTCGTAAAATGGGTTGAAGAGATTTTAAATATCTATGTTAGTTTCCGAGTTACCTACAATATAAATTTGTGATTTTTTTAAATAGAAACCATAGAATATGACATATTCAAATAGTAGCGCTTTTTTCCTCTCCTCAATAATATGTTATAATATGTGAGGTCCATCATTTTTGTTTCATTCCATTTTATTTATTGCAAAATGTAATGAGTTCTTAATTCTTAAGTCTTGAGATCATTTTTGTGGTTGTGTTCATGCCTTATAATAAATTCGTTATGAATGGATTATCAAAATGATGGTTAATGAAAAGCTCATTCTGAAAATTATCTGATTTCAGAAATAGACAAACATTTTCAAAGAAGTCAATTTGTATATAGGTATCCTTTGAAGTAAAATCCTTCCTCTAGAATACTACAATGAATGGTTAATGTTCGATATATTAATTTGTTGATCAGAAGTGTCATCTAAATAAGAATTAATAAATAACCTGATGACACAAATCTTTGTAAGTTTCTTATATACGTACAGTATCAGCTTACTTCAGGCATCTTTTACAAATGAAGAATTTTATCCAAGTTGGTAAATTTTAAAGTTTGGTAGAGGTTGGTAAAGTTATTATTCATTATCTTTCTTCTGCTAATAATTGTCTGGGACCTGTTTAAATGTGGATTTTCCTATAGTGCTGATAACCAACTATCCATCTACCGTTTAACAGATCTTCCCGCTTCCCGCTGGTCTAGTTCCATGGGAGATCTCATCTTCTTGAGGCTCTTGTTCTTCTTTTTCTTTTATTAGGTCGCATCTAATTCCATCAGCAGTTATTGTTTTCCTGTTATGATTGTTAGGACTTTTAATTTCATTTGTTCTTAGTATTCTCTTTGTTTTAGCAGTGTCTGCTGTTGCCTCTATAAAGCGTATGTTAATATGGATTTCACACAAGTCTTATATATATTCATGATTCACTATCAAATTTTAGGAATTTATTTTTCCAGATAGTGTCTCTTTAGCAGCCTGAGACCATCGACACTTTTGGTATCTGAGATATGGTTTCCTCCAACAAATATCCATGTCAATGTATTTCTACTTCTAAGTATTTAAAGTTTAGTACTTGTTCTGTTGCATTTTTGTCTATGGTAAGCATGCAACTTCTTGGTCTTGTTGAGGTTGTTAGGCATTTAGTCTTCTCAATAGAGATCTTCATATTATTGTATAATTTTTACTTTAACTTTGATTAATTAATTAATTAATTTTCGCTACAGTAGTGAGAATTTCTCGTGAAATTTGTAATATCGTTAAGAAATTAATTAGCCAGTTGGATGATTGGAAAGTGATTGGATCTGAAATTAAAAAATAAGAAGACAGAGAACAAAACTTTAATAGAAGACTAATTTGGAAAATCAATTGATTATATCGTGCAGGAGATCTTTCTGGATGATTCACAATAATCACTCACCGTTTATATTATTTTGTTGTTTTGTTTCTTAGTTTGATGTATTATATGCCATACATTTTTGGATAATCTAATGTAATCTAATATGTGTATAATAGATATTCTTTCACGTTATGATTCAAGCGATTAATTGGTGACTAACCATGGAAAAAAATTGTCCGGGCGTCAGTCTTCCTAAATAGAGCTCAGAAATATGGAAGAGTTTGTTTTATTCAAAGAACACAATAGTTGAGTGAAAGGTGGGTTTGATTCCAAAAGCAAGCAAAAAACACAAGTAAAATTCAGTATATCTTGAGGGGATACACACTGGAACAGTTCAAATCAAATCAAAATAAAATAAAAAAAAATACAAATGAGTTGCCATTTGAAGACAACTCACCAAAAGAATTCATTTGCACATCCAAAAGATTTACCAGATAGACGCAGACATAAAACGTTGTAAATAATTGACTACCAGTAGGTACACATTTTTGCAAGAGATATCATCAAGTAGAAATAAGGAAATACTTTCAGTAATTAGTACAGAGGCTCAAAAGCTCCCGCTGCTGCAAAACAATTATCCGATGCTGAAAAAGGAGTAAACACTTCCAAAAAATATGGAGGATCATAGAGGAGATATGAGATGAGTTGTTGGAATCTGCCATGCGGCTCAATAAAATTGGTGAGATGAAACATATTATGACGCATCGTCCAAACGAAATTATTTCGTCTCCGCTTATCCATATGGAAAGCCGGTCCCAAAAATCCTAAATTTCCTAGCACCAAAATCAACAAGATCGATACAGATAAGGTTGTGACCTCGAAACGTGCGAGAAGAGCTCATGTGAGAGTTGATAAAACGGTTACTGGTGTAAGAACGTCTATTTAAAATCAACTGTAGAAAAATAAAGGTAAGATGCACCCTTACGGCAATGGGAACTGTTACGCTGATAAATAAAGGTACCAGCACCATTCGAACTTTCTCCTAGAAAATCATAATTAAACTTAGCAATTAAATTGGACAATCACAGAAATTTGATCTGGTAATTAAAAGCTAAAAAGTTATCAAAATTGAATCCTTTGTTCGAGATGGCGAAAAGTGATGCTTGTCCATTAACTTAAAACTAAAATCAAAATAATGAGTATCTATAAACATTGTGTGACTTTCAATCTGAAACATTACACACAACGGAGAACGACTCTTCCATTTTCCACTAGTAAATAGAACAATCGCAGTTTGCAGTTTGATAACTATGGGTTTGTACAGGATGATGTGTAGATCTCAAATCAATCTTATTTTTGATTAGTGTAAGATGTTATAATTCAAATAAAATCCCTCAGCGTTGTTAATTAATATAAAAATATATTAAGGGAAAACACCAAGCAAAAATTTGAAGGATTACCATAGCCATTTATAATTTTTATTCTGTCTACATATTTTAGAGTCACACTATATTTTATCTTGTTTTTATAAGAGTAATGTCTACTTTCGAAAAAAAATTTCACTTATTTCCAAAAATTATATTGTTTATGGAATTCTTACTAGCTAAATAATAAAACTATGTTTCAAAATTTTATGCGATTTATGAGTTATTACGATTTGGTCGTTTTTAAACGAATATACTGTACACATTCTTCTGTATTTGGTTTCATTAAAAGTACAATACCACCAACTGGGTATTGTGTACGTGAATGTAATTCTAAACGTGAAGAACAATATATAACTATAAAAATTAATATAATATGCTTTGGGCTATAAGAGGGTTTGCTAAATTTTTCAAGCAATTTTGTCGAGAATTATGCAACATTGGAGGATATGGTGAAATTCCTGTTGCCCAGGACCAGCAAATTTGATGAAACAAAGCTGCAGATATTCATTAATTTGTACAGATACATAATAATTATTATACTATTTACTTATTATATTTACATATAATTAACCAAGTAATTAACAACACCACGTACATATCCGAGCTGTAGCTCCAATAATCCCAACATATAAATTTTCAATTTGAGTGGTATTACAGGTGGTAGGTATACATTTTTTTTATAAAGGTAAAGCCTTTAAATTATAAAATAACATTGTTATAAAGTTTTACAAGGTGAACTGTGTACTTCCCAACAGTAGTAAAAAATTATTAGCACTGCATCGATCGCTTTACAGTAGATTCTAACATAGTATGTAGTAGTAGTCAACGGCCACCCTTCTCAATTTCACTTTACTATGTATTGATAGGTGCAAGAGCCCATATTTCTACAGTCGTGCTAACCGGAAGAAACCGCACACAAATTGTATTTCCCGCATCCCGCTGTGCCCGCATTTCTCTAACATTGTTACTAACCGTACCCTTCCGTTCTTAGAGTTTCCGTTGTTTGCCAACTTATCGACATGCTCGTTTAACATCTTTACTTAATGGTCAAAAAAGTCAAGTGATGTTAGCGATTAACTTGCATGCGCCCATATACTATTCATTTTTAAAGCACCCTAAACAATTTCCATTTTTAAGCTTAAAACTAACTTGTAATTGAGTCAAACGCTTACTTCTATAGGTAATGCATAAATATATCTGGCCGGATGAGTTATTAGTAGTAGAAATTTAACACACGAAATTAACTGCAATAAAGTAGATAAATGGTATGAATATGATACATAATAATTTGTATAGACTTTTGCTTGTGTGTTAGTGTAACCATAACTAAATATAAAAAGTTATCATGTTACTGTCAAATAACTATTTAAGCGTACTAACCAAATACAGAATGGTATGTTTGTGTTTGACATTTAAATCAAATGAAATGTAAATTGTGTAATTTACTATTAAAAGAATAATATTGCCGGTATTATTATTATTATTGCTAAAGGGGTTGTGGTTCTGCACCCACTAGCACTGAGGTTCTGGGCCGATTATACACCGCGTTCCGTGTTTTCCCCATCAGGTTCGTATCCTCAACGAAGTTGAGGACACTGATGGGATTATCTCTTCAGTTGTCGGGTAAGGATAACCGAGGTTTCTTAGTCTTTCTGTAGCTAGAGCTGGACATCCATATAGCAGGGGTGATACGGAGATTCATATTTACCGTAAATTTCCTAAATTAAATTAATCAAACGTGTATTTTGCTACGATTGATGTTTATCTATTATTCAAACCAAAATATGGATGTGATAATGATGTATCATTTCTACTAAATATTAAATAATTGAAATCCATTAGAAATGCGATTGGTGATAGTTTACAGATTTATTTTTTTAATTTTTTTGAAAGGCTTTTTCCAAAATATTATTATCAAAGTCTGATTTTTGGGTTTAAAAAAGTATTTCTCGTAATTGCCTCTATTAGGTTACTACACACAATTTTACTTCATAGGGGGGTAAAACTGTCAAAATACTTTATTGTCAAAAAATTAATAATTAATTTAGAAAATAATTTAGAATTTAAAATTCATAATTAACACTTAAAAGTGAATTCAAGATAAAACAAGTTAAATTATAAATAGATTGAATGAATTATTAAAATCAATAGTGATTGTATTTTACTATTCCTGACGAAGCTTAAAATAAACAACGAAACTACTTTTTAAATTCAGAAATATAAAATCGAAATATCACTGCCAATAATTCTTCAAAATTGTTTCAAAATGGAATAAGATGAAAAATGATATCCCTTGTCACATAAAAATGTGATGGTAAAAAGTACAATGCATTATAAAACTCTTAAAGATGTGATAAAATATGAATCTTCATCTGATCTTCAAAAAAGCATGATAGTAAAATAATTCATTCATGTGGGAACCAATCAGCATCATATGCTCGACTCTTTAAAAAATGTATTACCATAGGGCATTATCTGTTTGTAACAGGCACACTCGCACTTCCAAAAGACATAATGCAAGTTTTTCGATTGCTCAATGTTGTAAAAAAGTTACCCTACTAGGAGAATTTGAATGATGCTAAAATAACTTTTCCATCAGAAAATTTGGATGTTGTAAAAATAATTATCTCAGTTCTACCGAATAGGTCTTCTGGTATTTGGTTGCTTGTCCGGAAGGTTGAAAAGTTGATTAAGGTTGATAAAGGCGGTATCACAGATAAATAAGAGCCAAAGGCATCAGCACTAACTGTAAAAATCACACGGTGACTATCAGTGACCATAATGACGGGAAATAAGAAAAACCTCTGTGATCCATACGATGAAATGGTGGTAATCGCAATAACGTGGTAGCACAAAGTCAATCCCACAATAAATCTAATAATTATTACGCAATCGAGCATAGTGTCGTTTAAGCACCCAAGAGCACACGTAATAGCTGTCAAAACAATATTGAGCTGTCTGAAAAAAATGTACAAGGCCGTATATGACTTGTTCAAAAATCTACCAAAGGATCCAAACCTAACCCAAAAAATGATAGCTCTAACGAGACCGTCGGTTAGTAACTTCAACTCCCATAGGCGTCACGACTGGGGTTTTTGGAAAAGAGAAGAAAAAGGAGATTAACAAGATTATAATGTGTAATAACACAGATGGTGACCATGCAGCCTGTTGACCTTATTGAGAGTGAAGAGTCATATGCAAAAAAATATTATTACGGGCTCTGGAAGCGATTGTGGGATTCTTCTAACCGCTGATGTCGAAAGGGCGAATCGCCACTCCGTACCGAACTAGCAAATCTGAGGTCGGACATACGTTTCAAAAATCGTGATAAGAGCTAAGATTATTGTAAATTCTTGTCTCATAAGTATAAGAGCAAACCAGGAAAGATATATCAGCACAGTAAGCGAGGAACGACAATGCACAATGCACAGATTCTTCGGAGATGCCAATAAGTCCAGAGGCATCACGGATAAAGATCTATTCGATTCGCACCTTAAAGGCTTGATCACTAAGAATTGCAGCCAGCCTTTTCAACAAACCACCAGTACCAAAATGCTTCAGCTTCTTCAGGAGTCTGCATTTTGACACCCTCGTCTACATCTAATTTTTATCATAATTTATTATATAGCAAACGTGTGCAATTCATCTGGCAGATAAGACAAACTTGCTGCGTATAATAGGCGTATTCTTTTTACCTATTTTATTTCCATCTCAGTTACCCAACTGAGACAAAGTGAGCTGAGCTGAACAGAGATGAACTGACTTAAAATGAGAAAAACATAAGATGAAAAGAACAACAAAAATATTATTATTTATTCGCGTTTTACATTAACAACAGCCACCACGCGGAATAATTTCAAACTACTAAGAAACGTCATAGTTTGGTTATAGTAAGTAAGGTTATCGTTTTTTCCTTAGATCATGTATTGACTAGATACAGGATGCAGGTACCTGAATTGAAGCCATTCAGTCAAAAGACCATAAGGTCTATTTTAGGATGGCGTCCTTTTTGTGTTTACCAAGTCCCTGGATCTGATTGGTGCTCTCAATGTTTACCTGGTCCCTGAATGTCAAATTTAAATTTTCTACCTAAAGGGATTAAAATTTCAATACTTTTCAAAGTATTTATCCTGTATCTAGTCAATACATGATCTAAGGTTTTTTTCCTGCATGTTAAAATAATAATATGTCACTTTTATATTAAATTAATAAATTACCTAGGATATATTTTTTTTAAATCGACCAATTAGGACTATTTCCCAATTTATCTCACTTGTAAATCTTTGAAACAGCAAGATCAGTTGAGTTAGGGAGGGAGGTAATTTTGTCAGTTAAAACTCAGTTCGGCACGGCACAGCATTTCCATCACAACGGTAAAAAGAACACCCATTTAACTTAGTAACTGAGAATCTCAATACAATCTCACTTAAAATGGGTAAAAAGAATACAGCTAATATGTTAGATACGACAGTATCGTCAATGCATCTACCTTCTCGAACTAGCATCAAATTCGCAATTGAGAGTTCCAAAAAGACAGGACCAGGTTATTAGCTGTAGGGACTCTTCGACACAATAGCTGTATTCTTTTTACCCATTTTAAGTGAGATTGTATTGAGATTCTCAGTTACTAAGTTAAACGGGTGTTCTTTTTACCGTTGTGATGGAAATGCTGTGCCGTGCCGAACTGAGTTTTAACTGACAAAATTACCTCCCTCCCTAACTCAACTGATCTTGCTGTTACAAAGTTTTACAAGTGAGATAAATTGGGAAATAGCCCTAATTGGTCGATTTAAAAAAAATATATCCTAGGTAATTTATTAATTTAATATAAAAGTGACATATTATTTTAACATGCAGGGAAAAAACCTTAGATCATGTATTATTGACTAGATACAGGACTCCTATCTAAATAGCATTGGTTGTTGTGAAGCCACCCATAACATGTTTATGTTTACGTTTTATTTGAAACTACTAAATACTTTGAAAAGTATTGAAATTTTAATCCCTTTAGGTAGAAAATTTAAATTTGACATTCAGGGACCAGGTAAACATTGAGAGCACCAATCAGATCCAGGGACTTGGTAAACACAAAAAGTACGCCATGCTAAAATAGACCTTATGGTAGGCTTCAATTCAGGTACCTGCATCCTGTATCTAGTCAATACATGATCTGAGGAAAAAACGATAACCTTATACTTACTATAACCAAACTATGACGTTTCTTAGTAGTTTGAAATTATTCCGCGTGGTGGCTGTTGTTAATGTAAAACGCGAATAAATAATAATATTTTTGTTGTTCTTTTCATCTTATGTTTTTCTCATTTTAACTCAGTTCATTTCTGTTCAGCTCAGCTCACTTTGTCTCAGTTGGGTAACTGAGATGGAAATAAAATAGGTAAAAAGAATACGCCTATTGACACAAATATTAGGTTGGGGAAAAAGTAATCCATTATTTTGGCGTATACTTTAATGCTTTATTTAACATGGTTACAATCATTCGATTTGAGCCAGATATGCGCCATTTTGTTCGAAAATTTGTTCCATTATGATGGTAATTTCATGTTTCCTCTCTCATAAAACCCAATGTCCCTATCGGCAAAATACTCTGACAACCAATTTTCACAGACCTCTTTTGAGGCCAGTTTTACACCACAAAGAAAGTTTGACAGGGATGGGAAAAAATTATAGTCTCTTGGTGCCAGGTCCGGACTATAAGGTGGATGCATTAAAACCTCTCATCCGAGCTCTCAGAGTTTCCTGCGAGTCACTATTGATTTGTGTATTGTGTGGCCTGGCGTTGTACACCAATTGTCGTTGTGGCACCCAAACATCGAGCTTCTTTTTGAATCCAACCTACTTCTAATGGTTCAAAATGGTTTTGTGGTCGATTTTTAGCTCAACTGGTCGCATATCGGTATAACTAAATTATTTCCATCATTTTATCGACATTTTCCATGATTGGCCTTCCACAGCTTGCTGCATCTTTGACACCTAAATTACCGGAACGGAATTGACTAAACCCAAATTTTACGTGATTTACTGGTACAGTATCGGGACCATGAATACTATTCACATTTTCAGACACCTGACTTGCGATTTCCTCTTTATCTAAGCAAAACTGTAAAATACAGCAATTTTTCTCTTTGTTTACATAGATCTTTGGCGCACTATAACTGGAAACAGGATTGACCAATCACAAAACTTACCAATTACTTTTTTAGTGCACATTCCCACCTTTCCAAAAAGTATAGGGATTACCCGATGCGACGAATAGATCACAAGATATATGTCACTAAAGCCATCTAGCAACAAAATAATGGATTACTTTTTCCTCAACCGAATATATCACAAAGCAGCTAATTGTGAAATTTTTAGGAATTTATGAGTTCTCAAGGATGAGACGCTCTTATTAGGCTCTTTCTAGCCCGGTAATTCAGCTGCGAAAATGTTTTTTAGTAGTTTGTAAAATACTCAGGTATTCCGTTCTCTACCATAACTGTCTCCTTCCTGCAAAAAGGTCCGTCAGCTCAGCTGTATTAAGTCTGCTTGTTATGTTATCCCGAACTACTCCAAGTTAGTGTAAAAAATTGCGAAAATTCGTTGGTGTAAAAAGTGGGTTGGTGATTTTACACCAATCAATTTGTAGTTAGTGTAGTTCAGGTTGCACTACGATTGTAAATAATACCAAATGAAGATAATATTTACTGGGATTATAAGGTATTGTTCTCTGATATGAATTGGCAGCAATGCAAGTATCAACGTTTTCATAAAAGCTTTAGCTATTGGTCGTTGACACGAACGCAAATCCAATCAACACTATCAAGTTCTGGGGTAACTTGCTAAAAGTGACCGGGTGATTTGCATTTTCTAGGACAAAACAACCACATTATCAGATCTTTGAAATGGAGGATGTTATTCGATGTTTGACAGTAGACCGACATCGTCTTTTATGATCAAATCGAAATTGAAAGGCTCCTGTCCAATGCGATATCAAAAGCATTGCTTTATTAATTGATTTAAATTTAAGTTGTATATTATATTGTTGTAACAAGACGATGAAGCGGAAGCTTGTTTTTTCGAAATTCTGTTTGAATTCAGCCAGTATTAGTAATTTAAAATCACATATTAAGGTGACTAGAAGGGTTCGTCGCAATATGCATTGTATATGTGTATAATCTTATAATGTTATAATTTGTAATTAGTATGAACTGCTTTTTTACTATGACTGTACGAATAATAAGTTCATATCTAAAGATGAGTGAGGGCAGCACCTTACCAAGCTAAAACTGGATAAAACTTTCTGACAATTTTTTTCGGAAACTGTAAGGAATAATCATTTCAAATTTTGGGTATGTCTTTATAATTACATTGTCTAGGGCCAACGTTTTCCGTATTAAAAAAAAAATTAAAAATAAACATATTAAAATTTTTTTTTTCTCAATTTAAAAAAAAGGGTAAACGTTGGCTCTAGCTAATGTGCTTTTATGTACTTCTGTAAATTTTGGTGCCATTCTGACAATTAATAGCTGAGAATTATTGTCTTAAAAATTTCCGCACATGTCACTTCCCCTTAAGATGACATTGGAGTTATTAACCCTGTATCGGTTTTTGTAACCATACGGTTGCATTGCACTTTAAATTGCTTTATCTCCTTTACAACACGCTGTCAAACAATTTTGACTATTTTGGTATAAAAATACAATATTCTGCAACCACTAGGTACTACAGAACGATATACAGAACCATCTCAAGTTCAATAGGAAACTTAAAAAGGTTGAAAATTGCCACATGTTTTTAGCTGAGTGTATCGCTGCCACCAATTGTAATGCATATTGTTCGTGTCTTTTGAATAAATAATAGGTTGTTATGTTATGTAACATATTTTTGTTTTGTAAAATAGGTATATAAATATTTGGGAAACACAATTACTTACTAATTTTTTGTTTTCACTATCTAATTCGTTTTTTATAAGGGCAATTACTTAATTAAATTAATTTAAAAAAAGTCACTTTCAAAATAATTTTAAATAATTTTGAACATGTAATGTAGTTATTTGATGTATTTAAAAGCATATTCTTCAATAACGCATTTTTTGGTTCATTATTACTGTCTTTGCCCGATACAGGGTTAAGACAACATTGGAGTTGTTAAGACTCTCGTACTCTCAAGGGCATGAGGAATTTGGAAGATATTCCCGTAGGATTGGGAAAAAAAGATGGCAACTGTCCTAACTATAAGAAAAAATTGGATGTAAATGCTGGGAACTAATATTATGTAATAAGACCATCCAATTTGGTGACAGCAAATCATGAAGACACCGCGCCACTGGACTTTTTTCATTTAGAGTATGAATTTCGTGATTTATTCGGGTTTGAACCGGGCACCTCGGCATTAGAGGTTAATGCTCTAATCGCTAAACTGTAATTGTCTCGATAAACCAGTAAAAGATTTGTACAGTTTTTAAAAAAGTTTTAATATAATATATTTGTTTGAATTCGTGGGGTGATAACATTAAATATTTGATGTTGATATACTAATTTGTATTCAATCAATTTTGGTTTAATTAATTACTGAATAGATTTAAATTTAATAATGTAATTAAATTTTTAATAAATTGTAGCAAGAGATAATTAAACGGAATAGCATCGTTCATTATTTTGTGCAAAAAAAATTAATGACTAATTAATTATAAATTAAAAAATGGTGGTAAGCAAGAACGATTATTAGACACCTAACAAGAATTTACTGTTTTCGTAAATTTCTAATCGTTATCTAAAGGCATAAACGATCATGTAATACCTTGAAGAAGCTTGTAATACAAGGAGCAAAGCGACCGCAGAGTGAGGTAGTCATATTCGGAAATTGGTCCATTAATAACTTGGCCGGAGCCCGGGTAATCAGCCGAGTGCTTCATACATCTCTCTCACCTGCATTCAGGTAAGAGAAGCATCCACTTCCTGTTTCTACCGGATATACTGACATATCCCTAAAAATTCTGAAGGAGATCTTAAATTCAAAATATACATAAACAGCACTTAGAAGTTTTCCTTAATGTATTTTCTACCTTACGCTTGACGTTTTAAGTAATTGATTATTTTACTTAATTACATTAAGAAGATCACAAAAATTTGTGTAATTAATAAAACAATTATGCGATTTAGTTAAAAATACAAAATAAGTTACAAAACTCAATTCAATAAATTTTCGTCAGGCGGAAATATTAAATTTTCTAGTGCAAGAACAAATGCACCATAACAACGATCTCCACAGTTGGGTTTTTTCATAAAACCTTAATTGATTTAGAGTTTTTCATTTACATAATAATGAAAAGCTTAAACTATTAGCATTCGGTGTTTTGGCATGCATATCATTTAAAACTGAAAATTTAAAATTACGTTAAACATTGTATTGTTTGGGTACCTACTCGTTTTTCTTTCACTGAATGACGATCATTATGCTATTGTATTAATATTAAAAGCGGTATAAAAATAATTACGTTTTTGTTTTTATGTAAATTTCTCAAAATGGAATCACACATCAATCATAAAAGCAAATATGAAATAAAAAATACACACACTGAAAATTATTTTTCATAGATGATATCGCAATATTGAAAGGGAAAATGTGTCACATACCTATTGAACACTACGTTATTTCAATTTAATTACCGATTTCATTCTTTTTTAATTAAAAAAGGAATTAATAGGTAGTTGGATATTTTGCATAAAATTTGCAATATTAAAGTATCTACCTAGCTATATATTTTTTTAAAAGTAACGAAAAGCTTATTTTATTATTTCTGTAGATTATATTTTCGAGATATGTATTTTTATTTAACAAAAAGTGATAAAAAACAAAGAGCAATCAAATATTCATCAAGAATAAAGAAATCAAAATGTAAGTGAAAAAGTGGCAAGAATAATCTTGAGAAATTTAAAACGCAGTGTAATTGTCTCCCTCATTTTTGTTATCTGTAATCGTAAATAAAAACGTGAAATGATTTTAAGTTCCGATTTAAATAAGGCGTTATCAGTGTCTATTACTTCAAATAATATGTGTTACAAAATTATACATTCAGATGTCCACACAAACATTTTTAATGAAAATTTGCATTTGGAATTTTGTGGAAGGTGGATACAAATCAAACTAAAACTAAGGGTGCGTGCATTAAAGTTGTAATCAAATATTTGTTTCGGTTTGCATTTAAGTGTTGTATGTAATTTCCTCTGAGACTTAATAAAACAAGTAACAAAATTTGTAATTGCTTTTTTATTGCAACAAGTAGGTTCCGTAATTGTGGGTTTAACTAAATTTTGTAAAGCAAAAATAAAATTCTCCTGGATTTAAATTTTAGTGACACATGTACAGGGTGTAAAGTTTTACTTGAGACGGTAGTAAAAAAATATATAGCACCATTAAAATATAATAAAAATATAAAATATACACTTTTTGTAATTTACAGAATTTTATTAAAATTATTACTTTTGTGGATTTTTTAATTTTAGGTTCTTTTTTTACAAAATTTTCTTATTAGTGCTAAACCTGTAGGTGCAAAGTTGTAGTTTTTATTTATTTGTTTGTAGATGAAGCCACGATCTACTTTTCTTGCTGATTTAAAAATTAAGAGAGCAATCTTCTGGTAGGTATAATTAACTCGAATCATTTTACTAATTTTCCAACGGTTCACAGTAATTTGAAAATGCGCTAGAAAATTAATAACTGAATTTTTGTTTGTTTTGTATAAAATTCGTTTAATATCAGTTTTACAACACAAGTCGTACATTTGGGTAATATTTTAAATAGCTGTACTAAAAATAGTACATATGTCAGTCATGTAAGTTCTCAGGTAGCATCTTAGTCGTAAATAATGCTCCATGTTATCCTCCGTGTAGTCCCTTGAGTTCCTTTATTGTGGTAAAAGGATTTGATATCTGATTGAATTCGCCAGGATCTAGCAAGGTTCGTAAATACGACGTGTTGTCTTTACAGCTTTACACGAGTTTTCATCTACAGTTCAATAATACTTTTAAACTTGCAATTTTATCACGTAGTATAAAACTAAATTCCCTGATATAAAATTTAATATTTTCATTCTCCCCTTGCAAAGCTACGTAGGATTGTTTTAATTTTTTGGTAAACCTAATTTAGCGCTTTTTCTTCTACCTGCAATAATTATTTTACGACGACTGTATTTCAATACAGCGAGGTAAAAGAATTTGTATTTGATATGGTTATAAAGGATAAGAAAATACGATCTGGAAAGAAAAGCGTACACCCTTGACAAACGGCGTCGGAAAATAAATGTAGCGTTGGAAAGATTAACTAAAATTGTTAGTACCGGTAGTTTTCTACCTGTGTAGATATCAAGAATAAAAACGAGATCATAAAGAAGGGTTCCAAATAATTCATAGCTAGCGGTATACGGTTATGGCTGAACCGGGCCGCCATCCACTAATGGAATATGTTCATACACGACTGTATTTTATTATAATATGCCGCAAAAATGTACCCCTTACGGTTAAGTGCTCGGTGACACGCACAAAAACTGTTATATATGCAATAAACAGGATAAGCGAATGAAAATGATTTTATCTATTGCCACATTATTTTGTGATGTGTACAGATTTTGTTACTGTTCAAATGCGCAGATTTTCTAACGTATTTATAGAAAGTTGTACGTTGATGAATACAAGAGGATAGTATTCATACTCACGTGTCATGAGGAAGCAACACGCTGCTATTATCTGATTGACGCTACAATAAACACCTCGCTATTCTTCGTTCCGCTTCCGTTTTGCTATCTATGTCCGCTGTCAACTATCCCCTACATTTCTCGAATACTAAAGAGAGAAATCGTGTTAACTAAATTTGGAGCAATTCTCTTATCGAGCACTTTTACACTTAATTTACACAAATGCATAAAATTTATAAAAGAATTTAGTTACCTATTTGCGACATTATTTGACACTCTATTTGTTTAAAAGCTTTTTATTAATGCCGCTTTACATTTCATAATTTTAGCTTCTAATACTAATAATAATTATTCCTTTTACATAATGGTTTCTTAACTTGTGAAAAATAATAGTAATATAAAATTTAAAACTTTTAAAGTTAATTAAATACAATAAAAATCAATTATATTCTCATCAGTTTTTATTAATTACGCTTATAGCTTTAATCAGATTTTTAATTAACAAACAGAAAACAATTTTCCAAATTTTCAAACGAATTGTCATTTGATACGATCTAGAAAAAGATGTAAAATGTTTGTATAAATAGTTAAAAACAGATACGTCTTTATGATTGAACAACCTAATTATGTATCCGTCAAAGGATCAAGAAAAACTTAACTCTAAAGTTTATGTAGTTTAAATTAGTAATTGGCTGTAAATATTCCTTAAATTGTTGAAATTATAATCTTCCTGTTTGGATAATTTACCCCCCCTCCACTTTGCGTTTAATTTCGTGAAAAACCGATTTTATTATTAATACAACTAGCATAAACCACGGTTGATCACGGTGTGGAGTGATGTGATCGCTGGTTGAGTTACGGAGCGGAAATTCTGGGTTTAAGTGGCGGATTTCGCAGAATTTCTTAGCCCGGCCTTCCGGTGGACATCCACACGCTGAAAAGTTGTAGTAAAACAAGTAGCAAAAGAAGATTAATCCACCTCATGTAATGGATTGTAAAGACTTCAATAGAAGTGGCAATATTCCGACAGGAATGGAAAAGCCCTTGATATTGATAACTAGCATGCATTATCGGAAATTTCAATGGTTTCTGTTTCTATTTTGACTTTTATAGTCAGATTGCAGATTATTTTACCATGGTTAGTTTTAATGGATGTTCCACATATGATCTCGCTTTTATCAGCCCCCGCTTGAGCTGACCTTGTTCGTTTCGACATCACCATCTTATCAGCCATGACCTTGATTAGTTTGATGTTGGAAAATTTTGGAGCAATTTTCATATATTTTTGGAAGTCGTCCACTCCTCTACATCATATAATATTTGTCTTGTCGCAGCTGTTGAGGACAGTACCGACGATGTGGGACGGCCGGAAAACCATTAATTATTTTTGTATTAGCGCATTTTAGAGATTTTCTTGCCGCAATAATTTACAGCGATATTGAGCTGCTACCTGTCACAGGTGAATTGATTCTTGTTTAATTGTGTGCCCACAAGTTCCACTAAAAATAGCTAATGCCATAGAAGCAGCTATAGAACAATTGAACAACACAACATTGCAACCAGTAGGATGGAGTTCGACTCCAGAAACAAAAATAGAAAACGGAACAAATTACTGTCCTGCAAACATTAAACAAAAACTAAAAGATGAATGCCAAATATGAAAACAGCGGTAAATCAGAAGAAGCCACCGTTACAAATCTAGACTAAACAAAGCAGCCAAAGAACTACAACAATTATTACAAGATGATAGAAACCAATGTATCCAAAATTTCCACTGCTACACAGGTCACTGACTACTCCTTATGATGAGCAATAAAAACATTAAATCGACCATAACTCAAAATACCTCTTCGAAAATAGAAGCTGGAAATTGGGCAAAAACTGATAAACAGAAAGCGGAACTATTTGAGGTTTTCCAACCTCATGTATTTGATAAGCATGATGAAGAAGATACACAGAGAAAAGATATACTACTTGAATATTGAATTATACATTATTTTTAATTTCATTGATGGAAAGAATTACTTCATGGAAGTAATATAATTTCTTTGATTATTATAGCCTTGATATAATCTCGAAATGGTCCCATGTAGCACAAAATATTGGCGCAATATGGGGGCAATATTGCGCCAATATTGTAATAATGGCGCAATATTGGCAAGATTTAGCCCATATTGGTGCAATATTGATTACCAATATTGGCGCAATATTGTACATCAATATAATTGTATTACAATATTGCACCAATATTGTACACAATATTGCACCCATATTGTCTACAATATTGTACCAATATATCAAAAACCGAACAAATCTATATTGGCTAAATATTGTATTTCAATATTGCACCAATATTTAAAATGTATTTAGCCCATATTGCCACAATATTGTGTGCTACATGGGGTTGAACTAAGGATAAAGTTACTTGAATATGAACTACGACTGCGTTGTTTCAGCTAAATCCGCCATATAACGCGACCGTATGGTACGATCGTAGGTGTTCGAGATAAATATAATTTTAATCTTGAAAGGAATTATTTTTGAATATAAAGTTAATTCAATTGGAAGAATCGGGGTTATTAAGATCCGTATATGTTTTTTATACATTCTGTCGGAGTTACTGCACAATCTTCAAGATTTGGACGCACGTTGTAATGATATTTTGTGAATAAAATTCATCCACTATTCATCAATTACTTCCACAACACATACCTAGTGAAACTTCTTGATGAGAAGTGGTCTAGGTCGACGCCAAGGTAAACATCTAGGCAAGGACCCTAAGCCAAAAATGTGAAGCATTTTTGGGATATTAAAACCGGGAGGAAAGCTCCGCATTTTAGCTCAAAGAAATTAGCATGTACATACATAAATCATGTTAATTTCATTCTGGATGGCAATTTAAAAACAAGATGTGACACACTTTGTTTTTATTAATTTACATAATTTACATTATCGCATTTCAGGGCATGTTTTGGAAACAAGCTTCCTTTAGCCCTTTCATCGGAAAATGACTCGTCATAGAATCAAGATTAATATAGAATAGTGCCAGTGAGTTAGTTAACAGCCAGCTGTCACGCACGCGGCGTCGAAGATGCTTCCCGTGAAATAAGTGAAAGCAAACCACAAGAACAAGAAGCCTCTAAAAATCGCAAAGTTGGAGCACGTACGAAGGATCCGACAAGAAGGATAAAAGCGACGTATGTCCCAAAAAAGGCTAACGTAGGTAGACAAACCGTGAAAAATGTTACTTCCACAATATATACCCAGTGCACTTTCTTAAGGAGAACTGGTTCTTAATCAGCGGTGAGCCATTGTAAACACCTTGCCAATGATCATATTTTCAATTTTTGCGTTGCTGCTAAGGGTAGTCTTCTAAATCACACGTAGCGACAACAGAATACTGCTGATAAGAACTAAATTTGCATGAAAATGTAAGCTTTAAAATCGATTTTTGGCTTAACTCACATGCATTTTTCCTTAAGCCCTTCATTTTAATGTTATCTATCAAATTCAGTTTTTTAAAAAGTTTTTCTTTAATATCTTCTTGGCTTGTTTAGCGTGGTCTTCCCGGCATCCATTCTGTGAGCCTTTACGTTTCTTTTTTCTTCTCATTTCATGACCCAGCCACCATCATTTTTCAACAGTTTCATTATTTCACTGTCCATTCTCACTCTTACATATTTTCCCGTCGCTTTGTATCATCTGCATAACAAAATGCATAAAATTTGCGATTGCATTTAAAATAAATTAATGCATGGGCGTACTTGGAACATGGCGAAATGATATGAAAAGTGGCACCATATAACTAATTGCAAAAAATTCGTTACAGCTTGTAACGTCGTTTGCGCAAACAAACGCCGCCAATGCCTCGATGCCCCGTTGATGTTGACGGGTGGCTAGCTGAAGGATTGCACTTCCGTCCAGTACCAGAGCAGGGTCGCGCTTGCGCGGTTCGTGGGTACTTCTGGAACTTACCTCACTTAACGAAAAAAGCTTAAAATTCCTGCTAACTAGGATAAAGATCGGGCGCCAGTTAAACACCAAAGAAATGTTAACAATCTTTAATGTAAAACAAAAAAAGTGGTTGATCAGATCAACCAAGTACACGCAGATGGAATGTGCACTGCTATTACAAACAAACAAGTAAGCTGGACTTGTAGTCCCAAACAATAATGTTTGTAGCTGAGGGCTACTAAAGAAAAAACCGCCAGATGGCTGGTCGGTTGCCCCAGCAACAGGCTTACTCTACACAGAAGCAAAAGCAAAACAATGGGTAGTGACAACAGGTCACTCCACTCAATCAAATATAGCAATACCCTAACAGGTATGTCTGACGTTATGACTACGCTTTACTTTGGCAAAACAAATCAATTGCAAAGAAATAACTCTCCAAATGGCCTACCTTAAATTCAGCTTGTTCCTTAATAATTGGTATTGAAACAAACGCACTTTTGTTTGGCAGGATTCCTCTCGTCCGAGATCTCTTTGGAAAAGTATCCAACCAGTGCCTGATGGTGAATAAAATCGCTAAACATAAAATAAGCACACCCAGATTGTTAATTCTACAAAATTTTGCTTCACCTCAAGCGTTGAAATTGAATGCAAATTTAATTGACTAGAGAAAACCCGAATGTCACGCCACTGAATTGCTTGTAATGAATAAAATTAACAAATAATTGTTTTAAACAACAATTCATCAATTATTAGGATGTTGGTTGGTTAATAATTGTGGCACACCGACGTAGTCACTTGCTGTATGAACAGTAGACGTCGTCGCAGCAAGAAAAGATGAAGTCGATGGGTACAAGAAATCGCTACGCTCAGAGGTGAGGTATAATAAGTAATTATGAAAATAATACTCAAGCTGTATCCGGTTGTGGTAATTGAAGTAATTCCAGCCAAAGAAACAATGTTGACTATGTTTACTAACTGAGTCCCGCTGGATTCCACTTGATGGCGTATTAGTTGGTACAAATTTCTTAATCGGGATTTCTCTTATCTTGCCAGATTGCGCTCCCGCACTTACAGCTACTGATCGTCGCTCGTAAAACACACCCTGACGTGGTGTCTTGGTATATCTGTTGCGATAACAGATTCGCACTCAAAAATATTGGGTAAATTCGTCAAAAATAACTAAATTCAACTCGAGCACTAAAATCGATCCGCCATTCATCGATTATCGATCGAAAAAGCCTTGAATATAATTTACCAATCACGGGCGTTAAAAATTGATAAACCATCATCCACCAACATACAGAGTGCGTCGTAATGGAATGTAAAGAGCATATTCAAAATATGCATTTTGAATGCGACAAGCTTATTTTCTTAAGATTCAGAATCATTTTTTGGGATCTTTCCTTTGAAGACTGGAAGCTTTTTCTCCTTGCATTTCCTCCTTTCAAAGCGAAATATAAAACAAATATTTGTTAGAGAACAGGAAAAATACTGAGAAATTGAACTATATAGTTTTAAAATTTCTTTTTACAAAATATGAGTACTAATAATTCAATTCAAATTTAGGTATAAACTATTAGGAATAGAATTCAAAGAAATATTTTTCATCAACTACATTGGCAGGAAGATGATGGGGGAGTACAATATAATTAATGAATAAAATTGTGCTTCCAACTTCAAACCAACTAATTTTTTAAAATTACTTATACATCATCTGGCCTCGTGCGCAGAACAATATTGTACACGAAGTCATGTAACTTTTACAAATTTGGATATTTTGTAATAAAATTTCATCTTTACACACTAGTTAATAGTGATTCTAATAAGCACTGTAGTTTATCCGGAATTAAATCATACAATTTACACTGCTTTTTCCGCTGGTTTTGAGATAAGAAAAAGTTTTCAACGAACTCTCAAACCTGGTCACCATGCATCACACGTCATCCTTCAATGACTTACCTGCCAGAACAAAATTTCACAAACCATTTTTCCCCTTGCCGCTCAGTAACAGTTCCTTTAGCATACACACTGCATATTTTTCAGATATTTCAGTTATTTCAAATTCGACATTTTACTGACTGATAAAGCGATAATTTATTATTTTAATACGATGTACAAGATATTACTGTCGCGATAAGACTGAGGGATACTTATTTACTCGAAACGAAACAGAATTAGTTATTGGGATCAACGATACACCATTATAAATTGTTCCGAATAACGGAAATTATTTATGACTCAACTCAATAATAATTTATAATTTTCTATTTTATTTTAGTTTCTTTAATTTTCTTCTCGTTTCAGGTGTCTCTGACATTGAAAGGGTGGTAAAACCCTAAATAAAGAAACGAAAATTTCAAAAACTTATTTAAATACTATTTTGAAGTCCTGCTAAATTGCCCAAAATAACTTTACGCTGCTATTAAAAATTTTCTCTTACTTCTGGCTACTTTTGATAAAGTTTTGGTTGTGTATCAACTTGCAAAACTTTATAAAGTGAATTTTGAAGTTTAAATTTTCTTTACATCCGATATTTATTACAAAGTTATCGTATTCATTAGATAAATTAAAAAAAATTAATTGGTTACTAATACTTGAAATGCGGCTATTTTAAAATAGTGCGTAAGTAAATTAAATTAAACAATAATTAATATTGTAATGAAATAAATTAATTTTAAAAAGATGGTGAAACCCTTAAAAGCGAATATGATGGGGAATATCTATAATAAAACAGGCATAACAATAGTTTTGACTTCGTAAACAGCTCGACATTAAAACAATTAAGAAAGAGGCTGCGAGATAAGAAATACTGCACCAAGATAATTGAATGAGATAATTAGAAATCTGTCGCCGCCACTCCGCAACAAATGTCCTTTACTTATATATCTGTAGTGATTATTCCCTTACAGATGTATCCTTTCTTTTTCTTTTATTATTATACACAATATAACTTTACCGAATTACACGAACTGTGAAATAGTTTAAGTAATGAATGTTTCAATTTTTGGTGGAAAATTTATCCTGAATATAATATTAAAAGAAAACTCTTCTAAAAGGTTTCCTTAATAGTGGTTATGTTCTTTATGACCCTTAGGAAGTATAACACTGTTGTGGAATAGAATTTGTCAACTAATATGTCCAATTTTCTAATTTTCTATACAGTATTATTTTTCGTAGAAGAAAATTGAACGTTGTCCTTGAAAAATAAATTTGTCAGTCGGAAGTTTAATTACTTAAACAATCTAGTCACATCAGTTTGATGGAGGCCGAGATAATAAGATGGCTCAGGTGCGAGGCGGTAGCTGAACATGATAAATGGGCGCCGTTGGTAGTAGATGTCACCCTCTGTCTTCCTGGTTTGGGCCTCCGGGGACGGCACTGATTCTACCGCCGCCTCGTCATTGATATTTATTAGACAAATAAATAATAATTTCTTGTAAGATGCATTCTTATTTATATTTACTTATACACCTTTAAATTATACTTTATATAGTAGTAGGTACACTTAAATTTTAAAATTATTTTTTATAGGAGGTAATAAATTTAATTTACTTTCAGGATATTGTGGTATTAAATAGTTGTTAGACAAAGTTAACTTACTAATTGTTTTTTATCCTACGCCACAAAAACTTCTTAGTATACGTAAACAGATAGGAACTGTCAATTACAAGTTGGAGGACATTTATTTACTTTTTTCCATTATTACTAGACCAAAGGGAATCTGCAAAAAATGTAGCGATGCTTTACTCTCTACATCTTCATTTAAAATTTTTGCAACTTTCTTTCTAATGACCGAACACTACATGTAAACAATGCTTCACTTACATTCTCGGGGCTTACTGAAAGCTAAAATAAAGTGCTTAAATGCTCGTAAAACCACAGGCAGCTTCGTAATTCATTTGTTTCCTATTTTAAATACGTTTGTAAAATACGTTTTGTAAAAATAGTTAAAAAAATTTCAAAGTAAAGTTTAAAAGTAATTTTCAATAGGTAGGTGTATAATTGTTGGGAATATTGAATCCAGAAAGTATTACAAAAAATGAATTCTATGTGCAAGTTGGTATTACGGAAAATTTTGATAGTAGTCCTAATGATATTGTAATGTATGATAATGTACATAAATATCATTTCTCAAGCATTTTCGAAGAAATAGTGGATAAATATTTGATTAATGCTATTTATACGGACAGTGAGATTGACGCACATGAATGGATTAATGAAATTCCCAATGTCAATAAAATTCAGTTTTTTGACAATATCTCCTTTCCAGTACTTCTTGGATAAAAAGTTATTATACGATATAGAGGCTAAAATTCTCTAAGTATAGCTTTTGTTTGAATGTTTTTTATAAGATTGTTATTAAATAGTCATAAAATTTGTAATTCAAGGAACAAATTACTTTAAAATGTAATTTTACTCACTCAAAATCTGATCAACGGATTTTATTCATTTTGAACCATTTTGAACTCATTCAATATATCGTTAACCCTTATCCTGGCAAGGTATCATATATGATACCATTTACAAATGGCCGATTTAAATAAACGCAGGCTTTTGGAAATGTTATCAGCTGGTTTTAAGTTACAGTTGTTATCAACTCTAACAGCTGGTACCACTGATTCTGCTTGGAAGGCTATAAATCTAAAATAGTTTTAAGGTTTTGTTACGACTTCAGTTGTTGGACAGCATAAGTTAGTGTCCTGGACGTGCGGTATATGTACTTTTATTATTATTTTTATTTAATTTTTAGCAAAAATTATTTTAATTATTATATGGATTTTGCTTTATTAGTGTCTTTATTAGATAGTGCGTCACATAAAATAGAAATAATTTAGATTTATATGGGGTAAATCAATATATATGTAGGGATGATATGTGATACCTTGCATCACATTACATTCCATTAATGCTTATTTAGTAAAATATGGTTTGTTTGTTATATGCCTAAACACTTGCAAAAAATAGTCAACCACAATTTTTTTCTGGAAATTCTCTTCTTGCCAGGATAAGGGTTAAATCTTCTATAGAATGACCTATAATAATAAGAATCTATTGAAAATTATTTTGTTTTATTAAGTAAAAACGGGACATCAACATCAAATTATTCTTTCGAAATCTGATAGAATTTTATTTTATTTCATCTGATTTTCTTCCAATAATGTTACTTTAGACAATCATCATCATACAGTCGTTTTGCTTGCTTTTGAAATTTACATTGCTACAG